>CM057002.1:62842023-64051989 GCA_029891345.1 Dryococelus australis | reverse complement strand
AAAGTCAAATCCAGCGGCTGACTTATCGGATCACAATGTCCCTAGTGGGAAAACATACGTTGGGCCCAATGTTTGGGTTAGGGATACTCTGAACTTACAAGCCAGCCGGTGTCTTTGATTGTGAGCTGGAAATTTTTATATCTGCTACCACCTTGGAATGGATACAGTATAGACTTTGTAGACTTGAGTAGCTCGGCTGGTCTTTCCAAACTTTGGAATATTTAACTACGAATTAGAATTGGATAGATAGACAAATCTTATCCCCTTCCTGTTCCTCAACAGGAATCATCAATTTTTACATAACAAATGAGTTCAAAATGGGAAAATCTTAAGGACAGTAATCTTTTAATTGCAAAATCACACTTCAATAAGTTTCCATTATTTTTTACATAACAAAAATAAACATAACAAAAAATTTTTTTTCTCTAACAAAATCACATCCTAAATAATAAACTTACATACTATTAAAAGTTTTCGCCCAGATGGATTAAAAATATGCATATATAGACATAACAAAAAACTCAATGCTTAACATGCTTTACAGTGACTTTCCCAAACATAGCATTCAAAACAAATTAATTAAGTTAAAAACACAAAAAGACCATAATGAAATAAATGCAAATCAGTAATTATTATTCCCATAAAAATTCAGCACGCATACATAAGTCAAAAATAGCTTTTCCTTTCAGCATCACTGACATGTAAACACACAAACAAACAAATTAAGAATATAAGAAATATATAATGTTACAGAGTATATAACTGTTTGAATAAGGCACAAATTTTCTGGTATCTTACTCAGAAAATCAATCTCAAAAAAATTCGTGATTGTGTGTATATTTATAAGTGGGTTAAAGCATATTCGTATGTTATGTAGTATTTTAAATGACCCAGATGGTAAAGTATTAAATCATTTTTCAAAAAAACGCTATAAAAATTTGATAATACACGCGATGTGATTTGTTGAGTATACTTAGCAGAGATTTTAGTTGTGGCATAATTCCAGAAATATGTTCTTCGTAGGGCCCCCCGACTGCAAAGAACTTCCACTGATCGATAATATTTCACTATATGTGAACACCTGAAGAAGTATATATTCTGATGTGTTAAGGCAACAACAATCATCTTTATTTTAATATTCAAGAAGAACTAGAGCACTTCCTTTATGAAAAAAATTATTTTAATAGTTAATGGGAAGGTATTGTTGTTATAGACATGAAGACATTGAACATACGACAAATAGTGTTTTTTTTTGTGTAACACTTCCTAACTTATTTACACCATACGTTGTACATTTTTAAAAATGATTGTTCAACACCTTTCACGAAGGTCTCATATTAATAAAAGAAACTGTACGTACAAAATTTAAACAGCTAACGGGCCTAAATCTGACTGAATCTTTCATGAATAAAAGCATTTCTAACAAAAATGATGGAAGAATTTGGTGTATTTTTCTTAAGGAGGAATTAGATCGAACTGGATATTATGTATTTCTTTGCGAATAATTGTTAACTAGAAATTCTAATCTTAATTCCCAAGATTTGTTTGAAAGGAAATTTAAGCCGTTAATTTTATTACTTTTACTTATTCTCCATGTGAGCATCTGGGTTCGTGTAGTTAAAATTATTTTTCCTCTTTGAACTCAAATAAATAAATCTTTGATGGACATATAAACAATCAGTATTATTTACAATTCGATAATCTTATAATATTTAAATAGCAATTTTTTTTTCAGTTACTTAGTAATTATTTTGTTTCTGTGAATATACATTTTTTCTTCGCACAATAAAGTTAATTATTTATTTACTATGACAATTTGAATATTTTCTTCTTGCCCTACCATGTATTAACTGGAATTAAAGGATCTCTTGAAAAATCTTCTTCTGCCCTAATCAGCAAAACCTAATTCTTCTAGTTTTTAACTTAATAGCATGAGGTTCGTAAGAACGGACTTTATAATCATGTCACAAATAGCTGCTGTAAAGAATCTCCGAAGGAGTTTATTGGAAGCATCTCCACTTTTTGCCGAGGTACGTGCGTGCCCAGCAGTAATATTCTGGCGTGTCTACAGGACAGAGAATGCTGCTCTCTCTCTCTCTCTCTCTCTTTCCTATCTATCTATCTATGTATATATAGTCTACAGAAACTTGAAGGAGAACGAAATCGAATCAAATAAAAAACTTTTACGCCGCTAACTACCTAGATGCAACTTCCGAGCTGCGGCTGCGGGAGAAGAAATGTTCCATAGTCGGGAAGAGGTAGGTGGGACCTCGCTGTAATGGAAGATCGCCGAACAACCACTTCATCTGCCCTACGCTCAGTACCGCTGTTCTGCGAACACGTATTCAGATAAAATGGAAAAGTCCCGAGTCATTTTATATGGGAGTATTTTCTTCAACATAAGACTTTTTCTTTTGTGAGGAACGTGTCACGTTACCACTAGCATGGTTCACTGACAACAAACAAAGGTGTTTGACGAATTTTTAAACATAACATTCGGTAAAAACCGCTTTCTTAGATCTGTATAATTATTAAAATATTTCCCCCAAAAAAATAAATGCTACTACAACGTTACGAATCGGTGTCTATTTAAACTTACAAATATCGCACACGTATGTCATTATCCAATAATTTAAGCACTACTTTTTTCATTGGGTTCGTGCACCATAACTTCTCCAATAAAGTTTTATTTTCATAACGGAAAATCATACTAAGGCGCAGCGACAATTGCACACTTTCTAAAGGAAACTGTTATTTCCGAAAATCATTTAATGAATCATTGGTTCATTTGCGTTGCCAAAAGAAATAGATGTTTTATTTTCGACAACATGTTTAGTAAAGCGATTTTATGCAGCTGTTATTAAAACATTGTTTAAAAAAATTCAAGATTGAATATTATTAACACAGCACGAATATTGTCATCCACAGTGGGTAATTTTTCCATGCGAGAAATTCAGGGGGCTGATGTAGGTTATTTTAGAATAAATTTTAATTATCTCTTGTTAACGATTGTTGAATGTTTGACAGTTTTGGAAAAAGCCAATTAACATAATACCATATAACATCTACTAGTGGACACTTTATTGTACATAAATCGCCTGTCATCACGGCTAATCGTGCTCATTTCCCGTCGGGTTTAAAACCGATCTTTGCATGTGGTGCATGTGGTGGACTTTTCCGTTGGCGAGTGTGTTCCTTCAGGATATTCCTGTTTCCCACACCATTGTATACTCGACTATCATTCTCCACCTCATTTCACATCCATTAGAAGTGTTCGTAATCCACATAGAGAGGTCAATGGTAGCTATTTCTGTGCTAATTAATTGCACAGTGTGTCGTTGTACAGAATAGACATGTGATTAACTTTGGCGAAGTCAATTCACGTTAAGTTCACACTTTACTGAAGCCCTGCTAAAGTTATCATTTCAGCTACTAGACTGGTAAATTTAACTTCAACCCGGAAATTAGTGTTACCAAGACATGTCTCGTGTCGTTGTATCCGAGATATTGACCTTATTTAAACATTCAAAAGTTCTAATACCTCCGAGTTGGGGAAAAAAATTGATATAGAAAAATAAAAGAAAAAAGCTGCATTATTGTGTAACATTTTGATTATTCTAGTTTTGATGCTGATTTCTTAAAAAAATATATATATTTTTGGAATATGAGGGACGTTGAAGGAAAAATTTGATCAACTTGATATGTGTGTATATGCATATGCTACCCCTAATAGCTTTGAAAATCTAATACCTTTTCGTAATTTTCCATTCGCACTATAGCAATGTTACAGCACTCGTTCTCACGACAATTATTCCACGCAATGACAAATGGTAAACCATGCTTTCGACAAGAACACAGATCTGTACTGCATGGCGTTTTTGATGTCTTGTATTTGAAGCATACCTACTTGGGCTCATCTTCAGGAGCCGGCTCCAGATGTGTCATGAGGGAAAGCAGCAAATTCTCCCTCTTCATCTAACCCCACTTACATGGATAGATCGGTGTCTTGGTAAAGCTGTTCCAAATTACACTCATTTGCAAAAAAAAAGTTATAACATTGAATGTGCCAGCGCATGGGTATGTAAGTGGGTACAGCCATGGGACATGAAAGTATGTATACAGAAAACATCAATATATAGTACCACAAAAACATATATTACAGAAGACCAACTCATAAAAGATGAACTTATTACGATGTTGGACCTTCGGCAGTATGGAGACAGGCGGTGATGTGGTCGGGTCTGGGCGCATAGAGACATCGGATGTTCTCCCCTCAGGAAGATCCTGCAACAGCTGGCGCAACTGACCCCCGAAATTCACTGTAGTTGCCACTGACCGAAGTTGCTGTCCAATCTGGTCCCAAACGTTTCTCGATGGGCAAGAGATCTGGTGAACTTGCTGGCCAAGGAAACATATATCATGAAAACAGGCTATAGATACTCGTGCTGTGCGAGGCCGGGCATTATCCTGCTTGGAAATGGGTTGTCAAGCTGCGCCAAGAAATACATGGTCGCAGAATTTCCTGAAAGTATCGCAGCATCGTCAGGATTCTATCAATCACAATAAGCAGGTTACGGAAATCGTAGTAAATGGCCCCCTATACCACGACCCCTCTTGTTGGAGCGATGTGCCGCTTCACAATGAGACGTGAATCACGTCGCTGGCCAGGACGTTCCTAGACATGAATTCGCCAGTCGTCTGTATCCTGACAGAATCGCGATTCGTTGCTGAACACCACTCGTCTGTCCGCAAAAACGCCTTGATGCCAAATCTGGGCATAAGGTCATGCGTGTTCGGTGATACTCAAGTCGTAATGGCAGACGTCGTAAAGGACTCCGCGACAACAGATCTAGCTCTGATAGCTGCCTGATGGCACATGCTTATCACCAGCTGCTGTGACATGCCCCTGGATAACATGCAGAAACGCCCGTGGCGTGATTGCAACCTGTCGCATGATGAAATGATCCTCCCTGCTTGTGGTGCACCAGGGTCGACCCGATTCTTCTCGATGAGTATGTGTACCCTATTGTCTCCAATTCATTCAACACCGACTCACAGTATAAACAGAACGGTTCAACTGGCGATCAATGCGCCGAAACGTCCAACCTGCCTCTCGGAGACCGACAATGCGGCCTCTCCGGAACTCATCCTACTGAGATGCACCTTTCGGGGATGCTGCATGTTCACCCAACTTGACTCTTTGGCTGACAATGCTCACACAGTAACTAAGGCCTCATTTGGTATCTTTGTAGCTATGAATTGGGGAGGCATATGTCCCTAGTGGTATATCTGATCAAACAAACCCCATTAAATGCAAATGGAACACATGTCGAGCTATAACGATATTGGGTTGCAACCTTCGTTGTATTCCCACGATTAATTCGTTGCAACTGAGTGTAAAACGTTTAGGAGAACCTGTAAAGTATGGCAAAGTGCTGCCTTTCCTGTTGGAGGTAGTCGATCTGGCCGTAATTTAGAAGTAGATTTCGCAGACTTGTCCATGAAGTGAATTTGACGTAGTGTATCCTGTGTGTCACAAAGTTTCCTGCATACGCCTTGGAAATATTTTTGCACCGGCAGCACCAACGTTTTTCTACCTCTGTTGTATTTTCAGCCATATGTCTTCCAACTTCTGAATAAGCTTAAGTATGACGTACTTCCCATGACCAAACTCAGCCGCACTTGTATCGCAATCACCCCATGCACGGGTAGCAAGTAAATTCCTACAATTTTTGCCACAGAAGATGATCTGATGTGATACATGTGGTCGGAAACTTTAGATTTTCTTCTCGACTCTTCACATACGGCAACATGTAGTAGACGCAGCTCTCTTCTGATGAATTCATATCAATTATTTATATAATCTTGATATCAGAACAAGGCGTATGTGCCCCAACTGAAAACTACTTGAGAAAATCTAGCCCAGGTAGGCTTTGGATCACTGGAAGGGTATAATTAACGTGCTGTGTGTCACAGTAAATCGGAATTAATAGAGACATACAGAGTGTAAGTGAGCTGTAACTCGATGAGAGGCCTGTAAACAACTGCAGATAAGCCTTTAGTTTGTGATCCACCGTACAATTCGAGAGGAATGCCGTTTTTGGCACATACTGTTTTATCCTGCTTTTTTTTTTTTTTTTTTTTTTTTTTGCGAAGTTTCAGCGGTACTCCTCTGTTGTATTTGTTTGTTTACCAGGTGCGAACACAGAAATTACTCCCATGCCACGAAATGTTTCCCGACAGTCTAAGTTTGCCACATTGTGACCTACAATAGCAGCAACATACTGTGTTACAGGGCCACGATACGCGAGCAAGATTTTGGATAAGTTATCAGATAATACGGAACTCTGAAGTTGGTAACTTCATCTCATGTTACTGATTACCTTAAGCTGACAAGTTAATTGATCAGCCATTTTGGTACGAACTCGTGGTCTATTTCTACACCTTATCCAAAAAGTAAAGGCGGAATGATAGGGAGGAGTCTAGCCACTCGTATAAACCACTGTCCAGTAGAAGCCTATTGGGTTCTTTAATTTATTATATTCTTGAATAACTCTGCTAATTTGTGGAAACTACTGGATATCAGCATCGATATTGCTGATATCAGAAAGGAAGAGTATGCATCTACAGTAAAAGTTGTGTTCTTTATCTGTGCTTTTATAATTTTCGCTGCAGCAATATTTTACCTTTCTGCTTTCTCTTCAATTGTCTCTTGTATATCGTCATGCTATTTGTTGTTGATAGTTAAACAAGCCATGTTTCTAAATTACACAACATTCTTTCTGCCACTTCAGCAAAATAATGAAGTTTTTATACCCTTATTCCAGCTTTTGCTTCAGTCTCGTCAAATAATAAACCTCATCACAACCAACAAACAATTCTGTCATTCCTGTTTGATGTTTGCCAAATACTTAGAGCTCCGCTTTTTCTTCTTCAACAAACCACTCACACAGTTTGTTGACACTTCTACCACATATTGATCTTCTGGCCGTCTTACACGTTTAGGAGTCGTTGATATGGACAGAAGATTTTTACCAATGCAGAATCTGGAATGATGTGACTTGTGATACACAGTTCCGAGGGACTAGGTGATGTAGTGGTTAGACTACTCCTCCCACCAAGGCGAACCGGGTTCGATTCCAGGCGGGAGCGCCACCCCCCCCCCAGATTTTCGCATATGGGAATCGTGACGAACGGTCCCGGTACTGGACGGGTTTTCTTGGGGGTCTCCCGTTTCCCCCCGCCCTTGCGTTCTAACGCTACTCCAAACTCACCTCGCTTCACCTCCACCGGCTCTCAAGACCTCGATGTTAAGGTTTCAACCCCAACCAAGTCGATGCAGTTTTCCAGACGGGAACATACATGATACGACCATGTATCATGTTGCTGCACGCACGTTTGCAGCATATCATTGCGAGACGGAATGGTTTGAATCATTATCACTGCTACGATCTAGATGTCACTTTTCGAATATTATCTTTGTGTCCAGGACAATTCTTCGAAATCACTACGAAGTTTATATTTATTCGGAATGATTGTTAGAATATGATTATTAATTAATGTCGGTAACATAAAATAAACCACTTTTATTATAGCACACAATCAGTAAGTTGTATATCAATAGTTATGTTTGTTTTATATAGAAAACATATAAAGGGGTGTTCATATGTTTTATATATAGAAAACATATAAAGGGGTGTTCATTAAATTTACTAATTATATGATGCATTTGCTGTCAAAAAATGTCTACAAAAATATTTTGTAAAAGAGGATTGAAGACGACTTTATTTCATTCTAAAGAGCACTATCTGACTATAAGGAAACCGCATTTTCTTTGGTATCAACTTTTTTCTGGGTTGAGAATATTTCCTGCTGAAACTACTGCACGATGTCGATTTATCATGACGCTACAAGTGAGCAAATAAAATATCATTTTGATGCTTCAGTTTCTAATGTCAAATGCGTTGTGTACGTTCTTCAGCTGCCCTAGCAATTCTGGCGTGATTCAAAGATCGTGACAAGCACAATTTTTTTTACCACATCTAGGCTATTCTAATTACTTTTAAGAATGTCTGCATTTTTACTGGTTCGATTGATGATCATTTTACAATTTATTAAAATATATGTTTAACATTGGAAAAATCGCATTTCGTAACATCACAAGCTAATATTTTGTCGTAACTGTTTAGCTGTGGGGAAAGGTCTTTAAGATACCTTTATTGATAGAGTAAGAGTTCGGTTACTCGTATGAAAAGACGGTCTTACACATAGGCGTGCCCAGGAAATACAGTTGTACTCCCATTTTCATCACGAGTCGTTAGAAAACAAAAGAAGAATCTTGTTGCAATTTCATATTTTTACCACACAGCTTGCGCGTTTCGAAGGTCGAAGACACCGAAATTAAAAATAGGTTTGATGTAGTGAAGACTATTTACTATGAATGTATTAGTTGATCTTCAATTTGTGAATTGCCCCCCCCCCCCCCCCGCCCCCTCCGCCGTACCAACCCGGCCGGCCCAAATCCGCAATCATATAACCATGCGCACACCTTTGAGCTTAACCAGGATGAATAAAGAATATTATAAAAACAGACATCCAGTACAATGAAAAAAATTAATAAAACCATAATAAAACCAAAATTTACCTATATAACAAATAGGCCTACTCCCCCCCTTCTCTCTCTCTCTCTCTCTCTCTCTCTCTCTCTCTCTCTCTCTCTCTCTCTCTCTCTCTCTCTCTCTCTCTCTCTCTCTCTCTCTCTCTCTCTCTCTCTCTCTCTCTCTCTCTCTCTCTCTCTCTCCTATATATATAAGCGATATTGATGAGTTTCTTAAAATATTATATGATAGTTGGCCCTTAAAATCGCGTTGACAACCATGTAATTATAAATGTAACCAGAGACATGTGTAACTTAATATTAGTGCGACAAGTACAAATACACTTATGCCTTGCGCGAGACTCGTGCCAAGAAATACTCGTACCATTAGTCAACGAGCAACCAATATACACGTAGGCCTCGGAGCATCAACTTCGTTCGTAATCAGTCTACCGTTTTGGTATACCGTGTTTAGAAACTTTAAAAATATGAATATCTGTAATTTTGAAAATAACTTTGCGAGTCATTTAACTCATGACGTAAATTTGCATGGCCTATCATAACTCTACTTGTGCACAACATTTGTGGGTAAGAGGTTGGATGGTTTCCGAGATAAGGCATAAAATACATATTTTCTCATGTTGCGCTGTCATATAAAAAGGTTAAAAAAAACTATCTGTATAGAGGCTATTAACAATAAAATGAACACTTTTTAGAGCCCTGCTTAAAATCTTCATGTATGCACGATGTGTACTCTTCTACCTTATGTAATATTATCATTGTCATGGGCGTTATTACTTTATTCATGCGTTAGTCACGTGAAACTATGAAATTATTATAAAAGTAAATATTTTACAAATCTGCTCATTTTTACATTTCGATGCGTTAAAAAAACTTAATGCGAAAGAAATAATTTAAGTTAACAGAAATAGTTACCTAGCGCTTTTAATACAAAATTGAGCTACGGAACTACTTTTCCATCCATCGTTACCAACTTAACTGGCAGCATGTCACTCCGGGAGCCCGTTAAAATATATGCATGTAGGGGCAGTGAATTTTTTTCTAAGGTTGATTTTGAAAGTGCTCACTTTATTGTAAACAGCCTTTACGCACGTGTGATACGTATAATAGACGTTATCAAAAACAATGTTTGTTTGGAACAGGCTATCGTCTAATACGTGACTTAATAACCTGAATTATTTGTATTGATACAATTTCCTATATAAGTGCCTTACGTGTTCTGCTGTAGTACTACTAACGTGCAAAATATAAGCATCGGTTTATTAATACCAGAGTTATCATATAGAGTATTTTTAATATGGTGCTTTCTTGCAAAATGGCGCACAAAGAAGCTTTGTGCAGTCACATTTAATGGCTGTAAAATATATTGCAAGCACACGTAGATAAATTGAAATAGGGTACAGGTATTCGTAGATATCGTACACTAAACTACAATGTTCATAGTTCTAGAATTTTGAAAGTAAAGTTTGTGAACCATCACTTAACATGGCTTGTGACTGTAGTACTTGTCTGCAAAATCTGAAAGGAATAGGTTTGAATATTTCCAGATGTACGACACAAACTCTTCATGTGACTCTATTTTACAGAATGTTTGACAAAAGGTCTCTGTGTAGACAAGTCTAATTGTTATAATAGATTATGTTAGCGTATTAAGATGAATTGAAATAATATACGAGATTTCGTAAATACATCATACTAATATTTATGTGGCCGCCATTTTTAAAGTGTCTGACCTATAAAATTAGTACATCAGTAAACATTGCCTACCATAGTATCACTTGTTTCCGGATTTTGGCAGAAAGTGGTTGACTGTTTCCCAAGTTCGACAGAAAATATTTATATTTCATGTAGCATTATCTTACAAAATGGTGGCCAAACGAGGCCCTATGAAACACATTTGATGGTCGTAAGAGATACTGCCAGAATACAAAGTTAAATTTAAATTTTTATATGATTTCATAGACAAAGTGCGCTACGGTAAAATGTTCATACCGCCCCCATTTTGAAAATGTCTAACATACTTAAGACACGTCATTTGACATGGACTACCGTAGTGTTACTTGTAAACGAATATTGTGGGAGTAAGTTCAATGTTTTTCGAGATGTTACATAAAAACGTTTCTTTCACATGGCACTATATTACTAAATGTTTGGCAAAAGAGGCTACGAATTGCCATAATTGAAGCTAGTAATATTTATTTTCAGAACACCAATTTTTTGTTGAAATTAGTCTGTTTATATGGTACACAAAGATAATTAGCCTATAATAATGGCATGAGCACCATTTTGAAAATATGTCTCTTATCTTAAAATAAAATTGTTCACGTGGCCTACCATAACATAATTTAATGTCGAATTTGGAGGAATGGGTAAGTTAGTTTTAGAGATATGACATAAATCTTTATTTATTCATTTTGTCCTATATTTTATAATGGCATGTCAACGACAGTATACCCTACCTCTGCATGAGAAGCTCACATATTACATCACGAACCTGCACAATTTATTTAGATAAGTTTCCGAGGCAGTCAAAAATGATAAGAGTAGGATGATCTTACTAAGTAACAGGAAAGTGGTCTCATTGCCGTATCTTTGTTCGGAAAGTAATGCTGTCGTTTACAAAATGAGCAACCAGTAAGGTCATGAAGCGTGAAACAATCGTAACCAACTAATTACTGAACCTATGTCGAGATCGCTGAACATCAGTGCTACCTACGTCAGATGTTTTATGGCTTCACGCAAAAACTCACAGACAGGAAGGTATCATTTCATAAATATAGCTGTCCTTTAAAAGTTGTGTTAAAATGCAATAGGAATCAAGTGATTCACCGTTGATCACGTAGAAGTTGTCTTTTCACGAATAATGACAATTTTTGTGGTGGTAATCGTTCAGAAAAGTGTTA
Organism: Dryococelus australis; assembly: GCA_029891345.1. Lineage (NCBI taxonomy): Eukaryota > Metazoa > Arthropoda > Insecta > Phasmatodea > Phasmatidae > Dryococelus > Dryococelus australis. Next base: position 64,040,469 of record CM057002.1, on the reverse strand, counting down.
TCAAATAAAAAGCGAAGTAAGTTTATTGAGTGCGTTATGTTGGTAACATATTGTTTATTCCAACACAATATATGTGAACAAATGTTGGCAAGGCGTGACACCACCACAAGGCTGTCTCGCTGAAATGCACGAAATGTTTGTTGTTTTTTCCTAGTGTGTAGCTGTATTTTGAGCACAATAGTTATGCATATTTTATGTGATTTATAATTAACGTGATCTGCAAATGTTCTAAATATATGTGTTTATAACGGGGTGAGTCGCCCGCACTTATTTTTCCGTATCTATGCAACCCGCAAAAACAGTACTACCTATCTAACATATCATCGATCATTTGCAGAACACCACGTGTGCGTTGATTCGTTGTCGTCAGTAAGGTAATACAAGGATCAAAATATAGTTAGGCCAGAAGTGCAGATCTGATTGTGAACAAGCAGCCCACATGTCGTATCTCCAGGCATTCAAGAAGGGGAATGCACTCGCAGATGCATGTGGCACACATGATGAATGATGACCGTGGTACGATGTGTTTACGTGTGGACCACATACGGATATTTAACTGTCAGCTGATGTCTGGCAAAACCAGAGTTCTCCGTAAGTTAACCACAAGCGGGCCACTTCCGGCTTTCGGCTTCTGGTCTGTCGTAAGTAAACCACATGTCGTTAGCCAACTGTTGATAAGCCACTTGTGGCCCAGCTATTAGCCACTTGTGGCCCAGATAGACGCAACTTGCCATACATTTTCAAAACCAAAAAGTAGTTGTATCTAACCCAAATAAAATTTATGTATTTACCATATTCATGTGTGTTACCTTCAGCTTTATTTTACAATTAGTAAAATTCTTTGGGGAAACCTAGGATCGAACTTATTAACCTATTGTCTACACATTCAAGTATGCTATAATCTACTCTACTATGTATTCATTACGACGTTTTAAGTAAATCTGTATACTTATTTCAAATAAATAATATATTAGTAGTTTTGCTGTAAATAAAATGCTAGTTTCACGAGTCAATACTGGGATTTATGTGTTTTTTTTAAAAAGACTAGTATTTTAGTTTCGGACTACATTCATTTAGAATTTAAAATGCAAAATAATGAATTCTTTTGCGTGTTATGCTTTGCAGGTTTCTGGTCCAAAAACTATTTTTTTTTACTATTACTAGCAATGCCACGTTATAATTTTTCTTCATATATACATGAAATAAAAAAAAATCAATAGAATACGCATATGCTATTTGATACTGCACAACATAAGCTTGCTGATCATGTTTCCTCAGTAATAAGGAACAGTAGGCATACCACAAAAGGCGATATGTACTTTTTGGCAACCATCACCCACACATTCTCTACATACTCTAAGATGCCTGTGGGTATTTCACAGACATTTGTTTGTGCGCCATATATGAAATTCTGTCAGTCATTTTATATTAAAGGGTCCACAAAGTCCCACATGATGATGCCCAACTATCAGAAATGAACCATTCTACCACACGAGGGCTTCATGCGCAAACATCATCTTATAATCATACTCTTTAGCATACATCAGCCACATGTTCCTCACGTGTTCTAAGATGCCAGTGGGCGATTCACTGGTGTTTGCTTGTATGCCATACATTAAATACTGTCGATCATTTTGTGTTTAATGGTCCTCATCAAAAATACTTTCCAAGCAAATACAGTCACTATTGTTCACGTGGTCTTATTGTGTACCACGTAAGAAAACACTAACAGTCATGAAGGCGAACATTTACCACCTGTGCCAACAGTCGGCCAACTATAGTCTGCCTGTTGCTCGCTACTTGGGAAGCGGTGAACAGATAGTGTTATGTCAGAATTACGCTGAGAAGCGGTCACGTTTCAAAGAATGCACATTCGTTTATTGTGTTGTAAAAGATTATTACGAGGTTTACCGAACGCGTTGATACGTGGCGACTGAGTCCTAAGTAACACACTTCTGCCTCACTTCGAGCCATTGTGTTTTTTCATGTGGCATAAAAGTACAGTCACCCCTTACTTAATCAGCAGAAATAAATCCACTCGCATGAGCACTTCCGAAAGCCCTGCTTAAGATCTACCTGTATGCACGTTGTGTACTCTTCCACCTTATGTAAAATCAACATTGCCGTTGACCTCATCACTTTATTTATGCGTCGATCAGGTGAAAGTGGAATCATCAGATAAGTAAATATGTTGCAAATCTGGTGATTTTTATACACTGCGATAAATTAAAAAATTCAGAAAGCGAAAGAATTAATTTAAGTTATCAAAATGGTTAGCTAACACGGTATATTTGATGTTAAAATATGGAACTGTTTTCCAACTATCATTACCAACTTTACTGGGTGCATGTCACTCAGTGCGCCCGTTAAAGTGTATGTAGTTAGGAACAGTGACTTTTCCCTAAGGTTGATTTCAGAAGTGTTCACTTTATCTTGAACAGCCTTTATCTGCGTTGGGCATTTATGTTTATCACATTTTTCTATCTGGGGCGCCGTCTGTAAAGGGAGCTAAAAGCTTGCATTCGGGATAGGCCCGGCCGGGGATTGAACCCGGTTCGCCTTAGTGGGAGGCGAGGAGGCTAACCGCTCAACCACCGTGGCCCTCCGACTAGTCGAACGATACAGCCTGTCATTTCAGTTAATTTACTTTTCGGTGGCCCATACGATGTTCTTGTTCTGGACATACAAATGATGCGAGTGGTAACACATAATTTTATTGGCTTCATTAAGCTTCTCTGAACGTTTGAGTACACCTCATTTATTTAGACTGACCACTCAGGAAATATAAAATCATCGGAAAAATATTAGCTAAAGGAAACTACCAATTCCAAGTAGTGCGATCAGTTGAACATATGAACAGTTAATACAGCGTGTTTAGGAAACATGTGTACAAACTTGGGTATGTGATTCGTGACCGGGAAAGAGGAAGATTGATACAGGACACCCAAGGTCCATCTCAAATACTAAGGGATGTAGAAGCTCTAAACCCGGAAGGCGGCAAGCATATTACGTGGGATATTAAGTAAAGTACTTGCGCTAGAAGAACACAAATTGGTATACGGATTATTTTGACTAATATCTTGGTTAAAAGGAAGGTATTGTCCGTCGTACACACCCCATCATGAAAATAATAGGGATTTGCACCCTTTGATTGCATACAATAGTTATACCATGAGGTTAAAGTGATTGTGGATACCATTGGACGAAGCAGGACGTCGTAATAAGCAAATAAGCCCTCCTAAGTTGCAACTCCCTAGGACCAGCCGTTTCCGTGCAAAATGCAAACGAAGGGTACAGTGGTAGCAAGTCCATGGCCTGGTGAGTAGGCCACACGTACTGCCCGAGGCTTGAACACGTGCTGGTGGTATGATGCACGATGTTACATGTCGTGTAAGACGATGCCGCTGGTCGGCGGGTTTTCTAGGAGATCTCCCGTTTTCCTCGCCCTTTCATTCCAGAACTGCTCATACGACACCTTAATCACCCTCATCGACTCTCAATACCTCGCTCTTACGAGCCGCCAAAATATATTCACTCATTCGGCGGGGAATCCCACCTGAATTCCTCCGGTGCAGGAAGGGTTGCCTACTCACTACTGTAGGCCATGATATTGATATCACTGTACCCTTCGTTTGCGATCTAACTGTAAACGGTGGGTCCTTGAGACTTGCAACTAGTGGGTGCTTATTTTCTAATTACGACGTCCTGCTTCATCTAATGGTATCCACAATCACTTTTAACTCACAGTGTAAATGTTGCATGCAAGGAAAGGGTGCCTACCCCTATTATTTTCATTATGGGGGCATGTACGACGGACAATACCTTCCATTTAATCAAGATATTGGTTTAATTAATCCGTATCCCAATTAGTGTTCCTCTAACGCAAGTGCTTTGCTTAGTATCCGACATAATATGCTTGTGACCCTCCGGCTTTATAGGCTTCTACAGTCCTTATTATCTATTATGTGTCCTATATCAATCTTCCTCTTTTCCGGTCACGAATCACGTGCCCGAGTTTGTACTCATGTTTCCTTAACATTCTGTATACCCCCTCGCCCAAGACAGTTACAGAGCATCGCAACTGCAGCGTATATCCGGAACTAACTGTACAAGTCAAGTAGGCTAACTTAACATCTGTATAGCAGGACACCATTTGGTAATGAATGTTGTAAGGACTGGACGACCAAGGGAAAAATCTCCATTACGGCATTGTCAAACAAAGACGTACAAAGTGAATCAGACCGAACGGTATGTTGTTTGAATTCCGTGTTCGTACTCGTTTTGTGGTGTAGAATTAAGTAGAAAAATTATATATTCCGGAATACAAAAGAAAAATATCGTCACAGCTGCGTATCTTTGTCTTGCAAATTTTTGAAAGCAGTATTCGGAAATGTTTAATAAACGTCTCGTAACAAAGACCAGCTTGGCGAGAAGAAAAGGACGCGAAGATTGATTCCGGAGTACAGCTCATTTCCACCTCTCACAACAAAACCAAGGCATGATATTGCTCGAAGAAGATCATACAAAAGGAGCGACAAAGCGTCTGTTGAATTCCTCGCCGGGACTTCCCGATAAATTCCGTTTGAGGAGCGCTCAAACAATCCCAGGGAAACTTTATGCAGTAATTCTGTGATGTCCCTGTATCGCGAGTTCCACTTTCCCTTTCATCTAGACTTATTGTCGATTCCCGAACTCTTGGATAATTATTTCAAGTTCCAAAGCGACTGTAAGTGTTATCGAAAAATTCTCTATTGCTGAGGATCTTGTTTCCTCGTTTGACAATGAAGTGATCTTGCATTTATTTTGCCAACTCTTTTGAATATATTGTACACAAATAAGTTCCTAAAATATAGTTTTTTTATTTTATTTTACCATATTTCACTAATCTTACCGTTGTAGACCGTAATTAACATTAGCCACAAATTAACAACCGTTGTGTCCTCAACATTGACTCAATGTATAACCAGCTGAACATATTTCATAGAGAAAGTTTCTCAGGTCTAGAAAAACCTCCGTAGTTTATAAAATATACAAAATTGTACATTGTTGTAAGTAAGGTCTGTTCCACAATTGGACATTAATTGTTGGCTGCACAAAGTTGGCCCAACACAACACACTCATACGAATTACTAACATTATGTTTACCAACTTGTGACTAATCGTAAAAAAACCAGTTAAATGTTTTAAATAAATTAATTTGCTATAATATCCAAGCATTCTCTGATTTAGTGTTGCCATTGTTTGACAGGCGCTAAATAATCTCGTACAATTTTCGTGCTAGGAAATGTTCGTTGTTATATTACTTTGGGCCAGCGTTGTATTAATATGTGTTATCCAACCCTACATACAGCCAACCTTGATCACTGAATTACAATCGTTGGGCCAATTTATTGCTACTCAGTGAGTCATATTTGTTTGCCTCCGTCGATAAATCCATAAATCAGGCATGTTGTATGTATTCAACACATTTATATTAATGATTGCTTACCTACATTCACGTATTTAATGATACCATTTTTACCGACATATATAATATTTCGGCCAATCGCAGTTCGACAAATGCTGTAAAGCAAATTATTTTACCGCGGTTTGGAACACGATTTTAAACCGTCTTACGCGGCACATGTGAAAAACGCCGAGAAAGTAGGTCTATTAGGTTTATACTTTTATGACATTATCATCATTGATTCCGCATTACCAGCACAAACTTAGTATAAAATAAACTCTTTAAAGTAACGTGAATAAACACTTTAGTGCAAAACACTTATTTATAAAAATAAATTCCACAGTTAAATATCATGCTCCTGTTTGAGTGTATTTGTACTGAACACTAGGGTCTGTAAAATGTATGTAGCCCCCCCCCCCCCCCCCACACACCACACGCGCAGTGCCTGCTTGTTATGCACGACTGCTGTGCGCAGCTGTCACTTTGCGTTGTAACTCGTCGATAGCTTCCTGGTAGAGCGCCCCGACAATGGGATAATGGAGCAGGTCCCTAATGGACAACGCGCCCAATGAAACCTACTTCGTAAAAAAAAAAAAAAAAAAAAAAAACAAGATACTATTCTGGTCTATTTGGGTTGGGAAGCAGTGGTTCTTCAACGCAGAAGTTGCAGTTATGAAAGTTCTAGTGGCATCTGTATTCAATAATTTTACTATATCTACTCTTTAATTTCTTTGCATTCCCATAAATGTTTTATGTAAACATTATTTTAAATTAAGCTTGCTTCCATCATGTCTTGAAACATCCGTGCCTTCAGGATTGGAAAATGTGCCCCGCTGATAATGCAATTTTTCTGGAGTTTTTGTAATAAATTAGATGCCGATCATTTATGAAACTGAAATTTTAAAATAATTACCACAAAGGTTTTAGCAATTAAAAAATGCTTGACTCATTTGAAAGGATTTGAGGAGCAGCCTAAGCTAGTTTTATATATAAAAGTCTTACGAAATTTGCATTTTATAAACATAAATTTACCGAAAAGATTCCCCAGTTTCTAAGAGCTTACACTTTCATTTAATCTACGTGTGGGTTTCGGTAATGCTGGTTCATTTTTTTAATACAGTAGACTGATTCCCAATGACTACAATAGAGTAACAAAAATATTTGCTTCACCGACACCGATATATACACGGGGTGCCTATATAATTCCGTACAGCCTGATACCTACGAATTATAGAACTGCATAAACTCGTCGCGCATAGATGCAACGAGCATTTTGAAAATGGTCTGTATTCAGTGCATAACATTCCTCAAGAGCTCCGCACTATTAAGGATGTTCCATACGTTCATTGAAATTGTTACGGAAATGTACATCTAATATGTACGGAAGAGTGGTTCGTAACGATGAGAAATGTAACTGAGGCATCTATTCACGGTAGAATGAGCGTTTTAAAAGCCCTGCTTGGTATATACTCGTATCAATATTGTGTATTATTTCGCGTTTTGTAAAATTAACATTGCCGTGGACCTCATCACTTTATTTATGCGTCCGTCAAGTGAAACTGTGAAATTATTTTAAAAATCAGTACTTTGCAAATCTGGTTATTTTTAAATTTCCGATGCACCAAAAAACAGAAAGCGAAAGAAATCATTTAAGTTGCAACAAATGGTTACTTAACATTTTTTATTCGGCGTTAAATATGGAACTATTTTCCATCCATCGTTACCAACTTTACTGGGAGCATGTCACCCAGTGAGGACATTGAAATATACGCCGGCAGGGGCAAAGACATTTTTCTAAGGTTCATTTCAAATGTGCTCACTTTATATTGAACAGCCTTTCAAAGTCGGAACCTCTGCATATTTCCATTTGCGTCATATCTTGGAAACACACATTCCGACGCCGTGCTTCACCGTTGTAACCAGAAAATTACTGTTTCTGGCGTAAAGGCTGTTTGCGATCAAGTGAGCACTTTTGAACTCAACTTTAGAAAAAAGTCACTGCCGCTGCCTGCATATATTTCATAAAGGGCGCACTCAGTGACAATCGCCCAGTAAAGTTGGTAACGATGGTAGACGGAAAATAGTTCCATATCTTAACGTCAGATTAAAAATATTAGATAACCACTTGTCATAACTTAAAACATTTCTTTCGCTTTGTACTCTTTTTAATGTTGCGAAGTGTTTTAAAAAGAACATTTTGTGAAACATTTACTGTTTTAATAATTTCAAAGCATGAATAAAGTGATGAGGCCCATGCCAATGTTGATTTTACATAAGGCGGGATAATACATAACGTACATACAAGTAGATCTAAAGCAGGGCTTTCAAAAGTGCTCATTTTACCATGAACAGCCCTTAGGTTGTGATATTCACGCTTTTGAATTTAATTTCTCAAATTTTCGAAAAACCTCAAGTTTAGAAATATTTCAAACTTCCAAAGTTACTAGAAAAGAAAAGAATTTGCGTACGTCGAATTACTGAACAGTGCAGTAAGGAAAGCTTTCTTCTCTCGCAAATAGATTGCATCATGTTTACCAAAGCAGTAAAATAATTCACGCACATTAAGTGCAACTTTCAGATACACTGGTTATTGAGACTGAGTTATTTTATAATGTCTTTGATTTTATTACAAAACTTCCCTCCTTCCATTTTTAAATTCAAGTGTAATGTAATAAATCCATAGTTTTTGTCCCAACATTTTGCACAACTGTCTGTAAATTTTTCAAAAGTCATACCTCCACCAAAATAATTATGAATATTCTTTAAAGTAGTGTCATCTTGTCAAATATACATAAAAAGTTCGCGTTATCTCTTACAACTTGTTTATGGTAAATAAAATACATCAATATTTTTATGCCTTCTCATAGTAAAGTACTCTTGGATAACATCTTGATTCTCTAAAATGAAATTGTCAAATATAACTAGAGAATTATTTTCACAGTGGTCTAAAAGAATCATTTTATCATTGCTATCTAAAAAAATATGCCATTTTTTGTTAAATTTGTTGGATATATCGAAATCATTTTGTTATTGAATATATTTTGGTTTATTTAAACTTTTTGTATAAACATACAATTTATTAAAATTGAGCTATTCTTGCCTATAAATAAAATTTATCATCAAGCTGGTTTTTTCACTGTTACTAGGACCTATAGTAGTGGCCCTTATATTGCCAAGCAAAATTTGCATTCTTTCTATTTTTATAAGTTTCTTCTGAATTTAAAACAGACACCCTATTCAACTGTTTTCATTTAATAATATCATTTTTTAGTAATAAATGGGCAATAAAATATTAACGTTAACAAATAAAAGTTCAATACTAGAGAAAAAACTTCATGATGATAACGTCGAGAAAAATAAATCGACTACATTAATAAGTTTTCATATGAAATTTGTAGCTCCTAATATAAACAATAATACTATAATATTGTATGATAACAACAAAGTTATAAATATACTTAGGCGATAGTACAACATTGAATTGTTAAAGGAAACTATAAATTCAATTTAACAATTTTCAACTAATAACTTTAAATTAACAGACAGTGTGAAAAATAGTTTTAGTGGAATATAAGTTTGATATTAAATCAGATGATCGATTATCCTATATTCTTGGTTTTGAAAGAAATATGACTCTTGATAAAAGACATTTATTGCCACTATATGATATAATTTTGATCCATTTTAAACAATACATGTTTATTGTAATTTAGCATATGTAATGTTGATAAGATATGATGAGTATAATAATTTATAAACATTGCTAGTTTTCCACCTATGACAATGGTTGGTTTAAGAGGTTGTATTGTTTATGAGCCTGCATATCAAATTATTTATAAAATTAATAATGAGCAGTTTAATAACATTGTTTTGGAAATTAGGGAAGAAAATGGCAAACTGATTGATTTTGATGGTTCTGCTATTGATATTGTTTTGGAAACAAAAGATGCTAGAAATATGATAGATTTTGTGAATCTATAAACTGTGTGAAGCATAATAATATGAAATATAATGATATGGAATATAACAACATAAAAAATAATTCAAAAATATCCATTTTGATAGCCATATGGTAATGTATCTATTTTATTTGTAGTATAATCCTTTTGTCATCACAATGAATTAATGCAATTTTATTAACTTCAACTGTATATATTTTATGCTTTTTGCTTCCTATTTAATTCGTTGTTCTATATTGTATTTTCTCGTCAAACAAATATTTCTTTTAGTCATCAAAACTAATTTGTTTGTTAACAACACACTTCTCTACACTTTTAGATTTTTATTTTCTATATTGCCAACTGTATATGCATACATTTTTACTCTTTAACCAACCAATTCTTTCATTATTATCGATTACATTCTTCTTTCATTTTATCTAGAACTTTATTATTTAGTTGAGTCATGTATTAATAATGTCGTTTGAATAATTAATAATGTCGTTTAAATTATCTGTTGCTTTCCCAAAGGTAATAAACTTTTCTTCATTATTTGCAATTAAATCTATATTTTTATCATCATATCCTAGCTCTTTAATAAATGAATGAGCATCATGCCATATAAGTTATGAAAATAAATTGGAACAAAATTGGATGATTTTAATTGTATGTTACAATTATTACATATTGGATTAATGTTTTTTCCAGTTATATGGTCATGATGACTTACTTTTTTACTTTCCTATGTATATTCGCATTCACACACAGTACATTTTTTTTAGGTCTATTATACATAGCTCTTTCTTCTTTTGTTAGTGGCACCCACTGGTTCAATTTGTAAATATATATCCCAATCTCTTATACTTCCCTTTTCGTTGCTTGTATAAACATCTTATGTGCATTTGGGCCTCGATGTACTACTACAGGATTATAATAATCCCCATAACTAGAAACGATTTAATAACAAAAACCTGAAGGTTCGTGTAACTGATATTTTACTGTATATGATTCATCATTGAACTTCAAATCAAAGTTATTTGTTTGATGATTAGTAAGTTTATATCTTTCTTTAAGTATCTGCTTATAAAAGCCATTATATGTATCATCCTCTGTTAAAACTGAATTTTTTTTGGGTTATTTGTTCTTGATATTTTGTTTCGAATTGATTAAAAATCAGCATATATTGCAAAACGAACTTTCATTGTTTGTTTGCAGTTTTTAAATTTTATTTGCTCTCCTTTAGCTGGTATACTGATTCTTACTGATACAATTTGAGAGCAGTCATCTACATGTATATTTATTTTTTCTTGTGAGTAAAAGAATTGAAGACACATCACGTATATACATATATAAGTTTTAACATTATGTGTAGTTTTTTTGCGAAAGCAACTTCGATAAATCTTTTATCCAACAGTAATGTGAGTTTTTATCATCTTCGAAATTTTTTTTTTCCTCTTTGTTTTTTGTAAATTTTAATGGATAGACATTGTGTCAGTCATCAAAAGAGTACACATTTATAGATGTCTCAATTTGATTGTCTATTTTGGTATATCATCAACTTTAATAGGATATTTATATTTATTTATTACTTTATGAATATTAAGTCCAACAGTTTGATATTTTGTTACTCTGTCTGAATGATTGTCGGATGGAAACAATGCTGATTGGATTGTCCACAGAAAACATTTTTGGTCATTATTTCTCATATTAATACATGCTTTTTTGTTCTTAATCACTTCTGGTAGTTCAATATATGATGCTCCATTTAAATAATTGTACCTATTTATGACTAGTTGTATACCAATTACTCTAACGAAAAATTATCCTGTGCCTCTTCTTTGAAATTCAGATAATTGTGTAAGTATTTCTTGTTTTCTGAATTCGTAAATCCTTTTAATTTCTACTCCGTTCAATATTGTGTATTTGGGTGATTGAAATATAAATAATTCTACTTGTTATCTAGCTTACGGTAATTCGTATAGAATGTAATGTTAGGTTTCCTAAGATAATCATGTATTAACTAAAATACCTTATTTTGTACCGAATTAAAGGTATTTTCAATGTTATATGTTATCATACTTTTAAAAGCTTCATTAACTAAGTAGGTTTTATTGGTTCTTCTATTTCTTCGGTTCACAAAAACATTAGTAGAATAAGGAAATATTTATTTTAATTCATTTTTATCATGTTTATATAACTCATTGATATTGGAACCATCTAAAGGTAAATTTGTAAAATTATTCTGTGATATCCTATCTGTTACCCAGTTACTTTTATTTCTAGGCTTTGCAAATACATTATTAGAAAATGTAAAATATTTAATTTAATTCATTTTTATCTTAGAAATATAATTAATTAATACTGGCATAAGAAAATTGTAAATTTGCTAAGTTTACTTTTTTTTGATGATTTATAATAAATGGTCTAACAGCTGTAATTAAATTAGCTTTGCGTAACTTGTACCAATTTTTTATTTTTAACTCTCGACCTATAATTCTGAATTCTCCACCTATTCCTATACTAAAACATATCTGTAATATAGTTCGTTGCCATTATTATTGTTTTATTTATATAGAAAAATTATTAATGGTTTAAAAATTATAAAGATGATGTAGACGTATAAAATTAACATAAATAAAGGAATGAAATTGTAACAGTGTTTAAATTATTGATAAATATTAAAAAATTACTAACTTCTTCTGTGATAATATTTCTCATTACAACATTTTTTACATACTGTTGTATGTTTGTCCTTAGTCGTTTTATGATGAGAAAATAATTTTATAGGTATTCTCATTACATACTGTACATGTCTTCGTTGGATAATTATCATCTCGAACTTCATTTAGAATATATTCTAAAGCATTGTGTGATTTTGTATTTTTATGCTCTTTGAGATATGCACTACAAACCTGTTTTCCACATTCGCACAGTATTTTTTAATTAAAATATTTTTTACATTTTGTTGTTTGTCTATAGTAGCTTTATGAGGATAAAATGAATCGATAGGTTTATTCTCTTTGCATAATATACAAGTCTCAGTAGTATAATTACTATGTCGATTTTCATTTGCAATGTGTAATTTAGAATTTTTATGCTTTTTGAGTTATAGTTTAGATACATATTTTCCACATTCACATAATGCATTTTCTTTATTGGAATAATAGTCATTTATAGCATATTCTCTATAACATATTTTACATGTGTTAATATGCTCATCTTTTGTGTGGTTATGTGGAGGGAAACCTACAATGTTTAATAGTTCACCACATTTGTTACATTGCTTACATATGGTATTATTTTCCATTTCGAACATTGATTCCATTTTCTTTGTAAGGAAAGTAATATATTAAGATAAAGAAATCAAATTTTTTTCTTTATATTAATACATTTTTTTTATAAATAAAAAAATATGGAATCACTTATCAAGACGTTGAAAAATTCATATGAATTGACTAAACTACATGATCTCGAACCATATAAAAAGTATGCTGTTACCGAATTTCTAATATACTAATGTAAAATCGGCAAAAAAAATAGTTCTATTCTTGATAGCAAATACAAAATTGTCCTTCCATATCTCTAGGTAGATATGTTTGATAAAAATGCTATAAAATAATAAATGAAAAACAAGTTTTTATAGCATATAATGGTTAACAAGAAATGAAAAATGGACAAACTATGCATTATATTGAATTCTCTTAAAATATATAAATTCTATTGATTTGAATCTATCAAATATCTTTTTTTCATATTTCACTTGATTTTATCGTAAATTTTGCACAATTTTGACTTAAATTTTCTTGATTTTTGCTTAAATTTGCTGTTTTTAAACAGTGACACAAATCCTGCGCGAACGCTTGTGAAAAAATTGAAAACTTGCTTGTTTTTATGAATCGAATAATGTCATTTCTAGAAACATGAAAAAGGTACTTCAAAACAAGACATTTACTTGGTTTTGACTTTAATTTACTTTGCGTTTCGATGAAAATGTTAAGTGATCGAGCTCTCTCGTTATATATCTTCTAATATATTAGCATTTCTAATTTATTTTCATCGATTCTGTCTGTAATTTTAAGGGAAATTTTTCTGACGTGGAACAGTTGAAAATTATTCCAATATGGTGAATGTTTGCTTTGGAAATCACTTCGGAAATCATGAAAGATATGCTCGAAAAATGGTGTCGCGTGAATGCTACGAACAGGGATGTGCGTGTTTTCTGGATCACAGTTGAGTGTATCTGGATGTGAAGCATGTTTCTGTTGGGGAGAAGGGGAGACCCATTAGGATGACTGCAGGTGCAGCAGCACGTTTAACTAATGCGTGGCAGATTAGCACACGACTATTACTACCCCAGCCACTGTCAGACGGCACTGTACCTTATTGACACGGGGGAGTTAAGTATTCATGTGGGCTTTTGACGTGAATACGTCTTTAAATTTGCAACCACATTGGGAGGGAATCCAGAAAATCCGATGGTAACAAAATCGGGGGATAGAGTTTGACGTAGCAGCTACGAATCTATGTCTACATTCAAAATTAAAATACACAACTCAATTGCCAGAGGATCAAAGAATATGTTACGTTGAGTGAGGACTGCGAAGCTTCGCGCGTGGTGGAAAGAGAGAAAAAAAAAGGGGGGGGGGGGGCGCAATTTTGACTTCGTTTCTCCGCGTCTCGTAACTTCCGCGTAGTATAACTTTTGACTAGGAGAAGCTACGACGCTCGTTTAAGTTTCAATCGATATATCTCGTCAAGATCAATCGATTGCGTGTATACATTTGTATGGCGTGGTTATGGTGGAATTGCATGCGTTAAATGCAAAAAATTAACAAAATAACACAAATTCGGCTTATACTCGTAAAAGAAGCCAAGTCGAAATACAGAAATCGTATACGGTTGGAAAGAGCATCTCAAAAGCAATCCAGTGATGCCCATAAAACCCCATATGATGGAGTGAAGCGATGTCGGGAACGTAAAATAAACATCAAGGCGTCCGAGCGCGTCAACGTAGACATATTCACGCAAAACAAACGGCCGTGTCCCCAACACAGCCACACCCAATTGTTCACATGCGTGACACTCCCATTTCCCCGGAACTGGTGTAAACCAGTCTTCGCTTCTTCAACTGACAAGACGTGTCTAGTGGCGGTGTTATGCCTGGTGAAGCCTGTTCACGATAAAGTGAGCACTTTTTGATGCCGCCCCCCCCCCCAACAGCCATTAACCACTACTAAATATATCTTACTGCAGCTACAGGCGTTGGATTTTGATGGTGGTGAAATGTACACACTGTGCTTATTGGTCGCATAGCAATGTTTATATTAAGAATGAGCAGGAAGATGGAATTTCGATAAAAGGAAAAATTCAGAAGGGCCTTAAAAAGTGCTCACTTTACCGTGAGAAGCCTATACACATTTATACCAGTTGTGTTGAAAAGTTAAAAAGTGGTCAGGATCTACCGTTGTTCACACGTAAGTTGATTTTTCTGCTTAAACGTTTTGGTGTTTGATTGCAGGCTCTGTTTACAATCACGCTGATCCATCACATTTAACATAGAGATTCCGAAGTACACGGCGGACAAAAACTAGATGCTGCAATGTTTCTACGCTATTAATTTCATTGTGAAAAGAATTTTTACCTAATTATTTTCAAGTTTCTACGGTTTTGTTTTACAATTTCAAAATACGTTAAAATTTAGTCCCTCCTATCGATTCGCTTACGAACTACATTTATTTCATACAAAGGTTAGAAGAATTAAAATTTAGATTCGCGTATTTTATTCTAGATAAACACATTTCAACATTCCAATTCATTACCCCAATGAACGATGATAATGCAACTAATTTGTGGCACAACACATGTGAAATAGAGCACCCTGCTCTTTTCGCTAGCAGAAATTTCGGCGTGAGTTCAACTTTCCGGCGAAGCCCGTGCGGAAAGCGAGGATGAGTTGTGATTGGCTGCTCAAACTACCGCTCTCTCTCTATCTCTCTCTCTGTCTCTGTTCGTGTGATCGGCGTACGTGTGAACCAGGCCTTGTCGAGTCCAGGTGAGGCCCATGTGTCCATGTTGTACGGTTGTCTACGACACATGGGCGAGGCACCGGGTACTAAAACTGATTACAGTCTGCGCGCGTTTTACTTTTCCGGGTTACTTCACACTTTTCTGAAGCCTTGTTCGAGTTCTGCTTACGGTTACGGTTAACGCATCCTTCCCTTACGTGTAAACTTAAAAACTTTCTTGTGCCTTGTACGTTTCAACTAGCAAATGCTTTGTTCAGTGTTTTCAGTTGGTCAAAGAATGCTGGCATTTTTCAAAAAGCATTTAGTTCGAATGTTCATAAGTTAGGCCTATAACAGTATTTACGGCATTTTAATGACGTCTGTATTGATAATGGTCATTACGGTTATTATTTTACACATTGTTAACATATTTATGTTATTTTCGATATAGTACACTATACACGATAATATTTTGCAGCGATTGTTTTTAAACCTGTTACAACCGTTGGAGAAAAACGGCAGTATTATCCTGTAGTTATTGGAGGTGTGTTGGGTTATCTCGTTAAAAGAACGGCCTCAATTAGAATAAATATTAACACGAAAAGAGGAAAGAGTCCAATGAAACACGCAAATCGTGTCGCTAGTATTTTTACTTAGCAGCGATAAACTTAAAGCTAGTGGTAAACATGCACACAAAGGGGCCTACCGTAACTTTTATTCCACTAATATTTCTTTGCATAGTTTGTTTTTACGAGTTTTATTTAGTTATTATATGTAAATTTTTCTGGATGGGCTTTAATAATGTGTTTGGGACTGTGACAAACATGCAATTCACAGAAACGTCAGCACGTTACACATTTGTGTTTCAAACACCCCCAGTTACAAAGTTATGATAAACAGACCGAAATTCCAAATAATTAATTTAGTCGCAAAAAACTGTTTACGGTTACAACGTATGAATCTCGCGCGTCCAATATTTGCAATCGCACATACACAGGCCCAGCATTAACGGCCACTATAAAGACGCAACAATGGCTTTTTTCACTCCCAAACATCGCGTTACAGTTTATCCCTGCCGTGGAAACACACATTTATTACAAATTCGTAACTTTCTAAGGTAGTTTGAAAAAAAAAAAAAAAAAAAAAAAACACAAAGGGCACAAACTTCATGTGTTAATTTAAAGTATTTTTCGCAGGAAGGAAAATAAACATTTCGTTTAGTTAAATGAAGAACGCTGCCATCGTCATCACTTTTGACTACTTCCAATTTGTAACCGTCACGCCGTATTGTCAAAATGTTACTATAACTATTAAAACATTAGAATATCGTTTATGTTTTAAATAATAAATAGAAATATTATATGTTTCTATAATCAGTATGAAATATGCTAAAATATTGAAAACGTGTATAATTTTCCTACTAATTCTAGCGCTGCGAACCAGGAGAGAGAGAGAGAGAGAGAGAGAGAGAGACACAGACAGAGAGACAATCTCAGCTCCGCCTAGTGAAGTTTCTTCCTTGGCCGATCAAGCAAACACCAGATCATTAGGGTTAACGAACCTTATTTTGCGTTGATATTTTTAACAGTAACAATGAAATATGGTTACATCCGTGCTACCTAAAAATGTAAGTATTTCAATAGAAAACGTTTAGTAAAAAAGACAAAATTGTTCAAAATGATAAATGAACACAAAAATTCTATTCAGACTGTTATGGCGACGTTCATAAGCATTAAACAATTGTATTAAACCATTTTCCTATATCCTATCGCATTGCCATGGCACAAATCCGAAACGAAGTAGTCAGCGAATGCATTTCTAATCGTTTTTGCCCGACTAGGGCCACCATCAATACCAACTACAGGAATATCGTCCATTGGGCAGGACAGAGTATCTTCAAACTGGTATCCATCACTCACACACACACAAGATTGTGAAGTACGCAAGCACTTTCTAACTATTAGCACTTTGTGGTCTGCTTCCAAACATATACTTGTATGGAATATTCTCCACCTGTTAGCAAATATTCCAAATGCGCGTTCCACAAAGCGGCGTGCTCTTGTCAACCTGTAATTAAATATGCGATTCTTGCTATCTGAACTTTGCCTAGAATACGGTCGCTGAACATATTCGCTCAGGGAAAATGCTTCATCAGCAGCGATGACTGTGGACACCAACAGTCGAATAGTGCCGGGAAGAATTTTATAACCAGGGAAGTTGTGAGATCCGGAAACAATTTTGTGGTACAGAAAAGACTTTTTAAATGTCTTTCCATCAGAAGATTTTCCATATCCTCCCACGTCGACAGCTGTAAAGCAGTAATTAGCATCCACGAAAGCGAGCAAAATAATGGAGAAGAAACATTTATAGTTGTAAAAGAAGGAATCAATATGGGAAACATTCACAATTCTTGCGCTCTTTCCATCAAGCACACCAAGGCATAGTGGGGAATTACACTTCTTAAAAAACTCATCGCTAGTTCCTAACCAATCTTCTTTGTCTCTTCTGGCATGAAGTGTTTTTCCATTGAATACCAGATTGCCTCACACGTTTCTCGTACGATTCCAGAAATAACTTACTTGCCCATCCTGTACTCGAAACCCCGGAGATGTAACTGTATTTCCAGTTGCTAAGAATCTGGAAAAAAAAAAAAAAAAATGAATACAACACTTTAGAATTACAGTACTGTTACAACAGGCATGTAAACTAAGCTACAATTATTAAAAAAGTTAACTATGTATGCTTCTTATGTCTTTATTCATATTATCACAGTGCTGGATCTAGGCAGTTTTGTTAAGAGGCAAAGTTGGCTTGTGCCCCCCCCCCCCCAAAGTTCGTAACCTGTTAACATATTTTAATCAAGGACATGTAAAGCTTTAGGTAACTTAAAAACATAATGAATACTAATTTTTAATTAATTTTACTGTAGCAAATTCAAAAGGGATTATTTTAATTGAGTGAAAAGAATAAAAAGGTAATAAGAGAATGTTAAAAAACAACTGAAAAGAAAACTTCGCAGTTTTCTACTACGTTTGTACGAAAAATAAATAAAAACTTAATGTAGCAACTTGCTTTAAATCATTTTTAATTCCCTTAATATTATTCTACAATTACTGCAAAAGTAAAAATTTTAATGAATAAAATGTTAAAACAAAACGCACAAACACAGAAGTTGATATTATTTTAACAAACAAGCACGTTTTATTTTTCATACAATATAAAGTACCTTTCAATTAGGTAAAGATTATGTAGCTACGAGGTAGTCAGGTTCACAATGTACACTGCAGAAGTACATTCTACTTCAAACATAGAATGAGATTAAATAAAAAACAATATGTTAGTTGTAGGCCTAATTTATATTATTAATCACCATGTCAGTGCCACAGTGTAAAAATTATGTTTACGGCCGTGTTAACTAAATGAAAATACTAAAAAAAACTCTAATAGGTGCCAAAAATTACAATTATTAACATATGTATTTATTTTAGAACGTACCATACGCAGCACTAAAAACACACCCTAAAAATGTTACCACTCGCCGTTAAAATGTTTGCTATCGCAGGGAAGTGTCTACCATGCCTATGTGTACTTGCCCAGCCATATAATAGTATATTTATACCACCAGCTCGAAGTTGAGTTTCAGAAACTCAAGATTGTAAAATAAACTCCGGTAAAATTTCTGTAGCGTTTTTTATGTCAACCGCCAAAGAAATCAACGAAACGTATGTTTAAAGTATTTTTTATTTATTTCTTAGGTATTGAAACGATGCAGGCACATATTTATTTACTCGTATCGAAAATCTAAAAATTGTTTTCATTATAATGTGCATATCTGTGTGCGTGTTTTTATTTATCTGTAAGGTCCTGCCTGCCGCCCCTTAGATATGCCGCCCGGAGCAGATGCCCCCTCTTGCCAGCCCTTTCAAATTCACTCCTAAGATCCAGCCCTGAATTATCCGTCTCAATGTGTATGCTAGCAATAAGCGAACAGATGCAGGACGTGACTTAGAAATAGTTTCGGAGTGTGGAGATATTCATAAATAACTATTTTTTTTTTAATTTCCGTGTCCATAAAAACTTTTGCAGTTCCAAGAACTGACAATTACTGTTAAGTTGTGCTGAATAATAAACCAAATATAACCTTTATACATGTAAGGCATTTTGTCAGAGCATATTAACTTTAACTGCATTAAAGTTACAATGCAAATACCAGTATTGATTACAATAATTGTTCGAAATACCTTCAACTCCTGCCGTTGCCAAACTAAGCGTTTATGGACGACATGTCCATGATAAAAATGTTCGTAAGAAACAGAATTACTTTGTGCAAACACAAGTAATTTAAGGCCTTCGCAAAGAAAATATTTTTGCAGGAATTACATAGATAAAGGCGCTTCTGTTATTGCCAAAGACAATAAATTTTCATCGTCATGATAGACATGTATGTATGTATATATATGTATGTATGTATATGTATGCGTATGTATGTATATGTATGCATATGTATGTAAGTATATGTATGTAAGTATGTATGTATATGTATGTAAGTACTTAAGTATGTATGTATGTATATTAGTTATATATGTATATGTATGTAAGTACGTAAGTATGTATGTATGTATATTAGAATGTATGTATATGTATGTAAGTACGTAAGTATGTATATTAGAATGTATGTATATGTATGTAAGTACGTAAGTATGTATGTATATATATGTATGTAAATATATATATGTATATATATATATGTATATGTATATATGTAGTGTATATCTATGTGTATGTATATATGTATGTAAATATATATATGTATATATGTAGTGTATATCTATGTGTATGTGTATGTATGTATATGTATGTATGTATATGTATATATGTATATGTATGTATATGCATATGTATGTATATGTGCATGTTTATGTATATGTGCATGTTTATGTATATGTGCATGTTTATGTATATGTGCATGTTTATGTATGTATATGTATGTATATGTGCATGTATATGCATTGGTATATATATATGAGTATGTATGTATATGCATATGTATGTATATGCATATGTATGTATGTGCATATGTATGTATGTGCATATGTATGTATGTGCATATGTATGTATGTGCATATGTATGTATGTGCATATGTATGTATATGCATATGTATGTATATGCATATGTATGTATATGCATATGTATGTATATGCATATGTATGTATATGTATATGCATATGTATGTATATGTATATGCATATGTATGTATATGCATATGTATGTATATGCATATGTATGTATATGCATATGTATATGTATGTATATGTATATGTATATATATATATGTATGTATATGTATGTATATATATGTATGTATATATATGTATGTATATATATGTATGTATGTATATGTATATATGTATGTATATGTATGTATATGTGTGTGTCTGTGTGTGTGTCTGTGTGTCTGTGTTTCTCTGTGTGTGTATATGTATGTATGTGTATGTATATATATATGTGTGTATATGTATATATATGTGTGTATATGTATACATGTGTATATATGTGTGTATACGTGTGTATACATATGTGTATGTGTGTATATATATGTTTATGTATATATATATATATGTGTATACTTTTCACACCCTATTCCATTCTTTGAGAAGTCACCATGGTATATATAACGGTGCATAATTATTGGATGCCTGGAAAAATCCTTTTTTTTTTTAATTTTTCTCTTCCTTAAATAACGCGACTCTGCCATTGTAGATAGCACTTCATCTACCAGTGGCATTGATGCCATCACTAAAGAGACTGAAAACGCCCGACCTCGTCACTTAGTATGATATGCCTAATATTATGAGTCCCAGCTGGAAAGCCCGTCACTCGGAGGGTGTTGCCTCGCCCTGTGTCCACTCCCCATACGCATTTATTATATGCGTAATTCCCACATACAGCAAGCGACCAGGTCGCCTAGTGTGACACCGGCCTTAAGGATGCGAGCAAGAATTATGATTATGTATAGCACTATTGAAATTAAAACTGCTCTTGGTTTATCAAGCGCTCGTCTAATAAAGTGCTTTACGTTATTAACGGCGATGGAAATTCCACTTCATTACTTTAAAAGCAATTATTAACAAGCAGGAATCCAAAAGCCGCACATGATCATGTAACATTGGTAGAGACCTGAAAAATTCGCTAGTTCAATGAGCTGCAGGCTAGACTCAGTCGTATGTACAAGTATGCAGATATCAACCGCCCATTGGTTGTCTGGTGTCACAGTGGAAGGCGACGATTGTGCCAGCGTTCTTCAGGAGGTGTCAAACACCGTGTGCACCAATGGCTAATGTTATATAAACATACGTGTTTTTATTTCTAGCTTGTCACAAAATGATCTCACGAATTCTTCAGGTCTCTAAACATTGGCAAACAAAAAAATAAATAAGAAACCTGAACTTTAATACTAAACAATAATATTTAAAAAAAATATCTTTATTATATTCCAGTAGCATCACAACTAGAAATTCTAAAGGAGAAAATATAGGTTTATTCAATATTTATTCTGTAGTTTGGAAGTGAATTGCCATAGCAGTAGGTGTTACAAGGTTTGAGCAACATTAACAATATAATAAATAAAAAGTATTGGGTACTAAATTCTTCGAATCGGTAAATATAGAGTACAAATATGTAGACACAGACCATTATAGGATGATCACGTTAACCTAACTTTTCTATTTCAGTCATGTTTTATACTTTAACCATCTTTCAAAATGAATATTATTATGTAAGTAATAAACACAGTGTATATATTCCACCGCACTCGGAAATTTACGTCTAAGGGAAAAATAAAAAATATATATACTGAACATTATTCCAAATGAGAGGGCTTTCAAAAGTGCTCACTTTACCGTGAATAGCTTACATCCTGAGGAGTTCATCAACAGTATCTACCCTTCTGGCCTATCGCTACCAAAGATTCTCCACACGTTTGGGGCTCCATTAATATTAGGCCTACCACCAGTGAAGAGTAAATTAAGAGATATGGGCCGCTCTTAACATCGAGTCTTGGGACCTGATGAGAGTGAAGCGAGGTGAGTATGAAGAAGCGCCGGAATGAAGGGGCAGTGGGAAACGGGAGATCCCCGAGAAAACCCCCGAAGCGACTAGTCTAACCACTATACAACACCGCGGCTCCTGTTGCCTCCAGAACGCTGCAATAGCACGCTAGAAGTGAAAACTCGACAAAAAAATGCAAGGGAGATCACAGTATCATTGGATGTGTACAGGAGAAATGATGTTTCATAATGCGCATAGCCCTCATTCCATCCGAGTACTCTTTCAAATTTAAGAGACGGCAACCCATCTTCTTGGTCTGCTTTGCTATGCACGGAGAGAAAATCGAACTAAATTTTTGTTTGTACAAGGCCAAATATATATTTCGTTGCCCTAACAAAATATATTGTTGAGCAAAACGAATTTGAAAAATAACAATATTACTTTTGTTCGTCCAACAAAATATATGTTTGAATAATCGAAATCTTTGTGTTGGGCCAAAAAAAAATTACTGTCAACTAAATATTTTGTTAAATCAACTTTATACATCTGTTTGGTCACTGATTTGACTGCCTTCGTGCGAAAATACAGCTCGAGAGTTTGTTTGTATTTTTTGTGACAATTGGGACAGTAACCGTGTTTGTTAGTGCATCTATTGATGCTTAACAATCGTATTAACAAATTCATAAAACAATGCAACAAGAAACTGACAAGTAAAGCTGTAAAACTTGAAACATTTGCTTGCACACGCCCAATATTTTCTATATATCTATTATAAGCTTTCAACTGTCATTAGTAGTCGCATTAGCTGAGATTACTAAAGCGTAGGGTAGAGCTCGGACGCAGGTGTCTAGGTTCGAAACTAGATCGAACTTGTAAACATTTTCATATCGTCCCAAACTGTTTAACATACATGTAGCAAAACAAAGCTTTAGTTGCACTAAGCAAATCTTACAGATTAGGGCAACCAAATGAGAACAACACAATTTGAATTTAGCAACAAAATTTTTCATTGCTCCTATACAAACAAATAATTTGGTTGCACCAAACAAATCTTGTTTGACTCAACAAAGCCATTTTCTCAGTGTGACTTGAAGTTAATTCCAGGGGCAGTTGATAAAGGGGGCAGGCAGAGGTTTGTGGGAGTACTTGGGTAGTTCTACGTGGTGTGCCCCAGGGTAAGCTCGCCTAGCAAGTGATAACCCTAGCACCTCACTGCAGGACCACTAACGTGATTTACAACTTGGTCCTTCAGTAGTATAGTTGCTTCATGTAGTACACATGGACGAAGCCGCGGACAGAAAGTAAGTTAGTGACACAATTTGGCTTAGAGTATCGTGGACAGAGAAGACACTGAGGATGAAACAAGTGGCTAGAGAATCATGAACAAGTGGCTAGAGAATCATGAACAAAGAGTAAATCGGCCACGGTATGTATCTAGGATTTCAGAATTCGACTGTGGTGATTTAAGAAATCCACATTATCTGTATAGGCTGTTCACGGTAAAGTGAGCCCTTTTTATGGCCCTCCCAACAGGCTTTGACCACTTATAAATGTATCTTATTGCAGCATCAGGCATTAAATTTTGAGGGTGCTGAAATGTACACACTGTGTTTATCTGTCACAAAGCAATATTTATATTAAAAAGCAGCAGAAAGATGGAAATAGGATGAAAGGAAAAATCTAGAAGGGCGTTAAAAAGTGCTCGCTTTACCGTGAACAGCCTATACCAGGGTGGCTGGAGCGAAAGTCGTGCCCGTTTCCTTTCGAATGTCCAATGTGTTAGCAGTTCGCCACATCGCTACAGGGTTATAAACATTCCAAAATCAGAATTTAAAAATCTAACTTGTTATTTTAACGAAATGTTATACAGAATTTCAAAATACACATAAAAATAAAAATTGTCACCAACGTGTTAATTTACCAAATGTTTAAAATTAAAAAGTATTTCATATGATTTCATATGGTCTTCAAAAGTGTATAACCTTGACTGGGGAATTCAGGGGTATATTCTATATCAGAATTTCTTGGCGACTCTGGAAGTACATGCAGCTGAACAATAAATGCAAACGTTACCCTGGCAACGCTTTGAGGCTACTATTAGCCTCTGAAATATAATCCGCTAATGCGGCGAATGGCCACCTTT
Organism: Dryococelus australis; assembly: GCA_029891345.1. Lineage (NCBI taxonomy): Eukaryota > Metazoa > Arthropoda > Insecta > Phasmatodea > Phasmatidae > Dryococelus > Dryococelus australis. Next base: position 64,015,889 of record CM057002.1, on the reverse strand, counting down.
CGTGGAAATACCGTTGCGATAGCAAACTTTTAATTTCCCTTATCCCAACCGGATCCGCCGCGGCTGTAATTTCTGTGAAAGCTGGAAATTACAGACTTCCTATGGCATTCTTGTTTTCGTCGCGTGGTCGGGTTTGGGTTCGTCAGGGAGTCTGGGGGGGGGTGGGTGTGGTGGGTGGGATCCTTTTCATACGTTAATCAGGCTAAGAGCGACGAACCCGTTACGGGGAACTTGGCGGAAGCGCTCCGCGTCTCTGAGGGTGGTTTTTGCGGGGGGGGGGGGGAAGGGGGGGTGTTTGGGGAGGGTAGGGAGAGGGTGTTAACAGGGGAGGTACAAGAATAATAAAGGCCTCTTTATAGCTAACGAGCAGTGAGTTGCGACCGCGCCCTTGTATCATTGGCCTGTACTCATCTGCAAGGGAATGAGAAAGGAAAAGGAGGGAAATAAAGTAAGATAAAGCTATCTGCCAAGCACGTAACAAGCTGGCTGCGAAAACTCCACAGATTATCTACGGAGGAGACGTAAGTCCAAATGATAACTTATTCTCATTTGAGTTATCTCTAAAATAATTTTCAAGTTGCGCAATATTCATCGCAGGTTTCCCTTTATGTTTCTTTGATTTGTAAGAATCCAAGCCATCTCAATAGAACTTAAGACAGGCGAAACATCCCGAAAGCGGAATACTCAATGAAAAAATGGCGGGAGAGAAATATTTTCTGATTTAATCATCATAATAATATTATAAATGCGAAAGATTGTATGTTTGATTGTTAATACGTCGTAACGGCTGGACGGATTTGGATGACATATGGAACAGGGGTAGATTATAATCTGGGTTAGAATAGAGGGCCTTTGTATCCCGAAAAAAACGAAGAGTTTCTGAGGGAATGTGTAAAAACCATTTGAGTAGGCGTTGGTTGGTGGTCTGTATTTTATATTCCTTAAGGAAATGTTTGTTTATTCCGGGATGAAAATAACCAATTTGCTAATACAGAATAAAAGAGTAGTAACGAAGAACAATTAAGATAGATCCGCGGGTAGCAACTAGTTAGCTATAAAAGGATGGTGCGTGTTATACTGCCATTCTGTCGTGAATGCATTGAATGACACCTCCGCTGTCAAGTCTTAATCTCCAATCCAAACTCCGCCTTTACATTCCTAACGAAGAAAAAAAATTATTCAAAAGCCAGTATTCGACTTGCGGTCAAAAATGCTTCCCGAGGGCAGTACTGCACACTTGACGGTAGAGCTTAAACACAAGTTTATTTCAAATATTGCAGAAATTATTTAAAATGGAACAGTGACACGCAGGATAAGGTAGCGTTAAACGAATTCCTGCAACCACTTGAAAACCCGTCTCACCCATCAAGTTTCGTTAAAGAAAACGTAAGATTTGCAACCCCGTTGTCGCATAAAATTCCTAAAACTGAAGCTTAGTTGGTTTGGCAATAGTTGATTAATAATCAGAGAGTTAAATTTAACAAAAATTGCAGTCTTGTATCACATTGTGAACCCACCGTTTTCGAGGGATCCATGCCGGAAATTCACAATAAATGGTATCCCACGCCTACCGGGACGGAGCCAGAATTTCACTTTTCTACTGGTGTATTTTGTAGTTACGCGTAGTGTAAAGTTTTTTTTTTTGTTAGAGGTTCACGTATCTCCACCTACGAGTGAGTGAAGTATTCTCCCTTGGGCACAACTCACCACCCATACTGACTTGTCAGTGTAGATTTTATTAGTCAGCTGACACGCCAGGTACGTGGTAATACTCTGCTAGCACTGACGAATGAGGCGCGATCTTGGAACACGTACTGTGGATAGTAGCGTGCATCGTCACAACGTTGTGGAAATTTGTTAATTACGAAATAAACCTGCATCTGTATCACACAAATCATGCTTGCTCAATTCATTTGGAGATCATTAACATGTGTTCCGTGGACGTATGTGGATGATGTACACGTGCAATGCTACAACAGGCTACATTACTTGTGATGAGAGTTGCTTGCCAGTTTCAGTCACTTAGGCCTAATGGTTTCGAAATAAACCTGCATCTGTATCACACAAATCATGTTTGCTCAATTCATTTGGAGACCATTAACATGTGTTCCGTGGACGTATGTGGATGATGTACACGTGCAATGCTACAACAGGCTACATTACTTGTGATGAGTGTTGCTTGCCAGTTTCAGTCACATCGGCCTAATGGTTTCGAAATTTGTGGATGGATTCCTCGAAAACAGTGGGCGTGTAGCGTTAAAACAAATTACCTCATTCGTTAATATTAATTTGGTGATTACCAATCCGTCATTGGCAAAACAATTAAGCTTCGGTGAAATTTTAGGCGACAACCAGGTTGCAACATTTATTTTTTATGACCCAATGTTATGCAGGTTCTGCAGTGCTTGCAGATATTCGTTCAACTACGTATTATCCTGAATGTCATTTCTGTGTTCCAAGTACTTTCTGTGACAGGCCTATTTGAAATAAACCCGGGTTTTAACTCCACCTTCAAGGGTGCGATAGGTTGAATGTGAAGGTAGAGTTTTTCCTTGTTTCGACTCACTCTGTGTCTATACATAATTTTCATGTTTTCTTTTAGTTGTTCTGATGCTCTAATATTTTGACATTGTTGTCGCGTTTTTGTGTAATTCGAAATAAGTCTACGTGTTCCCAATGAACCTATTATTAATTACTATACGCAATGACTTCACAAAGCAAAATTGTTTTATTTTCAAGACCTATTTACACCTATATTTTAAACTTTATTTCACAGCTTCTAATCATCGGCTGTTTGACTCTACTGTAGCTCAAAATATGCCGAGTGGAATCATGGGGGATCAGCATAGGCCACTAAAGCCAGCACATACGACTTTTCACGTTTAAGGACACAAGTCGCGTAGCAAAACCATGCACGTTAATTAACTACCAAACGTGTAGAGGCGACATCAAATTAAATATGATATTCAACGTCTCTGTATGTCACTGAGTGCCCTTCGCGATTCATCGATTTCATGCTTGATACTATCGAACCCACTATTTCTCTCTGAAATCACTTCATTTGCTTCAACATATATTTTGCTGCCGTAAAAATATGTCATCATCAAATATGAACCACTACAAAGTAGGTTTTTGCCAAAAACTATCTGTTTTGTCTACATAGGGAAGGTCAATGTGTACCCTGCTCCCCACCTAGTTGTTACGCCACTGATAACAAGTTGGGTAGTACAAACGGTCCCTTGTCCATGTACATTTAGTGACGGGAAACAGTCACGCATATCTGGAGCGAATTCCTAAATTTGGATGTATGGACTTTGGTAAGGATGTTACTGTTGACCACGTAAATTGTGTGTAGAAATTAGAGCCTTCTGAAACCAACCATTCCCCTTAAAATTAAATAAATTGTATTAAATGTTTGTGGACGAGGGCTACTTTGGAAACTAAATGAATTCTCAACTTGCGTTCAAGCGGCTTTCGCAATGTTTAGAATCTGTAAAACATTTGTAATTTCATAGCAAAGGCTAGGAAAGAACCAAGACGACAATGATTGGAAATTGCCATATTTATGGACAAGGGACGTGTTTTGGAAATGGACTGCTCGTGTATTCCACGATCCGGCCGTGAAGGAAATGAGCCGGATGGAATACATTCCGCCTGACGGTAAGGCTTGAGGGGGTGGGGGGTGGTGGGAACAGAATGCTAGACGCGTCTGTTCTCATTTCTGCGTGAGCAGTTTCCTCGCGGAGTCGTGGGTGGCTGCGGCCGGCCCTTCATCTGCATAATCCCCTGAGTAATTTGTGGCCGTGTTCCCAACTCCCATTCTAATTCACGTTGTAAGGTGAATGGTAGGGGAAAAATGTATTCATATTCAGTTGCGGCCCTGCGTAACAGACAACCCCTTGCCCTGGTCCGCTGTTTATACACCTGAAAGAAAAAAAAAAAAACTTTTAAGGCTGAAAAATTTTTCCCCCTCTTTCGTATCGCCAAGGTCGTGTGAGGGGATGAAGATTAAACCCACCTTTGTCTATAAGGACCCTGGATATAGGAGGAGGGCTAATGATTTGCTTAACTAAATGGGCTAGTTTGTGTGAACACAGAAGGGGCGATAAGGTTGATCGTCGCTAGAGAAATAACTGCAACCATCGCTTTTACGACGCCTTCTTTGAATTCGAGCTCAGGTACGGAATTACGTCGGAGCCTTATGTGGCCATTTTTACTAATTTAGTAATTAAGGTAAAATTAGAGTCCACGATTATCTTCTGATTTAAGTAATGCCGCAGGAATTTTTCTCGTAAAACCTTCTCTTGGTGGCTTTTTCTCAGGCGCAAAATTTTTTACGAAGAAATGGAACACACAAAACCATTGCAACAACACGTGGCAGTTAGCAACTTTTTTTTTGTGGTAGATAACTAAACAAAATTAGATGACTCTGCCTGAGAGGGTTTTACCAATTTTGACATCTTGATACATTTCTATATGATGCCAAAAATGATCTGTATTCCTCACAGACATTAACAATTTCCAATCTGAAACGATAACCAAAGGACTTAAAAGACAATATCGTAAATGTTAAAAATGCATAACCATTTGTAAATCTAATGATCAGTTCTCGATTCAAATAGTATACTTGGAGAGATTAGACATAATTATACAGGAATCCAAAAACCACAACTATTATAAAATTAAACTATCGTCTAGTATTTAAGAGAGGACGATATAATGTACAAGGAAACTTGTTACTCCGTAAAGGAAAAATCGTAGAAATTATATTTAGTTAAACATTTGATCGCAATTTCAGACAATTAAAATCCAATTTGTAAAACTATCTCATTCCAAAATCACTGTTTCGCTTTATTTTAAAGTGAAACCAAAATTTGCTTAGTTATATAAATTTATATTAAGACAGGTACTAAATCGTATATGGTCGTGAAACACTGATTGACAAAATTTAGCTAAACAGTCAGAACAAGTATATAACATCTTATACTTTGTGTGTGTGTGTGTGTGTTTTGGCGCTTCAACTATTATTAATATTTAATTTAATTTTAAAAGTATCTGTGATAAAATCCCGCAAAATTTCTTTAAAGCGCTTTTGCCACTACATTATAAAAGAACTTGCGATGCTTTACATTTCATTTTAACACATGCACGATTTCGATTGTCTTTAGTAAAAAACGAACTAAAATTTTTTTTTTCTTTAATCTTTGGAAAGACTCTCCTTTTTAGGGTTTTTAAGATACCGCAAGTCAATAATTTATTGAACTTCTTACATAAAGCTGGAACGTGTGCTGCGAAACTACCAGATGTTTGTGAAACTTATATACACCCGAACTCTCCTACCCGAGGAAAATTTTCTCATTTAATATTTCTTTATCTGCGCAATGTTTTCTCTCTCTTTTCCAAGTTACATTTGTAATGTAGTACATTGAGAATGAATTAGGGCCTCGGTTCTGATCTAAGCGTCGCTGAACCTCCATGTCGGTTTGCCCTCTCATGTGTTCTACATTTCTTGTTCGTTATTTTCAACAGTGTCAGTCTCCCAGTAAATTTAATTAACTTACTTAAACAAATCGTTGGTTCTGACAACTGAAGAATGGCTAAACTTATTTTATACAAATAAATATGTCCATGTTGTGTTTTGATTACATTAATCGCTTTTATTTTGTGTTGCCATATTTACCTTGGCATTTTTTTAGTCCCAAAATATTTTGCCCCTAATCTGTGGAAAGCGTAATCCAGTACATTTTCTAACTCATTTCGATAGGTTAAACTCATGTTCACACAACAATGATCACATTGATTGAAGGAGTTCAGTGTGGTTTCTGTCAAAGTCAATGTTTCGACCGTACGCTCCCACACACTCGCATGCATAATGGTTTATCGCCATTATGGCCGGTGTTCCGAGCTTGCGAATAACAATATTTACTTCTTGGTTGATTCATATCTGCGACTTATAACAATACACAGGAAACTGTCATTCAGTGTTGTTTACACGTACCCTCATTCATCTCAGATTATTTCCAGATGTACGTCCCCTATATACAGGGCCCCAAAGCGGCGACTAAAACATACCATCCCTGACGATAGAGCCCCGAAGGGGCGCCTAAACGATACTATCCACATATATAGAGCCCCAAAGTGGTGACTAAACGATACCATCTCCATAAATAGAGCCACAAAGAGGTGTCTAAACGATACCATCCCCATATCCAGAGGCCCAGAGCGACGCCTAAACAATACCATCTCCGTATACACAGCCCCAAAACTATAAACTATACTGTCCCCATATACAGAGCCCCAAAGCAACGTCTAAACGATACCGTCCCATATACAGAGCCCCAAAGTGGCACCTAAACGATACCGTCCCCATTTACAGAGCCCAAATCGGCACGTAATCGATACCATTGCCATATACAGAGCCCCAAAACAGCATCTAAACTATACCGTCCCCTTATACAGAGCCCCAAAGCGGCTCCTAAACAATACCATCCCCCTTATACAGAGCCCCAGCGTGGCGTCTAAACTATACCGTCCCCATATACAGAACCCTAAAGCGGCGCCTAACCGATACGGGTTTGGGATACCGCAATCCCACTTATTGTTTGTAAAACACTTCTAGACTGTCAGCATGACGTCTATAGGCTAAAGCATTTACTGTCTGGTATCGCGGTTCTGGGTTTGAGTACCGGCTAATTGTTATTTATGGCATAAGTGATCTGTGTGTACCTTTTGTTACAGTTTAGTGTAGTTCTGTTTGTAAGCCATATCCCTATGCACATAAACCAGGATGTTTACAGGACCAATAAAAATGACTCCATACTCTTATTATCCCTTGCTTGTGGTTCCTTTATCCTTTGTTTACTTCTCTGAATTCATATTCGTGGTAATACGAGTTTAAAATTTGACCACGTAATGATTTCTACTGCTACCATTTAACATAGTTACAGTAAATTCAAGTAAACTTACTTCTCTCGCTGCAGAAGAAGGTGTTATGCGGCTGTGAGAGTTGGGCATTTCACTTCCCTCTGGCATAAGCCTTGGATTTGCTGTCCACTTACACAACCTGGACTTTTGTCACTGACTGTAAATTTGGGATCTTTGTAATATTCCGTTAGTAGAGGCCACATAAAGTGTATTTTATTATACCTTTGGTATACGTATACAGTTCACTTAAAATATCGTGTAGTAATATAATTTCTTAATTGGTGGAATTCATTTTGCACAGAGCCTAAGAACCATAGCTCGTGTCTATTGGAAATTGCAAGCGAGCGGAAACGGGGAAAAAGCAATCAACGCCATTGGAATGAAATTGATCTCAAATACTAAACAAGTAGCCACAAAACGACCCAATAGAGACATTTATTTGTGTAAAAGAAGTGTACCTATCCATTCGTCAATGCCCAGGATAGGCGATTTGCTAAGGGAATTAGTTGGTGACATTGATGAAAATTTTACTTTCATCTTATTCATGGGAAACCTTCCCCCGCTATTGGATTCTTTGTTTTTATAGCTTGTTAAAGATTTTGAAAATACAATGCTCAAAGTACCAATTCGCCGTACTAGTTATTGACCTTAGACAGCAGTACAGACAAATAACTGTACTAAGAACTAGTATTTACGCCACAATATTTATTTAGCTAAATTGTGGCAGAATTAAAATTATATCGTAATTACGAGTTCGTATTTAATTTGCAATGACAATAGCTAGTTGTTTAAAAGAGTACTTTACTAATCTTCTTTACTAAGAACACACACAAGTTATAAGATCCAACAACCCAAAATACAGCGGGGTTCTGCCTGCCGGTGCTTGGAATTCTTTGCTAAGTGTTTGAAATCCTGTTTTTTTTCCGACGAAGTTATTAAACGTGTATCCAGAATGTTTTCCTACAAAAAGACATCGCTCTCCATACGAGGGAAGAATGGTAATTGAAAGTTTCCAAGCATGCTATAAATGTTATTTGGAGTCCTCCAATATAGTTCAAAGCGGCTTTTCCAGACTGCCGTATCTTAATAATACATTATTATTATTATTATTAGACTTCGCTGCAGACTTTTCACCAACAAAAGATAGGGTCTCCGCTCTAAGTCCCTTAGATACACGCAGCACTACGAGAACACTACACGCCAGTTCAGAGCCCAGTGCGTAGTAGAGGCGATGGCGCTCTCGTAGCGTGTGCCAATATAAACATTATAGTTCCCGCACTTCTCAGCCAAAAAAGGAGACAGACGTTGCAGGTACTCGGTACACTAAAGCCTTTAACTAACAGCACATTTTACCGGACAATATTGACAAACACCGATGTGCACAGCTACAAGATCACACACAATTTTTCCTGTACAAAAATAACTGATTTTAATATATATTATTTTTAGTTTTGAAGTGATACAAATTACTTACCTATTATTTCTTTAAGGGATATATAGACTGTTCACGGTAAAATGAGCACTTTTGAAAGCCCTGCTTGAGATCAATTTGTATATCCATTGTGTATTCTTTCGGGTTATGTAAAATTAAGACTGTCATGGGTCTCATCACTTGATTCATGTGTCAGTCAAGTAAAACTGTAAAATGTATAGTAAAGTAAATGCTATACAGATCTGCTCACTTCGATGCATTAAAAAAAGCAGAAAGCGAAAGAAATAATTTAAAGTTATCAGAAATTGTTACCTAACACTTTTTATTCGACGTTAGGATATGGACCTATTTGCTATCCATCATTACCAACTTTACTAGGCTAATGTCAACCAGTGCGCCCATTAAAATATATGCGTTCAGGGGCAGTGACTTCTAAGGTTCATTTTAAAAGTGCTCATTTTATCGTGAACGGCATATACATATTTATGCGCTGTATTGAAGCTAACATTATGACTCATGTCGGTACATACACATAAAGAATGTTACAATTAAATGCATATATTGAAAGTTGCATTTCTGAACCATTTATTACTTTCGTTGAGAAATATATAGCTAGTTTGTTATTAAAAAATTAATTAAATTGCTGCAATACATGTGCAATGTTGAAAAGGGCTTTAAAATTCCTCCTGATTTGAAATGTGCAATTTCTGTTGAAAACCAAATACGAAATTTTGCCTAGTTTTGGTTATTGTCGAGTACTGGTACTTTCCCGAGAAATATGGGAACTGATGGCCTGTAATAAGATTTTATTTCGTAAGTCATGATTTTTCATGATGGTTTAAGGGCGGGTATAAGGGGGCAGACATTATAATTGTTACATTCCTCTAAAAAATACTTAAGTTTGTCAAAGCTGTTAAAAATTTAATTTAACTGAAATACAATTGTTCTTGTCGTCATATTTGTTTACAGTTAATCTCACGTATATAACCTAACGGTGTTTGTAAAACACAATAATTAAATACTAATAACGTTCAAGAATTGCATCGCGGCCGCTGTAAATACAGCAGATGCTGGGTATGAACTCGTAATTTGAAATAACTAAGGTGACCAAAGACGTAATTCATGTTTCGGAATTAATTTTTTGTGAGAGCAGTAATTATAGTTGTAGTCGCTGTGGACGGTCTCTGATTACACACGACTGGTCAACATAGACACTGTAAGAAACTTTCCGCTTACGTCAGTTTTATGCACATTGAGAAAGCACAAATAGTAAAAAGTACATTCCGCGAATTTATGGTGGCTTTCCCACAATCGTTTAGGAACATGTCAAATGTGCCGTGAAATACCCAGCTTTGAGTGGTACCGTTCCTGTATTTGCGGCCTGATACAAGGTCAAATTCGCATACTTTGTAATGGTTATAAATTTCCGAAGCAGTTTTGGAAGAAAACGCAGTTAAAAACTATTGACGATGTACCGTGTCCTGGACATATGGCACTGAACCCGAATTGGAACGATCAGGGTCATCCCACAGTTCCAAAGTCACTTTTTTTTGTACCTTAATAAGAGAGAAACCATTAAAGATTATCTGATGGGACTGCGTCTATTGACTCTCTGAGGACAACGTCCGGTGTGTGTGAGCACATGGAACCGTTCCGATGACGTCAGTTCCCTTTGTAGTCGCGAGTGTGTGTGCGGCTCTTCTGATGCATCCATTGACTAAAGATGAGGTAGGCCACTTATTCGTGTTCCACTCACATGCCCAACATTGACCTACCCCAATCATACACAACTACAACTGTCAAAGTCTCACTGTCAACAGTGATGAAAGTGTTAGTTTATATCGGGATTTTTTAAATGACAAGCACTGTTATACGAATTAAATACTTTTTGCCACTTTGAATTTAATGAAAATGCATTACAAATTGGACACAGGAATTATACATACATCTCAAATCATTTGTTTGCAAATAAATTTTCTAACCTAAAATCCAAACCATGCCGTTTTCGCTAGACGTGTTGGTGGGAAAGCAGTAGAATGTTGTGACATGGAGATTGGTTGTGCGCAGGCAGCGAGATTGGTCTACCTCATCTTTAGTCTATGGATGCAACGCCACTGCACTTTCGCTAGGTAAACTATGGCGTTTGCTCGTTCCTTTACGTTCTCGGCGCACGCAGCAGGAGTCGGTAACCACCGCGCAGCCTAGGCTAACTGAATGTATTCCAACCACTCGCAAGCGAACGGCAAGGGACCTATTACACGCGCCCTGTGGCGTCAGCTGCCGAGCTACGCTTCAGTGGCGGAAGTGTATACTAGCGAGAAACAGGGTACACAACACAGGGCTAACACCAGCTTGCCTTGCAACGGTTCACCACACGCCGCTGTGTGTACAGGCTGTTCACGGTAAAGTGAGCACTTTTTAAGTCCCTGTTGAATTTTTCTTTTCATTAAATTTCTGTCTTCCTGTCATTTTTTATTATAAACATTGCTATCAGACTAACAAACACAGTGTATACATTTAACCACTAACAAACACAGTGTATACATTTAACCACTAACAAAAGTTAACGTCTGGAGCTGCAATAAAATCGATTTATTAGTCGTTAATGCCTGTCGAAAGGGCCTTAAAAAGAGCTCACTTTAGCGTGAACAGCATATAACACTCCTGACAGCTGACCCAGTGGACTGCGACGGAGATCTGCGCCCCGACCAAGCCTCTTCACTTATCCCTGCGTCATAACACTAACGTAGTCTATTTTCGGTTTCTTCACATGTTTTGAATTGTTCCTTTGAAGATTCACCCTAAGTAGGAAGTGTTTGGTTGTTACCTTAATATCCCAATATCTCAAGCGTTTTATAAATGTGCTAACTAAAAAATGCTCTCTAAGGAATTATTCGGAAATGTACCATACCACTATATACGCTTAGTGAGAAAGCAGGAATGGTAATGTTTTCATCTATACATTCATTGTAGCGTTCCTACATTTGCTCAGGAAACAGTCAAATGCGTAGGGAAGTTCCCAACTTTGTATAGTAGGGCTCCTAAACACTCCTATATCTGCAGCTTGATGTGTTGTATTATTGCTATACAATGTATAGTTTTAAAACTTTCGTTACGGTTTAGGTAGTTTACCAGAAAATTTGTTACAGTGACCTTATTTTTTGGTTAAACCGAAGTATAGACTATTCACGATAAAATGTGCACTTTTGAAAGCCCTCCTTAAGAATTAACTGTATTCTGGTTGTGTATTCTTCCGCCTTCAGTGATATTCACATTGTCATGGGCGTCATCACTTAATTCATGCGTCGGTAAAGTGAAACTGTGAAATTATTACAAAAGTAAATATTTTGCAAATCTGTACAATTTTACTTTTCAATGCATTAAAATTAAAAAAAAAAATTAAATTAATAATTCTATTATCACAATGGTTACGTGAAACTTTTCATTCGACGTTAAGATGTGGAACTATTTTCTTTTCTTCGTTGCCCACTTTACTGTGTGCATGTCACTCAGTTCGCCTGTTAAAATATATGCAGCCAGCGGCAGTGGCTTTATTCTGAAGTTGGCTTCGAAAGTGCTCACATTATCGTGGACAGCATTTATCAACTTTATTCTATCCATAAATTACGATATTTCATTTATAATTAATATGAATGAAAACGGAAATAAAATAGATTTGTTGGTAATGACTAGTAAGAAATAGGTCTTACGCAAAGGATTACCATACCGAATGCGAACGGATGCGGTGCGTTGTCTTTTGGTGTAATTTTCTAGACTCGGTTATATATTGTTTGCTTGAAGAGGAGGAATATCAAAGAAGTAAAATTCTAGAAGCGCTTCACGAAAGTTTGAAATAGCCTCTAATCGACTATACAAGTAATTTTCATCTGAGCTTTCTCCCGTATTCTCGCCCCTGCTCAGCCTAGCCCGCACAAAATACCCTGTTTTGACCGCAGAATTGCACGCGAATTGCACAGTATGTAGTCTCAGCGTTTCAAAATTGGACTGTTTTATATCAGTATCTCTACCAAAAACAACTTGGTTAGGAATTTACGTTAGGTTACAGTTTTTAAAGTAATTGATTTTTTGTACGCTTCGTATAACCTAGGTTTAAAGGCTCTGCCTATACCAAACCGACACCCACGAAATATCATTGGGGAAGTTCCTTTCCAGTGCATAAATTTCAAAAGGTAACTGTTTCACACAAAATATAATTTCCACTCAAATGTTTCCAAGGATACTACCACGTTCACATTTAAAACGACCGTTGATATTTTTTGTATAAATGTAAATTTTAATATATAATTAAATATATATATATGTTTTACTAGCGACCTGCCTGGCCTCGCTCGGTTGCGATTTACAAATAGGGAGTTGTTTGTGTTTACAGTAAGTGGGTCATCCTAAAACGTAAACATGATGTCACGGACTTTTTGTAGACTTTTTTTTTTTAGATCAAAAATTTTGTAGTACGTTAATTTGGTATATATTTTATGGTTTAGTCTGCGTATGCCATTGTTCTTGTTGGTTACCTAACATAGAACAAGCAATGGAAATCGTAACCTCAGATGGAATGAAAGAGCAACTTATAACACTTAACCATCTGCGCTATTTATTAAGTCTCAATGCTAATACTAATCTGTCTTTCTTGTAACAGCAATTCTAATAACCTCCGGCTAAATTGAATCTCTCTAAGCGCTCGCGTTTAACATTACTTCTTAAGGAACTCTCCTAGCGTTATTGATCCATTCCTGCGCCTATTTAGGATTCTCTCTGACCACTGTGCATCGACGCGCAGTCACACAAAATCCGGAGTCGAGCGGCTTGGCCCTCGTCTCGTCGTGGAGTTGTCGTGTTAACCTTCTGTTGGCGTCGACCCTGGACGCCCTGATGCAGCTCGTGGACGACGCTCCCGGCGGCCTGGACAGTCTGGGGGAGGGGGTTGTTCGCTGGACGCACGGGCCTCTCGTATACTTTAGCTATCCCTGGCCTGGAATCTTCTTGCCTCCCTGTTCTTGCCTCCACGTGTGACCCCGCTATGGCGCCTTGCGTCGTCGTGTAGCTCCTCAAGCTTGGGTCACCTAACTTCCCAGCTGAGCGCCCAAAAAGCGGCTTTTTCCGACTTGATTACAAAATGTTGACAGTTCTCTACTATCCTATATTAAATAATAATATATTATCTTCATAAACCTTTCTCAAAAATTCTTCTAAATGATGGTGTAAACCGCATCAAAATCGCTAACGTAGTTTAGAAGCCTTAGCCGAATATACAGACACACGTGGCTGAGCGCCTATGTTTTATACTATGTACAGATTAAAAAAATGTGCAATATTTCTTAACGTGCACGTGTTCCTCAACAAATTTAGTGTAGAATAGTTTAACGTCCACATTTTCCATTATTTCTACATCTTGTCAGCATAAGTTATGTACTTTTCACACGTTTAAATTTGTTTATATTTAACACTCGTAATTTTCTGTATGTTGTGACATATATTATTTATTTATTATTTAATTTTTTGTCTATTTTCACATGGTTAGGATTTTAAATAATTAGATGTACGAATGGCAATATTCATGTGTAAATGCATTTAGTTAGATAGTTTTTTTTGTTTGTATTTTTAAATCAATATTTTATATTAATTATTTTTTCACGGTCTCAACTGATTTTGAATGTTTCAGGGATATTTTATTTATTACATTTCTAAGAGACCTTAAATTCCGTGCATTAGGGATTTTGACCGTTTTGGAGTGAGTCAGTTTAGATTTACGTATCAAGCCATGCGATTGGTCAGCAGGTTTTAACCCTGCGCCCCTATTGGCGGGAGAGTACAGCATTGAGTAGACAGGTCCATTTCGGTTAGAATCTCGCGTTCTCTTCCGCCATCTTCCAAATCGTCAAGACGTTAGGATAGGACGCCCGTCCAGAAGTTGGACGAGGCCTAGGATATATAATTTAGATTTTAGGGTGTTCAGTTTTAACAGCTCGCTTTAAGTTTTTATTGGTGTATTAATGTCGAGTAGAGTGTGAAAAGGCTCCTCCGTTTTAACAGCTGTTTAGTAAATAGTCAGGTAGTTAGGCGTTGCTACGTTCGTGAGCTGTGAGCCACGTAAGACATAACCCCTACACTTCTGATTGTTGCATCTTAAGCCTACAAGATTTGGTCCTGTCCTGTTCCTACAAATTAAATGGTAATCTTCTTCGAGATCAAGTCAACAGTAACGTAAGAAATACAGTACTCAGTTTTGCTACGTATCTAGTACAGACAAGATGGCGCTTGTTCTATACGTTTAAACCCGACGCCATGTTGTCTAGGCATCCGTAGCTTAATCCAGCACATATTTATTAACCACAAGAAACACTAGTGAGAGCTTTAGTGTTTTAAGGGCAGCAGCTACGCCAGAGGCATACGTTTAGTAGGTTTTGAACTGAGGCATTTTTCATTTAAGAGAGGATTTTTACAGTGTGTGTTACATCAGTCTTACATATATGCTAACGACCGTTACGCCCGGCCACTCCCTAACGGTAGCGTAGGTTTTGAATATTTTTTTCTTTGATTTTGTCAATATTATTCAGGGTTATTTGATTGTTTCATTTTCCAGCATTGATTTTTATGTTTATACTTATCTGAATATTTTTATTGAATAAAATGATAATTGCTGGAAATTACATTGTGTCTGACGTGTCGTCGGATTCTCATCTCTATATGATTTCTTGGTTTGTATCCTCTCCTAATGTATGTAAACTGATTCTGAAAGAACTCAAAGTAGGTTTAAGAGTCTTTGCATGTCAGACTAGTTTTTCAGCTGATTGGCGAACTGTGGTTTGTCGTGTTGTGCAACAAGGTGAGTTGGGTTTGCAGGGAACGTCAGGAGTCGGAGTCCGCCTGGCTTCGAGCGGACTTGTTACTGAGCTGCATCAACAGACTACTAATATCCCACGCCAAATTGTATAAATGTAGCCAACAAACTGATGAATGAATGCGATTCGAGAGGGAGGTGCATGAGATATGTAATTAACCACATATGTACGCAGGTAGAAGCTCGTACACACGTCACGTTCGTTAATTAAATACAGCCTTAAAAATAATTTCAGTAATTTAATCTTGCTTAATTTAAGCTGGCGCCCCTTATCGAGTAATATCACGTGACAGTACACCAGTTTATTTCCCCTCGACATCAATATTCAGAAATCAGCCACTCCCCCCATTTTAATTATATATATATATATATATATATATATATATATATATATATATATATATATATATATATATATATATATATATGTACAGCATCACACGCACTGGAGGTGCCATCATATGTTGAATACAGTGTTTACTTCAGACGTAAAGGGCTGTCTTATATTAATTTGGCGCCAACGTGGTAGCCTAGGGTGTGTGTTACATTGCATGTGCATGTTTTATTACAATAGTTTTTATTTGAAACAGTTATCTTTAAATTTGACGCATCGAGACGGAATTTCTCTAACATTTATTCCCCACAGAAATCCCGTGACAGAGCCCTTAAAGCAATTACGGTATATTCAAGCTCGGAAAAGTATTTTATAGATGAAAAACGGTGGAAACTCTTTAAAACTGACATGAGAGCAAACACGTTCTTTATTCTACTTTTTTTTTAACACCACGGTGATGATTCATAACGAGCATAGGCAAAGGCCTGCATGCACACTTCAAGTAGGCTTATCTCCGCTGTTGTTCACAACGCATGCCACTATAGCATAATATAACCAACGTAATTTCTACACACAACAGAATTTTGTTTAACTATTCAG
The DNA here is from genome assembly GCA_029891345.1 of Dryococelus australis. Lineage (NCBI taxonomy): Eukaryota > Metazoa > Arthropoda > Insecta > Phasmatodea > Phasmatidae > Dryococelus > Dryococelus australis. The sequence goes on along the minus strand of CM057002.1, from coordinate 63,999,740 downwards.
TTATGTTAATCCTGAACTACGAAAGTAATTTTTATGAAAATTTGAACGAGTAATAGAATATTGCATACTGAAAAATTTTCTGCAGGTAATCTTTATTTTCCATTTGAAATTTTCTTGTAAGTGCTGGTAATATCATTAGAATATTATTTGCGTTGCATATATTATTTGCAAGAACGTTTACCAAATATTTCGTAAAAAATTCTGCAATGTATTTTACTACTTAATTATAGTGTCTGATTAGACTAGCTTAAAAGCAACAATGATATAAAGAATTCCTTTGAAGTTAAACCACACTACCGTTGGCAAAAGAGTTTGAGGATTTAAACTGCGGTTTCATTGAAATTAGGTACAATGTGCTTATTTAGCTGCATACCTTTCGTAGATACAGATCTGCATCCTCGAATTTTTACGTCAGTAAACTATTAGAAAGGCTCGAGGACAGGCCTCGTCCCAGTCTGACTCCATTACTCGTTTAGATATCGCCCTGGAGTTGACTCTCGAGTTCCAAAACCACAGACGTATTACTATAGATGAAAGCTTTGTATTCATAACCTTTCACATATTTTGCCTGTACACATTACTAAATGCCGTACGAAGCATATGCATATAACAAATGTTCTGTGGTTAAATACCTTCTGTTTTCCAAATACTGCCTTGATTATATCCTACGTTTTCTTCCTCGAGCAGATTTTCTGGAATAGTTCTTATTATGCTAGTCAGGTTTCGATCATAGAGTTTATATGAGGAATCAAGCGAGGTGATTCCTCTATAACATTAGCTATCGATTTGTAATTTTTCTCGAGGTTTGATTCCACTGTTGCCTTTCCTTTGTTATCCGGTATACTTTTGGTTTACCAACACATGTTGTAGAGGTGCAGGAGTCGTATTTTTAACAACGGTCTCCATGTTTCAGCAGGTCAGACCTTATCATATCTTATCCTGTGATCTACTAATTCTTCTGAGATTTTCAATACTTTGGTAAATTCATTCATACTTACGTGATCACTTATTGTACCTCGTTCTCTCTTTCTTTATTTTCATGTGTTTACAGAACTCAATGATGGTACGTTTGTTTACAATGTTCTGCCAACTGCAGTTTCTTAATCTTGGTTACCTTAGTTACGTCTAGTTGTGTTTTTCTAACGTGCAAAAGCAATGAAGACAATCGACTTAAGTTGCATGAAACCATTGCATTATCAGTATTACTGTATAGAAAAGAATAATGGGTGACAAATAGAACCTAAGAGAAAGTATTACAGTATTCCTAGGTGAGTGTGTTAAGATCAAATAAAGTTTGTATTAAAGAAGATATAATAAGACATGCGAATACATGTGTAGAAATGGAAATATTTAGCATAAATAAAACAATAAGTAAAATAAAAGGAACGGATTACAAAATGCTGTAAGAAAGGGCTAATATAGAATCCCATAGAAACTGAGAAAATATAAACGAAGAAGAAAAATTTTATAAAGAACAAGGGAAAGATGGACCACTTAAAAGTTTACTGAACATAAAATGGAAAGTGGAGAGGAAGAAGAAGAAAATCGTTCGAAATGAATGCAACAAAATGCCAGACGACACTGCACAGCAATTCAAAAGAATATATCTATTTTTTCGTAATGGGAATAAAAACTTTATCATGTGAGACCACAATTGTATATATCAATTTTATTGAATTTGGTGATTGGTTGATATATGCCAGTAAAATACAGACCTTAAAAATTCCTTTCCCTACATTTTATAGCATTTTTTTAGTTTAATTTGAAGCATAGCGATATTATTACTAATTTTTTTATTTCAAATGTGATAAGTATATTTGACAGAGCAGAAGGAATGTCTTAAAAGCTACGGAAAGGTCTTGTAGTGCACGAATTTCCGTAACACCTAATGAAGAACAGCATTTGAACTACTAAATCTATTTTCATGGTGTTAGATTTAGAGACAAGACAATTTAATTCTGGCAACTGTGATACACAGTTATAAGTGATACAGACTACAATTTAAAAATTAAAATTTACCACTTTTTGCAAAAAAAAAAATAGGGATATAAACGACATCCGTAAATATGTCAACATAATTGTTTTAAAATCAAGCAAGTAGTATTATATGCAACTATTTCGTAAACAAAAAAAAATGTAAACAAAGCTATTCAAAAGAATCTTTTTCAGAAAACAAAATTATGTTAAAATAAAATATTTAGCTTGAATTTTATATAACGGTATGAATAATATATTCCGATAAATTTAACTATAATTCTACTAACTGAATTTGTGGTTTTATATATTGTGATTCTAAAAACAATCAAAAAATTGTTTATTCGAAAATTATACACTGAATGTATCAACAATTGCTGCATGTTATGGTTTTGTTATTGCAAATACAGCGTCAATTTTTATTACAGAAACTCTCGCACAGGAAGAACTCTCGACAGCCTTCAAGGCAGGAGAATATTGTCTTCCAGTGGACACCTGACTGTACAGCATGAACTCATTATAAACCACTACACACGCTACCAAAAAGAGCAGAAAAGCGCAGTTTATGTTGCATATCAACGATTCATTCAAATGCTTTGTAGTAACTTCGAAATAATTCGCAATAAATTCCATATTTCAATGTTTTAAAAACCAGTTAATAAATTGAGTCTACAGAATGTTCGGTAACTGAAAGCCCAAACTCCAGGCATGGATTCTTCAGACTAATAATAACAGAAGAGCTATGTTCCTCTACATCAGGAACAGTATTTTTAAATAATTTAATGGTGGTCAAAGTTGCGGCGTAGAACACCTGCAGAAACAGGTGGTGATATCATGCATGCAGGACAAATTGCATAGTCCGTAGGCGCGCAACACAAAAATTATTACATCCGCAGCGTCGTGCGCCTACTTCCTATGCATCTTGTCCCACATGCATGATCGTGCCGCCTTGTTCTGCAGGCGTTCTACGTCGCAACTTTGAAGGCCATTAAATTATATAAAAATACGTTTCCAGATATACATATAAGGGTATAGGCTTGTGTTTTAATATTGGTTCAAAGATAGTATGTCTGGAATGTGGGCATTTAATTACTGAACAAAAAGTATATTCAAACAAACTTAAAACGTTTTTCCCATTCTGAATGTTTCAGGATACACATTTTGTAAGAACAATTTTCTTTAATTAGAACAATCGTTAACAATTACTACAATGGTTGCAGGTAATGGTATATTCGTACAACTAATGCAATTATTTTAACGTGTAATATTTTTGTCTGTTCAGTTCAAAAAAAATTAACTTGCGTTTATGAATTGGACGTGCATAGGTTAAATCATGAAAAATGTTTATGAACATAATTAATGTTTTTCTGTTGCCTACAACCAAAGTTATTATTATAGCGGGTTTCCTATATAAAATGTTTTAATTTTTTTAATGTGCTATTTGAAGCATTTAGAATGCAATTACGCGCATATTATTTATTAGAAATGGATTCTTTATAGATTAATACATTTTTAAAGCACTAAAAATATACAAACCTCGTAGCAACATGTTTTATAGAGTTACCCAATATACGCACTCTCCTTTCATATGCAACATAATCTGAAAATTTTCTAGCAATTTTGATTGTGCCTACTACGTTACGAGTTATGCATCTTACATGTGCAATCGGGCGCAATGTTCCATTACAGCCTATTCGCGGTTTATTGACAAGTTTTGAATCAAATATATTCTGAAAAATCACCGTATGTATAACGTGTGTATTTATTTACTAAATATATAATGTATCACAAGCGTTTTATATCTCTGTTAACATGAAAGTATCTTATTGTTCGTTAAGTTGAAGTTTAAATTATAATTTATTTATAAATTATATTATTTCGTTATTATAAAATATAAATAAAACAGTGATAAAATATCTGTATTGGTAGCGCCTAGTAAGAGATAGTTCTCATGCCAAATGATACTATAGGCTGTTCACAGTAAAATGAGCACTTTCAGAAGCCCTGCTAAGATCTACTTGCATGCACGTTCTGTAGTCCTCCACCTGATATTAAATTAACATCGCGATCGGCCTCGTCACTTTGGTCATGCGTCTGCCTAGTGAAACTGTGGTATTATTAGAAAAGTAAATATGTTACAAATCTGGTCATTTTTACACTTCGGTGCATTTACAAAAAAAACCGTAATCGAAAGACATAAGTTAAGTTAACACAAATCGGTTCCCAATTCTATTTATTTGGCATTAAGATATGGAATTGTAAAATTATATGCTTGCAGGGGTAGTGACTTTTTCCTAAGGTTGATCTCAAAAGTGCTCACTTTATCGTGAACAGCCTTTACAACAGAGTGCGCACGAATTCTGTGTGTTGTCCTCCTTCTTGGCTTTGTTTACACGAGGCGGGGAAATGTACCGGAATCAGAAATTAAGCAGGGCCTCAGAAAAGTGTGAAGTGACCGTGAATGGATTACAGAATCCACTATCATCCCGCCTTAAGGAGTGGAGGTCGCTGGTGAACGACCCGGTTTCAGGTCTCAGGCGCAGAGGGAATTAACTCACCCACCCCCCCCCCCCCCCCGCCAAGCCTAGCACTTACCTGACGTGCCCGCGGGCGATAAACAGGTGTTATCAGGCGCGCCGCAAGCTCCGGTGTTTGCATGTAATTTACTCGTACCCCCTTCTTCCCCGCGACCACCAACCCCCACGCGTCAGCCAACCACGTAAAGCGTAGCCGTATTAAAAATTCGGATAGGCGGGAGTGCATCGCTTCGTCGTATCTCCAGTTGCGAGAGGAAATCACGATGAAGTTTTTACACCCCGCCTAATTTAGCTCCCGTGGTCTGGCTGCCTATAGTCTTCTTTTTTTTTTTTTTTTTTTTTTTTTTTTACTTTTAATTTAAATTCTGGAAGTAACTTTATCTCGTACGGATTACGCTCAACTCCGCCCTTCGTCAAGGGTGCACATGCATATTTTGGGAGCTCGTAATTTCGTTCTATGGTTCGCTGCAATCCTTGGACTCTCTCATGAAATATATAGTTTCGTCAGGTAAGGATTTCGATCCGATGCAGCTTAGTGGAGTTGGGTTTTGAGACATTCGGGCGGCTCTTGGAAACGGGGTCTCGAGAGCCGATGAGGGTGAAAGATGAGGTGAGAATGGAACGGCACCGGATTGCAAGGGCGGGGGGAACGGGAGATGTCTGAAAAAAGCCGCCACGTGCGAAAATCCGAGAGTGACCCGGCCGGGGATTGAACCCAGTTCGCTGTGGTGGGAGGGCGGCAGGATATGCGCTCAGCCAAAACCGAGTATAGTCCGTTCACGACTGGAACAGACTTTCTTGGAATTTTTCCTTCTCCCATTTCTAAGCAATAGATAAATAAAATAGGTTAAAACATTCGAACTATATTCTCTCTCCGTGCAGCCAAACTAACTGTACCCGCGCCAGTCACTGTTTGTAGTAACGATGCATGCAGCTGACGACTAAGGTGTTGTTCGAAAGTCTGTTCCAGTCGTGAACCGACTACCCTCGCGCACTGTCATGACGTCATCACGGGTGGGCCATCCTTCTCCGCAGGCGCGCTACCAGACCACGGTTAATACGTTGACGACTGGCATACATCTTCGTGGCTTTACGTTTGACCGTGTGACATATTTTTTAAAGTGTTATATGCGTGTCACAGCATACTTTAATAAGATGAATCGTGTATTTTAACCACTGCATTAAAAAAACCGATTGTTATTCCAGTATTAGGCGCCGGTCCCCTGCTTTCTGATTCCAAAACTATAATTTTATAGTGTTCCTTTGAGAATCATTTATTTGTTTACATTAATGACACACACAAGCTGCAGACTGCCTGAAAGGAAAGCATTGCATCATTAAACAGGGTCTATTTGATAAACAAACCCCCAGCTTTAATTCCAGAGAATGCTTAAAATCTCCACTTTTGTGATAAGTATTTAATTCAAAACTAAGTTTGCCTGAATTAAATTATATTTTTTTACAGAAACGGATAACTTACGATGTAGCGGACTTATTCGCAGTCGTGATAAAGTACAACCATTTCCCCAAAAATTAATTTATTTTAGTTAGCGTTCGTTTCGTACTTACACCAAACCAAATAATATATGCATAACCCATAATATTAGGCGACAAATTTTAGTCAAGCTATCGTTCTGCGAAACTTTCCCAGAGTTCCATGCTAATGTAGTTCGCTTTCTCTGATTTTCGTTCTACTTTAACTGAATGTTGTTCATTATATTAGTGGAGTGCTCGAAAAGTTATTTTTCTCTTCGATCATACTATACACGTTTATCACTTCTCCTGGTTGGAAAAATTTTAAATTGATTTTGGATGAATTATAAGCCGGGGACGTATACAAGCTAATTCAAATCTCAGTGTATTTCGCCATCTTCAGTACCTTTTTTCTTTTCACTTAGGAACTTCAGCATGCATATTATGCCACAATAAACCAATTAGCTTAATTTCATTTTTGTGCCCGAAGTAAAAACATGGTTATCTTCGTAACGTATAACATGCATATCTGTGAAGTATTTGTTAAAAGGAAAGCGTTTTACTAGTAGACTACTAAAAATTATTTTGGCAGCCGAGCGACACGATATTTTGTGTAAGAACAAGAATAAATTTACATTGAACGTTGAATCCTTCAATGGCAATACGAGTCATTGGGTTTGGTTCCCACTGGTGCCTCACCATGTATTATATCCGCATTCGCTAACTTTTTTACGGGAGCACAAAACAACAGAAAAATAATTCTTACACCAACTCCGAAACCACTGTGCCTGATGCATATGGACAAAAATGTCCTGCAGTTAACCACAGCTATGATGGTGGTTCTGATGTGTGTAGTAAGCTCCTGAACAAAGGCCAATTTTTTTTAATGTTGAATAATCCAAAACAGATATATTAACAACTTAGCTAATTACAAACTAACTATTCAACCACAGGTTAATAGGCCTATATTGGACCAACTTGTATGAAGCATTATTTATTTGCTATTACGGCGTCCTATGATGGATTAAGCTTAGAATTTGTTGGTGCAGTATCTGTTACCGAGAGAATTCAAGTACATCACTGTAGCGGAATTTCCAAATCATTAATGTATGGAAATATTAACAAGGGCTTACGAACACTTTTAACGTATTCACTAAGTGATCCTTGAGATGAAAATGCAATAAATATCTTAGAAATCTTGGCAGATATATTAGCGCAGAAAAATAATCATAATATTGATATTACAACAATGCATTTTATTTTTATTACTTTTGTATAGCTTGTAACCCTTTTGTTATTTTTTTATTGTATTGCTTACGTAATCGGTGATATGCCTTCGTGATTCATTTTACTTTTATTTAAAAGTAAACACTATACTCAAACTCTGCATTAATGTGATTATGAATGAGATGAAAGTTAACTTTACTATTGTGCAGTTTCGGTTTTCAACTTTCTCGTCGTGTAAGAATGCGTATTGCTGTATTAATATATGTATTTTAATGTCATATTGCACTATTTACTAATTAATTATAAACACTTACATTTTTTTTTAGCGTTGGTAGGCCTACATATTATATCATTTTCAATGCACAATTTAGATTACTTAACCCGGTCTAATGTGACAAAATTAGTTCCCTGAGGCTTTTTACGCATTGAAATCGTGATTGCACACTTAGTACAGAATACACAGTACACGCCAAAAGTTTAAAGACAGTAAGTTTGGTAAAACACTTTTTTACTGTTAAACGTTGCTGCAATCTGTGTTACTGTCAAAACACACATTATGATTAAGTTATTGAAATAGGTCAAATAGTTTGTAAGTTATGATTTTTTAAAGGAATATATAACTCTGGAATTATAACACACATTTAAGTGTAGACAGTTGTATAGATACAAATATACAGCTATTTAAGTGTAATGCTTTTTTAATTTCCTTTATAAATACTCTTGAAAGAGAAAAACAAACAGGTGCCAGAATAAATTTGGAAATGATATATTTTTTTCTTAATGAATTCTCACTGTAAGAAAAATTAGCTACAAATTCGTCAAAACTGACAACTATAATGTTTGTTACCAGTTAAGCTAGCGAGATGGGGTTTCCGGGATCTAATTACTTCTCTTTCCACCCAAATGATAACATGACAGGTTTGTTACCAGGAAATTATAAATTCACCGATTATTGCCATCCAAGTCGAGAGATGCAGTTGCAGTGGAAGTTTCGTGCCGTTGTGTATAAATGGCGAAAAAAGGGTATCACCAATCATAAAGCGGCGAATTTTCGGAATGAGCAAGTGCAACAAAACAACGAGAAATTGAAACCCAGCCGGGCATTTCAAAGGCATGTGTAACAAATATAAGTCTTTTCTTTAAAACAGGAGCACAGTAAAAATGTGGGAAAACTATATTAAAAACAACAACAAATGTTTGTCGGTTAGTTAATTTTCCGTAATTTATTTGAGAAGTATTGAATTATTTCACAGTGTTTCCTTATTTCTGATGTATGTCCTATGTCCTGTAAAGTTTGAGTTTTCGTTTACACTTTGCGTGGTCTTAAACATGTGATGTGTACTGCAAGTTCAGTAAATACGTTCACATAAACTGGCTTCACCATGACGGTTGTGTTTCAATAAGACATATCTCCATCGTTTCGCATAATGTAAATATGGACCGTGACCCTGTATTGCCTGTCACTGGCCTCTCACAAATAGAACGGAGCAGTATTTCTTTTGCAATGCCGTCTACTCACACATTTAACCGAGGACGTATACTGTTCTTTTCTTCCTGAATGTGAGACGAATGGATTATAAAGTGAGGCTACCTCATAACGGAAAATTAAAGAAACCTGCTCGAAAAAAAAAAAGTAGAAGTACCGTACATATATAACGTAATGTGTTCGTACAGTCGAGAGACGAAATGAATTAATTGCATCATATAATTACGTGAAATAAAGCGGATTAAGTTATTTCGTCTGTATATTCGGTAATATTTGGATATTGACGGAAATTTAAAATTATGTTTAATAGACTATCAAAGTGCTCGCATGTAATGATTAATGAATCATTAAATTGTAAACTTAAATATACAAATTAATTTAACAATTTAATTGTTTTTATTTGTCTCACAATTAATGCACACATATAAGAACTAACGTATCTACATATCCCAGTTGAATTGCATTGCGGAAATAAAATTGTTCTATTAATTTTTTAATCAAGTTTACATTTTAAGGATATATTAGTCATTACATGCGAGCACTTTGATACATGTATTAAACATAATTTGAAGTTTCCGGTAATATACAAATATTACCAAATATACTGATGAAATAATCCGCTTTATTTCATGTACTTATATTATGAAATTTATTAATTTTGTCTCCCCACTGTTCGAACACATTACGTTCCTATACGTACGTGGTACGTCTCTTTTTTTTGAGCAGCTTTATTTAATGTTCCATTATGACGTAGCCTAACTATATAATCCATTCGCCTCCCATTCAGGAAAAAAATTCACAGTATATGCGTTCGGTTAAACATGCGAATATAAAAATAACATATCTGCATATCTCGGTTCAAATAAATCATTAATACAAAATTCCCGCAATCTTTCTATAGCCGCGTTAAGGTTATAACACATATACGCCTGTACAACATTAATTTTAAGAGTTGAATTTAGTAGGCTAAGTTGTTTATATTTTATTTAAAAAAAAAAAACTTAATTTTGACTCTTGACTGGGCTAGAAATTTTCCCGTGGTATAGCTAAAATACATTTCTTATCTACTACTCACCGGTAGTAAATTTAAAAACGTACACTTTTGCCCCGTTATTTTAATCACCCCTGCAGTATGAAACACAACACTTAGAAAGTAATTTCAATATAAAACATGTTTTACTTGTACATTGTATGCTACTAAACTTCTTTTGAGCAAACGGCAATAAACACAGCACAATAAGGCGTCCACACGAGCACAGCTGCCTTCGGCCACTGCCAGCCTAGCGAATCATCTGATGGCCGATGGCCTACAGTGCGTGACGTCATACGCTCGGAATTCAATAGCGCGCTGGCCTTCTCTATCTAGTAGGTGTTGGCTCGGACTCCGCAGCCCTTCGGATGTAGCTAAAACTCATACAATAACATGCCCTCAATAATACAATTCAAACGGGTATAAATAAATGTACTATTTCCCGGACTCTACTAAAATTGTACATGGTTAATCCTAACTCTGGTGTTTTCAAGAATCCGGGGAATTGCGCATTGTTGGGATCACTATCTCCCTGGTATAACAAGGCTGTTAAAGGTTGTTTATGATAAAAGGAGCACTTTTGAAATCAACCTTAGAAAACTGTCACTGCCCTTGCCTGCATATATTTCAACGGGCTCACTGGGTGACATGCGCCTAGTAAACTTGGCAACGATATATGGAAAGTAGTTCCATATTTTACGGCGAATAAAAAGTGTTAGGCAACCAATTGCGATAACTTAAATTATTTCTTTCGCTTTCTGTTTTTTTAATACATGGAAAGTTTGAATGTAACCAGATATGTAAAATATTTACTTTTATAATAATTTCACAATTTCGCTTGGCCAACGCATGAATAAAGTGATGAGGTCCACGGCAATGTTAATTTTACATAAGGCGGAATAATACACAGTGTACATACAAATAGATCACAAGCAGGGCTTAAAAAAGTGCTCATTTTACAGTGAACCGGCATAAACAGTAATACACGCCCGTAAAATAAATAAAGTAGAATGCTTAAGAACGCGGTTTGTCCATCAAAAATATAGAAATTGAATTAACGTTGGGAAATTATATTACACAATATTGGTCACCTATGGGTAGAAGTCCCGGGAAAAACTTGGACCACTCTAATTTAACACAAATTAGGTAAATAAGTTTAATATTAACATTTAAACAAACAAATATCGTATAGCAGAAACAATATAGCATCTGAATTGGTTACCGTAAGCGGTCTATGAACTTATTATAACACTAGCTGATCCCGGCGAACATTGTTCCGCCTTTTTCACGTTCTATTTGGTCTTCTCAATGCGTCCTCTCTGTTACGTCTGGTACGTCGACCTATGTTTGACCATGGCATCGCTAGCATTTTTCTCTTTTAGATCAACAAACGTTTCCTGCAAGTATGAGCAAAATCGGACCATAAATATAGACGTTACACTATAGCGCTACCTATTGAAATTAAACATAACTAAGAACCTTACTCGCCACCTCAATAACATATGGCTTGGTCTCAATTGGTCCAGTGGTTTGGCAGTGATGATGCAGTTAAGTCACCCACAAAGGATTTTATATATAAAGATTATGTTAGAAGATTATCAAGCAGCAACATTAAAAGCGTAGTTTCATCTTGATAAGGTGTTGTAAAGAACGATCTTCATGTCACGGTCCCCAATGTTATGAAGAGTCAAAACATAGTATATATTATTGTTAACATTTATATTACAATATTAATTATTGCAAAAATATAATAAACATATAACTTAAACATCAAGACATTAAACAATATATATCATAAGCTCTGCCATCTGGTGTGACAAATGTGAACTAAAAAGCACAGGTAAAGTACAGATAGCCAAAAAGGTTCGCTACTTTAAGAGCAACACACACACACTTGGAAATTGTATAAATACATTATATTGTTACTGCGTATAGTATTTACAATTACAAGTTTCAAATGAACATTTAAATTAAGGTTATCTCAATCTTGAACATGACATAATAAATATTAAAAGGGTAAGAAAATTGCCAGAAATAATTTATTTCCGTAATAGTTAAGGAAAGATGACGGGGCTTCGCCAAGAAGGAAGGAATTTGCTAACAAAGCAGATTAGAACAAAATATGTTAGAGATAAAATGCTACAACAAGGCAAAATATCCATATTATTAAGGAACTAGTATGTGGAATTTTGTACACGACGAATGTTTCTGATGTATCTTTGTTTCTTACACCACCAGTAGACAACATGACGTAAGCTACTTCTTCAACATCGATGACTTTCGTGGCTGCAGGATTTCGACCAGTCGACGTAGCGATCTTTTCTTCCCAGTTGTCCCACGGCATAACGGGATCAAAATGATCTGCATGCGGAACGTCTTTTGCGCGTCCTTTTCTTCTGAAGAGCCGTCTTCTGTTACGTCGTCTGCAGGACGTTTCCTAGGATCGTTTGATTGGGCGATTCGTTTGCCGAGTGCCCCTGTCTGCTTGTTTAGCACAGCTGATCAATATAAAAAAGTTCTTGGAACTATATGTTACTGTGCGATTTTCATGCCACGTTTCAAAGATATGCCGGTGAATTTTCATAGTACGCAATGTTTCCAGTATAGCTATGGTATTAAAAAGGTTGTTGCATAATAATTAGGTCGAAGATAAAGGTATTTGTTTATATTTGTTTCAGAGTAAATTCAACACTCGATGCATCAATATTTCAAAGATACCTATACGCATGTATGCACATGATTCAGGGCAATCACTTAGATGCAAAGCGATAGTTATGTCACCAGTTTGTATAGTCTATTCGCTGTTTCTTCACACCTTTTTGTATCAAATCTTCGAGAAAAAAAAACCCGTGTTTGATTACGTACTAGATACGTGATTTATCACCAGCGTTTTATACCTGCTTCTGTGTACATAAAAGTGCCTTATTTTAGTTAGCAAAAGTGAACATTCATTTATATTCTAGCTATAACACATACTATAAAATTTCATTAATAATTAATATTAATAAATACTGAGAAAATAGGTGTGTTTGGGCAATGACTAGTAAGAAATAATTCGTATAGAAAATATTATTACACTGACACGAATTTGGAACGTTATCCATTTGTAAGTATTATAAACGGGTTTTATGCTAATATAAGTACTGTCCTGGTGGAGGATTTAATAACTATTTTAATATACAAGCAGTGAAACTAACAAGTGGTTGCTATTTGCTAGGCTTCAAAATGGCGTGTTGTGCCCAAAGTGAAATAGAACAAGGTGCCTAATCTGGAGTATTCCGCATTGGGATACTATAACACAACTAATTATAAATAATAGAATGTGTAGTTGAGGCACTAAACCCCCGCACGAGGCTAGCACAGAAAGAGAAGAAAGTAAACGAGAGTAGCACAGCCCGCGCCGCACGAGCTCTTGGAATCTATACCCCGTCCGATACGGCGACTAGAAGTTCAACGCCCCTGCAGGGGAAATAAAACGTAAAAGGAGGTTTGTTTGCAAACTCAGACAAGAGAAAATGTGTCACGAAGAGAATGGCACGGATAGCGGTTTCCGGTTGGCATCTGGGAGGGTTAAGAGGAGGCAGTGTCTTTCCAGCCGAATCCATAACTAGGACGGATTGCGTTTTTCTTCCGTTGGGGATCTCCTCGCAGAGCCAGCGGTAGATCTTGCCTTCTCCCCTTTTCTCATTCGTATTTGTTCTCCTCAACCCACCATCATGACGCCACGCGTAACGATATATAAGTTAGTTTCTTCCCCGAACTCCAAGTCTCCGTTTCCTTTCGGCCGTACCCACCATCACCCTCTATTGGGACCCGCATCGAACCCCTTTCGCGCCCATTCCTTTCCTTTGGAATTACGTCCCCTACAATCTGCGCGGTAATGGCGACAGGGCGTAGAGGAGGATGGAGAGGGGAGATCACCATCTGAAGGGGGCGGAGAGGAGGTGACCCTGATATGTGGTCTCGTAGCTGCTAAATTCCTCCCTATTAGTACGCTGAACGATGCAATCCATTTCCGGCGCCATTTCCCACGGGCTCTTGCTCAGCGCACCGCTTTGTCCCGTCTCGCTCCTTCGCCCTGATTGGTCTGGTCAGTTTCGTTCAGCCGGAAACCGCGAATCGCGAGACCCGTACGTTACGCCGCTGGATAGAAGATATGTTTTTCTTTGTACTCGCATAGTTTGTGTCTTATAGACACTTCAAGGCTGTTCAAGACAGTCAGCAATTTTGAAATAAACCTTAGAAAAAAGTCATTGCTCCTTCTTGCATATATTTTAACGGGCGCCCTGGGTGACATGAGCTTAGCAAATTTGGTAACGATCTATGGGAAGTAGTTCCTTATCTTAACGTCGAATAAAAAGTGTAAGGTAACCATTTCTGATAACTCAAATGATTTATTTCGCTTTATGGTGTTTTATATGCATCGAATTGTAAAAATGAGCAGATTTGTTAAATATTTACTTTTCTAATAATTTCACATTTTTACTTGACCGACACATGAATAAAGTGATGAGGCCAATGGCAATGTTAATGTTACATATGGCGGAAGAATACACAACGTGCACACAAGTAGATCTTGAGGAGGGCTTTCAAAAGTGCTCATTTTACCGTGAACAGCCTATACTTACACATAACACATGCAATAATTGAACAAGGGCGTTATTCAGCAGAAACTGAATTCTCTCTTAGCTTATTTAAATGTTTAAAGTACTTATGCAATTCTTTAGAAATTCCTGTGGAGCGGAAAAATCTACAAAACATTTTACGTGTAAATTTCTTAACTAGCCATCGAAAATGTATAACTATGTTCATAACAAATTAATCATGATTTTTATCGTAACCTGACTTTATATAGCACGCTAGTTTCATATACAAAAGGGGCATCATTAATTTTTTTTTTGTTTCGGTTTACTTAAAACAATTTTATTTCTCGTCGTATTAAACGGTTTCCTCTGGTGTTTTATTATTCCCTCTATATTTATTGCAAAAATAAATAATATTTTATAAGAACGATGAAAAAATATTTTCATTTTCAATGAACTACTGTTTTGACATAAAATGTTGGTCCTTGTTTAATTCAAGTAAGAAAAATAGTAAATATCACATTTTGCTTCAACGTAAACGTGAACTAACAATATTCAGGTTATAACTTTCCCACATTACCTGCCGAATTTAATGCAAGCACAATGATTACTGTGGAACTTGTAACACTTGCCTAGAGAATGCATGTAATTACATCGTCTGTCCGATTATACGGCAGTACAGGAATTTCAGAGTAGAAAAAAAACTCTGGCAGTTTCCTTTTCATTCAAAACAAGGCTTTCCTCTAAACTGTCAAAGGACCATACCACTAACTGTTAATGTGACTGATTCTTTTCCAATGGCATTGACGAAAATGATATGCTGCATTTTGTTTGAAGGCACATTCGTTCATCATTTTTTTTTTTTTTTTTAACAACTCGTTAGTAAACACACACAAACTATGGCATGAAAGATGAAGCTCTTACATTTAAGCTCAAAATGAACATTTTGAAAGAAACAACTTAGCACACTGAGTAGAGCGTGATTCCGTGTGTTGCTAATCGAGGTGTGTGGGGGGGGGGGGGGGGGGGGAGATTTATATAAATAATTATTTTGGCAGAAATTATGTAACAAATAATTTATGAATTATAAATGTTTAAATACACGCGTTAAATAATAGAATACAATTATTTCCAAGGACATCGAACTATGCATAATTTCCACCATTTAATTTAAATAGCTATGTCGAAGTTTTATAAATTAATAATTTAATGTTTTGTTAACACAGATGAGATTGTAAAACGCAAAATCTTCATGGATTTGCACAAGATTTTCAAATTATTTTAACACCAAATTCGTAGAAAAGTTACCGTTTCGTTTATTTTTATACGTGGTTGAAAACTATGTCAAAGAGGCTTTATTAGGCTCACTAGTCACGGGAGTTATTAAAACATAAATGCGGTATCCCAAATTATTTCCACGTAATTATTAGTTGAGAGAGAGAGAGAGAGAGAGAGAGAGAGAGAGAGAGAGAGAGAGAGAGAGAGAAAAAAAACTATTTTCGCGATTACAGATCAATGGAAGGTTATGTTTTATTTGCAAAAAACAGTGAGGGGGCTTATTTCCTCTAATATTGCCTATAAACTAGTGGCTAATCTTCTCCTTCACTGCTGCGTATATTCGATGGAAATCTCTTCATACTGTAAGCTGTATGTGTTTATTACATTTCTTTTTTTCCGTTGTAATTATATACATAGTGAACGTTTGTAGAATTAGAATTTATCGTCTACAGTAGGCCTATATATAGCATATATTAAAAGGATTAAAATTATTATTATATATTTAAACTGTGTCTGTTTTTTTGGCTAACATCACATAAATATTTAAAACAATTAAATCAGCAAATAAATTAAAGTGATTCAAATAATTCCGAATATGAGCAGACGCTTTAACAGAATATCTTTATAGTAGGTAATAGTTACGTTGTAACACCAGTATAAATTCTAGCTGCTGAATTAAAGTTCACAAACTAAAAGCAAAATCTGATACAAAAAATGGTAGGGTTCAATCTTTTCTTTCATGCATCAAAGGGCCGTTAAAATAATCTTGTCTGGCAGGCTCCAAAGGAAACTAATTAACTAAGATCAAAGACTTCGCCGCTACAAATGCTTTCCTCGATCGATAATCTGTCTTTACTCTGACTTCACTACTGTCATTCAACATCAGGCTGTTCAGTGAGTGAAGAGATTTCGGCGACTCTTAACATCGTGGTATTGAGAGCCGATGAGGGTGAAGCGAGGCAAGAGTGGAGCAGTGCCGTAATAAAGGGGCGGGGCAGACGGGAGTTCCGGTGAAAACCCGCCGACCAGCGGCATCGTCAGGTACGATTCCCACATGCGAAAATCCGGAGTGACCCGGCCGGGGATTGAACCCGGTTCGCATCGGTGGGAGGCGAGCAGGTGTTTATCCGCGTAGTACCATTTAAATTCCTTAATTTTTTGCGCAAAATAAATAAAACTAAGTTTTAAAATTTTGCCGTAATTATCGTAAATGAAAATATTATTGAGGATCAGTTTGCATCAAACTTATGTTAACATGAAATTGTGAATACGCAGTAGCAAAATAACGTAATGAAAATAGTTAGAATCATTATTTCCTCAAAGAGTACAGTTTTATTTCTAAAAATATACGAAAACCAAACATAGTTTTCTTTTTTTAATGATTACAGATGGTAGCGCACTGAAAAATAATGTTCGTACTTGACCTACATAGTTAATTATAATTTAATTGTGATTCACTGGCTAGCTGATGTTATCGATACGGTAGTATAAGGAACTTTTCTTCGAGTGGATACCGAATTCACACGTTCTACCCTGAACATTTACAGGAAGTGCAATCCAGACATAATAGATACATTTTTTAACGTTTCAAAAGTGATTAAATTCACACTACCAAACATTACAGTTTAACATCTTTCTCGCACCTAGTAAGCATTTTGTTTTAACGATTGATTAGTTTGTTTAAATATAAGATTGGTCACCAAATTAATTTCCGTGCTCTTTGGCAATAAGTCAGTAACAACTTTTGTTGCACACTGTGATTGTGGAAATTAAAACAGCAAATTTGTGCCCGTACTATGCCGTTTGAGCTTCATATCTAATAAGTTTTAATGGATGGATGTTGTGGACAAACCGAATCCTAAAAACATTGATAAATCAAGGGGAAAAAAAATACCAGCAAATATAACCTGGGACGTACGTGTATAATATTAATGGGATATTCTCATGTCTTTATTTCCATTACAAAGTCAAATTTCAGTACTACTGGTGAACCGAGGAAATCAAAGCGAAATTGAAAACATCTCAAATGCACGATTTTTTTTAAACAGATATTGAAGTGATATAAAGAAAAATCTATGGAAAATATCACCGAGCTTATAAACAAGTTCACTTCATCGATTACACATTTGAATACGGAGAAATTTGTCAAATTCTGTAAACGTGCAATTCGCTTAATTTGGCCTATATATCAAACAATCCTTAATAAAACAACCGTGTCTCAAACAAGCTTAGAGTATTATATAATAACCTGAATAAAGAAATGATAGGAATGTTAAACAGACACAATTCATGGGAGATGTTAAAGCCCCGACGTTGGGAAAGCCAATCATTTCTGTAATGAAGTGTGTAGGAAACTGATTAACTTTATGGAAAATTATATATATATATATATATATATATATATATATATGTGTGTGTGTGTGTGTGTGTGTGTGTGTGTGTGTATTGAGCCAGTATAACTAAACGAATATAAATATATGTAGTCAAAATTAGATAGTGTGCATGTGGAAATCAGCACACATCATAGCATTATGTACCACTTCTTTCCCATACCATAATCAGGAAAACTGATTAATATACGCAGACAATTATAGATTGCAGAAAGATAAATACTTACTACTAATATAATACAAGACAACACTTTGAAGAAAACTTAGGAAAATATAATTAAATAAATAATGGAACATCTCATTTTCTACTCACATGCAACATATATAGGCCCTTTTTAACATAAGACAACGAATATTTACAGATACTGCTGTCAGTTGTCAAAGAAAAATTAGTCACTTAAAAAATGTAATATGTGACAAAAAAAAACAATTAGTTTCCCTAAAATATTCACACAATAGCTGTGACAAATTACCAAACATATTATTTGACTACTAAAACTAACTGAAGAATATTCTTATGTGGGCAACCAGGCTTAGTTCATCAGTAGAGCTCAAGAATCAGTCATTTATGGTAATTTAATACCACACACTCGGACCACTGGACTTGCCATATTATCAAATTTCACATCCAACTTCATAGCAATGTGTGGAATGATTCAATAGCAAAGAAAAACTTTTCTTGAAGAATTCTGCACATATTAAGTCACAAAAGCTGGTATGCCAGACTGCCTCAGAACACCAACCGGGAAATGCGTAATGAATAATCCTCCTGCAGTAAGATATTTTCCTGTGTGTTTATCAGCGATACTTAATAATGCCTAGTCACAATACCGAAACCTTCATAAACTTCGTTTAACATCAGACACATTAGTCATGCATGCTACTTCTGCATGGAGGCCATTTGTTACTTCTTTTAAATCTTTTTATTCAACATAAAATTTTCAATCAAGTCCGTCCTAACAAACAAAAACACGTCTGCACTGTCACATTCCTAAACCACTAAATTTCTTTTCTGCTGGGCATACTTTCATATATCTTACCAATGAGAAGCAGATAACACACTATTTAAATATTACTTTCTATCATTAAAATTTATGCAGCTAATCTGTCAATCTGGTAGAGTGTGGGTAAAAGTTGCAGTATTGTTTTTTACCTAGTTAACATTGACTGATTTAAATAAATTACAACATTTGAAAATACCTGTTAATTAATGTGAAATGTAAAAGAATTTACATTAAGTCATTCAAATGAACTTAATAGCATATGTTCACAATATTTAAATAACCATAAATGGTGTGTGTAGAAATTTATAAATAATAAAGTGTCATGTGGAGACTCCCTTACACCTGCAAATTTTTTTCAGCCCGAAAGAAACTTTTCCTGACATCCCCAAGAACGTATGTCATATACGGTAGTATCATGGTCAGATGCATTAGATGGCTAATTCTTAATGTCAGGTCCCTACTTCCACCAATTAAAAAGAATTTTCTTAGTTACGATATATGTATTGATGTAATAAACAGCATTAAATCATAATTATGAGAAATTATTCTATTTACATCTTAAAACTACGAAACAATTTTGGCTACTCTCTTTTAATACCTTGATAAACTACTCGAGTTATTTCGCAAATTAAGTAATCGTAAATGTATACATTTATATTTTATACCTAAGTATCACGCTATTATTTGAAAATATGAAAAGAAAAAAAAAAGCTGAAAATATGTTGTGAAATATTTTTTGGACATTTTGGCCAGCATTTGCAAATGACTATTTTTAGGAGTTTGATGAGAAATAAGTGCCCATATTTTTGTGCAAGTGTCACTTAGTGTTTGAATGCTTGACTTACAAAAAATTGTTTCTGGTTTCTCGGCTAAATTATATCAACAATTGTTCAACTACCTAGATTTTATGTACTAGCGTCTCCGTACACTTTAAAAGAATTATTTTATTACCTGTGGCGGTGAAGGTAAATGTTTTTTAAAAAAGGTAACGATATGGTCCAGTATTTACCTATTTATATGTTTTCTGAATAAACGGCTCACTTCTGAGGAGAACTAGATATTGATACATGTATTTGGAATAAAATATATATGATGTATATGAAGGTTGTTTACATATCCACACTGTAATATCAGGAATATTAACTGACTTAAAAATCTTTACTTCGGTTCATGTAAGTCAACGGCTATGAAAGTTTTTTTCTGATGCACGTTCAGTCCACTACCAAATGCGCTCCTCTGATGACAAGCACATAGAATCGGTATTCCAAATCTGACTTTTTTTTGTCTAAAAGTTATCAGTATCGCTCACAGGCGTTCGCTGCACTTGCTCTTTGACACACCACAAAAATGAAATCAAAGAACGTGATGTCGGGTGACCAAGAAGGCTAAGCAATCGAATCCAGCATACTGGAAACGTCTGGTACATGACGTCCCTCATACTCGAAGCCCAACGTGGATGTCCAATATCACGTTGGAAAATGATTTCTGGTTCACGGTCAGCCATTCGTGGTACAAAGTGTAGTTCTGGTATATCAAGATAATTACCAGCATTAACCAATAACGCAGTCCACCATTAAAGAACGCCATTCGTTAACATTGGGGCTGTCACGGATGCCACCACAGCATTCGGCATTGCTGAGCCCCGGATACGGACGTTATGTCTGTTCGCTTCACCACACACGCGAAAAGTGTATTCTATAGAAAATGCTACAGCGTCCGTAACAAAATGTGAACGTTTCTACATGTGATCCACTGTTGTGGCCTGCCACGGTTGCAATCGGCACCGACAAAGTCGGAAGCCTTTTTCGGAGAACCACGTGTATCGTCGTGCGAGGGATTTGCAGCTGCTGTGAATCCCTACGAAGTAACGTGTCGTGGTGACCGTAAGTGAGAAACACATGCTCCTTCTGCGTCTTCGTCACTTGTTCTAGTCAGGCGTACGTGGTGCTTCACATCCGCACTCGCAGTGTTCAATAAATTGGTGTACCACTCCCGTATGGCTGGCTGAGAGGCCGAAGTTCTGTCGTATGGCGTGCGAAAGTTCCTTTTACATGTAAGTGTCCGGTATTGTGTCAATAAACCAAGCTACGCATTGTACCTTGTCCTGTGTAGTAGCCATTTTCAAAAATGAAGCTACCCTGGTAACCTGAAACAGAAATCATTATTCAGTATACGACATCAGAACTTCAAAGTTTGGTGTAAGTGGACTAAACACATGCGAACGAAACTTTCAGATTTGGTAACAGATTTGGTAACAGTTATGATAGTCTATTCACGGTAAAATGAGCACTTTTGAAAGCCCTGCTTTAAATCTACTTGTATGCACGTTGTATATTATTCCGCCTTATGAAAGATTAACATTGGCATGGGCCTCATCACTTTATTAATGCGTAGGTCATGTGAAACTGTTAAATTATCAGAAAAGTAATTATTTTACAAATATGCAAATTTGTTCTTCCACGCATTAAAAAAAACTGAAAGAAAAAGAAATAATTTAAATTATCAGAAATGGTTACCAAATTTACTAGACGCATGTCACTCAGTGTGCCCGTTAAAATATATGCAGGTAGGGGCAGTGCCTTTTTCTGCAAGGTTGAATTCAAAATGCTCACTAAATCGTAAACAGCCTTTATCAGTTAATAATCCTGTTATTACAGTCCGAAGTTTTAAACGACCTTCATGTTCTATAGAGGGCTTCGATACAGTACTGGCTGGCAAGATACCATTTTATTTATTCTCTAACACCAGACTTTCTACGGATATTTCTGCAGCGTCGTAAAAATTACGTAATTTTTTTTTTTCTGTTATACTTCCGATTAATACACAACCAATAAAATCGCATAATGTTTGTGTAGGAGAAATAAACATGTGACTGTGAAAAAGAAAATAGTGGCTCGATATATAATATGCATATCTAACGGAAACTGCAGGCGTTCTCTTTTAAGGTCTACCAAACTCATAATACAAAATCCATTGATATAACCTCAAACTGTCGTCTGAAATTTTCAGTTATGAAAAATGGGTGCTTTTTTTTCTTTGGCGTGTGATTGGTGTGTCTGGCTGTGCTATATCCATTCAAAAAGCAACTTTATTTCCTACGCTATCTCGTTATGTAAAAGTGAGTATATCAGCCCCAACTATTGTCCCAACCTGAGGATGACGAATAAAAATGCGCAATACTTCGTCAGATTTTTTTTCATGCCCAATCCTGTCCTCCGTAGACGCATCAATATCTGTTACACACAGAATTTTAGCTTTTCAGTGCTTTGGAAATGTACGATCACTGAACTGCAATACAGGGATACCATCCCTTGTCGTTGACAAAATGAACTAGTGGCTAAAGTTTGAAAATATATTGCAATATGATGTTCCGAAATGTAGTTGTCTGCTTCCCTTTTTGCAGTTGCAATATAAATCCTGAACATATAGATCCAGCCCAAACATCCTACAGACATGGCAAGAACAAGTTCAGGTTAATATTTATTAATATTACTAGGAATTTTGAGTACCGCTACAAGAATCGGCCATCTGTGAATAAATGTAACTGGTATTGGCACATGCAAAATCAACTTTAAAGTTTTTCTAATAACCAAGTAAACTGTAAAAAAAATTTTAAGATTAAAGTTTTGCAGTGCATTTGTTAAACTGCACTCCTACTTACGATTATGATAGAAGGCATATCACAACAAACCGAGACAATAAAACTAACGTGTGAGTCATGTTTCATAGCAGCGTACAAAATGTATGATATTTCAGACGTTTCTCAGGAATTAAACATGTAGATGAATGAAAGAGCATCCTCGGATTAAATTTAAAATTTCGCTGAGGATACAATAATTAATATTTAATGAAAATAATTCTAATAGTATTTAAGTATTAAGAATACAAAAGATTATGAGAACATATTTCCTTACAGCACACCTTTGAATGCATAAACCATTATGTTTTTCGTTACGATACTTAAACACTCAATCGAACCGCATCAGTATAATGCACTTTCGTGGCTGAACCTCAAAAACTTAACATTATGTTTCTTATAACATGATTTATGATGTACAATTTGCACTCTAACTCACTACAAACCACCGGGTCAGGTGAGATCATTCTTAGCCACAAATCGAGGCCTTAAATATTAAGTGCAGGTTTTTCAGCTTGGACTTCAAACATTACCTTCAAATTTAAAATATCTCGAATAGTTGGTATAAAACATACGATAATGTGTACGTATTATTTGGAATAATTTATTAGCAAAAACCGGTTCAATCAAGTACAGAAACATGACTGAGGTCTGTCAATGGAACGGAGAACTCGACTGATATGTGAATTTGTTAAACCCCAAATCTTAATCACACCTCAACCATCAGCAAAGAAGACGAAGTATTAAAGCAGACAGTAAAATCAAACCAATCATAATATATGTAAGTTAATTACTTGTTAACCTACCAAGGTACTACAGACACAGTACTTTAATAATGGAAAATGTCTGCGGGTTTTCCACTGGGAAAAACAATTATTCTGGAGAGTAAGCAGTTGTAAATATCCAAACGTACAAAAGTCAGAAAGGCATCAACTTCACACTCGTTACTATCTGGAGGTACAGATGGCAATACGCGAATCAATAAGGACCAAAGTCCCGTGAGCACACTCAGAGGTACACGTCAAGCACAATTCATGAGCAAGGACAAGTCACAAAGAGTAAGATCTCAGCTCCATAAGTGACACGTCTTCTGGACACCTCCTAACGAACCGAATCACTTCTGAGGTTCCTTGGCAGAAACATGATTTTGAATGCGGTGTCGGAATCAAATTTGCTTACCTTTGCTCGTCTTGGAAACAGACGCATTCGCCTCCGCTTCGACGGAGCAAACGGAGTAGAGAGGGAGATTTGAGAGGTTCTTAACAAAGGAGTCTTGAGGACCTATGAGGGTGAAACGAGGTGTATGTAGAGCAGCGTCAGGATCCAGCAATCACATCTCGAGCACTGGCAAAGAGAAATGGAGTTGTAGAGGTTCAGGCTGTTCACGGTAAAGTGAGCACTTTTGAAGCCCTAGCTACTTCTTCATTTCAGCCTTGATTTATCCTTTAACCACCTTTTAAAATAAATATTGCTATGTAAGTAATAAACCCAGTGTGTATATTCAACCGCACTTGGAAGTTAGCGTCTGAGGCTAAAACAAAATTTATTTATCGACTACTATTGCAAATGAAGGGGCTTTCAAAAGTGCTCACTTAACCGTGAATAGCCTATAGTCTTCTTTATGACTTTAAAGAGTAAGCTTGTCTGCAATAGCCTCAAGTCGCCGAACAAGTCATGTCTTTGCGGATATGTTGATGTTGTGAACGAACAGACCTCCACTCATTGGTTCCAGAAGTTCAGATTGGGACTACCTGTATGTCTTCCTTATATTATTAGAAAGTATTTTTTTTGCTATAAAATTTATTATTTTGAAAAATTTATTCTAGAAATATTTTTAGCCTACTGTCCGAATGAGATCACTTTCCTGCCTGTTGCTGTGTTAAAAAGTGTGTAGATGTGTGTGCGCGTGTGTGCATGTGTGTGTGTCTCTTTTAAATTTTTGAACGCGTCTACCGAGTTTCACCAAATTCTGTTCTTATACAGTAGGTACTTAAGGATAACTGACTTTTATAGTTTTCAAACATACCAGCCACTTCCAAACGGCGGTCATTTAAATATTTATGGTGATACCTCATTCAAACCAAATTTGGTGTGCTAGCAGAGCATCAGTTAACATTAAAATTTGAAATGTACATTGTTGTTAGTACGCCATTTTGGAAGATACCGCCAAATAAAAAAATAAAGATTTTTTAATTATGTCTCGAAAGCTATCAAAGAAATTCTCACCCGATTTGGCATGTAAGTAATACCAAGACAGGCCAGGTAAACTAAAGTAACTGAACATGAAAAGGTACTTATTTTCAAAATGTCGGTGACACAAATATTTTAAGTTTATTTCATGTATATCTGCCATACCACTTAACCAATTTTGACCAAATTTTCTATGCTGAAAGTATATGTTACAAGCATTATATATGGCAACACATAGTCACTTTCGTCAGTCATTTTGTAAGATAACGCCACTTGAATAAGTAAAGTATGTTCCGGTAAAAAATATTAACCAATAATTAAAAAATTGGGCAAAAAGAAGTACTACGGCAGTTAATGTAAATGCCAGGCACTTATTTTGTAAGTGGTGGCTACATAAATATTTAAGCTTAGTATATTATATCAAAGAAACAAATTGCAACCTAACTTTGCATTTTGGCAGTATTTATTACAACCATCAAATTTATCTATTCAGAACCTCATTTCTCTGTCAGTTTGTAAGTTAGCACCATAATATGAATTAAGTATTTATTTCAAAGTATCAATTCTTTCGTAACAAATTCGGCGAAGAAGTTTTACTGTGTTAGGGCATATAATAATATACAACATTCTTTAATGCGTTACAGTAAGTTTCAGAATAGTTACTTAGCGTGCTATATCTACGAAACTAGGTAATTGGTTTTAGCTTAACTATGTATAGTGGCAGTATACAATCAGTGCATGTGATAATACATAACATTTTTGTCTTCCATTTATGAAAATCACCTCATGAAAAATACGGATGTTTTAAGCCGTATCTCAGGGATCAATCAACGGATATTTACCTAATTCTGGTCACAAGTAGCGCTATGGTAGGCAATCTAAACTTTCACGTTTTAAATGGCTAATTCACATATTTTAAAAACGACGGCCCTGTTAATATTTAAGGTTTGTAAGTCCTATCATTAGAAACATTAGACTGATTAAATAAGAAGTTGATGCTGGAAGCCGACTTCCGTAACGCAGTTGAATGCACACTAGCTTATGGTACGAGGTTTTCTGGGTTCGGGTCCTGGAAAAGGCACGTGTGTATTTGAAATTACCTCATTACTGTTGCATATGATTCTGGTTACATCTCTTATGATATTGCTTTCAACGAGACAAGTCATACCCATCAACTCAGGTTTAAAGACATTATTTAAAAACTGATCGCACCCACGTTGAGGAAAGTAGGCTCATTAGTTATATCAGTAATTTCTTGTTTTAATTGATTGGGGCCCACGTTCAGGGTTTCAATAAATAATTTCTAACAATATGACAAATTTGATAATCTGTCTGTAGGAATATGTAAACACTTAGATTAGAGTTACGAAGTTATATTTTAAACTACCGGGCGAGACGTTTATCATCCTGTATTTAATATATGTATATATATATATATATTATATATATATATATATTTGCGCATTTGCAATTATTTGGTTTTTTGCATTTTGGAAAAATTAGAACATGTCTATATGATTGGGCCTGTAAGCACGAGATTATAATTGCTCAATAAAACGCCATGTGCATGAACCATATTTTTTCACTATAAACAGTAGCAGTAAAGGGGGTCGATTTGTTAGGTGCGCTCTCTTGTGTGCCTTTCCCTATATATATATATATATATATATAATATGGTTCATGCACATGGCGTTTTATTGAGCAATTATAATCTCGTGCTTACAGGCCCAATCATATAGACATGTTCTAATTTTTCCAAAATGCAAAAAACCAAATAATTGCAAATGCGCAATCTTAGGAGCCCTAGCTTCTAAGATTGCGCATTCTTTGGGTGCGCAGTACGTACCCAAAGAGTGCGCATTCAAAACTCGTCACATGTAAATATTTAACCTCCTTCAAATGACGAACATTGCTCGTGCCATCTTTGTTGGCATTTGATACACTGTATCCAGTCTTCAAAGATAGACTCAGTGTATATCTCATCGCATCCTGGGCGGAATATATCACTCTCTACTGTCTTTCATGATGTTATATTCTTTACTGGACGTGGAGATATTCCCCTTTTATTATGCATCCCTGAATCTCATGCCTTTTTCTTGTCATTCGCAAGTAAAAGAATATTTTTTAATGGAGAGCTTGTCATTACCTCTGATTTCCTTCCTTTTCTTTTTCTCTGATTTGGGAAGAGAAGTGAGTTCTGCTGGAGAGATTGCTGTTGCTTCGTTATTTTCTGTTATAGTAGGCCTGTTATTCATAGTGCCATTGGGAGGGCTGCTTTCTTCGTCATTACCCTTACTTGATTCACAAGTAAGTGCTTCAGGCTCGAGAAATATTTCACTAGTCGCTCTACCAACCTCAGTGGCTCTAGGTGAAATATTATCACTACAGCCAGGAAAATCGAATACAACGTCATGACTCTCGTCGCTAGTCGAGGGTATTTGGTCCGTGTTTGTACTCACAGTTTTACGACGTTTTCTTAGTGTTGATTCCTTTGTGTCCACAATTCACTGTGACTTTGATTTTCCCAATTTTGTATTCTTCGTCTTTCTGCATTTAACAATTCGTTTGTAAATATCAACTTACTGTCTGACGTTCTCTTATACGACGCCGTCTCTAATGACCTCGGTGTTGACGAGAGGTTAAGCCCAATTACCTACCTGCCTTATACGACGATGACATTCTGAAACATATATAAACCAGTTCATCAATACAAAAAACTTATAACTGTTTCCAAAGAGTGCACGCGTTGCTCCAAAGAGTGCGCGCGCACTCTTGTGGACAATCTATTTGCGCACTCTTTGGGGATGTACACGAGATTTCTGAAATAACCGATAGATAGCAGCAAATTTCGCAAAAGCACAACGTTTTAAATCGCCATGAATGCTTGGAACCATGGCTGTTACATAATGTACGCACAATGACTGAACCTTCGTTTACCTGCATGGCAAAGCTTAACTCATGTCCTTTAAATATCACATCAAAGTAACAAAAATTGTTCTCTCACATGTCAAATCTGCAAATAGTCTTGAGTAACTGCAAGTTTCACACCATACACTTGCCTCACACACTGAGGCCATGAAATGGCACTGCGCACTCTTAGGGGCTGCGCACTGAGGTGCCTTTCCCCTATTTTACGCTAATTAATAACGTAAGCAACCCTACATAATCAGGGTCGTTAATAAATTACTAAAACATATTATACATCTGATTTATTGTATACTGAGCATTTTGTAAGTGACTATTACGTCCAGTGAGTTCTGTAAAAGATTTAAAACGCTTTTAATGCTGATTTGTCACATATTAAAATTTTTTGTTTATTTGTAAACTGCTTTGATGTGATGTTTTTAGTGCTGTTGACTGCTTGCTTCAGACACACGGAAATTCTACATGAAAGCCAGTGCCATCACTTTCTGACGGCGATCATAACAAGTCACTCTCAAACTCTTCTAAGTCACTGCCTTATAAATAATCAAGTTCATATTTACGGAAGTTCTTAAGCACACAATGAGTTGAATACGTGTAGGTTTTTCAGACCTGTCACTGCCATTCAATGGTCGTCTAGTGTCTGAGAAGGTTCGTAACACACACACACAAGTACGTATACCACATATATTGTTTCGTATGAGACTTTTGGTATAGTAAATAGTCTCGACATTGGCCTCAAGTCCACTCGGTTTCTCGTCATTTCACGTATACGGCGAGTCCAGGTTCGTATTCCACTCTAGGTATAATATATAGTCTGTTCAGGTTGAGTGTTACGCATAGTGCTAGGCACTGGCGCAGTTACTTCAGCCTTGACTTATAAGCGGATTGAACGGCTATCTGCATTAGAATCATCTCCACAGTGGCGCGCCACATGAAAAAAATTAACCTTTTAGTTTGTGTATCGAAAACTAATTTGGCAGGTTTGCAATACTATAATAGGGTAAGAAAATTCAAATAAATCAACTTAATTAAGCACTTATTTTCAAAATGGTGGTCATGCAAATGATTTACTTCAATTTGTTATAGCCTCAATACCACGGGACCACTGCAAAACCCATGCCAAGTGGTGCACTACGAGCGGCTATAGCCTGTTCACGGTAAAATGAGCACTTTTGAAAGCCCTGCTTAAGACCTACGTGTATGCACGTTGTGTATTCTTCCGCCTTATATAACATTAACACCGTCATGTACCTCATCACCTTATTCATGCGTCGGTAAAGTGAAACTGTGAAATTATTAGAAATTTGAATATTTAACAAATCTGCTCGTTTTTTACACATCGATGCATTAAAAATACTGCAAGCGAAATAAATAATGTAAGTTATCATAAATGGTTACCTAATACTTTTTATTTGACGTTAAGACACGGAACTTCCTCCCATCCATCTTTACCAACTTTACTGGGCGTATGTCACTCAGTGCGCCCATTCCAATATATGCAGGTAGGAGCAGTGACTTTTTTCCAAGTTTGATTTCAAAAGAGCTCACTTTATCATGAACAGCCTTTACCAACAGGCTAGACTGTCACTGAGGACACGTACTCGCAGCAGTTGGAACGTGTGCAACAGACACTGAAACAGAAGGAGCCGACATTAGTTAATCGCAAGGGTGTACTGCTCCATCACGACAATGCCAATCCTCATGTGGTGCGATTGGCCAGGAATAATATACGACTTCGCTGAGAGGAGCCATGTCTTACGCCTTACTCCCCAGATCTTGTTCCAACATATTATCACCTCTCCATTTCCCTGGACGACCATGTTAGTAGGAAATCCTTCGCGAATAAAGCCGATATTACACGATAACCGCAGCCGTACTTGGTTCTTGTACAAACTTCTATAAGCCCTGGTGCACGAGCCTGTATACCAGCCGCTATATGAGCCGCCGTGGAAGATTCATATTACATGACAGCAGTTCGCGTACTAGCATTTGGCACACTTGGTGGGTGCGCAATGTGTGATTTATAGTATATATGAACCCCGTTTGTAGAACTGCTACAAGTTAATAATTTGCGTAGGCGTACGAAAAAACTAGGAGGCACATTTTTAAATTTAGATATTACTGTTCTCCTTTAACATACATAAATGGATTACTCGTATAGTTTTACTAATTTTCTTGAAAACTATTCAATATCTAGAGTACGAGTGTGTTATTTTTTATTTGGACGAAAATTACTGACCGGTTATAAAATATTGTTTTATCATTACGTACTGGGATTTTATGCGCATGTATAATTTCATAATAAATAAAATTTGGGTACGACGGAGTTTTGAACTCGCGAAAAAATATATAAACCTACTGTAGCACTATATTATCAGTTCACAGATATCATCTTGGGTTTTATATATTATATACGTTTATTAGTTCGAATTAATATTTTCATAGAATGTGTAATGTTTTAAGTGTTTAGAACGGTTTCAAACAATAGTTAAAAGTTGCCATAGTCAATATTATCGTCGTTGTCGTATTTTAAATATATTTGAAACAGTTTCAAAATCACGGAAGTGTAATCAAGATGGAGGCGTCCTTTTTAATTTCTTCATCAACACTTTTCATGTAGTAGACACGGGGAGCGCCCTACGTGCTGAAACTGCGGTGTGATTGGCCAGGTACGAAACCATGCGTGGAACCTGCCACGAAAAATAGGACGTGTCGAATGACGAAACCTGGTGCGAAATCTGGCCTTACAAGACGGAAAATGCCATGACGAGTGCCACACTAGCCCGTATACCGGCCGCTATGGCGGACCTTGCACAAGCTTGCACGGAATCTGGTATCGTGTAATAAACCCTTAAGAAAGACCCGCGGCAAGCACTCTAAAACTTGTCTGCGTTCAAGACACTCGATTTTTACCGTCAGGTCATTGCGCTGCTGGATACACGTTGGCAATAGGTGCTTGATGCAGATGGGGACTGCTTTAAAGACGATTCACATTCCCGCCGATCACGCCAAATCGTTAGAGCGAACAGAACCAATGCTCGTTCACATGTAAGCAGATTTATCTGCATTGCCACTTTGCTTTCTGGTTGCAAGCTGTTTACGATCGTACGTTTCTTTCTTGTTTTTAATACAAAACTCCAGATTCAGTGACTGACAACAGATAAGAGAGTGTCATATTTTTTTTCTATTTTATTAATTCCGCTGTGGTACGAATTTTTAATAAGTGTTTTTCAGGACTGTGCAATTTTGTTTTATACTTCCAAGAATACTTAACACTTGAGTGCTGCCTATCGGTTAGATGCCAATATACATTTATTTAACACGAGTGTTAATTAAAATTAACGTTTATGTTTACGTATTTCGTTATAAATACACACCTTGCACCATTCTGTACTATTCCAACAATACCAGATGTTTAGTCATGAAATTAGGGTATAAAATATGTGAACTTGCTGACTTGTGGGAAATATCGACCAAGTGCTGCATGCTCTTTCCGCGAGCAGAAATGTTGACGTGAGCTCGGCTTTTCTGCGTAGCTCCAGTGGAAAACGAGGACGGTTTCTAATTGGCTGTAATAGTTTTCCGCTGTCTATTCAGCGTACGTGTGAATCGGGCATAACGGTATGCTTCTGACGAACATAAACGGCAAGAAATTCATTGGTTATCTTGTAGAGGCTGTCAATGAACAAGTGTCGCAAATTAATACGGGTGGTACATGAGATGATATTCAGCATATTTTAATAAGATGCTCAAATCCGGAAATACGCTCTTATACCAAAAATGACTATAATAGCGAGAAAATAATAGCGAGTGGCGTCGGGTATTAGTAAACGTGCATGTGAATCAGAGTTCTAAATCAGGTTTACTAAGCAGGGAAAGATTACAGCAGCTGCTCAAAGATGTCTCCTGCGCATGCGATGTATGCTCTGCAGCGCCACAGCATGTCGCGGCGCACATCAGTGAAGATGGCCGGCGTGTTCCTGATGGCCTCGAACGCTGGACGAATCCTGGCCTCGTAAGTTCTTCTCTGGTATTCACAAGAAGTGGCCCCAAAGGTAGAAATCCAAATGCGTTAAGGGGACTATGTAGCTGCGCGTCCGAGGTCAAGAAGCGAGGGATCGATACGGGCGACAGTTACACGCACACCTAGCACCATATCGCTCCTACGCGCAAGGCATGCAGTGTTTCCGTCGTAACGCTGTACTGTGCAAATTATATCTATTACACAGGGGTTTTATTACACGCGACGAAAGCCCACAAATTAAACTACGTCCGCATCTTTGTATTTTTCTCTTGCCGCTTAAGGAAACTGCTTAGGCACGCTTTAAAAATGCGATATTTGACCATTCTCACGATTTTTTTCTCCAAGAAAACACTTAATATGACAAAAGTGAAAAAAAATACTAAAGGAAAAAAAAAATTCCGACATTGATAATTATTTTTTTTTTTTATCTTTTCTGACTAAAAAATTATGTTTCCAGAACTTTTATTTGCCAAGATACGCGCTTACACGCAAACAACGATTTCATAGGAGACGTTTCAGTACATAGGAGTCTTTAAGTCGGGGGAGTGTGTTGGCCAGGCAATGGGACCTCCCCACCCCATTCCACCGATGTCCAATGGCGGTGGCTATGTCTCTCCGCTTCTCTGCCATTGCCGCCAACTGCGCCATAAACCAAATACGCAAGTCTGCGAGCTCCGAAAACTTGTATCGTGGCATGGTTGGTGTGACACAGCGACTGTGAACGACGCATGTCTAAAGCCCCTTCCACACTGTCAATTTTTCGCCTCCAACTATTTTTGACAGTAATATTTGAGGACAAAAATCAAATGTTCCCTTCCAATAAATTTTATGAAATAATTTTGAATGTGTTTGAAAATGTGTCACACTATCAAATTTTTATATTTAAATAATTTAATTTGAAATATGATTTACAAATTATTTTTATAGTTAGATATTGCTTTTGTCTTTCTATGCGGTCCATTATAGGAAGAAATATAAGTTATATATTACCTGCACAAGGAAATAAATGCCTCTGAGTTTGTGATATTATGTGCAATATTCACTACAAATAGCATTCACACCCAGACAGCTTCTACATGAATTAATTATCTTCAAAACTTACTTCGTTTCCAGCAGTTGTTCGTTATTTTAAGTTTCTTGACGTCCATTTTTGTCTTGCACGATTATGATTGGCTGAGACTGTCAAACATCAAATAAATTTTAGAACCGGGCGAATTTTGAAATGTTTGATGGAAACTGTCAGACAAAAATGGCGGCGTTTATGGAATTTCGATGACGTCATAACTGTCCGACGTTTTTTGACCAAACTTATTGGAAGCAGTCTACGGAAAAAATTGACAGTGTGACAGGGGCTTGACACGCGCAGTGGACACCTGCAGCACCGTGCGTCAAATGGGACAGTGCACAAACAACCTTCATGTAATACCGGGTACATGCTGTTATACTGCTCGGTTGGCATCGGGTTGCCGACTATACCCCTGCCCGCTAATATCGCTGGTTTTCAGTATGATGAGGCATTTCCGGACGTGGGCACCTTAATAAAATGTATTTTATTTCAACGCGTGTACCACTCTTATTAATTTGTAACAAATGTTCATTGACATCCCGTATATTAAGTGAATGCATTAATACAGCATCGCCAACATCGTACTTCGTTTGAAGGGAAATCTCATTTTATTAAGTGTAAAACAAGCTCCGGGCAACCTTAGTCCTGTCTTCCTTGGATCCGCCCCTTATTTATATCATGAATAGGCTATTCAGAGATAGCTAATTAAATTTACGTTTCAGAATTAATTTTTTTGGCATAAATAGTTAGTTTTTTATTTTTTTTTCTCCAAACATAATAAAATGTAATTACAAAAACTAAAATGGGGAAAAAATTTATTCAGTTTGGTGTAATATTTTCTAGACATGATTTTGTGTGTTATGTTTAAAAAAACGACAGTGAAATAACTAATAAATAAGTTGTTTTGTTCTCGAAAACAAGATAAAAAGCACTGTGTCAAATAATACGGGGATGTGTCTGAAATTTTGTATTTTCAGATAACAGTTTCAGGTTATACTATGTTAACAAATTTACTACGAACAGGTTAACAACAGGGCTATAGTTTCAATTTCTTCTATATTATTTGATATACACTCTTACTGAATACATTTCAGTGAATTCTCGCTGCAGTAGGACAGTATAAATTTAAGCTTAATGATAACTTTATTGTTAATCCCACTTCGGGTGCAACACATAAATTTAATATCAACTTTTACAACGGGTCGTTGATGCTGTATAATCGAGGTGGAACGTGCCGACGGAGCCCGCTAATTAAACTCGCAAAATTACGCAAGACGTAATTTTCCATTTTCGTTTACTCTCGTCTTTCTTTCTCTCTCTCCCTCTCTCTCTCCCCCTCTGGTTTTTTCGTCACTCCCATCCTCTGGAGTAGAGAGTATTCTCAGCGGTGTTGCTGGCTATCTCACGCAGGATCGTATCCTGGAAATTAACCGACTCGCCCCTTTCTGTGAGGGATCGCTGTGTTTCTCTCGCCCCCTCTTCAACGGGCTCTTCTACCCCATGGGACGGGCGGAATGGAGTGAGAGTAAAAGGATGGGACTGCTGCAATCCCACGATGAGGAGGAGGGGGAGGGGGTGGTGTTGGAACGGACGCATGCTAAGTGCGTGAGGGGCTGCGAAGGGTAGAAGTATACCGGCGAGGGGGTTAGCGGGTGTCATTCTCAATTTGCCCATACTGGACGCTGGTCGTCGGGCGGGATTTTGAGGGAGGGTTGGGCGAGGAATACGTGAAACAGGGGGAAATGGGGTCGAGCCTCCTCTCCGATCCAGGCCAGAGGAAAGTATACCTTATTTCGGGAACCACTCCAAAAATGTCACCCCAACCCCCGCGCTGCCTAACTAACCATCCCATCGTCGTTAGTTTAGCTCGGGAGAAAGTTGTCAAGCTTTGCGATAAAATGTTCGGGGAAAGGTTCCAAATGGGGCCTGCCCGTGGCATCCGCGATTGTGTTTGTTCAGATTTGTTCCCCGTGCCCTGGGCTTGACGTCGTAACGGAAACGACACCAACGGGTAAAAATTACGAGCTCGTGCGAAAAAAAAAAGAAGGAAGATCCGACCTCTGCCTCTCGTTAAAAATGTTTCCGTCTCCAGAAAATACTTGTCAACCATTCAGAGAGTTTAAATTTGGGAGACACTACATCCAGACACGATGTTGGTCGGTTTAAAGGCTTTGTGGTGCTGCCCAGGTGGCCGCCAAGCCTTCGATTTGGTGTTCGGAAACTAACTGAGAATTCACATGTAGTTAATCGCCCGAAACCAAATCACATTTAATAGAGAGGTGCGGGTGCTCAACGCACGTGATGCGTCTATCTCTGGCCTCCATCAGACGGAACAGCTGTGCATTGATGACTCGAAGTTATAATGTCTCGCCGTGTAAAGGCCCAGCAAACATGGAAAAAGCTGGCCAAAATCAGGCCGGTGAAAGCTAGCCGACAAACTCCAGCCAGCCGATACTGGCCCGATGTCATATTCCGGAATCAGCCCGAAGGAAATATGTACTGGCGGCTAATTGTTTTCCGGCAGTGTCACAAATACACTGTACTGCTAACAGCAATATACAAAATGTTTACCAGAAAAACATACATGAAAAGTACGGGCCAGAATCGGGCCGGTAAAAGCTAGCCGACAAAATCCGGCAAGCCCGATACTGGCCCGATTTCACATTCCGGAATCGGGCCTATGCAATATGGACAGGCGGCTAACTGTTGGTTGACAGTGTCAGGCCTGCGACGACTGGAAGTCATTACGATGCCTGGCCTGTGACAGTTGGTGTCGTTACAATGCCGAGCCTGCGACAGGATGTCGCTAGGGAGTCAGGCCTGCGAGGGCTGGATGTCGTTACGATGGCGGGCCTGCAGCGGCACGATGTCCAGAAATAAGCAGTATAACCATAAAAATTTTAATCAATATTATTGCCCCTTTAAATATATTGATTTCATTCTCAACACATTATATGATAATATTTTGCTTGTCGAGTGCGGGATACGAACCTAAGGCCCGTGAGTTGACAGTTCAACAAGTTAACCTGTACACCACGGGGTAAGTTGCCAATGTGTTACAGTAATTTCGAATATATAATGACACTAATTATTATAATGGAATGTTTAAATTCAATGACAATATAACAAATAATTTTAAAACACAGATTATTTTAAAATTATTTTTTCCGATGCTTGCAAACATAATAGTTTTCGTTAGTTTTAACATATCCGTCGGATGGTTGTACAAATGTAAAAAATTTCAAATTAAACAAATGCCATGGGCTACCACGTGATACATAATCATGAAAAAATACGTGCTAATGGTTGGTACATAGTCTCAAAAAAGACATGCGATTAACAGCAAGCTACCATCTTGCCTATTCAAAACACTTTCCAACAGTTTATCGGCAAAAGTACATCAGATAAATATCTTTATTGTGATAAAGAGCTTTATCTCAAAAATGTTACTGAGCCGGAATAAATAAGTTGATGGCCAGCTTACCGAAAAGACAAAAATTCTACATCGGAATCAGCCCAGAATATTATTTGAGCTGTTGGCGACAGGTTGGCTGTTATATATCACGCCGGCATAACATAGGCAATATCCATATGTTATCCTAAATAATACACCGGGCATGAGTCTTTATCGTAACGGCTAGTAATCTGTCTCAAAAAAGACTTTACGCCGTTGTCAGCTGGCTATCTTTTGGCATTTATACGACAGTTGCCAACAGTACAGGTATCGGGCCAAGTTGTGTTTGCTGTGGGAGAAAGGAAAGGGGGCATTTTTCGATACACGCCACAGTGGCTACCATACACCATGAATGAAAATCTCTGCTCGAAAATATAACTACCACTCTTAACGCAAAGAAGTGTTGCCCACCTCTGTAAATCCTGCGATTTAGACGACATATCTAAATCATCGATTCTAGAACTCTCTAAGTTACGGAACAGGAGACGATTTGAGGAGTCTCGATGGAAACTTGCAGGATTGGAACACCAGTGACTTACATTTCGGCAAAAAACATGTCTGCAATAAAATTTAAATAGTCGAAATTATATATATATATATATATAAATTTGTTTTAGTTAAGGTACATGCAAAAATTGATATGCTTACATAGATAAGCTGCGATGTGATGCAATGGTAGAACGCTGGACCCGAAAGCTAAAGTACACATGTTGGAGTCTCCATCACACCATCATGAGATTGGTGTTCCGCTGTTTTCCAAAATCGCTCTAGGTGAATGCTGGGATGGTTCATTTCAACAGGCAGTGGCTGCTTCCTATGCGTTGAAGACTATCCCAGCCACTATTCCTACCTGTCGACGAGCGGTAGGTCATGCATACCTACCAAACAAATTGAGAATTTTAAAAAATTAATCGGGATGTTAAATCTGAAGTCGCCTTCGCAATGATGTGAATTGTCGCCAACATGCACTGCGAGATTGGACCAGAAAGTAGCGCGCTACAAGCGGAAGCCAACTGTTACCTCAGGGGAAACTTTTAACATCTGTACTCCTAAAATGGCTGAAATGAAGACGGTTATCGGATTTAGAAATCGTTTCAGGGTGATTTACGAGGCCTGCACGTCGTTTCGCGCGCAATCTCAAAAGTTTCGGAAAGTCATTTACACCGCCCGTGCGTCGTGGAGCTCCACCAAGTCCCACGAACCGGTATATTTCCTTCCTTATCAACACGGACTCCATGAAATATTTGTAACGATTGAAGATAGTTTGAGCTCGGCCAGTACGTGTGTGTTTGATAGCGTTTATATACGTCAGCCGTGAAGATAATAGATAAGAATGGAAGTTAAATGTATACAACATTTATATCAACATTTCCCACTTCTGAAAAAAAAAAAACATTTATTTTATAAAACACACATTATATTTAATGTCATGTTATAGTATTATTTATGTTAGGGCTTAAAACAAACCTAATTATATATAAAAATTTGCAAATGACAATTTACTCAGCAAAGATTAAATCAAACTTCAAAGGACGCCACATTCGAGTTCATTACCTACTAACACGTTACACATTTCATGAGGCGGTACTTCTGATATTATCACTTTCTGGCCACTAATCACTTGCAGGGAATACTTTTTAACTTAATTATATTATTGTAGCGGGTTAACTGCTCACAGATCATAATGAAAAGCTATGCTTAGTTTTCTTCTGTAAATACCCCCCTCCCCCCTCTTCATCGAAAACACGCCCTAAATGACTCAATCATTCCTGTTGATAAATGAGAAACTTAGC
This sequence comes from Dryococelus australis, assembly GCA_029891345.1. Taxonomy (NCBI): domain Eukaryota; kingdom Metazoa; phylum Arthropoda; class Insecta; order Phasmatodea; family Phasmatidae; genus Dryococelus; species Dryococelus australis. The sequence continues at coordinate 63,961,669 of CM057002.1, read as the reverse complement.
ATTACCACTGACCCAGGGGCTGATACAAGTTATGGGCTGGATTATCTTGAGGATGTCAAACCCCAACCCTCCTATCCATAATTATACGTAAGCTCAAGTTTTAGAGAAACATGTTATCTGTGTTTTATTTTATTTTATTGATTTATGATCAAAGCTACGATGTATATGTGATCAATTATACTACCGTTATTGTCTTTGTATTCTTGTAATTTAACGTGTTCTTACTATTTCGGATGCTTAACATGTTTTATCAAATTGTGATGTTTAAATACTTATACATATAATCTATGATATTTTTATCTGTGTAAAATACCCGCGGAAATGTTTAATATATTTACACGAAGATCACACTATAACTGTGAAACTTGCAACAAGAATAATGGAAAATATTTTTGATTTCGTAAAATATATATCCTTAAATCTGTTATAAAACTGCCTGTTCTTGAAGTCAATATTTTTATGTTCACAGGATTTTCGTTTACGATCTGCTTTCTACGCAGTGAAATGTTTATGAATATAAGTATGCCTGTGTTTCTGTCAGCCTATACCAACCCAACATTTAAAATGAATAAAAATTACTCAGCAAATGTCAACTACAAGACATAATTTCGTTTCACCTCGGTCAGTCGCTAAGATTTGGAACTGCTTCTCGTCAATCACTGCAAAGATACTTCTAATTACTTCGCTCACTGCCCGCGTTGAGAAATGCACTGATGCGTGCTAAGGCGTACTCAGCGGTTCATTTGAACATTTTCTCATTTTATTGTGATTTATCTGAACCACTCTTTCGAGATACGTTAGTTTTATGTAGGCATCTTTGAAAACTCGTCTTTACATCGTTCCGTCTTGTCTGACTTTTTTGCGTGTAACTTCTACGATTTGATGCCCAAAATTAACCCTGCTCCTCTCTTTCTGAACGAGCCTTAAGTCTCTGACGAGTCGCGTACAACAATCTAAGTTGAACTCGATGTGTATCAGTGACACCGTGAGTGTTAAGAACGTTTATTTAAAATATGCCTTTTTAAACATCCAAATGCGTACATTGCACCCTCTGCAAATATTGCACGACTCTGAATCGAGCTTTGTAAGAAACCGTCGCGCCTTGTTTGTCAGATCCGGATTGCGAAAATGAGACCGCGATTGTCTAGTAGTCATACTTTATTTATTTAATTAACTCTTCTTAGCAGTACAGCCATCCAGGGTGTTCAATTCTATAATGACTAATACAATTTAAAAAACAGTACATAAGTTATATAAATTCACAATTTTTTTTTGTGGGAGGGCGGCTGTTTGTCTGGGCGCACGTAATTTAAGCTACAAATTCTATTTTTATTCGAAAGCATCATTCACACTTCCTAAGAAGGTGGTGAGCTATTCTGCCCCGACCGAGACAGCTCCCCGACGGGTATCCTTTGGGCCGCCCCCGCCGGAACAGACCAGGGACCGGGATTCCCACGAATCCGCCCATGCGACCAGACGCCGTCAGGCCCGCACACAGATAATTAGCCTTTCGGCCGGTCCGCCATGGCACCCAAAGGTCGAATGGCCAGACTACTGGCCTCCAACCTACGCGAACCGGGTTCGATTCCTGGCGCGGTCGCCCCCGGATTTTCACGTGCGGGAATCGGGCCGAGGATGCCGCCGGTCGGTGAGTTTACTCGGGGGTCTCCCGTTTTTCCCCGCCCCTGCATTCCGGCTCTACCTCATACCCTCATCGGTTCTCAAGACCTTGATGTTCAGAGATGCCCAAACGTCTGCATTCCACTCCGCAACGAATTGAGGAAGACTTCAGCCGTGTCTGTTTTGTGGGCACGCCACAGTGAACAATACAGTACATTTAAGTAAAGTCTGTTCACGATAAAGTGAGCACTTTTGAAACCAATCTTAGAAATATGTCACTGCTCCTACCTGTGCATATTTTAACGGGCACACTGTGTGACATGCACCTAGCAAGAATGGTAACGATGGAGAGAAAGAGGTTCCATATCTTAACATCGAATAATAAGTGTTAGGTAACTATTTGTGATAACTTAAAAAATTTTCTTTAGCCTCCTTATTTTTTTAAGCACCGAAGTGTAAAAATTAGCATAATTTTTAAATATTTTCTTTTGTAATGATTTCACAATTTCATTTTATTGGCGCATGCATAGTGTTGTGAGGCCTATAACAGAGTTAATTTTACGTAAGGCGGAAGAATATACACCGTACATGCAAGTAAATACCAAGCAAGACTTTCGAAAGTGCTCAGTTTACCGTTAACAGCCTATACCTTTACCACTATCCTCTTTATCGACTTCGGAATTCAGGTAACTGCTTCTCTCTTCCCAAAATCTGACAAGTTCGTGCAGGCAAACCGATGTACTCCAGAAGCTGTAAGATATGTGTAAAGAAATTACAGGGAACGTCCATTCGCCAAAATAAATTTACGAAGGCAATTAAATGCCAGTTTATGTTCAATTTCACAATATTATTCCAAATATTCCTAATTATGAATTATTTGAGTCCTGTAGAATTTTTTTGTAAATCGAATATAAAATGAGAACATTTAATTAAAACATGCGGCAACTGAACATTCAAAGTACTGTATCTGTCATATCTTCATATTCTTTCGACATGGATATGACTTCTTTGAAGAAACAAGGAGTGACATTCTTACCATCCACGTAAAATTTTAACTATTCGGAAAAATTACTCAAAATATTTGCTAATTTTCTGCTTATAATAAATTTAAATTGTAATCAAACACAAAGTATGTTTACTTTTAGTATATAGGACATGTTCCATTCTATTGTTATGTAATGATATATAGTGGACAGGAAATTCATTATTTTTCAACGTAAGTATGTTTATTTCAAATTCATAAGGAGAAAATTTATGGATGCCTGTTATCTTATGATTTTAAATTTTACTGCACACAAATAAATGTAAAAAGTAGTTTATCAGCAAGAGTGCGATGGAGTTTGATACCTTACGGGCCCTCATCAACTTCAAATCTGGTATTTTCCTCTATAGCCCTGGTTTATATCTGATAAAACTTTTTAACTTAATATTACTGTACACATTAAAACCACGACTTATAAAATTTTTCGATTAAAATGCCCACGTATTTAGATAAGAACTTGGGACTCTCGTTTGAAGGATCGCAAACTGATGATAATAGTAGTTAAAGGTTTACAATTTTTTTTTAATTTGCTAGCATCCTAAGGAAAAACGGAACTGCTGTAATTTCAGAAATGCTGCATCACGTAGTACAGTTCAGGCGGTATTTCGTTTAGAAAAACAAGCTTGGTTTCATTTAAGTTGTGCATTATCTTGTATTCTCAGTACCAATAAGGAAAAAATTAGTCATAATGTGGTTCAGAGCATTCGAAATATTGTCTTATAAAGTTAGAGTAAGATATAACTTTTACATTAAGAAAGAGGTTATTTTATGATATTTCTTCAATCGTTACGTATCGAAATTCTTACATCATGCATATACGATAATTTCAACCTCTCATAAAATGAACGCACATATTTATATCCAAATGGATATCGATACTACACCCTTCAATTTACTATAATACACTGTAAAGAAATTTGGTATGATTCCCAAACATGTATGGGGAGTTTTTAACTCAGGCACGTATGGGAAATTTACCATACATACGTCTTGTAACATTCCAATACATGTATGGAGATTTTCCTATCTATAAATGGTAACATTCCCATACAAATGTATGGTAACATTTCCAAATATATATAAATAAATAAGATGATGGAAAAAGTATTTTGAAATTATTAGTATTGATATTAAATATTTACAAATTATCAGCTTAGATGCTGAGTAAATGTCAAACTTACACCAATTAATGTTTTGCTTACAAGACAATATGGCAGATATAATATTGGGTAACAATGCTTGAACAAATTGACGTAAGTGTAAAAAATTAAATAAATTTCTATTAATACTAGAGGTATAACTGTTTTAGCATGTAAGTCAATACACATGAAGCATTACTCTTACATTTTTTAAATCTATTGCTGAGGGTTTTTTAGTAGGCCTAGTTCATTACATGTTGTAACATGCTGTACTGAGGTCAAACGTCTGAATTTGGCTCCTACTCCCATAAGCAACAAAAAGGCGGCCATCTTGATGAAGTACCATCTGTGGAAAAATTACTAAGTACCATCATATATGTCAAGCAGCTGTAATGTTGCTACCACTGAATAAGATTCGTAAACAGTTGCTTTTCCAACCACTGTAACTAACACTTTGGGAGTGTACTTGATGAAACTTGCACGAACAAAAACTCACATTATACTTATTTAACCAAATTATTGTTCGTGCAGACTTGTATTTCTCACTGGTATTATATTGTTTCGTAATTATGTTCTCTGAAAATACATCAAATGCATAACTGTTGAAATGAGACATTTTAAAGTTTGAGGAGTAGTATATGACTGTGGTGACACGTATTAGCTTCCCAACGTGTGTGTGTCAGAATGTAAAGTCTCGTATTAGTGTTTCCAACATACTAAAAGTGTTTTTGATATTATCATGTTAAGTAATTCAAACAAATGCACTCAAATGTCAAGCAGAAATACCAATAATTTAACAAAGCTATCAGTAGTATTTTTTTTTTTTAAATCGGCTGTTTTGAATTAAGTTTCAATTATGATGACAACCATCCCGCCATTCTCGACAAATCATTACACAAACAAATTTACAGTGACAGAAAAACAGTCATGAATGTTTATTCTCAGGATTTTACTACATAACATATTAGTAGTAGTAAAAAAATATACATTTAGTAGGTGTGTGATTTACGAGTGCTATTAAGTGTGTTTCGTTGTGATTTTTTTCCATCTGACATGTTTAATCAAATTACTGTGCGACAGTAGTGTGTTTCTTTGCAGCTATGTTGATGTGAAGTGTTAAAATATATTAATTTTGCGTAAATAAGAGTATTTGTGGAGTTTTTTATCACATTGAATAGACATTAAAGTGTCCTATATAAGCGTTATCGGCAGTAAATCACCACTTACATGGGTGAGTACATAACGTAATTTATACTCTTAGTTTTTGCATGGAAAGTAAGTGTAGTGAATTGTACTGTGTAGTATTGCATTGAAGGGCTTACGTACTGCTGTCGCTAGCTATTTAAAATGCAAAACACCTAACTAAATTAAACCTAACGTCAGAATAGGTTATAGTTTTTACTGTGAACCTGACTAATTGATATTCAAGCATAAGCACCTAGCACTCAAACATAGTGTTCAAGCGTAGCCAAACATTTTGCACTGGGCCAGAGTTCCAGCACCAGCAGGGGATTTAATCTCCAAAGCAGCAATTCAAGTTAAGCAGGCTTTTTTTTTTTTTTTTTTTTTTTTTTTTTTTTTTTTTTTTTTTTTTTTTTTAGAAGCGTTCTTGCACCCACAGAGCTTGGAATTTGCCATATAAATAGGGGCAGGTATTTTTCGCGAAATATTTTCGGCCATGCTAGGCTTCAATATCCTACGTCCCCAACCACAACTTCCTTTGGTTATTGGACGCATGTCTACGTGAGAAGACATTTGACTGAGAAGACTATTTGACTGAGCCAATCATAAAGTAGTACTCCGATACTGATTCGAGGACAGACACTCGAATCAAATGACATTTAAAATCATCCATCCATGAAAGAGCACATGAACAAAAGTGTTTTAGGGTAAAAATGGTCTTAAAATATTATCGTGAAAAACAACTGTCCCTACACATAAACTAAAATAATGTGTGTGTTTCGATGCACTACGGCGCGTCGGTACACACATGGTAATTCTTAGTAGGGTTTTTTTTTCGGAAATCAGGAAAATAATACCTGAACATGATAGATATAATTAATAGTTGTCATAACTAGGAATTTTGGAGGGGCTTCAAGTAGTTTTCTGTAAAAAAAAAAGTTTCGGTAGGGAAGAGGGTTATCAAGATTGCTGTGTTTATGCAATAAAACACGTATAGGCCTTAATTTTCGTAGAATATATTTATATTGGGTCGGTGAATTGTTTTACATGTAAGAATACTGTTTGCAATGAATACGTGATGTGTAAAACCCCATATACAAGCATATTTATGCAGCGATGCTGAGGTTATACAGGTATACAAAACAGGTATCAAACAGTGTAGGAAGATTATGTCAGTCTGGTGAATTACGGAAGACTTACCTTGTCTATATTCACGAGAGGAGTGAACTACGCAATGTTTAACTAGTGTAAAATAATATACATATAGTACAACATATACGAACAGGTTCCGAGATGGTGTTTATACACAAAGTGCGTCGCCATTACGCATTACACTGCACAGTGCACTGAGGGAATTTGCAGAACTAATGGTGGATGTGTAACGGTCTTAGGTGTTTAGAACAGTGTAAATGCATGAAAGTGAGTTTTATATGCAATTCACTCGGTTAGACGTGTTAAATCAAATATCCGTGTGAAAATTCAAGCGTTTATGTGCTTTATATATATATATATATAATGGAGTTATTTAAATTATAATATTAGTTCAGTAATGTGAGGGTGTCTGGAAAATCGTCAAATAGGGTAAACATTGTATCGTGGATACAACATAGTACTATTGATTGGGCGAGTAATATAATAATTTAATATTTCCGCAATTCTTAAGAATAGGGGCGGGCTATTTCGAAAATAATATTTCGTGTAAAGTGATATAATTCCCCTCTACTAATTACACAGAACACAAATATACCAGCGGCATCAACATTTGACCAATAGAAACTCCAAAAACAATATTGGGGAGAGCTATGAAGATCAGGGGAATTGTGGGGTAAAACGATTGAAACATATGTACATAATGTACTATTTATTCACGAAAATATATTAAATTGCAAATAGAGTGTACGAGCGTAGCCAAACATCATGAACAGAGCCAGAGTCCCAGCTTCAGCAAGGGAGTAAATCCCCAAAACAGTGATTCAACGTCGCCGGCAATTTTTTTTATGGTGGCGCGAAGCGTCAAGCATCAACAAAGCTTGGAGTTTCGCCATAAATGAATTTCATATGTAGCCCCATTTGCACTAAGAAATAATGCATGTGTGTGTTTAGCAATTAAACATTTTCGTGCTATTTGTAATATTTTTGTAGTACTTTATGATGAAAACATTTTTAATTACAAAAATATTCAACTGAATATTACCTAAATTGACACTGTTACCAATAAAATCTAGAAATACGATGGTGGCGAGGGCTATGAACCGGTGGGGGGAGGGGAAATTGAGGGGTTAGATTTATCATGAAAACGTATATAGGCCTAGGCCAATTTTTAATATTTTTTTAACCCCAAAATTTCCCTGATCTTCATAGCTCTGTCCAGTATCGTGTTTGGGGTTTCTATTTGTAAAGTGTTGATACCCCTAGTAATTGTGTTCTGTGTAATTAGTAGAGGGGAATTGTACCTCTTTCAGAGATTTTTTTCTTTCGAAAAAGCCCCTATCCTTAAGAATTACTCACACACGAACACACACTCTTGTCATTCAACAATAGTGAAGCTACGTAGTTAGGTTACGGCCTCCTTTATTTAGCGCAGTAAACCACATGTCCATACATAAATTATACCTACACTTGATTGAAGTGTTAATTTTTACAGTTCCATAATCACTAAAGATGAACTCAGATAGTAAATGTTTTCAAGTATAGGAAAATGTAGGATATAATATGCAATAAAATATTATTCAATTTAAGAAATTAAAAGCTGCAACTAGGTATTTACAAAACCAACCCATATAAACACCAAACATGTATTACTGTGCCCTAACTCAATTTCTCACTCAAGCAGCACACAGTGTACTTACAATAACTGCATCCGCTTTCTTGATGGAACAATGGACGATTCAAAGTAATTATGTAGTGTACAGGGGAGGGGCTATGGAAACAACCCATTTGGTAAATCTGAAACATTAGCCTATATTTTAATTTTCATGGCAATTTATTTGATCAGTAATGAAAAATAGTAGCCACAGTCCAAGTGACTAAGCAAAACTCTAATATTATAAATAAAAGAAAACGTTGTTATTGTCAGATTATACGAATACTGTTCATCACTAATAATTGTAACTGCAATAACTGTATTCTGAATGGAAAATTTCTAGTAATGGGGGAATAAAATTTATTTACTTCATCAAAATATGGCCATATTGCAACAACTTATCATTAGGCTACTCACATTAGGCCTACTGCTGCAAGATTTTTTAAAAATATGTTGTTTTTTAATGGTTATGTTACAATAAAGTAACAGTAAAGTAATGTTTTTGGGCGTACCAGAAACGTTATACAGAGAAAATAATGATTCCCCAACTAGACCTATCTTATCATATAGGTAGGTAGCTAGACCTACTTCAATTTAAGATTATTTTGTATTCTTCCAAATAAATTTAGGTTAACTTTAGCTGTTATACACTGAGGAATGGTAAAAGTTATGTACACGGTTGTGTGTGTTTTCCAGGTATTAAAATTATATTTTATTATTTTAATTTTTATATTAATTTTCTTTGCAACATTTCCAGCTCCCGGAATTCAGTTGTGTGGGAAGCCTACGAAGGCGAGATTTAAGCATCATTTTATTATTACTTTACACGTTCGCCAACCAATGTAAAGAATGGAAATACCTTCACAAATGTACATTTAACGAAATTTACTACACCTAAACAGATAAACTGAAGCCATGTGTTCCTACATTCTAACAAGCATTAAGCATTTCTACGACAAGAAAGATGTGAGATACGTGATAAATTATTAGTTACTTACCTAAGGCAACCGGAATTTGATGAGAATAACCACTACTCCATCAATCTTCTAAAATACCAAAAAACACCCGATAAAATGGCTAACTTCGCACAGCGGAGCGGACGTAAGATATGCGACGATCGACGAAATCACCAATCATATTCCCTGCTGCACAATGCGTGTAGCCGAGGAAACCCGAAAAATTCCGAATGCGGCATTCCGCAATTGTATATTAGCAATAGTCTCTAACATGTTTGGAACTTACCACACACATTTCACGTTTTCAGAAACAGTTAAGGAATCGTGGTATAAGTGCATGGGAAATTATTTTACCAAACACACTTTACCATCATTTCTATATCCCGGTATGGTAATATTCCAAATAAATCTTTACACTGTAATCTTAATTATACATCTCCACTGAAGTTGGCCGGTAGACAAAATAAAACAAAATGAAACACTAAGAATTTCGCATACTGCTACATGTGAAAAAAAAAAAGTCGGTGCATTTTGCTTATTCACGACGCTGGAAATTGTAAATTCCTTTTACTTCAGAGTCAACTCTATTACGCTCCAGTGGTCGCCAGTGTTGACAACGTAGTTTTAGGTCGCAGTTGCGAACACTGCAGCTCCTATTGCCTGCACGTGATTGGCGGTCCCTCTGCACACAGAGGATCGTGTAATTAGAGGGCGAATAGCAAACTGAACAGGTTTGCTCGGCGAAGAAGCCCCGCCAATATTTACCGACGGACTTTGCTCTGTACTCTTGGATTTAGAGGTGAGCTAATGCAGGTCCTTGTTTATAAAAGGGATTGGGCACACTTCAGAGTCGAGTATTACAGCCGCCTGTACATGATATACCTGAATTATATTACTGCACGAAAGGCTTCGAGTAAAGCACTTCTTGTATAACCCCATGCAAATTTACGTTACCATGGCACTGTTGTTTCTGACAAGAAGTATACATGAAGTAGAATTAGGAATTTTAATTCGATTACATAAGTTTCACATCTGAAATAACGGGGTACGTAAACTTAGTACAAAAGACATTTTATGACAACAGACAATAAGCGGTACCATTTTTATTGAGAAATATTTTACGAGTTAAATATTTTTGGTTTGTTTAAGGACGAAATTGTACAAACCAGTAATTTTAAGTATTGAAGAGGTGAAGTTACGCATGTTTTATATTACTTATAGTTACACATGTACACGCTTATTACGTGTATGTTATTCCAGATCCAAGCAGCAAGTCTTAGAGTTTAGTTTAATTATCCACCAAAACAACAAAAGGTTAAAAGTAATTTTAAAAACAATCATGGCGTCTCACAATAAAATTTTTTTTTCTACTTCAACTGTCCAGAATATTTGTGGCATAATTAATATATAAATCAAATTGATCAGGCAATGCTGTGGACGAATAATTTGTACATTAATAGTACTTCACGGAATATTTTACTGAAAAAATAGTATTATTGCTATACAATTTTTGGGGATTTCAACATAAATCCGTAAATTATGTTCAAAATACCCTTATGTATATTGTTTTTCTACGTATTTTATCCACCACCTATATGTTTATCAAAAATATATAGTCTATGGAATAAATCTGTGGTTTCCCCGGTATGAAGACAAATACGTGTTGAGAAGAAAAAAGTTGGTTGAAGGTTTTTATTAAACACAAAAATACTTTTAAGCCACAAACGTGGATTTATCAAACCGAAAGACTCTTAAGAATTGCATTACATGATTTTACACAAACAGAATTTAAAACGGCTGCATATCCTGATTACAGTAAATTCGGAATCACCTTGTTATCGTCTTAGTTAACCGAATTACGAGTAAAGTTGTGAACGAATTTTAAACAAGCATAGACTCGGCTTAACGTATAACATACGAAGCGTAAGACCTAATAACAGCAGGAGTTGCGTATCTAAGTTTCTGACTTTATACACCTCGTGTAGGTGAGTGGCATCCAGAAAGCCCTAATGCCAGTAATATCATCACAGACGAGACCACAAAAAGTAATTTCATGACGTAATATTTGTTCCAGCGGGACCACTAACACAATCACTAAGTTAACACAGATCCAAAGGAAACCAAATGACATATTTTAATTACTCCCCATAGTTTGAAACGCACACATATTTCACTTTAATTCCGATAGCTGTTTAATAAAATTTTCTTTACGAAATGCATCCTCGTTTCTTTGGCTATGCGCACTACACTGTTCAAAACGTGCGTATTCGTTCATGAAACATCTTACGGAAATGCGCAATCATCGTACGGAGACGTACTCCATAATAATGAAAAACGAAACGAAGATATTACCACTGGGACTTCAAGGCCGCACAACCTGATCTAGCCTGTCTAGTGACGTCACTACTACGAGGCAAACATTAGTAGCCAATATGCCAGGCAGCTTGGTTAGTTTAGGGATGTGGCGGGTCGTATTTGAATTAAAATTGTGGCGTATGTGTAGGAATACACCACGGTGTTTATGTTGTTTGCCCGTCTGCGTCTGGAAAATTATTTATTATGACTGGCTAAAGTGTACGACATTAAGTTTCCTTTCCATGCTAGATTTGTAAACGCGTTTTTGAACGCTGTTTCGTAATATAACTTCGTGCACACAATGTTTTCGCTTGTCAAAAATCATGTGTCCACCAACTTTAAATATGTTCAGTAGAAAAAAATAACAGTCAAGTAACAATTTTTGTCATTGTAGATGAGGTGGTATTAATGTCATCGTGGGGAATCAATATACTATGAAAAAAATTGCTATCGGGAAAACGAATTACTTATCCCCCACCCACCTCCTTAAATGAAAAAAAAAATCGAAGTAGTTAGCAGTTAGGCGTTCCTTATGATCGCACCAGCAGTTTTTATTATATGGATTAACATTGCTGGTAGGAAAACGTAGAAGCAGGTCTCCGTTCGACGAGGCATAATGTACCATAATCGAGACAACGCGTCACTTTTAAATGGTTAACGCGTAACCACAGTAAATAAATTATTCTCTGCCTAATTTTGCTCTTTAATGTCATTACGCCTCCCATTACTCATCATAATGTATCTGTACCCGCTGGTAAAAAAAAAAATCCAGTAGTCCATAAATGCGTTTGTAGATTCGTCGGTTTATAAAAAAAATGTAAAATCGTTTTTAATACGGGAAAACGTAACTTCATGTATTGCCTGAGCCATACGAAGAGGTGGAATAACTTCATGTTCATCATCCCGTATGCTACGAAGATGAATGTTCCTATTTCGTCGCTTTGCTCACTGCTTCACAGCGGGGTGGGAAACTTTAGTAATACGTAAGAGGCTTCCACGATGCACTTTGCACGTTTGGGACGTTGACATAGTGATACTAAAACTACTACTCGTTTACACTTCTAGTGGAAGGATGTCAACGTGACATTGAATTATGCTGAAATTTGTGATATTTTGGTTTATAAGCGATGAGAATTTATTTATTTTTGCTGTAAACACTCGTGTTTCCTTTGAGCCGTTATATATACAACCAAACCACCCATATATTCAACATGGCCTAGCTTCAGTTGCTTCTGAAATATTAAAAATAGCTACACAGAGTGATATTATCACTTCTTGAAATTATGTTGTATAGTATAACATTATATATATATATATATATTATTTTAGGAAAAAAGCACTTGTAAACTTGCTTCGAATAAAATAATTCCCATGCAATATTGTAATAATAATAATAATTTTGCCAAGATTAAAAAGTTAGCGTTTGTTTAGTTTTCGATTGAGATATAACTTTTAAAACACAGGTAACTAAAATTATTTACGTAATACTTTACACACATGCCATAAAAATAGCACCTGCAAGAAGGTAACTTCAAAATTAAATTAAGGTTCGCACCGACAGGAGGGAAAATGAAACTGTTATTAATATGAAATTATAATGATATTACTGTAAAAAAAATACGTACATACCCTACATCACCAATACTACTGTTTGCGTGTTGATGTAAATAAAATGAATCACTTTTGGCAGCTTTTTCTACCTACTCAGTTGCTAACCCTCTATTGTTCACGTAGTTTGACACACGTGGAATAGCAAACAAACACTAGTGGCGCCCATGTACCTTGAGTCTACGGTGTCCTATGTGCAGGCGCTCTCCGCACGGGGCGCTTGTTCCATTCGCCTTGGTTAAATGCAACTTTCTGCACACGCAGGTACGTGAAGTTGCGAGCTCCTGGCGCTGTTTGCTAACAGACATTTAAATTTAAAAGGACCACATGAATGTTCTGAACATTTTGCTACTAGGATTTATAGTTTATAATAGCCCATAGATGCAAGATGTTTGAATTTTGACGTGGAACCATGATCACATCAAATTATATCTAATGGGGAATCGTCGCATAACTGCTGCAAATGTGTCTGGAAATGCTACCAACCAATAAGTGACTGGATAGACGGGCCACGTACATATCCAGACTATAGACGACACGTCTTGAGACCAGACTAGCCAAAGTACAATGGTAGTCCTAGAGAATGCTGTGCCTTCTGTGAGCCTGTGTGTGTGGTGCTCCAGTCGATGTCGCTCTGCAATATATTGTAATATGCTGAATGCAGGGCCTTTCAGTGCAGCCACGAAGTAGTTAGCCAGCTGTTCAGCCGACCAGCCATTCATGGCGGCGTCTGTTCCAAACTGGTCTCGGTGCTCCCCTCAAGATGTTTGGCCATCGCAAGGGGCGGGCTTAGTCCTCCAGTGCTAACTGCGCTACACCAAAGCTGCAAATCAGCTGTCTATCCTCTAAAGTTGCTGCGTTGTGAACTACTTGTTCCACTTCGCCACTTTTCTCGACTGCCGATGTCATGTTAGGGGAACTCTGCTGCTGAAGAAATTCCCGCCATTTCTTCTCTAATTACCTCGTCTTCTCTTTCATTTCATTCTCAACACTGCCCATCCTTCCACTGAGACTGTCTTTTTCCTTGTCCACGCAGTCAATTCCTGTCTTCACTATCTCGCTAGTGTCATGTGATTTATTGTCTACAATCTCATCTACACAGTCTACTTCCCTATCTACAAAATCACTTGCTTTAGATATCTGGCTATTTACATTCTGGTTTACACTATTTAAATATTCTTTCAAGCTATTTACACTTGTGCTTACACTAACCATCTGGCTAGGTAGTTTATCAATTCTCGCAGTACTTCCAGTTCTGCAGATATTTTTCTTGTTAACATACACTGTGACGGTTGTGAAAGACTTTCCCAACTTTTTTCACCTAGAGCTATTAAAATTAATTTTCAATTAAACTAATTACTTCATTACTTCGTAGCACAATTTACAATTGATTAATTAATATTTAATTCCATCCCAACTCAACCGAAACAACAATACAAATTTGAAAAAAAATCTTACGTCGATGGTGTATAGGTAAACGTTTCTGGGTGAAGTAGACATAAATTAAACGATAACCCTAGTTAAAATGTGTATAGCGCCATCTATCGACAATGTATTCAATACTGATAAATTACAATATTACTATAGTAATTTTGTGCTACGTGTGAATAGGTGGTCACATTATAGGTTTCTTTTTTTATTACTTAGGACACATATTACAAAATTTCTCAATAATATAACCTCTTAAATATTGGTTTATTTTTTAAGAAACTTTTAACCACGTGTGAGAGGCCAGCTCAGAAAAGAAGTCAGTCCTGAGTATGAAAGATAACCTATAATATTTGATTGGCAAAATTTGATAGTAACGATGGAAATACATAATTATTCAAGTACTATTGAAATGCTGAGCCTATATATGTTTAAAAGAAGAAGTAATACGACATAAGCTGTATGATGAGCCCGAAAGGAAGGACGGTCCAGTAAAGTAGGACTTCGGGGTTTTTGATTTTCGCACCAAGGACGCTGCGGTGTCTGGTGTTCGGAGAGCCAATTCTGCGAGAGTATTGCTACTGGCTGCGGATTCTGGCGAAGTTCCGATTCTGCACCCACCTCCGCTGTTCCGGCCCACAGAGGATGAGTTCGCTGAGCACCACCCGGAGATGTGTTGTCCGTGGTGAGCGGGAGAGCTGTTCCTGGGTTCTATACCAGTGAAGGATGACTCCACGACATCGGCAGAGTTGCGGTTATTTCCCGCTATCGACACAGCTATGTCGCATTTTCCCCAGGAAAAAGTAAACCTATTAATGACACCAGCACCAGTAAATATTAATATTGGTAGATATCTTGATGTGAAATGAGCACGCTGATGTTGTCTGTAATAAAATTTTGAAAAATTAGGGTAGTAAAATAATTTTTAACAAAAGTTATGCAAAAGTAATATATAATTTGATTTAATTCCTTTGGTTTCTTGTTGAGTTAGTTTTTAAAATGCACAGATAATTCAAATCTGGATGAACATACTGATTTTGAGCAGCAGCATATATTTAAGCCGAGGCATGTCATTAGTATAACCTATCAGACTCGCTCACATAATCAAACGATATTTTATCAATGCATTACACATTCATTTATTTATTATGTATCACAGAAGTACTATTTTATCGCTGCAATATCGTAACACATATCAGAGGTTTATATATATAATATATAATTTATATAGTCCACATTTATCTTCGCTCGCGCACACTCGCCAGGCGGCCTGCGTCAAAGACTGCCGGCCGCTGGGTTGCGGCAGTATATATGGTGTCTTAGGCCGCCACCTAGAATCTTCCCCGACTCGCGTGATACGTCGCGGAGGGCTGAGGCGCCAGCAAGTCTCACCAGAACATTCTTGCGTTCTTGTTCTAGAGTCCTGCAAGCGCTCTCACGCACAGTAGGCTTCACTCTTCAGTTTCGCACCCTCTCGTCCGTTCCATATATATATATATATAACATATATATATATATATATATATACAGTGTATATTACAAATTTATATTATGGTTCAATAAAATCTATAAATAAGCATGCAAGAGAATATTATTAAATATTTTATTTCAGTGCGTTTGCTGCTTTAATTGTAGAACATTTTATTCATTGGGTCCAGAAAAACGTAGGCTATAATGACTATTTTCAGCGGACGAACATTCGCTGCACTAAATATTTTCTGCTCCTCTCGACATACACTCATTAATACTGACTGATGCTCAAAAATGCAGTATAAACTGGACTCTTTTTATTTGGTTTGCCGCAGAATGAAACATTTGGAACGAGAACAAACATGAGGAGGAAAATACATATGAACTCTTTAAATAATGCCCGGGCCGTAAAACAAACAAAACAATGTAATGGTTGTAAAATTACATTACATCAGAACCGCATATATTTTGGAATAGCGTTTGAATTAATTTTCGATAGCCAATTACACGGGAAAGTGGTTTCGCAGGTCATGAATTCCCATAACCATATAATGTGTTATTTTTCATATATCGCCGTTCGAAAGCACTGTTTATAATAAAGGAAACTGAAACACTGATTACATATGTAGTACGGTTAGTGGAATTTACACCTTGTTTTCAAACATCAGTCACATAACATCATGTAACGAGAGAGTCATGCTAGTTGATGCCGTTACATAATAATAAACATCTACAAGTGGAGTAAATATGTCATGCGCTATTAGGTTGAAAAAGGGGCGTGTCTAATCGTAAGCTAGAAGTGCCACAGAAACAGGTCAGTTTATATGGGTGACTTGTAATTATCTTGATACCTGTTCTTTTTTTTTACATTTATATTTTATATAATTGCGTGTCGCTGGTCTGTGCTACTGACCTTGGCCAGCCCCGTGCGAGCGGGCATAAGAGGATAGAGTAGTGATATGAAAGCGGCGGCGGCAAGTCAATGGAGTGTTTTGAATGACAAGCGAACGGTAATCCTACCAGAGTTTGAGTTATGAAAGCATTCTGCTGCGACAACCCTTTGGTGGCTCGCCGCTCCTGACCTTCGGCGGATAGGATTTCTGCGTTTATCTGAAGAATGTTCTGGATTACCGACCTCGTTCTCTCAGCGTGACTCGGAGTGCGTTGAACCATCCAGATGGTTAGGGCGACTGATGTTACAGGCCTCCGAGCCGGCTGTTGTTGAATAAATGAGTTTCAGCTATGGAGAATAGAAAACGCGGCGAGAGAAATGACCTGTGAGAGGAAAATATGCGTCTGCAAACATCATAGCAGTGAGGAGTACGACTGCAGGCTGGGCCATTGCACTGGGCATGTGAGTGAAAGTCATTACAAATGGTGGCAACAGACAGACTGAACGTGTGCTAATGATGAGTTTAAGTTAATCGACTATAACGAAACAGAGACATTGAGAAGGGCATGGATTAGAGTTGAATTAGACATTAAATATTGCGGTCACTGAGAAATAAAACGAGTAGTAATGAAGATAGGTAATTTAAAGATGTAAATAACAGTTGTGCGAATAAACTAAAAATCAAATTTAATTACTCTACTTTTATTAAGACATACATTGCTCAAGAACTCAGATACGCTCCTCAGGCGTCCATGTAACTATATAAATACAAAAAAAATGTAATATATCTTGTTGACAAAAAATTGTTTTATTTTAAGATATATTTTATTTTGCGATATTTTCCAGTGTTTTACAAGTCATGATGTACAGTACACACCCACAACAGTCTGGTTAACCTATTTTCATTTTATCAGTAGATTTAAGGACGAAAAACTTTAGTGCAACTAGTTTTTGCTGTTGTGGTGATAAATTAGTTTGTTCCAGCATCACTTGTGTTACCAATACACAGGTAGGCCTACGTCCTTTCTGTTGCATCGGGTATTTCGTTGTTATTTTTCATTCATAAGTAATAGGAAAATAATTTGTATTTGTCGTTAATATTAGCGTACTAGCAAGGTTTCATTCCTAAGAATTTTTCTAATTCCACGTTAAAAAGAAATAATTCCGGAAAGGTTATTTGGGGACTTGTTCTATAGTTTATTGAGGAGCAGTTACACAAAGGTGTTGTTACGGGTAAAATTAACTTCAATTTTAAGTGTTGGTTAACTGCATTTTAGTTCTTTTTTAGTTTGTATGGTAAAAAAAAAGTTATAATTAATTTACCTGTAATAAATGGTTATCTTAAATACAAGCCTAAGCTCCGACTATAAGGTTAACAAGAACACTTAAAAGAAGAATTGAAATTATTCTTGGCTGACGGTAGTTAGCATTAATATGTTAATAACTTTCGCGATGTTGGCAGGAAATTTGGGTTTATTAACAGAGGTCGTTGGAGACAAAATTTCGATCAAATCAACGGGACTCATTTATCCAGCGATAGATCTAATAATATTCCAATGAAATGTGTAGTTCTTTTTAATAATGGTTTTAATAAAGGAAACTTTTACAATTATTAAAAAAAATACATGTTAGAATATCTTGCAAGACATCAATTCGGTTAAATCAAACATTTTGGAAATATTTTATGTTAATGTAGTTATATGTTGTAATTCATTAGCCTGTGTTTTAAGTTACCACACTAGATACAAAGAGAGCAATTTGTTTATGTTAATGATACATATAAAATCTAAAAGAAAAAAGCTTGTCTGAAACATTACATACACTTATTTATCTATTTTCATACAAGCCAAGCTTAATTTTCAAAATTATATTTTGATATGCATTATATCTAAAACGTAAAGTTATTTAGAGGTATAATAAAATGAGAAGGGCCTTAGCAGAAATGAAAAATTCTAGGAAAGTGTTATGAATCATGAGTGACGCCAAAGCGTAGTAAGAAATTTGCCGACGTGTAGTAGTCCCCAGTTTCCAGAAGTATTAACCACTAGGACATCATCAGGATAAATTGTTTGTGTTGGTAAAACCTGCTGCATGGCCTACTCAGAATCCTGCAATTTTTATTTGTGCATCAATGATCTTATCTTCTGTGATACATGGCTACTTTTCAAGCAAGGAAATCAATAAATACTTCTCTGGGCCATAAAGTACCCCGACCGAACCCGTACATCACGAACGCTTCATTCCACGTTTGTAAACGATCGCTGCCCAACGAGTACACACAAACCACAGTCGATGACCTAACAACAGTGAATTACAAGACCAAGAGTCACCGTTTTTTTTTTTAACCACCAAATTCGTATTCCGAAATACATCCAGATTGGGATACTATCCACTGCTTACAAGTTGCGATGATTTATATTTTCTTGTTCATTCGTTTCCTTTTCGTCTTTGAAAATAACATTTATGCAGTTTCTTGAAGGAAGGGATTAGATAGCTGTTCCAAAATACGGACAAATCAGTGACCTAATAGGGTATGCTTAAAATTAATTCAAATTTTTCGAATTCTAGCTAGTCGTAAATCTTATAAAACATAAAATCGTGACATTTGCATGTGTTAAGGTAATTCCAATTTTTGGAGTTTCACACGAGTTAATTCAATGTTTTGTCTTATGGTAGTATTTTTAACAAATGAAAAATTTTCTGACTTCTCCAAATAACACTACTTTAAATGATTTTATGTATTCGTAGAATCCGTACACGGTAATAATTATTTAAATTATTAGCTCATTGTAGTTTTCATAGTATTTGTCTTGCTATCTATCCTAATATTTCTCGTTCAGCACATGTTGTCATTGAACTCAGCGTATTTTAGATTACGCATTCGTAAGGTAGCGGTATTGTTATATACAATAGATGGTCTTAAATATGGATACTTTATTATCACCTATTCGCCTTATTTTTACTAATCCTTCCAAGTAGCAAATAACAAGCAGTTAACGGTTCACAAACTGTTGGCAGTGATGGCAAACGTTCAAATTTACGACTGTCAGAATTTCTAATATGGTTGACAATCAGGTCACGAGTGGCCCACGCATTTGCTGCTTGTATGTCCCCATCAATAAACAACAGTCGACATGCCGTAGATGGCCCACTAACACGCTGTTAATATTTTCCCAGTAATGGGTAATGCTAGAATTTCATTTATCATCTGCTTGTGGGGCGTCTGTTGAAATCTAGCAATAATTGTGAGAGCATTGGACCATATTAACGATTATTTAAAAAAAAATAGGTACTGTCACTTTTGTTTATATGACCTGAAGATAAAAACATCTTACACTATATGAGATGGCAAATCAACAAATATGAAAGCATGGAACACCTTACTTCTACATGAAGATGAAAACCCTACGAAATGAGCAGGAATGAAAGATAACGATTCCACCAAGATCCGACCTAAAATCACACTTAAAAACACAGTGATGATAATCATGATACATAATTTTAACAAATAATAACATCTGATGATAATTAATATCAATACCCAAAAATAACTAATACATTACTAAAGTTCTACATCCCAGTGTGTGCACTGCATTTCGCGCAAAATACAATCAAGTGCTAAAAGTACTCCGTTTCACTTGTGAGAGATGGGCTTTATTCAAACGACCCGGATTAAAAACATCCTCCAAAAGAATCATTATTCGGGTCAGAAATTTCCGAGCCCAAAAGGGTCCTGCAATCTTAGGTGTCAGCTTGGCGCTATGTCCCAATATTTATGAGAGCCAGTTTCATATGCCCTCAATGCTACATTAAGGTTACGGTTGTACCTTTCCACAACGTTTGCCTTGGGGGACTTCATGCTTCGCAGAGGAAAGAAAAAAACAAACTTACTGAAACAATCTACCGCCACAAGGATAGATGTGAAACCGGAGGGAGTATGGGGAAAAGCGCCAAAAATATCTAGGTACAACCTCTCCCATGAGTATTTGGCAATGGTGTCACTATATGGGCTTATAATATTTGCGTTCCATGGCTTAACGCATTGGCAGTTTAAACAATCACGGACAAGTTGTTCGACATCTTTAGCCATCCCCGGTCAGTAAAACATATCTTTAACCCTTGCAATGGGTTTATCTTGACCCAATGAGCTCCAAAGTACGTATTGTGATAGTAATGGAACATCTGTCCTCTCAAAGCCTGAGTAACAAAAAATCTGAATTTTCCAATTTTAGGTTTCATATGTCCCAACCGTCCTTTACGAACATCAAAATCCCCTCCATTCCCCGACGTTATATAAGTCCCTGACACTCAGGGTCAATACCTTGATGTTGCAAAGCCAGATATGCTTGCGGGAAATCCTGAAGAACCCCAGCGTGGGTTGCCCCACCAGGTATACATGGAGAAACACAACTTGTTGGGGGTGGCAATGGCAATCACAGGTGGGTCCACCTTATACTGAAAATTTCCTTCCCCTACCCCGAACCCAGAGAGTGTGGGGTCCACATGAAATTCCTCAGAGTCAAACATCTGACTCAAAGCATCGGCAACTCCATTATAGATACCATTTATATGTTTTATGGTGAAGTTAAAACATGTGAGCCGCACCAACCACAACCAAACGTCCACCAGGTTTATTAGTTGTCAGGAATCATCTCAGCGGCACTTGGTTGTCGGTATGTAGCTCGAATTCTTCACATTCAAGGCAATCTTTGAACTTTTCCATCCCATAAATGGCTGCAAAGACCTCCTTTTAATTAGCTGAAAACTGCTGCTCAGCAGTAGACAGCAGTCTGCTAGCCTATGAGACTGGAACGAGCACTCCCTCTTTTTCCTGACGCAGCACTTCCCCAATAGCTTTGGAGCTCGCATCAACCTCAAGGATGAATGGCGAATTGACCTGTGGTAACTGAAGCACCGGAGGGGTAAATAAGTTTTCCTTCCCATAACAGAACGTCTTTTCCTGCGGTTGACCCCATTCAAACTCAACTCCTTTTCGCTTGAGTGCATTTAAGGGCACAGAAACTTCAGGAAAATGATGTATGAATTAGCATAGAAGCCAACCATTCCTAAGAAACGGCTAACCCCCCTTACATTTCTTGGTACAGGGAAGCTTACCACGGGTCGGACATTCTCCGGGTCCAATAACAATCTTCCTTCGGAGATCACAAAACCTAGGTACCTTACATAGGTCTTGGCCCTCGTAACATTATCAGGGTTGATCGTAAGGCCAGCCTCCCTGAAAGCAATAAAGAGCAATCTAAGGTTCTGCATATTGTCTTCAAAGGTGTTACTATAAACGCACACATCAATGTACGTAAAAAGAATTTCATACTGGTATTTTCACAAGATGGAGAATAATACGCGAGACATGGCCTGGGGCCCACAATTTACACCCATGGGCAGTCGTACCCACTGAAATTTTCCCCAAGGTGTGACAAAAGCCAGTTACGTCCACGTCGCAGCAGTTCTAGCATTCAGTCCACCCTCATCAGGGCAGCCAGGCACAGCATCTATGCAGCTCGTCTCAGCAATTTTGGATCACATGTTGGATCGCCAACACGCCTCTCCAAAATACGTTTGCCGTACGAAAAACAGAAATGTGTGCGAAAATCGTAGTTTCTAAATAGGGTACTTTTTACTCATTACTTACGAGCAAAACGGAAAAATGCGGTATATTTGAGGACATATTTCCAGTTATATTCAATTTATTTGCCATCCACTTTGAGATGTCCCACAACAAGAACGAACTTGGTGAAGGAACCGGGGGTGGGGGGAGGACAAATTTGAGACACTTTCTCAATGCAAACAAAGCTTAACCGAGTCTATACAATTATATCAAATGCACAACCACACCACATTCACGCGCACTCAGTAGTAATTATATTTTGCATAAGAACAATTTCTTACTTGGCATTACCAACACACCTATATTCTACCTGTTTTTATGCATTTAAATTATGAATGAAATATTATAATATATAGCTAAAACAGAATTAAATAAACCATGTAACCGAAAATTTGTTATTTTTATGTGTTAACACAGGTTTAAAACACTTCTGATATAGGCTGTTCGCGGTAAAGTGAGCACTTTTGAAAGCCGTGCTTAAGATATACTTGTGTGCAAGCTGTTTATTCCTCCGCCGTAATTTACACTTAACACTGCCAACGGCCTTATCACTCATGAAACCGTGAAATTATTAAGAAAGAAAATACTTTACAAAGCTGCCCATTTTTACACTTCGATGCATTTAAAAAAAACAGAAAGCGAAAGAAATAATTATGTGGTCACAAATTGTTACCTGACAATTTTTATTCGAAGCTAAGATATGGGACTACTTTCCATCCGTCGTTACCAACTTTACACGGCAAATGTCACTCAGTATGCCCGTTAAAATATATGCACGCAGGCGCAGTGACTTTTTTCTAAGGTTCATTTTTAAAGTGCTCACTTTGTTGTGAACAACCTATACATGATATATTTAGGAAACAGCCGTGAACGTCATTTGAGGGGTGAATTTTTGAAGGTCCGATTCAAAAAGTACGAAGAAACCGTGAATAGTCTGTACTATCTACTTATTGCCAAGAATTATGCCCATCTTGACGGTAAAAATAATCGGGGTGTTATTAATGTGCCAGGGATACGGCCGTAGGTTTCTCGCGAATACGTCTGCATTAGCGGGTAAATCTTCTGTGACATGAGAATGAAATTAAAGTAACGAAATCGATACTCAGCGTTTTACGTCTTAAGAGGACTATGTAGCCGCGCGTCGAAGGTCGAGAAGCGAGGGAGCTATAAGGGCGACACTAACACGCACGCCTAGCGGCTTATCGCTCCTACGTGCAAGGCGTGCAGTGTTTCCTGTCTTAACGCTTAACTGTGTAAACTAGATCTGTAACAGTGGGATTTTATTACACGCGATGAAAGTACACAGATCAAACTACCTCCGTATGGTCGTACTTTTATCTTACCGCTTGAAGAAACTTCTTAGGCAAACTTTAAAAATGCGATATTTGACCACCTTCGCAATTTTTTAATCCATTAATACCCTTAATATAATACAAGTAAAACGATATCGACATAGACAGCAGTTTTTTTTTTTTTTTTATCCTTTCTGGTAAAAATTCGTATTTCCAGAACATTTATTTACCGAGACATGCGAATATGTGCAAGCAACGATTTCGCAGAAAACATTTCAGTACGTAGGCTCCTTAACCGACATATCTAGACGATATATTTCGGTTGGCACCGAAAATCAGCGTGCCAGCACATCGGGGCCGCGAGATGCACTGGCCGTAAATTTTCACCAGGGTTAAAAATAATTGTCGGCCATCGGCGCGGGCCCCCCCATCTTCGCCTCGCCAACTCAAAGGGCGAACTCGCGTCGTAATCGTATACTGGAACGAACGAGATAACGTTCATTTAATTCACGTTATTGGTCACGACGTTATAGCGTCGCATTGGATAGCCCTGTGAAAGTTGCATCACTGATTCCGTCTTGGTATAGACCATTCACGGTAAAATGAGCACTATAGGAAGCCGTGCTTAGGATCTACTTGTATGCACAATGTGTATTCTTCCGACAAATACAAAAATAACATTTCCATGGGCCTGATCACTTTATTCATGCGTCGGTCAAGGGGGAACTGTGAAATTATTAGAAATGTAAATGTTTTAAAAATTGTATTATTCTTGCAATTATACGCAATAAAAAACAGAAAGTAAAAGAAAACGTTTTAGTATTCAAGAATGTTTATTTAACAGTTTTGATTTAACGCCAAGACATAGAACTGCATTTTCTTCCGTCGTAGCCAACTTTTACTAGGCACCATAACAGTCAGTGTGCCAGCTAAATTATACTCAGGTAGGGGCAGTGACATTTTCCAACGGTTGGTTTCAAAAGTGATCACATTACCGTGAACAGTCTTTACAAGCTGTTGGCGGTGAAGTGAGCACTTTAGAAATTAACCTTAGGAATAATTCACTGTTCCTGGATGCATATATTTAAATATGCGCATTGAGTGGCATGCACCCAGTAAAGTTGGTAACGATGGATGGGAGGTAGTTACATATCTTAACGTCGAATAAAAAGTGTTAGGTAACCATTTGTGACCACATAAAATTATTTCTTTCGATTTCTATTTTTTAAATGAACCGAAGTGTAAAAATGAGCAGAAGAGTAAAAATTATTATTTTTTTATTTAGAATTTCAGTTTCACTTGACCGACGCACGAATAAAGTGATGAGGCTCGTATCAATGCAAGTGGCGGAAGGCGGAAGAAAACACAACGTGCATACAAGTAGATCCTAAGGAGTGCTTTCAAAAGTGCTCTTTTCACCGTGAACAGCCTATAAAATTTAACCTTACTATGGGTCTGATCACCTTATCCATTCGTAAGGTGAACAGAAAATTTTAAATTATTAGAAAAATAAAAATGTACAAATTTGCCATTCGTAAACTTCAAACATTAGAAGAAATAAAGGAAAGCAAAAATATAATTTTAGTATTTGCAATCGTTTACCTGACACTTTTGATTCATCGTTACCAGCTTTACTGAGCGAAAGCCTGTCAGCCTGCCGGCGAGCGCTAAGTACTGTATATGCCGGTAGGGGTAGCGAACATTTTTCAACGCTTGGTTTCAAAAGTGCTAGAATAACCGTCAAACGCCTACGCCCCGACGTGTCGGTCTGATTTTAAAGACGCATTCTCGTCAGAAAAAAAAATATCGCCGTTCGAGCACACCTGGAAAGTAGTGTGTGTGTGTGGGTGAGCGGCTGCCGCTAGGCTTGTTCGGCGGGGCGTGGTGACGTCAGCGGCCGGGGCGCACTGCGGTTCGCCGGGCCGCCGCGGCGAAGCGCCACCGTTGCGCCTGCACCCCTCCACACCCCTCCCTCGAACAAGCTTCGCGCCGCGCCCACATCTCAGTCGTGGCCCGACCGCGCGCGCGACAGCGTCTGTTCTGTTGACGACGACGCCAGGTAGCCGGTCGTCTTGGCGAGTGACTTCGCCTCGCGAACGAGTGCGCGAAAACCGTACAAATCGTCAAACGGAAACTCCCCCCCCCCCCGGAACTTCAAAGAATTATACTGCGAATTCCCCCTCTCCCTACTCCCTCCAACCTAAACGAGTGATTCCTGGAAAAGCACTAACAATGGACGACTCTCCTCAACTACCCGTGTGAATAATAACCACAGTGCGAAATACGCAGACAACGATAATGGTGTTTACGTGTGTCTAGATTCGCTGAGGCGAAATTAAAACCTAGTCATTTATATTTTTTAATTTACCTGGTGAACAGTTTCTTCGACTGCGGCCAATTTTTCCACCTGCAGACGGAATTCGCGCCCTCTTACCGTGGGAAAGTAGTTTTGGTGAGTACGTTGCTTGCTTCATCAGCGCCATCCTTGGAAGTTCGGTTGCGAGACTGTGATTCCCGTTGAGAATGTTGCTGATGTTATCAGGAGAATGGAACTATTTAAAATATGGAAATTTTGTTAATGAGAAGTGTTTTAACGCCTTATTACAAAATATATGTGTGTAACATAATACCCCTTCTCTAAATCTCCGGTGTAATTTTTGCTCTGTTACTAGTATTTGTGCTATTCACATGCAGGGAAAGAACTTAAAAGTTCGAGGCAAACTTACATTTCCTGAAGTGGCAAATATTTTGTATCTTATAGTAACACACATTTTCATAACAACTTTAGAAGAAAATCTTAGCAATTTTTCTGTCTCCTTAATATAACATGGTAAGTTACAAAAATAACTGCCATTGTAAGAAACTTCTAAAATTTTATTTTTACTGTAAATAACAAAAACTAGGTGATTTTTGATAAGTTATGAGACACACAAAAAAAAGGGATATGATGCAGGTAAGATATTAAATAGGCAATTTTTGTAGAAAATATGGAGTAATATAACTATATATGGTTATTTTTTTTTAAGAAACTAAGAACAATATTTAAAAAATGTCATTTAAAATATGTTGAATAAAAATTGTTGTACTCTTCAATTTAGAAACTAAATATCAGTAAGAAACAAACCCACGTAAAGAAATATTATTAGTGTTTTTATAAATAAAACCTAAATATCAAAAATGAAATCAAAATATATCCGGCAAAAGAACGTTTGATTTCATGATGTGGAATGTGATTTGTATCTCTTCGTATTCGGAGATTAGCGTTTACGACTTGCACGTGCATACAGAAAAAAATAAAACCTTTTTATTCTCTTAAAATTCACATACACGACGTGAATGATGCCGAGTTATTCGCCAGGGATTTGAGGCTGTTTGGAGGAGGAAATTATCTGCCACGCCCTAATTCTATGGGTTTATTTTGTATATCGTTCGTTAGGTACATCCTACATTAAAACGAGTAGACGACCATATACATTTCTGATACGCTTCTACAAATTTATCATCGTACAATTATATACTGTTTTATGTATCGCTTGACATTAACTTGCTTCAACTTTACTAATTACAGCAATATGCATGTATTTGTGATGATATTGGCTTTTGTATCCCCAACTGCAAAAGCCAATAACCTATGTTCCGAGAGTTCGTAATATTGCGAATAATGTTATCAAAATGAAGCCTGAGAAAGTTTTCCACAGGTAAACAAACAATAAAAATGCTCCTTTTATCACCAAACTATGTCGCTTTGTATCAGACAAATTACATCCTTTTGTTAGAAATTTCCATGCAAGAGATTTTGTGGTTCAATTATGTATTCTAGTTCAGTACAACTCTACGATGCGTTAGTTGAAAGAAATCTACGAACTTTCTACAGTCAAGATAAATTGTTTTATGGCAGATGCTAATTTTATACAAGTATCTCTTGACTCTACGACGCTTATACCTGTGTTGGAATTTTTAAGCAAATATAATTGTAATACCTTAAAATGCGGAATGAGTTCTGCATTAAATTCAATATATTTGCACATAATGTAATGTGCTAGGATCATCCTACCTTCTCTGTCCTTCTATGTTCTCATCTCAGTTTTTTTTACAGGAAGTTTAAACTCGATCTGTCAGACTCCAGCTTTCATTCGGCAGAGCACATACTTAATCTGATTTAATAGTTGTAAAATTTAGCCAGTTCATACGGGACTATAAGGCTTCGCCAAATACAGTTTAGACTGTACAGAATGAATTGCCTATTTATTTTAGTTAACAACGCCTATACGTTTTATATTTAATAAATTTAAGGGGCAGGAAAGACGTGCGTCAAAATAAGTACTCTGCTTTATCTATGCAAAAATAAATAAATTTCATTAATATTTCGCATAGTTAGGCAATGTTTAACAGGGAAAGTAGGTACACTTACTCGTAGACACATTAATATTTTCTGTTCAGGCAGTCATGAAAACAATAGATGTAAGGTTCAAGTGACGTATTCCAGCCCTCTGGATAAGCGTGCGAACACGTGTGCTTCAGGGAGCCATAAATAAACTGAGGGATGGTAGATCTCCATTGTTGCTGCTTCTAGTCCAGACCAAGAGGCGGTGCAAGATTATAAACTGCCCTGGAAGCGTGAGAGCACCTCCCGAAACAGTATATATGGGACAGGCAGGTGGATAGGAACACGACGTTGTTTCTTGTAACGGAAGATAAAGGGACCAGCTCCACACACACATGAAGAGAGAGAGAGAGAGAGAGAAGTGTAAGACAAAACACCACAAGAAAGATGGAACTGGAGTCACAACGCAGGCAAGATCTGCGTATATATTCAAGATAATTTTTTTTTTTTTTTTTTTTGCGATCAATTAGGTATACAGAGTAAATATGGACAGAAAAATTAAAACACTCCCGCATTTTACATCACAGTGTTTTGCACAAACGCTTAAGATTTGAGTACATTCTGATTACGGCGGGATCCCAACTCTTTGAAAATGGACTCGGTGTTCAAAAATCGATGGTTTTCTATGGGGTAGTATTTGAACCATCGCCGACGTAATTTCGTTGCTACATAAGCCTCAGAGCTGAAGGTCACCAGAGAGCACTAACTCACAGAAAATGAAGTCAAATAGGCGAGAGAGAAACCGAGGAATAAAATAAAGTCAAAGGCTGCGAGGTTTATAAGTGAAGCTGTCTCAGCATTCTAATGTACGCTGAATTAGACTGACCCAAAACACTTACTCCTGGTGCGTTCAGACCAATTAGCAAATCAAGAGTTTCGGAGAAACCCAGTTTTCATCCATTTTGATGTTGCCATTACAAACACTGGTTCAGACTTTGTGTATAATTTTGCAAATATAAATTTCCGCTATTAATTCTGTTCAAAAATACGTTTTTGTAAAAAATTGTTTTTCAAACTATTCGCCAAAAAACTTACTTACGGGACAAACAAAATATATTTACCTTCACAGCAAACGTTTTCACCTTGGAGGTGGCGGTGGGGGAGATTTCTTTTTAACTTTAGAGCTAATAAATAAAATCTTCTTTATTTCGCTTACGGAAAAGCAAAAATCCATTAGGGAATTCAAAACACGGATAACAAAATCATCTAAAAAATATGACAAATTGAGCTGTTATATGTGAGTGGTCGCAGGATTCAAGATAAGTCCCGGAAAATTGGAAATCGCACACGTTTATAGCCTTTGTAATAAATGTAAAGCCGGCCTGTACTTGCAGGACGATACAATCAGTTCACTGGTCTACGGTGTCAATACCCGTAATTTTCCGTGACTATACAACTAATCGTCTTGCAAATGTGCAAACGTTATAAGTTCACAAAAATGTTTTGTGAATGCTCAAATTCTCAGTTACAAAACAATGTTTACTGAGCATACGTGCATACGTAATAACCGTGGATTCTGAATCATAGACTCACATAATTCGTTAGTTGTTTCCAAGTGTAATATTTTATTGTGGGTTTTCTCTAATACTTAATATTGACTGGTTTATAATTTAATAAATTTTACCAATATTTCATTGAGATAAACTGCAACATAATAAATCGGAATCCACATATGAGAAAAATTATATTTTTAATGAAATGGATTAAAATTCGGTTTTATTTTATAATATTTTACTAACTATGACATTTCCTATAGTATTTTCTTCAACATATGCGTACACCGTTTAACTCTATATTCACACATTATGATTTTTGTAAACTATGCTACTAAAAATAGAATTTTAATAGGAAACTTTAAATAAACGTCTTGGTAACCAATACGTTTACTGGAATTAGAACCCATTATCGCTTGCTTTCCTTTCCAGGTTGTGTAGCCTCAGATTCCGTTCCAATCCACAGTCTCTGTCATATTGTTCGAAATACTCCTAGTAGAAATGTTATTCGCTATAATCCAGCGGAGTCGTTTTGGAAGGTAGTGTGTTGTATTTCTGGAGGTTTTTTTTTTTTTTTTTTGTTTTAGTGCTTATCTTGCGTGGTATTTTCGTATGGTCAGCGTTGCTGGAAACGGTTCCAGCACATTAAGCGTATTCTTCTATTTTCACTACGTCTCCATTGGACGGCTTTCGCAAAGGTCACTGGCTGCGTTTCGGGAAACGCGGGTTCCGTGGATAACGTATTTAATTTTGTTTTTGGAAAACAATTGACAATCTCGGATGCTAGTTTTACGATGGAGCTAATTCCACTAGTTTTCCAATGCATCAATTACCCACGCAGTTGTTGCAGCTGACCGTGTGCGCTAGGATGAACCATGATTCTCTACTCACTTTACTAGCACGGTGTCCTCCGTAACATTCGATCAGGGTTCAATCCCCGGGGAAAGGGAAGGAAAGGGATTATTGTTATAGACCAGTTTTAACGCGTGGGAAACGCGACGGGAGTTGTTACCGCTAGTCCACCGGTTCCCTACAGGCAATTCCGTTTCCCCCGCCGTCGGATTCAATTTCTGTTACGTATAAACCTCAATTTAGTCTCTTCGGCGCGTTCATGTTGGATGCCCTCCACATCGCCCGACTCAATTCTGTGGCCTTAAAATGTTTCGCGTACGTGAACTCCGGTACTGAGTATGCTAATGTGTTACTTTCGGACCATATATATATATATATATATATATATATATATATATATATATATATATATATATATATATATATAAAAGTATAATGGAAGCTTACTCAGAATGTGAATCAGAATCCTCACTTTGCATACAAAATCAGGCATATATATGCTTGATTTTGCATGCAAAGTTGTTGTTCTTTATACAATTATGCACCTTTTAACTGATCTGAACCGAATTTGACAGGGTAATTTTCAGTGCCCAACTTAAATGCCTGTGTAGGGTAATGAGTCCTGAAACCCCCTTAACTCCTTAAGCGGCGCTATGCATTTAAATTTTATGCCGTTGGACGAATCTGGGCCAGATTTGGTAGTAATACCTTTCAGTACCCATCTTGAAATACTATATTTTTTTCCAAAAAAAAAAAAGACTCCTGGCCTCTACTGGGCTGGAAACCCATAAAACGGGGTATTTTATATCCGTCACCTAAGTGAGTTTGAAAACCTTAACACGGGGTCGTGTAGCTACCATTGACCTCCTTTATACACGAGCGACGCCGGATAACAGACCAGTTATTATAGTCCAGTCGTGCTAGTTTCCAACTGTTCTGAAGCCCTTCTGAAGTTGTACATACTGGTCGCCCATCCGTAACCTTTCCGCCATTTGCAAACAGAAAGCCAAGGAGAAACCAGCGTACTGTATTTTTTACAAGCTTTTATTTAACTTGCCTTGTTTGCACGTAAGGTGCACATAAAGTCTGTCCGACCTCTATGCACTGAACTGGCGTGAAGTCTTGCCGTCGATAACACGCCTCTATGAGACTTTCAGAGGACACCCTTCCATTTTACCGTAATGTTCATACCTAAAAATTACCGTGAAAACACCCGTTTCTGCAATTTTCATTCGTACTTTAAAGTTAAATGGTGGAACTGAAAAAAAAAAAAAACGTATACAGAGGTGTAACGTTTGTTAAATGCCATTCGTAAGCAGACCTTACTCAGACGTTTTAGACAGTTTATTTAATATAATGTTTTCTGCCGGAGCTCTGCACAGAGTACAGCGTGTTGCCTACCCAGGCACTACCAGTACAGCGTGTTGCCTACCCATACACTACCAGGCGCTTGAACTGCGGAACTGGGTGTTAGAAATTTGCGTTTTTTATTCAGCGAAACTTACACATGTCCGTCAATTGTGCTGATCTACGATAACAACACGCTTTTTAGTCTCCCCTATGTTTTTTACATTATTGTTTGTCAGGTTGCAGCCCGAAGTGAGGAAGGGGCCACAAGTGTTTTACTGTATACTTTGTTTTCTTAGTCCTACTAATTGCGTTTATTATTATATGGGTAGACTATTTATACATTCACACACCCGACCATCGTCGGGATCGCAAGCCTTGTGCAAGATATGTGCTTACTACGCTTACGCAAATGAGGTATACCAAACGTTCTTTATTGCGCCAAGCTTTTATATACTAAATATAAATTGATCCAAACATATAAATTTGTAGCAAAGTTTATTAAGGCTGTTCAACCACGTCCAACAAGTGATACTAATTCTGTAAATACTAAAATTATTTTTCTCTTTAGTGCATGTATAAATAAAATCTTGGTTTTAGAAGTTTTAGCACAGTTAATTTATTCCGCTGAACTGATCGTGAAAATGTATTGTTATACATTAATATGAGCTGCATTTCCAACATTGTGCTGCAGACACATGCGCTAATATACATATGAATAAGAAAAGTTACTTTAAAATAACGGAAAAATAATCAATTTAATAACCATTTTGATAAAAATATTTTATTACAGGCCGTTGCCAAAATAAGTTATTTTTTTGTTTTTATTAATAGTTTATATGATATATATTTTTTATAAATTAAAAATATTTCTAAGTCAATGTTTTATTTAGTCAAGGCAGTAACGATATTGTTGACGGAAGTATAAAACATTTATGAGGTATGATTATTAAGAAAACAGTCATGTGTATCATATATGCAACGATTTTCACGTGTTTGTTTCAGAAGGTTTAAAGAAAGCGTGAGAGTACTGGTATTGTTATGTTAAAGTTAATTGCTGTAACCGGCCTCTAAATAGTAACCGGCCTCTAAATAGTAACCGGCCTTTAAATAGTAACCGGCCTCTGAATAGTAACCGGCCTCTAGATAGTAACCGCCTTCTAGATAGTAACCGCCTTCTAGATAGTAACCGGCCTCTGAATAGTAACCGGCCTCTGAATAGTAACCGGCCTCTGGATAGTAACCGGCCTCTGGATAGTAACCGGCCTCTGGATAGTAACCGGCCTCTGGATAGTAACCGGCCTCTGGATAGTAACCGGCCTCTAGATAGTAACCGGCCTCTGGATAGTAACCGGCCTCTGGATAGTAACCGGCCTCTGGATAGTAACCGGCCTCTGGATAGTAACCGGCCTCTGGATAGTAACCGGCCTCTGGATAGTAACCGGCCTCTGGATAGTAACCGGCCTCTAGATAGTAACCGGCCTCTAGATAGTAACCGGCCTCTGAATAGTAACCGGCCTCTGGATAGTAACCGGCCTCTGGATAGTAACCGGCCTCTGGATAGTAACCGGCCTCTGGATAGTAACCGGCCTCTGGATAGTAACCGGCCTCTAAATAGTAACCGACCTCTGGATAGTAACCGGCCTCTGGATAGTAACCGGCCTCTGGATAGTAACCGGCCTCTGGATAGTAACCGGCCTCTGGATAGTAACCGGCCTCTAGATAGTAACCGGCCTTTAAATAGTAACCGGCCTCTGGATAGTAACCGGCCTCTGGATAGTAACCGGCCTCTAGATAGTAACCGGCCTCTGAACAGTAACCGGCCTCTGGATAGTAACCGGCCTCTGGATAGTAACCGGCCTCTGGATAGTAACCGCCCTCTGAATAGTAGTCGGGCGTACAATTTGGGTTATGTAATAAACCTAAGTAAAAAAAAATATAATAATTTCTTTGCACCTACATAAGTCGCTGAGATGTCAATGAGAGAATTTCGTAGAGTGAAAAATATATACATATATATATATATAAAGCTATAGTTATAATATACCACACACCCGAAATACTTTTATAAGTAGGCAATAAGTACGTCTTTACGAACATTCTACAAGAAAGAAATTTTTTGTACACTTTCCTGAAATATCAAGTGTACAATTTTCTTATTTTATAGTTGAACGAATAATAAAATGGAACATTTTAAATATCTATGAATTAATGGAAAATATTAGCACTACATAATTGAATTCCGCATGGAGAGAATTGTAATTGCGAAATTTTTTTCAAATAAGGACAGTAATGCTTGAAGCTTGCTTTTAACTACAGTTTAGCCCACTGCATGCAAAGTACTCTGAAACCTAACGCTTCAAGTTGAATAATTTACAATCAAACATGTTCTCTAATTGCGGGGTATAGTAATAAATATACATTTTATAAAAGAAGGCAGTCTGAATGGGAAAACAGTTAAATCTTTTGCCGTTTTGCTCTGCTGAGTTTACTTCTGTTCTTGCCACTTAAAACTTCCAGTGCCACTTTGTATAACACATGACTTTCCTTTCGCTTCCGGAGTACATATCTACAACGATCACCGACAAACTAAGGGAAGTGATTCCTGACAACAACGTACGTACTATTTTTCCCTCGAGTGATTATTAGGGCAGCTATGCACCCCCAAAAATCGAGTTTTCTGAAATTACTTTCATTACACATATCAGGAACTACTCGCGATTAAGCAACAAATCAGTGAACAGTGTTTTGTAGAACGGAGTACATACATCTGTGAAAATGTCGTTTGCAATATTATCTCCTGTCATCTGGAAAATAGGATTTTGAACCCTGTGTTTTGTTACGGACAAATGCCAATATTTCCTTGGTGAAGGGGGATGGTACTACCAACCATATTTTCACATCTGTAGGTTCTCCATTCTACAAAACACTATACACTGATTATTTGCTTAATCGAAAGTAGTTCCTGATATGTGTAACAAAAATAATTATAAAAATTATATTTTCGAAGGCGCATAGCTCCCCTAATAATAACTTTAGTGGAAAATAGTACATATGTTTTCGTTTTATATTTTTTGTCAGGGATCACCTCCCGGGTTTAGTCACTGATCTTTAGTTACCAGTTGTACGTGTGTGATATATATATATATATATATATATATATATATATATAATCTGTGTGTGTGTGTGTGGGTGCGTTGCAACGTCCTCTTGAGATTAAATGAACAGTCTAAAGGACGCTGTCAAATAAATCATATGAATCTCTACTGAAATAAAGAAATACATTTGTTGGAGGCTTTAATAAAATTGATATAAGGTAAGAAAAAACAAATACTGCTCCCCAATATCTTCCGTCCAAAAGAAATGGCTTCTAACATTATTCGTTTTATTCTTTTTAGAACAATCTTCGATAGCCCTCGTGTTATTTTTATTGTAATTCGAAGTTTTCAAAACATTTACATGGAAAAATATATATTTTTACTGCTGTCCTGCAAAACCAAACATATCTAACTAGCTCTTTTTCTTCGCAGAGTGCAATAAAGTAAATAAACTATTTGTAAACTATGGTATAGTAACTGGTTAATAAATGTGTCCAAAATACAAAAAAAAAAATTAAAATAATAAGTTACATTTTTTTTTCTGATATCCAACCATGCGACACTTTAGATATCGTTCTCTCACAAATGGAAGCATTTAAAAATGATATATTTGTTCTTATGTCTTCTCTAATTCGCGATTTAATTGTTTATACTATTTGAGATTATCAAAATCAGTGGCACTGTATATTATAGTCATAAATATACATAAATCTATGATAAGATTACAGTTCCCGTGTTGGACGTCGGTATACATAACTCTGAAGGTGTTACCCATTAAAACGAGGGAAATTGAAAAAATCTTCCACGTCACACACACACCTACATACACAGTCGAATCACAATATTATGACCACTTCCTATAAGCGCCATCTGCAGCTCGTAGCCCATGACGTATGACCCATGACGTGGGCTGGTAAAGCAGGTACACAATGCATCCGAAAAGCTGACTGTACACAGTGAGATTCCTGTTGTCATGGGTAAAGGAAGCGCTCTAACCGAGTTTCAAAAAGGGATGATCATCCGCTCTTTTGGGCCGGGGGGGGGGGGGAGGGAGGCGCCATTTCGGAAACAGCGACGTTTGTGAACGGTTCGCGTGCCTCTGTGGCGAAGGTGTACCGTTAGTGGACGAATGACACCATTGGGAATAACCGTCGTAGAAAATGCAGACCAGGATTGATATTTTTTATAACTTCACAGCTTCAATTAACCCAGTAGCTTAACCGTGGTTTCTAGTCTACTTTCCAAAGGAAAGAGAGGCCGATGAGATCACTTTCGTGTATGTGTGTATCTATTTGTGTTTTTAGGTGTGTGTGTGTGCATGTGTGTGTCACCTACCCCTCCCCCTTAATATAATCTCAATTTTTGAACGCGTGAACCGAATTTTACCAAACTCGGTACACATATAACACTAAGTAAGGACTCCTGACTTTTATAGTAATCGCCCTTCACTTACTTTCAAAACGATGGGCTTTTTAAAATCTAGTACGATGTGTTATATCTCGAACACCACTAAACCACTTCTCGCCAAATTTGACAATAGGCCGGGTAAATTTATGTAATTGAACATTATAAGGAATTTATTCTTAAAATGGAGGCCATACAAATATTTTATATATATTTGGTACATCTACCATAACATTCGACCAATTTTAACGACATTTTGTATGCTGACATTTTCTATTACAAGAATTATATAATTCAAACAACCACATTTTTTTTCGACATTATTTAAGATAGTGCTATATTAATTAATGAAGTTTTTGTGCAGTACCTCAAGAAACAATCGAGTGATTCCTACCAAATATAACACACTAATAGTACTGCGGTATGTAATGCTAGATCACATGTTTTAGTTATGTCAGACGCTTATTTTCAAAATAGTCTCCATGTAGCTATTTTAGTTTTATATATTAAATCGTCGAAACCATGTAATTAGTTCCAATGAAACTTTCAATGCTGGCTGTATATATTACAACCATCAAATGTGTCCACACGAAATCTCTTTTTTCCACCATTTTGTAAAATAGTATAACAAGGAATATCTCCGGAAAACACCAGATTTATACCAAATTTGACAAACACGTAGGACTATGGCAGGCCATGTAAACTAATAAACTATAAACTTTGAGAGGGTCAGACACATATGTTTTAAAAATTCTGTCCATATAAAAATTTTAGCTCAAAAAATGTTATCTATGAAACTGCAAAAAAATTGTTAAATTAAATTTGTATGCTGACAGCATCAGTTATATCCATAAGACTTTTCTTTGCAATGCCTCATTTCTCCGCCATTTTAAAAGATATCGCCGCATGAAATAATTAAGATTTTATTACGTATCTCGGAAAAAAAAAACGGATTGCTTTCAAATTTGGCGAAGAGGTAATACTGTAGTAGGTTATGTTAATTTATATGTTTTAGGTGTGTAGGTCTCTTATTTCCTGAATTTCTGAATACAGACATTTTAGCTTAGTGTGATATATATATGAAATTATGTACAGATTTAAATTTATATTTGTATATTGTATCTTTGACAATACTGGAATGTGCTAATACATAAATCTTTTGTCCTCCATGTATGATACCGTCATACGAACAATGGAGGTTTTATGCCATATCTCGATCATTCGATCGATTCATACCAAAATTTCACGCAAGTCTTGTTACAGTAGGGTATGTCAATTAACATTGTCATGTGCCAGGCATGTTTTAATATATTTTATATAAATAATTTAGATCAATTGGTTATATCTATAAAATGTTTCAACAAAATTTAAAATAAATTGCATTTAAACGCTGTTAATTAGGAGATTGTAGATCTTCTTTTGCAGTATTTTTTACAAACTATCTTGAGGTGAGTTAAATTAACATTTTGCCATGTAAAGTTACATCATTTAATGGGGTTATGAATATTTTTATATGTTTGGGATGTATATTGAACAGTTTAACCTAATTCAACCAACTTTTAATGCTTCCTGTAATTATTAGACGCATACTACAAATAATATTTTGTAGACTGTAATGGAATCTAGCAGCGATTAAGAAAATCACGTTTCTATGCCTTATCTCGGGTACCAATCAACAGATTTCCATCAAATTTTTCACACTAGTAGTGTTATGGTAGGTCATGTAAATTTATGTGTTTTAGTAGCTCAGACATATATTTTAAAAATTATGAGAGTTCAAGAATATCAGGTTAGTGAATCCTATTATTAAAAGCACTAGGCTGATTAAATCCGAAGTTATGCTCCGAATCCTACCTCGGAGATTCAGGTGATTGCAAGCTGGCTTAATTTTATGAGATTTCTGAATTTGAATCCCGGGTAAGTCACTCGTGCGTTTTAATTATCTTGGTGCTGTTTCACGTGTTTCTGGTTTAATCGCTTATGATATTACTGTCATTGAGATGTCAACGCCTTCTTACAATCTAAGCTATTAAGAATGTCACTAAAATTAATTTGTGCCCATGTGGAGGAAAGTATTAAATTAGTCATAAGATACTTCTCGTTTTATTTGGGATCGGCCCAACACGTGAATTTTTATAAAGGTATTTGTCCCGCCTTACGTAAAATTAACATTGTCATGGGCCTCACAACTTTATTCATGTGTCAGTCAAGTAAAACTGTGAAATAATTGGAAAATAAATTTTTCACGAATTTGGCCATTTTCATACTTCGATGCATTAAAAAAAACAGAAAGCGAAATAAATAATTTAAGTTATAACAAATGGGTTACCAAACACTTTATATAACGTTAAAAAATGGAACTACTTACAATCATTCGTAACCAACTTTACTGTGCGCATGTCATCCAGTGCGCCCGTTAACACATATTACGTTAGTAGCAGTGACTTTTTTTTTTAGGTTGATTTAACAAGTGCTTACTTTATCGTGAACAGCCTTTAGTAAATGTTCACAAACATATTTAATTCATGTAATCAGATGAATTATTTTGCTTTCGCTACGCGGAAATCCGTGTAAAGTGTTTTCCCTAAGAGTAGAAACTAAGAGACAAATGTTGTCAAATGTAAAATTTATAATCGCGCTCAACCAAATGATTCTTGGCTTCGCGTAAGATAAACGAATGTTGTAATGACTGCTGTAGCTTTTCCCACGGAACGTAACTAAACGGGCGATGTGATGGGTAAAAGCAAAGTGCTGACTTGCTTATGGGGTCAAATTACGGGCTTTTTCCTACCTTCAGACCTCTTGGGTATGGAGAAATTAGATGTAAGGCACTGTTTTTGGGGTAGCAGAATTACTCTGGTTTGGGAAGGGAAGAAGGCTGAACAGTAAAACAACGCAGCTTACTTTGGCAGCATTTCGTCTGCACTTGGAGTTTTTACACATTACAGATGTTTCATTGTTGGGTGGAAAATATATTCTGAATTTAGTTATTTTATACCGGGGGGGGGGGGCAGCCCCTTTGGGCTACAGCCCTTTCTTCGCCATTGACTTGATCGACTTACGCATAAAGTGATGAAGTAAGTGGCAATGTAAATTTCATACGAGGAGGAAGAATACACATTGTGCATACAAGTATATGCTAAACAGGACTTTAAGAGGTGCTCAGTTTACCGTAAACAACTTTACATGCGTGCGGTAGTTAGCTTTGACACAACGCTTCTTCCATTCTCACACCCAATGAGCGACATGCGCTTTGTTCAGATACGCACTGACAAAAAAAGGTTTTGTTGAATCAACCAAGATTTGTTTGGTGCAACCAAATTATTCGTATAGGGGCAGTGAAATATTTTGTTGCTGAAACCCAACTATTATGTTGTTATCATTTGGTTGCCCGAAACTGTAAGATTTGGTTGGTGCAAGTAAAGATCTGTTTGGTTACACGTACATTAAAGAGTTTGGGACGATACAAAAAAGTTACATGTTCGACCGAGTTTCGAATCACGATTATTTGCGGCTGCGCGTTACGCTTTTGCAACCTCAGCTAATGTGACAACTGATAATACAAGAAAACATTTGAATATATATATTACAAATATTAGCCAACGTGTGCAAACAAATATTAGCTTACAGCTTTACTTGTCAGTTTCTTGTTGCATTGTTTTATTAATGTGTTTACACGACTGTTAAGTATCAATAGATGCACTAACAAACACGGTTACTATCCAAATTGTCACAATAAATACAAACAAGCTCTCGAGCTGTATTTTCAAACGAGGGTAATTAAATGAGTGCCCAAACAAATTTATAAAGTTTATTCAACAAAATATTTAGTTGACAGTCTCTTTTTTTTTTTTTTTTTTTTTTTTGGCCCAACACAAAGATTTTGTTTAATCAAATATATATTTTAC
This sequence comes from Dryococelus australis, assembly GCA_029891345.1. Classification (NCBI taxonomy): domain Eukaryota; kingdom Metazoa; phylum Arthropoda; class Insecta; order Phasmatodea; family Phasmatidae; genus Dryococelus; species Dryococelus australis. The sequence goes on along the minus strand of CM057002.1, from coordinate 63,921,770 downwards.
TAGGCGAACGAAAGTTATTTTGTTGCTTTTCAAATTTAGTTTCCTAAACAATATATTTTGGTATTATATTAAATAAATATTTTGTTCGTTCTTCTCTCAGTGCAGTAATATAACGAATCGTAACGTAAACTATTAGAACGGTTTACAAATCAGTAACCCTTATATAAAATAATTGGCTTTTGAGCTCCGCAGCGTACAGCACTCATCAAACATTGTCTTCATAAACGTTATTTATACAATTGGGTACGCTGGGTCTGAATTGGTTAAATTCTACTACACACGTCCAAACCAGCGTGCAGGCATACGCTTAAAAATATATATTGTGAATAATAAATGTTTTCAAACGGATACGCAGTGCTTTACTTTGAATGAGGATCAACTGAAACAACGGTCGATGTCTGAAAATAAATCTTTCAAAGTGTCACTCGTCATAAAATAATGCAAGGAAAACTGAACTTCATAGGCAAGGGCGAGTCGGAGAACGTTTGCGAGCACAAAAATGAAGTGTAAAAATAATACGTGGAACGTGGTTTTCCTTTCGGCATTGGTAATCGATGGCATAATTATCGATATATATATATAAATCATAGGACGTATCTAAAAGAGCATGTGCATTTCACTTGTTCGATGACAGAATAATACACTCTGTGAGTTATAACGATACATCGATTGACGTGCTACTAGTGTGTAGGGCATCAGTATCGACAAACAATGCTTTGTAGTACGTAGTTTAATACTCATCACTAAATTCCCTTGGCATGTGACGTGGTCCTAGTAGGCTTCAAAGGGCTACTGCTTCCCTCGGGAAGCACCTCGTGTATTTAAAGGCACAGCAAGCTGGCGCCTAGTGTAATATATTTGGTTGTAATACGAATTAAAAATTCCGATGTAATGAACTGCGACTTAACTTCGTTTACTCTGTGATAAGATAAATTCTTCTGGAAAAAAAAATTCGCTCTCAGTATCGGTCATCAACTAAAGTACGATTTTCACCTGAGTTAGAATTGTTAATTGACTTCTTATTCCATTTTGCTTTACACACTAACATTTTTTTTGAAATCTTAGAAGAAAAATCCTTGGAAAGACAGTTGCCATGAAAATCCTTTGTATAACAACAAACCGTTTTCTTGTAAAAAGCAGCAAAACATATATTTGTAATATTAAGTTATAAATAATAGCCTTGCATTACAACTTGCATTAGTGAGAAGTGTGCATAGTTATTTTTTCTAGAAATAGAATATAATGAATTAATAATAGAGAATAAAAAAATTATTTCAAAATATAATTTAGGAAACAAAAATTACTTTACTAGCATGGTGAATAGAACCCATACCCCTAGCGTAATTACCCGCACTTGTAACATCAAGACCAACTTGACTTGCGAACTTAAGTTTTATTTTTGTAGTAAATATGACTACAAGAACCTGCAAAATAATATGACGTTATTTGATTAAGAAAAATATATTTGTTTGATTTTAAGAATTATGTTGTTCAGTTGAGAGATTTCGACTACTCTTAACAACTAGGTCTTGAGAGCCGATTTAAGAGTTCTGTGTATCTGGGAAACGTGAACAGTTAATCAATAATATGGTCAAGTTTTATTGAAATGGACGTTTTATTATGAATATTTCAATTTTTTATGTGGTTTAGGTTATTAAAACTTGCAATACATTTCTACATTTCTCTTTACACGCAACTACACTTTACATCACTTATGTTTTTTTCCAGAAACAGCTATATACGGTTTTACGTTGTTGAGTGTCCGCCATTTTTCTGAAGCTCTTGGACACAGGTCAGTATAGTAATAACATTTCTTGGGGTGTATTACAAACACGGCCCTTGTAATTTTACAAACAAGTAGTTTTCCAAAATATTTATCTGTACTGTTACAAGCATCTGTAAAATTACAAACAATTTATCATTGAAAATTACAATTTTTTTTCCAGCGCTTACTCGTTTAAGGAAATCTATACTAATGTCATTACTTTCCTTTCCCTGTGGCTGCGTGTCTGTGTGTGTGGGATATTTTTGTGTAGCCTTCGAAGTTTTTGAATCATTGCAATGATTTTCAGTAGTCTAGTTCCTCTTAACAGTACTTGGTAATGACACCCCAAGTCCTGTATTTCTCGACTATGACGGATGTTCGTTTTGAAATTGACAGAAAAGCGTTTCAGTTTTTTCGGTGCGATTCGCTTTTTCTATGCTTCCAGGGCGCAGCACCAAATCGACGGAAATGGCGGCTGTAAAATGTGTAACAAGATCACAATATTGCATTTAGTGTTAACAGTGAAAGGTGGAAGTTTATGTTTGTATATATATTTTCGCAAGAGACAGGAAAGTTTAAGTCTGTAGTTGTGTTGTATGAACTAATTGCTTATGTCAGATCATACTGAAGTATTACCGTAATACTTATGAGCATATTTGTATTGCGTGTTTTTCCACTTCAATGGTTTAAAGTTGATGAATCACTTCTTAGTTTGTGGGGATAATATGTGAAAAAATATTTTGGTTACATTTTACTAGTTGAATGTCGAGCTACGTTTTTTCTTTTTTTAGTAAATTAAAGTTATGTTTTTATTAAAATAATTTATTACCCCAGCATTTTCCTGTTTTTTATAAGCCTTCACATTACATGTTTACCAAGATTTTATATCTCACTTCCCTTCGGAAATTTGTGTACAGACACACATCCCGTCCTGTTACAAATACTTGACATTCCATAACGGAACTGAATTATACTTGTTCATGTAAGTTGTGTATATTATGAGAAATATCATTTACAACATGTCAGCGAGAAGTCGTCCATTTTCAGTAACATTACATTTATTTTTAATGCATTTAGACATACCAGCAAAACCATTTTATACTCTCCATACAAGTACATATTTCCACCGCTAGATGTCAGCCACTTTGCTCGAAACCGTGAATATAGTATCTCAGGAACCATTAAACCGATTTGAACAAAACTTGGTATCTTGGCAATCCATACAATCAGCCTGACAACATCAAAATCAAATACTCAGTTCTCACTGATCCTTTACTATCAAAGATTCTGTTATCTGAAAAAAATGAACCCTTACGCTATATCTTATTAACTACCCAAAGGACTCTCGCAAAATTTAGCATATGAATAATGATGCTAAAAAACACTCTAAATATGCATTATTTTCTTATATGATTAGCCTAACTGTTTTCGAAACTGACGTAAATATAAATAGTTTAGACTGTAATGCTGCAACTATCAAGCCATATGATCAATTTCAACCAATCTCTTGGTGGACTGAAAGTACCTATTAAGATCATTAGCTTTGTTTATGCATGCCTCTCTTGCCTGCTATTTGTTTATACACGCCTCTTTTGCCTGCCATTTTTAAGCTAGCGTCACCTAAACAATGGAAGTCTTCCGTCGTATATCGAGCGCAATCAACCGATAAAATTTAGTGTACGAATAATGGCATTATTAATTTGCTCTAAATGTATATGATTTTAGCATAACAATAATATTTGACTTTTACGAAAATATTTAACATAATAGTATATCTTCTAAAGCGTTTGCTCTTAATAGCAATGGATGTGGTTATGCTACCCTATATATGTTAGCATTAACCATTATCTATGATTCCCCTTTCGTTGTATCTCCACAATGGCTTTCGAAATTGGGTGAACTCCCAGTTGACGTATAATAAGTTAACTTAAGCCCCACGTTTTCTTAGATACTCGTTGTGCCGTTTGTTGTTCCCAATTTGGCACGATAGCGTTACGCGAAATAATAAATTCTCATATCATACCTTTTGAACAACTCTGCCGACTCTCGCCAAATTAATAATGCAATTAGTGTTTTAGAAATATTTCAAGAAAATGTGAGTATTTTTTATGAACATTGGGCATTTATCTTCGAAATAGCGTAGGCTATATATAATTATTTTAGTTTCCCATACCATCTATACTTAGATGTCATGCATTTTTCAATAAAACTGGATGTTTTGGCTATACATATTTTATACGCCTTATTTAAAATAGCGTTACGCGTATAAACGAAAGTATTTTTTTTTATCACATATCAGGCACTACTTTGCTGATGAACACCAAATATGAAATACAGTTAGGGTTTTGTGGCATCTTGAACTTACGTTGTTTTAATGATAGGATATTTATTTTCAAAATTACTCTTAGTGTGAATACTTCGTTACTTTTCCTCGTCTACCAGCCAACTAGACTTACTTCAAAAACACTCCGTGTGCTTAAGTTGAGGTTAATAATGTCAAATTTTACAAACTACCAAAACAAATCCATACAAATGGACAGCTTATATACAAATATGTTGTATATATTCGACAAAGAACATAGATTAAATTACACAAAATTCATAAGTTGTATATATACGACAAAGAACATAGATTAAATTACACAAAATTCATAAATAATTAGATTTCATAAAGGCTGTATCGTTACAATGTATGTAACTTGTCACAAATCTGTAACTATAAAACATATATATATATATAAATAAAATACTTGTTGACATCTTTAGTATACTCTGTTGAAATATGTCACCTGAAATTTCAGTTTACGTGCCATAACTTCAGTCACATCTCAGACACTTTCCACCACATTTTATTTGTATAAAAGTAATGTGGGGAAGGGAAGTGGGAGGCAACGCAGGGTTTTATGAAGTTATATATTTTCGTCAAAGTGTTGTTACAAATATTGTAGTATTAAATTCCGTATTTGGTAAAATATTTCCGATTTAATTCAAATTCGATGCGTGCTGAAGTATGTACTGTGTGAACTAAATTGAGTAAATATTCGAGTCAATCGTTCCTCAATTTTGAAGATAATACCGCCAAATACTTACTATTATATGCCACTAGCACCCCGCCATCGCTTCACTCAGGTTTTATCCGTGACTACCTGCGACTACCTAGGACTACCCGTGACTACCCATGACTACCTGCGTCAGTTTGCAACCACCCATGAGTACCTGCAACTACCTTCGACTAGCTGCGACTACATGTGACTACTCGTTACTACCCGTAACTACCTGCGACTATCCGCTATTACTTGCGACCAACTGCGACAACGTGCGACTATCAGTGACTACTTGTGACTACCTGCGACAAATTGCGACTACCTACGACAAATTGCGACTACCTACGACAAATTGCGACTACCTGCGACTACCCATGACTACTTGCGACTACCTGCGACTACCCGTGACTACCCGTGACTACCCGTGACTACCCGTGAATACCTGCGACTACCTGCGACTACCCGCGACTACCTCCGACTACTTGCGACATTTTCTTGTAACGTTATTTCAATTTATCTTTAATGGTTTTGGTAGAGCATGCTTGTAAAGCAACCAAGTAGCTCATTTTCTTCCGGCTTGGTTAACCAATTTTTTTATTTCTCAAGGATTTAAAAAAAAATTTAACATAGTCTGTCCATATGGAAGAATGTAGCTTTCTTGCAGTGAAATAAACATAAGAATTGCTGTGTAGTTTTGGTAGAGCATGTTTAGAAAGCAGCCAAGTAGCTCATTTTTCGCCGATTTGTTTTACAAATTTTGAAATTTTTTTCGAGGATTAAAAAAAAAATTAAACATAGCCTATGTCCATCTGGAAGAATATAGCATCCAAACAGCCAAAGAGTTATGAGAATCGGCCCTCTAGTTTCCGAGATTAGCCGTTACATACTAACCACAAATTCACACTACCTATTTTTAATATTAGTGTTAGTATAATATTAGTATAGATGACATCTCTGCAATTACTCCACCGATTAATTAAAAATCCGGTGGAATGTTGTTTTTGTTAATATTTTTTAACGCATAATATTCCAATTTATGTCTTTCAGTACAAACTCAGAATTACTCGTTAAATTAAAGTAATCCGAAGTGAATTGTTTACTGACAGCAAATTGGCCTTAAATATGACTTTATATCAGACAATTAGATCAACATGAAGTAAAAGTGTATTTTATTGCAAAGGGCTTTTAAACGTCCCCCAGTTCTATGCTTAAAAACTTAGCAGGGGACGGCTTATAGACAAACTTAAATAAACTTACATGCCTTGCCCGGGACCCCAGATCGGTGGCACACGAAACGACTGCGCCACAGGAGGTCGCCATGAAGTAAAAGAAAAACGTGATTATAGATGGCTCAGATAGCAAAAGAAAATTGTTTCCGTACCAAACTTACTAACATACATATAGGAATTCAATGAAAGTTGAAGCATTTTTAAAAATACCATAACACCATTTTTGGTTTTTAACATTAATTAACGTGTTCTTCATTACCCGTGCATTGGTTATTTTTAAACCAAGCGACGTTTTCCTTTATGTTCGCCATGAAGGCCAGAAATATTTTTGATTTTAATGTGTTGTCCAGCCATGAAATCAAATGTATTATAACAACTGTAAAATTACGGAAGGAAGTATTTTATGTAGCCCGAATGGGAAGTTCCTTGACAGTTTCTCATTAAGTTGTAGCGAATTTGAATTGCGTACCATTTGAAACTGTACGCTAACTAAAGGGTAACAATTGAATCAGAGGAAGCAGCCATCTTTGCAGTTTAGTGTACCAGTGTTCCGTAGCCTGTATTGTGAACTGGTATAGGTTAAGTACCGCATCGTTGCCTTGCGTACGTTACCTGAGTGAAAAAGTGTTGTGCGAATGGAGCGAGCAATTCGATAGCATTTTGATGTTGCACGGAATATTTCTATCCCATAAAGAAAGAGTATACTAAAGTGATTTAGGCCTTTAAATGCTATTGGGAATAATACTTATCACTTGGTTGGCATTAGATCACACGGTACGTGGGAGCCGCTATGGTGTAGCGGCTCCATCGCTCTCCTCCCACCAAGGCGATCTGGATTCGAGTACCGGCGGGGTTTGTCTAGGATTTTTGCACGTGCGAATCGTACCGGACGATGCTGATGGTAGGCGGGTTTTCTCGGGTATCTCCCGTTTCCTCCCCCGCCCCACCCTTGCATTCCGACGCTGCCCCATACCTCGCGTCACTCTTACCGGTTCTCAATGAGCCGACGTTAAGGGGAATATGTAGCTGCGTGCACAAGGTCACGAAGCGAGGGAGCGATACGGGCGACAGTTACACGCACACCTAGCGCCTCATCGCTCCTACGCGCAAGGTGTGCAGTGTTTCCGACGTAACGCTGTACTGTGCAAATTAAATCTGTAACATAACATAGGGGTTTTACTACACGTGATGAAAGCCCACAGATTAAACTACGCCATTATTTTTGTACTTTTCACTTGCCGTTTAAGGAAACTGTGTAGGCAAGTTATAAAAATGCGATATTTATACTTTTTTCACAATTTTTTTTTCTCCGAGAACACATTTAATATCACAAAATTAAAAAAAATTGAGCCATGGAGAATTATTTTTTTTATTTTTTTTCTGACATAGTCATATTTACAGAATTTGTATTTACCGAGATACACGTTTTCGCGCAAACAACGATTTCACAGAACATGTTTCAGTACATAAGTTCTACATGTTTCAGCCCCTGTACCCGCGCACGTTGCGTACTCTCGGAAAGAACAGAGCAAGTGAAATGGGTGGCGGCAGGGGTTTCAACGCGCTCTGTCCGGTATCAGTTCCTTGTCCTCGCTGTTTCCCGGGCAAATTTCTTCAGTATGCCGCACCTGTATATTCAACTGCACCCATGCGAAATGCAGATCGTGCAGAAACTGTATGAAAAAACGGCAACTCCGCTCGCCGACACATTTGCAATAATGCTCGAGCTGTTTGGAGACATGGCCGGTGAGGTCCTGGACCTATCAGTGCCCGGCTTTTTCCTTTGGGAATATTTGAAGCCAGAAGTCTATGCTGACAAACTTCCGCAATATCTAAAAGCTAAAGGATCTCATTCATGCTGAACTGAGGGAAGTGAACGGTAATTTACTGGGTATGAATGTGTTTGATGTTGGGTTGGCCATGGAAAGTTTGACACAATCTTATATTCAACTGAGAGGCATAACTGATAATTTTCATTTTTTTATACATATGTGTTTCTTAAAAAAAGCTATAAATTAATATTTATTTTAATATTTTACTAATAGTTTTCAATCTGTGCAGTTTTATTTTAGATACCAAAATTAGATATATGTTATTGAGCTTTATAAGGCACTTATTTTCGAAATGGTGGCCATACAAATATTTAACGTTAATTTTGTATAACTATCATACCCTAATGATATATATGTATATATATAAATATATATACATTTATTTAAATACATATATATTTCATTCGTGCAACTAACTATTGATGACAATATTATTCAATGCGGTGTTTAAAAAGAACACAACAGATTAAGCGTCTAGTATTATCCTAAATTTGTATTTCCAGACACATTTAGGAAATACAGGCATCAATGTCTGCTTATTCTGACAATAATATTATTTATAGATTTTACTCACGCAAAAAATTTTATTTGATTTAAAAATTAACAGACGCAAAAAATTATTGCAATTGTTTCTCGCTGAGTTATTTGGGGCATTCTAGGACCGACAGAGAAAAAAATATATTTTTCAGTTCTTTAACGCATAAATCAATTATTCGGTGTATGTGAGGTTTTTTTAATGCCGTTTTCCATTAAATTACGTATCCACGTCAGTGGCAGCTATGAACGAGTTCGTTCTTGCCCTATACTCTCTGCAAAGTTTATAATAGGTTCAATTGTATGAATTCTAAACTGTTATATTTTCTTGTCTCCTCTACAAATACTCTAGAGATTAAACCTGAAATTGAATTGCATGAAATGCCAGACGCCATTCCAATTCGATTAGTTTCGAATGCTGCTGAGTTGCGAATTCACGTATAGAAATGTTAAAACAAAAAAACATACAAAACACTGGGATTATTTACCGTTATAAAAAAATACATATTCTATTTTATTGACACGCCCTTAACATTGAAATGCAATTTAATCTTCACTATATAAGCCAGCATTACAAAAGTATATGTAAAGGAAATCTAATTTCTCAGTATTTGGAACATGAGTAATGATTTATTTGTTTTGTTGAAAAGCCTGAGCAAACATGACTGTCATTTTTGTAAAGCAAATATTCATTATGATTTGACAGCAAATTTATCTAAATGATTGCGCCACATTATCCCATAGGCACAGGTTTCAAAGAATCGTACATACAACTGTCAATATTCGTCGAAGTTTTATTGGATGCCAATCATTTGTTTAGAAGTGACAAATTCATTGCATCTCTGAAATGAGATATCAGATTTTTAACGAGATAATCAACTGCTGGATTTTCCCCTTCCTTTAACTGCACAATGGCATTTCCAGATTTTTAAAGTTTTTTTACTTTTTTTTTCTGCGCTGTGAGTAATCGTTAAATTTGTGCCGTAGTTAACATTTCAATGGCGAAAATTAGAATGACAAAACACGCGAAAGTGACGAGGTCGGGTGTGAGTGCGGGACATAAACCACAGTGGTTGGTTTCGAGCAACCTCTGTCATTAACATTCTTTTGTCTTTTACAAGCGCCCCCCCCCCCAACCCAACACCCCTTCACCGGCGACTCCAAATTTCGATGAGCTAACGAGCATAAATTATCATGTTATGTGACCCGTGTTTTAAGTTGCCACTGTGATGTGCTTTTGGCAATTTGAATGATTCACGGCAGAGTGGTGTTGGTAAAACATGCAGAAAAATTAGTATATTTCGCTATTTCTCCTGCTTTATTACATAATGACACCAGTTTCAGGAAAAAAAATTACTAAATTTTGAGATCCATGAGAAAGAAGAGTTGCGTATACGAGAGCTCCTGGAATGCTTGCTTTAATGTTTCTCGAATATTTTATGTTGGCATTCGATTTAAATGTTACGTATTCCTAAGAATAAGTAACGCCGAAACTCGCCAAATTGATATCGTTGGAAGACATCTTTTTATAGGCCGTTCACGGTAAAGTGAGCACTTTTGAAGCCCTAGTTACTTTTTTCTTTCAGCCAATTTATATCCTTCCACCGCTTGTTAATGAAAACTCTGCCATGTGAGTGATAAACATAGTGTATACATTCACTATACCGAAAACTAATAATGCGAAGCCACAATGAAATGTATTTATTGGTTATTCTGTCTAATGAAACTGCTTCAAAAAGTGCTCACTTTACCGTGAACGGCCTATATCACTATGATATTTAGTTAACCGTAAGTAATAAGATATGATATGGTAAAGGAGACGATATTAGTTTTGGACGCTTCTTATATACCGTACCCGATATGCTCACCACAACGGAACAATTTTTTTCCTTCCGACTACATACCTTTCGTTTTAAAAATAGTTTTTGGAAAATTCGTACCAACAGAACATGCAACGTAGGTAAAAAAAATAAAAATAAAAATAAATTTAAAAAACCAGCAAAATCATACGTTAAAAAATAACTCAACTATTTACATAATCAGCCTCCATCTGTCTTTATGTATACACGCCGGTAGATTTGATGATGGTTCGAAATGTTAAAACAGTAGAAACTTTGTTTTATAAACTTAAGACATAACGAAGTAGTTTCCATCATACTTGATGGTAGTTGCCAGAGTGAGTGAAGAGACTTGGGCGGCTCTCAACAATGAGGTCTTGAGAGCCGATGAGGGAGAATGAAGTGAGTATGAAGCGGAGCCGAAATGAATGGGCGGGAGAAACGGGAGATCCCCGAGATTCCCCACTTGCGAAAGTCTCGTGACCCGATCGAGGATCGAACTCGGTTCACCTTGGTGGGAGGATAGCTTGCTAATCGCTCAGCCACCGTGGCCTCTCGTATTTGCCAGAGTATTCCCTCTGATGTGATGTGTATAACCGTTAGCCTTTTCTGACTCTTACTTTAAAAATGCCAGCTGACAAGCTGTCTGGTACACGTAGTTCGCCACACAAAGTATAGTTTAAATGTACATTTAGTTAGCAAAGTCTATAATTTTAGTATCAAGCGAAAAATTAAAAATATTTAAAAGTAATTTTTTGCAAAATAAATGTTCTCGGTGGCCTATCATAATAACGATTGTATAAATAAAACTGGAACACTGGCCATTAGATACTGAGCCATATTTAAGTTTTATATCATGGATAATGCTGTCTGCGATCCACCAACATTGTGGACACTAAAGTGTATGTATTGGATACAATAATTAGTGTGAATACAGTAAGTTCGGTTTATAAGGTTTTAATAGTTCCAGATGTATGGTATGTAATAATAAAGTTCAACGAGGACACCATTCAGAAAATATAAACTAATATAGTCTGAATCAAACCTTTGAAAAATCACCCCATATACGACGTGTTTAGTTATTTTCTAAGTAGGCCTATAAAATATATTATAACCGTTTTATACCTCTGTTTGTTAACACGAAGGCATTTTTTTTTTTTTTTTCAAAAACGAAATTTTGTCGGTATTTTATTGAAAAAGTATATTTCATTTACAATAAATATGAATAGAAACAGTGAGAAAATATGACGTGTGTTGGTAGCGCCTAGTAAGAAATAGTTCTCGTCCCAAGGATCATTACAATTAAGTGCGCACGAATTCGGTGCGTTGTCGTTTGGTGTAATATTAGACACTTAGTTAAGCTTACTTTGCACGAGGCGGAGGAATATCCTGGACGTAGAAATTTAGCAGGACTTCAGGAAATTGGCAAGTAGCCGTGAATAGATTATAATTTAAAATTCCTTTTTTGAGGTAGACTGTAAGAGCAGTTTGTTATTCGTTTGTCTGTCTTGTCTGAATTCGTTGTAACGGCTTCATATAAATGGTGTGACGATATTAACTATTTAGGTCATGTTATGTTTCAAAGCAGTTGACCAAATAGTTGGTCTACTAGCGTATATATCGCTCGCAACATGTACTTCTGCCAACATAAGATGTAGGATGAAACAGGTAAATGGTTAGGTAGCCATAGAATGCAAAAGTAAAATATATTTTAAGACGCCATTTTTAAAACAGTGTTTTATCAACTGAATAATGCAACTTAGTTAGCCTACCACGGTACTTCTCCAAGTACATCAAATTTGGGGATAATATGTTAAGTAGAGAGATGCTGCAGAATGTTTGTTATTTCAGATGACACTAACAAAGTCACAGATTAATGAGAGTACCAGTTTAAAAATATAATTATGAAATCGTCGTATGTTAATATACACAATTAAATCCACATCGGTCAAATTATTCATAAGACATTACATAGCACCTAAAATTTTTCAATGAGCGCCATTTTGAAGTTAAGTATCCCTAAGTGTAGAAACCTAAAAAAAATACTAGTTTCCTAGAGACGTTTTATAAATGTTTACGTTTAAGTGTATTTCGAAAGTCTTTTAAATGTACAGAGCAAACGCCCAAACTGCGATAAGTGGCTCCTTATGGAAAACTAAGTCGAAAGCGCATCGGACACCATATACCTAAACGTAATATTATAGGAGATAGGAACCTATGAAAGAAGGTTTTTGAAAACATATGTTTTCCGAATGACTTGTACAATGGCTACAAAGTCCGCAGCAAAAAGGTGACTTATGCTTCCCATGTTGCCAGACACACATGCATAATGCTGGCCGTCCTCGGTATGTGCGCGCTGTTCGGCTTGAGGAAGTGATGCCTCAGCACATCGATGAGCAGATGTTTCGAGATTGTGTGTCACTTTCATTAAATAACATGTCATAGAAACTACACGAAAATATGTTTCGGAAGATGACTTGGTAACTGTCAGCTCTGACTCACAAAGTGGTACTTGTCCGAGTAATAACTTAAGGAATACATTATTTAACAGTAGTTTGTATTTGTAGAAGTTTGTCAGGATAACTGTAGATAACTCACCTCTTGGGCGATCTGAAGCCAATACCGTCTAAGGCAAAGGAATTTCACAATAAAGTGAGAACTTTTGGAATCATCCTTGGAAAAAGTCACTGTCCCTGCCCACATATATATTTTAACGAGAGCACTGAGTTACATACGCCCAGTAAAATTGATAACGATGGATCTTAACGTCGAATAAAAGGTGTTAGGTAACAATTTCTGATAATTTAAATTATTACTTTCGCTTTACGTTTTTTTAAAATGCATTTCAATGTAAAAATTAGCAGAGTAGTAAAATATTTACTTTTGTCATATTTTCACAGTCACTTGACTGACACATGAACAAAGTGATGAGGCCTATGGACAATGTTGATCTTACATAAGGCGTAAAAATACACAACGTGCATACAAGTAGATCCTAAGCAGGGCTTTCAGAAGTGCTCTTTTTATCGTAAATACCCTATAATGAGCATTTGGCTTGTCTGGGTCCTTCAGATAAGAACGCTAGTTATTTATATGAAAACGTGCAGTGCACTTAAATGATATATCTAGCGGCGACCTCGTACCGAAATTTCAAATTCGGTGATGCGTGATGTTCCATTTATATGGGGCGCATCCTCTTAAAACCCGAGCACTATCCAGCAGACGTTATGACTTACCAGTAGCAAAATCTTCATTACTATGCCGTGTTGTGTGCGTGACGTTAGGATGCGAAGGAGCGTCTTGTCTACTGTGCACTTCTCAAGCGGGAACACGCACAGCCAGACCTCAGAAGGTACCTGGAAGTGTCATGTCACTGGTCGCTAAAGACTTGTGCATTTTCGTGACCTTATTTAAACCAGACGGCATGCTTATACGCTTGTGTGCTCGTGTTATGCTCGTGAATCGATGGCATGTGAACATGCTCATGGTTGGTTTAATCTTCCGTAGCTGCAGCGAGCATTTCTGCAAAGGCTTACTAAGTTTCGTAAGTTATCGTCGAATGGAAGGCTGGCTGAACGCAAAGATATCGGAAGCGAAGCAGAGATAATTGTAAATTATAGCCATCTGTGAAACGAACACACAGTTTTGAATCACTTGAATACAAATCAAAATTTGAACTCTTTGTCACGGAGATAAAGACAAATACACAAATAAAAACTCGTATTATTTTTCGTAACATGACCAAATAAAAACAAGTGGTGGATGACTGTGATAAAAGAAATTTTGTGAAGTGCAGTCCACTGGAGAGAGAGAGAGAGAGAGAGAGAGAGAGAGAGAGAGAGAGAGAGAGAGAGAGAGAGAGCTTTGAATAATTCCGTTTTTATATAAAACACTTTGATGTTTATTCGTGATGTTAATTATCCCAAAATACAGTACACAACAGGTGTATATTTCTAGTTCCTTGTTTTGAATATTCATTTTATATTACTACCTACATTTCAGGTTTTAAATAACGTACTGAGTTTATAACTAATATGTTGTATGCTGTACTGACGCGGAAACTTATATCATGTAATCATAGCATTGTGGTAAAACTACATTATTTGGAAATTAATTATTCCCGGAAGTTCATATCAAATGTTGTTTCTTGAGTTTTATTTATTAATGTGGTCTTAATTTGTAATGAAATTATGTAAAGTGTATATTTGTTAAATACTGGAGCCTTATTTTTGAGAATCTGTTTATTCATTTTGCATAACCAGTGAAAGGTACCTTCTTCGCTACATATGAGGCCGTACTCCAATGTACAAAATAGCACAATGTACAAAAATGCACACGGAGAGAAACTTTGAATTTAGTAACAATAAAATTCCGGGAGTTTCTCGACCTAAATTATTTGGAGCTACATGTGTCACACTGTGATTCCTCGTATTATAAAATGACGCGTTCTCATCGCTTAAAATTTTAATGATCTTTTCCTTATCTAACGCAACGTTTATTGTGACACGATTCTTTAGAGGATGTATGAATATTTTCCTTACCTACGTATGTCGTGTGCAGACATTTACCTGACAAAACTACACACTAACAGCACCCACGAATATACTGTTAACGGATTATCAGAAAATTAAGAATTCGAATACATAAAAATAATTGGCCAATTGTATTAGTAGGTTATGTTTTATGTACAGTAAAATGCTTTTCAAGTGTGGCCAAGAAGATTTTATAGCGCACAACGTAACCGACATTAAAATAAGGCATATTAATTATAAAAACAAAAAGTTGACTATTAACGGAAACAGAATTTTGGGGTAGAAATGCAGAGTAGTTCTTTTTTTCGCTGCAGGGACAATGTAACTACTTATAGTATTTATTAATTCGGTAATACCTATCCATAGTCATTTATACATGTAAAAACGACATATAGAGCTTAGTTAGCGGTTTGAAATCAACATTTGCAATTGTTTTACATAGCTCATTTTTCGCTTCAGCTTTCATCGTCACCGCAACAAAACTTTGGAATTGCTTACCTCAGGAAGTCACAGATATACTTTCAATCACTAAATTCAAACAGCTATGTAATAACAGCTTGCTCACGCTATAAATATTTAAATGAACTTGAAACGTGGGTTTGATATAAGCAAACAAAATATTTATTGTGGAGGTTCCTCTTTAATAATACCTGTAACTTATTTGCTTTCTGCTTCCTGCGACTGTAGTGATGTTTCTACTGATTATGTTACTGTTCAATTAATTAAATGTATAGTTAATATATGTAGATGTGTGAATGAGCGTGTGCGAGTAGATGTATTAATGTCTTATTTTATGAATATGTCTAGTTAGCTGATAATTTTAGATCCTTTATATTATAATTTTTAATGTCTTACATTAATTTTTTTTTTTCTCTTTTCCCCGTGTTTAATTAGTTATATGCTGTGATTTTTTGTTCTTCAGTAATCCTTGAAATAAATTTCAGATTTAGAACTTTTGCTAGTCAATTTCATCTTGTAGTTTAATTTTATAAATAGTACAATGATATATATGGGTATATGTCAGGTGTGTATATGGATTTGTGTATGCATGTACGTGTAAGTTCACAATTAAGATTTATTTTATTTTATTTAAGTTGCTTTTATATATTTAATTTAAGTCTCTTTCTAAGTTTATAGTAGACATTAAGGTTTGGGTCATTGTTTTATTTCTTTCTCTTTTAAAAATACAAGTGTTATGTTTTACTATCCAAAGTGGTTAAGTGTAAAAGAAGGGGATACTACCTTAACTTCGCCATATACTGTCATTGTGTACACTAAATTTACTTACAGAGGAAATATAGGTATGTTCTATGGCACGACTTTCAAAAATGCTCAGGTGGTAGAAGAGCATATAAAATGAAGAATAATTAATTTTTTTGAAGATAAGTGCAAATATTTATTTTCGCTCAGAAACTGTTTCTGTTCCGCATTATTAAGGCCTGCATTTTACTGCGAAACGCTACTAACCGTAGTCCAACTGTTTTTTTATAGAAGGATGACGGGAAATCTGTGGAGCACTTTCCCACGCTTCCTAGCGAAAATTATGGACGGCTCAGCCCATAAAAAAAATTAAATTCCCCGCGTTCCTTTTCTTTTATTGAGGTTAGGTCATTTCATTCGCCAAGGGTTGAATTAAGAGTTTTTCGCAGACACGGACGCTGGGGTTTGGCCTGAAACCAGGCGTAAACGCGGGATAAATGATATCGGCCGGCGAAGAAGAGCGGAGTTATTGCTTCCAGTTTCCTGGGCTATTCTCTTTCAGATACACTCCTGTTATCGATTCCCGAAATGTCGGGAGGGTGGATACGGGGGAAATGGTTCGACGGAGGCTGTGGTCCGGATGGGAAAGATAAAAGAAAAAAATTGCGAAGAACACCAGGTGGTTTACGGTAGTTCTCTAATATCGACGCGAACTGCAACTCAGCGCTGGCTAACAGGAGGTCCGTGACATCCTATAAGGTCGAGAAAAGCTGACGCCCGCTGCTGTATACAGCTTCTCCGGAGTCGGCCAGTGCTATTATTGTGTACAGTATAAACTCTCGGCGATCGTTGGGGGAGACAAAATAAAGCTCGGATATTGAACTTTCAAAAGGCGTTACGACTTTTTCACCTCCCTTATTAAATTCTCTTGTGACTTACTGACAGTGAAAATTAATCGTAAAACGCAGCTCCGACGTTTGTAATTAATTTTTGATATGTGTTTTTCAGTTTCGGCATTTTTTTTTTCCCCATATATTACTCTCCTTCAGCAAAAACACTATAACGTTGTTATAAATTTTAAGGATACATTTACAGTTCTTCCTGTACACGGGTCGCTGGAATCTTGGTATGTGACTATGCGAACTGATAAAAAGATTTGCCACAGCACAGCTACACTCTTTGATATGTGGTATTCCGCTGTAGTCTGAATTTTACTATGAATAAAATTGTGTTTTCAAATTAGCGGTTTCATTAGAGGATAACTGCTTATGCCACATTCAGGGACGTGGGTAGCGTTCCATGGGTAGCTGTAGTACATAATATAATAACTCATAAAAATAAATATAATACATTCTGTACTACAATCGTGGCATATTCCAATAAAGCACATTAAAAGAATGCAATGATGGGTTTGGTTGCACTACATACATATATCTTCGTTTCGTATTTTCTGACGATGAAAATATCTGCTTATTTCTGTTTATTTTGGTGATGTCACCTCAGTATTCCCATTAGAAATCTGCTTAGAGCGAAACGGTTTGCCTGTGGTTGGAAAGGTTGTCTATAAGTTGTACTGGAACATACACGTGAAAACAACGTTGGTTCAACGTTATTTGCCAAAGGAATTTTGCTACCACGAAAATGTTATAAGATTGTTTAGCGCCTTCAGACAGTGGTAGCACTAACTCATGAAATGACAAACTATATTGTAAGTATGATTATTATGAACAAGGTAGAAGATATATAACAAGTTGGTAGATATACGTTTGGTAATTGGTACGTATTTGTCTGTTTTCAATTAAATTTTTATTTAACTACGGAAGAAATATTTTGTTAACAATGTCCCTTTTTGTATTTTATAAACTACGAAGGTTTTTTTAATGCCTGAGATCCTTTCTCTCTGAAATTCATATCGAAATTTGATTATACTCTGTGTCAATATTGTGAACACAATGGTTGGTAATTGTTAAAAGTTGGGCCTACATCGCCTAACCAACATTATAACAACAATGGAAACTATTATATTAAAAAGTTTAATACAATTAGTACATATGTTATCGTGAAACTATGGTTTTCAACACACAAGCCATGTCCTAAGTATATCTTCTTTGTTGGTCATGTGTTGGTTACTTGTTGAAAAATATACCGTCGGCATTTTGGGCCAACGCTGTACAATCTTCATAATGTCACTAGTATCAAAAAATCGTTTAAATGAAAAAAAATATTTATTTTTGCATTAGTAGTAGTAGGATGATGTATGTTTAGGCCGAGGGCATCGGATCCGGATTCGCCTGGCCGTCATCTTGTTACGTCACCCGTCCGCCATCTGTAAATTCCTTTTTTTCCCCCTCAACATAAATTTATATACGCTAAAAATGTCCCTTTTCCCCTAAAAAATTCCCTTTTTTACCTAAAAAAAAATCCCCATTTTTCCAGGAGCAGGCGAGAGGGATTAGTGACCCCAGGGTCACGGATCAGCGACCCAGCTGCCCGGGATCAGTGACCCAGGATCAGTCCCAGATGATCAGGAGACAGGGATCAGTACCTATGACCTTTCACCTTTAAAATGCAAAAATTAAAAAAATTGAAAACAAATCACAGAAAATTTTTAAAAAATCAATTAACAAATTAATTACTAAAATTTTAGTTTAAAAATAATTTTAATAAGTAAAAATCAATCTATTTTTATAAAATTTTATTTAAAAAATTTTTGTTAAGAAATTTCTTAAATAAAAAGTTATTATACCTAGCGGCTATTTCCCCTTTTTCCCCTCGAAATTTCCCTTTTTTCCCTAAAAAATTTATCTTCACCAATTTAATTAAAAAACTTATATTTCCCAGTATCGCCATTAATCACATTCGTTCCATCCCCAGAAAAACACTGACTCCCTCACACCCACTGCCCTCTCCAATACTCATTCCACCATCTTGATTTTTCGTTCGTCATTTGTTTATACGTTTCTGGAGACCGCCATATTTGTTTGTTACTGGAGGCTGCCATATTTGTTTTTCTTTCGGTCGTCATTTGTTTGTACATTATTGGAGGTCACCATATTAGTAGGCAACCACCATCTTCGTAGGCATCACCCATCCACCATATGACATGGAATAAAAAAAACTCGAGAACAATACATAAAAGTCAGCAAACATAGTAGATTGAAGACTATCACCGCCATATTAGATGAAGACTATTTCGACCTTGACCCAAAGACCTTGAATGGACTTGAAAACAAAAATCGGTTAAAAGTATATTAAATTCAACAACCATAATACATTACTTACTACCACCACCATAGTATATGCAGACTACCTCAAACTTGACCCGAAGACCTTGAATGACCTTGAAAACAAAAGCTTGAGAAAAAGTACATAGAAGGCAGCAAATATATAACGTTACCGGCCACTACCACCATATTAGTTGCAGGTGACCTTGGAATTGTATGTTTATGTGACTAAACTAGACCCACCATACTAATAGCGACCAAATGCACGAGTATGTTATAATCATGGTGTGGATCAGCATTTTATAGGCTTAATAAGTGGTAAATTTAAATGTCTGTACTGCCAGGTTCCTGGAGACTTGGAATGTACGAAGGCAGCTAGGGCGATAATCATTCATGCTCTTCTCAGACACCAAGCTGCCACCAAGCCGCCACAACCAAACATCCTCACCAAACATCCTCACCAATCCTCCTCAATCCTTCTCAATTCTCCTCAACCCTCACCAATCCTCCTCAGTCTCTAGAAATCATTGGTCTTTCCGTGTGCCTCTACCCATACATATAAGAAAAATAGATTCACCTACTGTCTCCAAGATTTTCACATTTCAACAGAATTAATGTTCGCGTTTTCAATCAACTATTTGTACATTTTATACTAAAGTCTTTATCATTATATTTTCACTTCTTGGTGTTTATAAGCGAGTGATTATAGCACCACTTTAAAGTTGTGAGGGATAAATTGGCAAGACACAAAAAAAATGAAGGAAAAACATTTGTTTATATTAATAATTTATTATTATTTTGTAATTACATTTTCTGAAGAAAGCAGTTAATCGCATCATCTGATATAACCCCGATCCTTAAACTCGCTTATGATCGAAACGACCTCTTTCATGGCCGTGTAATTCCCACGTCGTTGCCTATCAAGCAAATATTTAGGTCTCTCTACAAGTTTGTTGGGATCTTCGGTAAGTATATCGTCAGTATACTCGATGTCTTCTGCCTTCTTCACATCACTTGTCAAAGGAGACTCGTTGGGGAAATGTGCAGGACTGTCGAGGGAATTATCATCGTCTTCAACACTATCACTATCGCCATAGTCATCATCAATGCTATCTTCATGATCGTCTTCACGTCCTGCTGCATCCTCAATAACAAGTTTACTTTTCTGTGTAGCAGGAGTTGTATGTCCATTGGTATTTAGAGCTGATGACCGCTTATTTCTAAGTTTTTCGACCTCACACGAACATCTTGCAAGTGTATCTTCCGCACAAACCGACTGGAATGCACTCATTTCGACCTTAGCATTAACTGTGGAGTCGTCATCGTCTGCGGAAAGGATACCCTTCGATGTAGGAGAAGGTATTGATGACATCACTTGCTGGCTCCCAGTAGACGAAAACCTTACAGATATGACTATCTTCCTGCAGTGTGTCATCTTGCAAGAGCTGCATGTGGCCATTGTCGTAATGCTTCATCGTCTGAACAGGTCTATTCGTACGGACCGTTCTCTCACGTCACCGAGCATTTTGACCATAGGGGAATACTCGATTGCATAATCGACACTGGAGACAGTCAGCGATGGTACAGGTTGTGGTTCCATGTTAGTTGAGGTCAAAGGCAGCTCTTCGTTTTCGCAATTCATTTTCGTGGTATAGCGAGAGAGCGCTTCCAAATCGATGTTTACTTCACGGAGTCAGAACATCCACTGACATTTCTCTATTTAAATGCGGTTCTTTTAGAAGTAAAGCGTCTAGCTTGTGACCATAAAATTTGTATGTAAAGAATTGGAGCACTCTGGAAAACCCAAATACTTGTTCGCCCTAGATGAAAACATGTAGGTACTATTATATATGTTCATATATATAATATATGATAGAACTATATATAACCGCCCGATGCCCTTGGCCCAAAACATACATTTTTCTACTACTTGCTTTGTATGAAGTATTTCCAAAAAACGATCTTCCTTTAAATTACGTATTGTGGTTTATGTTTTGAGATAATGTTATTGACACATCAGTGATGATCGCTTTTTTGTTTTGTTGAGCCAACATTACTTTTCAAACATGATGTTTAACATGCGATATTATTAATATGTTTAAAATAAAAAAATGTATATAATGTCTTTCGTTTCCTTGATCACTCAGGTTTTGTTTAGAACATAGTTTCTTTAAGAATGCACAGTCTATACTTTGCAGTATGTTGGTTATCATTTGGAAAATATACTATTGTAACTGGTATGGAATGAAGACTTATATGCTAGCCGTTGGAGTTTGTTTGGCCTGTTGATATGTAGACCTATGGTGGGTTGTCTGTAGTGTTGGAATAAAAACTTGCGTTTGTTAATACGCATCAGTTGTTACTATAGTTTCATGCACATAAAATAGAAAATCATTTAGCGACATTGCTCGTAATTTCAGGAATATAACACGTAATAGAAATTGAACTGTGTTACCGAATATTTCATATTTCTTCACCACACCTGTGGAGTTAAAATCGAGTTCACTGTAAAACTTGATTGAACTTTCAGAAAATCAATCTGGGAAAGTTGCCAAAATAATAACTACTGCAACAAAATTTTTTCTTGGAAAATTTTCAATAAATAATTATGCAGTGCAATAAATTAAGGAATATATTTATACGAAAATTATCTACAAGAGGAAAAATTTTTTTCATAATTCTCTCAAAAACTAGTGAAAAATGATATTGCAGGAAAAATTTTGGGAATTATATTCACAAAAGAAATGTCGCCGGCAGTGAGACTCGAATCCGCAAAGTGTTTGTAATATCGCGCACCATTTACGACTCGACCATTCCATCTAATACACTTTCATATTGTTTAAGAGATAAGAATATGGTTTATTAACTCGGGCAAGAATTGAGTGAGTGAAGAGATTTAGGCGCCTCTTAAAAGTTAGGTCTTGTGAGCCATGCGATAATCCGGGAGTGGCTCGGCAAGGGATTAAACCCAGTCCGCCTTGGTAGGCGGGCAGGCTAAGCCACCGTGGTCCTGTAGGTGCCCGTCACACCTGGATATACCCCGAGAAAACTAGCCGGCAAGCACCATCATCCAGCACGATTCCCACATGCGAAAATCCGGGAGTGAACCCGCTGGGGATCGAGCACGGATCGCCGTGGTTGGAGGCGAGCGCCCTAGCCACTGCGCCACCGCTGCCCCGGGATGCCAGTGCTGGCATTGCGAACCAGCAGATTTTCATTAAAACCTCTTTGGTTGGTTAACAAACATTAACTGGTCAGGTAAAATGCACCTAATTGTGTAACTATACGAGCTTTGAAAGTAAAGTAAAGGCAATAAAGTTTTTAATACTTGAAAGAAAAACTTTAAAAAAATATTCTTATTCTAGTGTTATTATTTCACATCACGTCATATGCAAACACATCATTTTTTGCAAATTAAATTAGTTCGTATCATTGATTTCGCGACGCAAACCGATTCCTGGTCATTTAAGAAATTATCTTAGCTGTATTACAAATAAGGTTCTTGTAACGTTACAAATATTACGTTTCAAATTGATATTAATTGTATTTTTTTACAATCTTTTGTAAATATACAGAAATTTCGGAATGAATTTTACAAATTTGACTTTAGTGTAGGGAGAAGCACACCAGACTGGTAGCACAATGGACATGTTTTCGTGCCCATTTCCTTCTGGAAATAATTTCAGACTGCGAATTCTAATGAAGGGTAGTCTATATTAGGTATACTAGCAATCCTTTGTTGGTAAATAGCTGAATATTGGTTGTTGTCAACTAATAACCCAATGTCTTTTTTATATTTAGCCAATGTTGGCCCAACCAAAAAAAAAAAATACTTCTGGGGATCGAGATAGGATTACACGTAGTTAAAGTAAGATTCTTAGTTAGTTTTGTAGAAGCCCGGTAGCAGTTATTTTCTCTTGAACAACAGAACTAACATATTACAAAACCGCTTTGAAATATAAGGCAATATAAATAACATTTCAAAATCCTGTGTTACGAAATCACCCCCCCCCCCCCCTTCCATGACCAAAGTCACCCTCACTTACGGGTACTGTTTATAGCTGTAAGTTTTGTGGTGTCGTCTCTGTTAAAGCCTGTTGTTAACACTAGCTGTAAAGCTGAACTAGGGCGTGAGGGTCTCAGCACTTAACGCTGCTCCCAAGTTGAGGCAATCCAAAGGAGGGTCTGGGTGGCGTGGATGCCCCTCTTTCACCCCGCCACCACCACTACACGCCCTCCTCATTCCGGCACGGGGCGCCACTGAAGTGTTTTCCTGCCATCCTCGACTTCCAGCCATTTCACGTCGTAAACAACGCCTTTCGGAGCCGCACCCGCCGCGCAGAGAGAAACTTTTTTTTATGAATTCTCCCGACTGGTGTTGCGGACTGACTGATAATGCCTGGGCTACCCTCGTGGAGGAGAAAGTAGCACCGCAATTCTCAGACGCGAAATTACTTTCTCGCAATCCCAAATATACGAACTGTTCAGAAATAAAACAAAATGACTTGTTTGTTGCTTGTTACCAGTACTTGAACTTCTATCCCAATGAATTGGCCGAGAGGATGTGCTATCGATTACGGAGACATATAACGTAAATAACACAAAATAGTGCTGTGACGAGCGGTTAAGTGCATCCAGGTTGACCTCGTAGAATTCAGTGGCTATTGCATGTAAATCATTGAAAATCAAAGACTGACGGAGACGACGATAAGTATAATTGTTCAGTCTTATTTTGTAAGGCTTTACAACATACCACAGAAAATAGTCAATGACGAACAGACGCATAGCCCAACGTCTAGACAAAAGGCAAAGACAAGGACATACATAAAAGCCCTTACTACTGCGTCTCGAGAGACGTTTAGTATCTGCCGAGGTTGGGGCTAACACCAAAGAATATCCAGTCTATTATGCACGGACACAACTGAGTCACGCTCTCACTCTCTCTCTCTCACTCTCTCGAATCAGTCTGTCCTTCCAGAACAGCATGATTGCACTATTTACACAAGGCTTGCTACACTATACGACTACCCTCTTCGTCTAATATACAGGATGAAAACGATAAGTGTATCGTGACAATGCAACATGTGTTTCAAACAAAAGCTATTACTAAACGTTCCCGATTTGACCTCTGTACAAACCGGCTTCAGCTGACCAGCAGGTCGATTAAAGCCGGGCCCACAGCAGCGCACTGCACGTGTTTTATTACACATTTGTCAAGCGATTTACGGCTATTTCGCAACCCTCTGGACCACAAGGGTCCCACATAAAATTACTCGTCTTGGATCCCTGTACACTATTGCGTACAGTTGTAAACACTTATCGTTTACATCCTGTATATGTCTTACCTATAGGGTTCTAATGGTTAGTTTGCTAAAATATTTGCAGTTTACACAATGTGTTGTACCTTTAATTGTGTCAGAATTCCGAGGCATACTAATATTACTTATTACTACATCGTGCTCCGTGACGCGAACACAATCATGTGAATAATAAACAAAAACTCGAGTGGGGAGTGATTCCAGGGCGAGGCAACACTCACCGAGTGACTGGCTTTCCAGCTGGGACCCGTAGGCGCCCGTCATCCCCGAACATTACATGAAATGAGACCCTAGGATGGAGCGGCGCTGGAATGCAAGGGCGGGGAAACGGGATTACACCGAGAAAACCCGCAGGCTAACGGTATCGTCCAGCACGATTCCCACATGCGAGAATCCGAGAGTGAACCCGCCAGGTATCAAAACTGGGTCGCCAAGGGGGTGGGGAGGAGGCGAGTGCCCTAGCCACTGCGCCACCACTTCCCCATGTGAATAAAAAAAGCACAATAAAGTGAGCCGGTCGTCAGTCGCATTCGGGAGGACGCGGGATCGATTTCAGGTCCGGCCAACCTGATTTATGTATATCCATGGCTTCCCGAAATCACTCCAGGTGAATGCCGAGATGGTTCCGTGCTACATCACATGGCCTGCTCCTTCGAGCAACACGCCCCGTCTCGAATGAACCTACTCTCGACCAGACCCATCTACCGGAGAACTGCAATCTCGTCGTTTGTCTGGACGGATCCCGGAAAACCGTATAACACTGAAATCAGCAGAGCTGGAACGGAATTGAAATCACTGTGCTCCAGAATGTGAATCTCCTGTGCCGTCTCACTCCGCCTGCCTGCGTTATGGGCGTATTTGAACTTGCCGTCTGTTTGGCATAGGGTAGTCACGGTAAAACTAGCACGTCTGAAAGCCCTGCTCAAGGTCTACTTGTATGCACGTTGTGTATTCTTCCGCCTTATGTAATTTTAACATCGTCATGGTCCTCGTCACTTTATTCAGGCGTCGGTCAAGTGAAACTGTAAAATTATTAGAGAAGTAAATATTTAACTAATCTGCACATTTGTACACTTCAGTGCATTAAAATCACAAAAATGGAAATAAATAATTTAAGTTATCAATAATGGTTGCCTAACACGTCTGATTCGACGTTTAGATATGGAAAGATCCGGAACTACTTCCCATCCACCGTTACCAACTTTACTCGGCGCATGCCACTCAGTGCGCCCGTTAAAATATATGCAGGTAGGGGCAGTGACATTTTTCTAACATTGATTTCAAAAGTGCTAATTTTATCGTGAACAGCCTTTATCACATTCGGAAACACTACTTTTCGCAGTACCGATCTTTATCCAGTATCGAATTTTACCTGTTATCGATATGTAAGGGATATTAAAATTATGAATCCAATATTTATAAGGTATTATGTTGAGTAGTTATAAGGTTATATCAGTTTTCGTTCAAAATTAAGTACCATTCAAAAATTTTAATTAGCAGTAATTAACATTTTTCAAACAGTCAATATCAACTTAAAAAAACACAAAATTTTAGAAAAATATGTAATCTTAGTAAATATTTAAAACTAATTACGGCGAGGAAAATGCGTGGCACATGTTATTTTTGGATTATTTGTATGCAGTTATAAAATAATTCTGTGTGGAAGTTTTGGAAAATCAAAACACAATGTTTGTTGCAAAAACTGCAAAATATCTTTAAATTCCTACTGACTCCTGTTCGGAGATATGTGTATCGAGCCAAATTACTTCCTATGTTAATCCTGAAAACAGTGGATGTTAAAATTATACATTATCGTTCCACTGCAGTATTCTTCCTTTAAGTACAAACATATTGCAAAATCGTACAGCGAAAAACTGACAATCAACACATACCGGCTCACCGTATATTATTATCTTTAAATCGTTGTCTGAATTGCTATTAAAAAAGCTGATATGAGACACAATATAACATAATCAGCATTAAGGTAAGTAAACGATCAGTAATATTCCGTAATAGCCCAAGGACGAATCCACAGCATGAGCTAGTTGTCAGTATAAAAATTAACGAGTTTTGTAAAATTGCACACGACAATTAACATAACACCATTGGAAACTGCAAATCATATTTTAACTGTTTTTTTTTTACCCCACATATTAAGCTTTTACCTTCCACGCCTTTTGTAAGAATTCAACTTTTATGGCGCTCGCCTTGTGGTTCGAGTACCATTTTTTTACATCCGCTAGTAGAACACAGTCATTAATAAAAATCTGGCTACCCATATTTTGAAATTAAAAGTCCACCATGGTTCTTTTAGAAATATATTACTTATTCGACATTATAATTTTCCGTAAGAGCTGTGAAGCAGGTGAGTAACGTTCATTTAAATGGCTTGGAATCTAATAGCGATTGCTAGGTACACGATTTACTAAAGACCATAGCGCTGTAGGGAGGGAGCAGATATTTGGACCAGGCGCCTCTAGGGGCAAGCTTTTCTACTTTCCTCTCTATCCTCTTTCACCACAGCCACATCGCCGGAAAAACTTTTGATTAGATAAAGCCTTTTCCAATCAAACCTTGACCCCATTACGCGAAAGCGTGACTCCGGATGCGGCGCTTTTATCCAATTACCACTTGCAGTTTTACGACTTGATTTCAAACAAGTACATTTCCCAGAACATCTCAAAAATACATTATAAATCGGCACCCAACATTTTTTTCTGTATTTTACGGTAACAGTGGATAAGCTCTGAACCTTCCATATTCTTTGAAATGACGGGATAGATTTCAACTCGCTAGCACAGGATGTGGGCGTGTCCGCTGGTATAGTGCATGTATGGTTGCTTTCAACGTTTATGAAAAAACCCTGATAAAGTTATACTTTCATGCTATTCCCGGCCACATGCACAAAAAAAAAAAAGCTTTACCAACCCCAGAAAAAATCAAAGGATCAACACAATGCATTCGAGTGCAGTCGGTTTAATCATGCTGTTCATAATAAGTATTTCGAACTAGGCAATAATAACACAACTGTTTACTCTTTGTTTTATCCAGAGTAATTATGCATGAAATATTTTGATTTATAATTATAAAATTGAAAACGTTATTAAACGCAAAGTAGGATACTATTATATAAGCAAAAGTATATAGCCCTTGTGATCAATGACATATTTAAGAAGCAATTAAACTCGTCGTATAGGGGATAATTTTTCAAAGGGATGGTCTCGGAAAACGTAGAGATGTTACTACACCACCTAAACCAGACGCCAGAGGAGAGGTCAAATTAACTTACCGAGTCACGGAAGAGCTGCCTTGGCAACCGCATAAGTGACGTTTCGCAGGTGTGCGGGCAAAACAACCAGCTCGGCCAGGGTTGTTTGCCCGCGCCAACTATCGATAAACACCATCCGCACCGCACCGCACCGCTCGCTCGCTCGCAGATATCTGGTTAGCCGCCGACTAAAGCGGGAGGAATTCCTCGTCGAGTTGTATCGACCGCGAAAATATCATTAGCACGAGAGCATCTTCGTATCTTTGCTGGCGAGGGAAGTGATCTTAACAGAGCCGTTTTCTCTAGTTGCTAAGATACATTCGTAAGTGCACTTGGCAAGTACGCAGTACACTTTTAAATTGCAGTCACTCTATTCTTTTTTTTTTTTTCGAAGAAGATAAAAATTATTTTTGGTAATTACAAATTTTTTTAATAATTGAACTATGCTTATATTCTTCACTATAATGAAAAACTTTGCTACATGTATATTTATATATTTTTTACGTTGCAATCGCAAAATCTTACCAGCACGCCAGTATTTTTAACGGGCAGTAAATAAAATATTAAATCTTTAAAACTGTCAAATATGTTATTTATTTTGTAACTGTTCGTATTTTTCGGAATAAGTTCCGAAAAATACGTATAATACGTGATTACTCTAAATCCCCAGTAGCAACTGTTTGTTGGCCAAACGTCTGGCTCTGGCGTTGGGTCAACGTTGGAAAACATAAGGTGGCCCAACGTGTATTTTTGCGATGGCTGTCAACTGAAATATGACGCTCAACCTACATTATTGCGCCAAGGGAAATTTATGGTTTTCTGCACGCTTTCCTAAATTATCTTTCTTTCAAACATATGTCAATCAAAAAACCGAAATGCTGCTTGTTGGCTTTACGTTGGTTTATCGCGTGTACATTACAGATCACCAATCTAACATAACAGAAACCCAACCGCAAACTAATGCTGGTATTACGTTGGTTATTCGCAGTATTTTTATCAGTTGATAAATAATATTCTTTTCTCTTTCAGAAAGGCACTCACACAGTCATTTATCCACAGATAGCATACATAATGCCCACTAATTAACAACGTTCTTCCAACGTTCGTTACCAGATTTTTAAATAATTTTTACCCAACGAAAAAAAAAAAGTTTTAAAAATGCTGTAACCCTATTATTGCTCATCACATGCCACTTTACATCATGACACGAAAATTCCATTGGTAGATATCGGATTCGAAAACATACCTCTTGGATTAGCAACCTGACATCTTTCCCACTAAATACCGTAACTTGGTATCGCTGGTGCATAAATAGGTCCCTATCATTACACTCCAGTTAAAATATGCTATGCTTTATGTCATATATTTAAGTCGGATTTTGCTACTGTGAAACTGAATTTAAAACATGCCAGTTGCACGAATGTATCTTCCATCTAATGACAAATACACAGCAAAAGACAGCTAGTTTATTTCAAAAGAATCAGTGGGCTAAAAAACTTAAAACATTGAGCAAATGAAATGAATTATATGCAGTTTGTGTTTATTTCGAAAAAAAATCAACACTGCCCTATGATAGCATAGGTTAAACGAACATTATTATTGCTAACCGGCCCTTGTAAGACATATTTAAACTTTTACTTTCTGAAACAAAATAGAGAAACATTACATACTCACCGAACATAAATATGTTTAAAGTTTCCGAAAATTACTCTTGCGACATGTTCTGACTTTTTTGATATAGTGAGGCGTTGATGTATGTTTTTCTAAGGTATCTCGTTAAAATTTTCGAGTAAAGATGTTTATTTGGCATATTACGTTGCGCCAACGTTGTAATTATGTCTGTTTTCTAACCTAACATATTGCCAATCGTTAGGTCAACGTATGTTGCTACTATAGATATTAATGGGATTAATTGATTGGATGTAGGCCTAGTGTTTCAGACAGACACAATGAAAAACTGCATAAGCACACGTGAGTACTTTACGTCTTCTACGTAACAGTGTAATGTTTCAGTCACTTAATCTACCCTCGAAAACATTGTTATTGTGTTGAGTACGCTAATACAATTTTTCATTACCTGTACCTGAAACAGTACATCCAAATGCCCTGTTTAATATCTACTTGGATTCTCACTGTGTATTATTTTAGCACGTGAAAAGAATGAACATTACCGTGGCCCTAATCACTTTATTCACGCTTTTTTCAAGTAAAACTTTGAAATTATCATAAAAGTAAATATTTAAATTCTTGTTAACTCAAAAAAATTATACGTGTTAAAAAAACATAACGTAAATTAAATAATTTCAATATTCACAAGTGTTTACCTCAGACATTTATTCGACGTTGACACATGGAACTACCTTTCTTCTCTCGTTACCAACTTTACAGGTCGTACGCGAGTCAGTGTGTCCCTTTGAAATGTACGCAAGAAGTCGTAGTGGCGTTTTTTTCTTAAGTTGGTGTGAAAATTGCTCATGTTACCTCGAACGGCCTTTAAAAATGCGCTGTAGCGTGGTCGGTCCAGCCACACAGTGTGTTTAGTCCAGATCATCTTCGAACTATTTTTTTCGTGTTAAGAGACACGTCATAATGCTAGACTGGGGATCATCTTGCTTTTGAACGGACTAACTTTTAGTCCTGACTTAGGGAAAGACAAACGAAGTATTAAAGTAAAAGTAAACATGCCGAACTTCAAATAAGACAGGTTTCCAAATATCACATGCAAGGGAAATCTTTAACACCCACAAAATAACACGTTTAAGGCGGATTCTGGAAATCTGTTGAAGCAAACGTGTGCCGATTTTATGGATGAAATGATCCGTAAATAATATTTCAAATAAAATATAATCGTAATACACACCAATGTTAAGCTACGGAAAGGCTTCTTGAACTTCTGTTTCAAATAAGAGCCCTCTCTGAAGGAAAAAAAAGTATGTTCTTACCAGACTTGATACTATATCTTTCAAACAGAATTTCATTACAAATCCTATTCCTCGTACACATTTATTAAATTACGTTTGTATGGTGTTTGTATCGATATCTCAGTGGCGCCATTGTGGCTGGACGTGCACAAGTGTGCAAGTTTGAATCTCGAACCGATTAATTAAATTTTATGCGTTTCGTAATGTATTTATGTTTTGCATTTAGTATTAAAATACCATTTATCATCATTATAAAGGAATTATTGACAGAAAAAAATTGAGTCAGCCCATACCATAATTTGATAGGTGTGTGCAATTCACTAGTAAGTGCTACGAAAAATTAACACAAATTAGTACGGAAGTATAAGATTATCAGTATAATAAATTTCCGTCTTCCATCCTGTGGTATTAAAATATAGGATAAAAAGGCATATATATGTGTATACACACATAATATTTTCAGGAATTTATTTTTTTTTTTTTTTCGCAGTTACTGAAAATATATTGAAGGAAATAATTAATGTCTTTAATATGTACTTACCATGAAAACAAATAATATAACATAAAATATAAAGGAACAAGACTTATTTGCACCCGCAGTTCAAATTTACGAAATATTGGTCTTTTCCACTGCTCTGCGTTGTTTTACTGAGTTTTGAGCTGACAAATAAAAATATTACTGAACATTAAATCAT
Organism: Dryococelus australis; assembly: GCA_029891345.1. NCBI lineage: Eukaryota > Metazoa > Arthropoda > Insecta > Phasmatodea > Phasmatidae > Dryococelus > Dryococelus australis. Next base: position 63,890,370 of record CM057002.1, on the reverse strand, counting down.
AGATCAACCACTGATTTGGTTGCAATTTACGGGAAATTTGGTCATCGGGTTTAAGGAGCAATCTATATTTTAATTGGTTGAAGATACTTTTAACACGTTCATCGTCACAAATGTGACTTTCCTTTCGTAGTAAAGTTTTTATTTGAAACAAGAATATACAATGTGCATACGCAAGATACATGACAACCGTGTACTTCGATTATCCCCCGACTAAATTTATGCTCGGACTATCCTCAGAGGCCGCGGTGACCGAGCGGATAGCTCGCTCGCCTCCCACCAAGGCGATCCGGGTTCGAACCCCGGCCGGGTCACCGGGTTTTTGAACGTGGGAATTGTGCCGAACGATGCCGCTGGTCGGTGGGTTTTATCGGCGATTTCCCTGTTTCCCCCGCCCCTTCATTCCGATGCTGCACCATACTCACATCGTTCGCCCTCATCGGCTCTGAAGACCTCGCTTTCAGGAGCCGCCAAAATCTCTCTACTCGCTCACTCATCTTGCACCGTTCTTTTGCAATGGCGTAGCTGGACTTAGTAGGTGGTATGGTGTAGGTTTAAGTGCGGTTTTCTCGGTGAGATTATTTTCGTGTCTCTCTCGTCCTCCCGACTGCGAGTCCAGTGAGTTACCACTGCGCCACCTCGCTCGGTGCCAAATGGCGTGGGTGTAACGGTGGTTTTGCAATGTGGGGCACAGGGTCCCATGGTTAAAACCAATTTCTGGCACACTTGGGAGTGTCGTACAGGTCACACTTGCCATTAGTAATCACTCGAGCGCATTCGGGTGCGCTGCGCATCCGAGAAAGCAATGAGATACAGGCCGTCACTCGTTGGTGCTTTTTGGCTTCCGGCAGTGTGTCAGATGCCCACTTACCTAACTGCAGCGCCTTCCCTGCACTGAATTCCACTGATCCGCAGCGATGTTTAACCACTCGAATCAGTGAGAATGGCTCCACTTAGAATCAGTGGAAAACCACTGGTGGTTTAAGTGAAAAATTTTCACTAGTTGAATTAGTGATGTGAGATTATTTTTACGCGAAGTAAACATATATACTATAGTTTACTCTTTATATTACGCAATTGACCGTAATTACAAAATGTAAAAAAAATCCACAGGGGGCTGGGATTGAACTCGCACATCACTTCCGACTCGTTTTTGTACCGTTTCCTTACCATCTGAGCAACAAAATCAAGTTGACAAAGAAGATGAAACTATATTTTTATACTTCCTCGTCGAGAGCGTGTAGTTTTAAATTGTACGCCTTTAATTTTCGTTTTTGGTTTATTTCGTACCATTAGGATAGTTAGAACGCACGGTACATACGAGTGCACTCTCATTCACCACATCACGTGCAGTGTAAACCTTCAATCGAAACATAGTGCTCTGATGATTACATGACATCAACCAAATTAAAGAAGTTAATGCGGAATGAAAGACTGAATCTTCATGTTAACTCATAAAATGGTATTTTTATAGAAGAAACACAGTTTAGAAAGTGTTTGTATCTGTTTTACTAGCTTATACGTTGTTATTTCACTTGTTACGCGTTGTTAAACTGTTATTTTTACACGTTGTTAAACTGCTATTGTTACACGTTTTTAAACTGCTATTTTTACACGTTGTTTGACTGTCATTTTTACACGCTTTTTTACTGATCCATCAGTCAAAAAACAAATCCCTGACAGTGAAAACAATGACCAATGAATCAGTGGAAAATGTCACTGAACCAATAAGTGAAGGAAAACTGGAATTTTTTTAAACTGATTAATCAGTTAAATTCACTGAAGTGACTGATGAATCAATCAGATACTGTTAACTGATTTAAACAGTGAAATTCTCACTGATTCTGATTTAGAGTGTATGAGGTAGAGGCCAAGTCTGACTGTTTCGTCAGACCCCTGGAAGCGTTCGGCAAGCTTTCCAGATGTTTGGCTGCTGTGCTCCTCTATGACCGTCTTCAGCGGCTCGTCATCCAGGCTGCCCACTCCGGGGTTAAGGAACCGATGTTTGGCTGCTGTGCTCCTCTATGACCGTCTTCAGCGGCTCGTCATCCAGGCTGCCCACTCCGGGGTTAAGGAACCGATGTTTGGCTGCTGTGCTCCTCTATGACCGTCTTCAGCGGCTCGTCATCCAGGCTGCCCACTCCGGGGTTAAGGAACCGATGTTTGGCTGCTGTGCTCCTCTATGACCGTCTTCAGCGGCTCGTTATCCAGGCTGCCCACTCCGGGGTTAAGGAACCGATGTTTGGCTGCTGTGCTCCTCTATGACCGTCTTCAGCGGCTCGTCATCCAGGCTGCCCACTCCGGGGTTAAGGAACCGATGTTTGGCTGCTGTGCTCCTCTATGACCGTCTTCAGCGGCTCGTCATCCAGGCTGCCCACTCCGGGGTTAAGGAACCGATGTTTGGCTGCTGTGCTCCTCTATGACCGTCTTCAGCGGCTCGTCATCCAGGCTGCCCACTCCGGGGTTAAGGAACCGATGTTTGGCTGCTGTGCTCCTATATGACCGTCTTCAGCGGCTCGTCATCCAGGCTGCCCACTCCGGGGTTAAGGAACCGATGTTTGGCTGCTGTGCTCCTCTATGACCGTCTTCAGCGGCTCGTCATCCAGGCCGCCCACTCCGGGGTTAAGGAACCGATGCCCGGCGACGTGTCCATACGCACAGCTTTAGCCTGTCTCCAAAGGCTTGTCGACTTATTAGGGAACTTGATGCAGCTGCGGACAAGCCCAGGTCGATGCCATAAAGCAGACAATCCCGAACGAGTTACTTCGGCAGCTCCATTTCTCCTTGCCACCACTCCAGCGACGACAGCTGTGAGTGCGCAACGCGCCTGCATTCGTCAAGGACAATGTCACCATACCCAACCCAACCGCTTCAACGACTAGTGACGCACATATTTCCCTATCAGTCGTCGCTACGTTCCACGCTACGTCAATTACAGTCAGAACTTATTCGGTCAACTTGCACCTATAAAATGTTACACAATCTATTAGGTTGGTTACAAAAATTATCGGGCATCTTGAGAAATACGCACGGTCACATGATCGCATAAGCTTATTTTTCCTAGGAAAGTAAGGTAAAAGACAAAGATTTTCTACTTGCGGAAGAACGTCATAAGTAAGAATTCCGCCTCATTCCGACGGTTCAGTGATTATTTCTTAATAAAGCTTCGTTCATAAATTCATTAATAAAACGTTTTAAACGAAAGCGTCAATACATATGTAATAATTAGTGTTCGACATAATGATTTAGAGTGTTACCAGGTCAGTAACGACAAATAAAAATTATTTCAAATGCGGACGCTTCAGATACATGCAAAACTAATCTCAGGCCGTGCATTTAACTTTGCTACAGATTTCGCACTTATAAAATTATGGTCTCACTGCTGAAAGTCCCATTTGGCAACATTACCACGAAATTTTTTTCCAATTGATATTTATGTACTTTTACGAAGTTTCGTAGGTGTGCAAAGAATTTCTCGCTAAAAATAATAAATTTTACAGTATAAATAGTTTAGTAAGAGTAGAATTTGAAAATTACATGGAACATTGTATATATTTTTCTACAATTATAAAATGTTCAGTATTCAGGCATTAAAGAGCAAATTACTTTTTCAGTCCACTATGTACCTGCATTAAGGACACTTTTAGGTGTTTTGTTGGTAGAGATGATAAATATAATCTTAATTAAGTGTGAAAGTAACTGGAAAGCACGTGTCTGGTGACTGGACCGGATATTCCGTGTGTGATGGGTATGGGAATGTATTTCAGAATAGGCCTATCTACCCACTTGCATTCTGCCAGGGTTAAAACCCCACCTTCCTAAATAAGAGTCGGAGCTGCGGTGGTTTATTAGTAAGGCTACTCGCCTCCCACCAAGGTGAACCGGGTTCGATCCCCGGCGGAATCACTCCCGGATTTTCGCATGTAGCAATCTTGCCGGATGATGCCGCTGGTCAGCGGATTTTCTCGGAGATCTCCCGTTTCCGCCGCCTTTGCATTACGGCGCTGCTCTATACTCACCTCGCTTTACCCTCATCGGCTCTAAAGACATTTCAGATGGTTTACATAATTCCCTTATGTCTTTCATAGATAAAGAATCAATTAAACGTGTCAAGATTTTATATATATATATATATACACTAATAAATATCCACCTGTGGACAGCAGCAAAAATTTCCGTTTTCTTTATCAAAACACCACACAAGCAATAATGTAAAACATGCCCATACGTTAGGTGATCTTTCTATATTAAATGTAAAAGAGGATAAAAAGGGCCGCAGATGTTTTATCTATTCATTCGAAATTAAATATTTTCAAAATAAATTAATAAAATAAAGCTTTATAAAGCATGTTCCACATAACACCATCCCGAATCGAGCTATGAAAGTTGAATGGACTATATATATATATATATATATATATATATATATATATATATATATATATATATATATATTTTTTTTTTTTTTTCAATGTAAAAAATAATAATTGGACTTAATTTAAAACATTTATTTACAAGACGAAAGGGACAATTGATGTCCCATGTCTTCTCGGCCTCACAATTTCTTAGTAATTAACTTAGTGCAAACAATTCGAGCTGTTCTAGAGATTGACTGTGAAGTACCATGCTTTCCGTCTGTTTGTCGAGACCTGCACCGGAAACATAACGAGTACTGATGTAAATAGTTTAAGAATCCCCATTTTTTGCCTTCCAACGGCGTGAATTTAAGTTTGGTAACGTCTGAATATATTTATCGTTGTTGGATCCTAGTGATCATACGAATAATCGTGAAGTGAACATAATGATATTTGGTTATGTGATCGAGTAAAATGAGACAGCCTGTACGCTTATTTTATAATCTGGAATATCTCTGATGATCTAGTAGTTCCGCATTCATTTCTCTACATGGTGGGCGAACTCCCGTTTATAAAAGTATTCATTCCGGATAAAGTGCTTCTGATCTTGATTATAGGAAAGCAATATCAAGTCTTCGCAGCATAAATATATATTTTTAGTGCATATTAAACATCCAAACCACTTTTGGTTTCATCACCAATCGCCACTTACAAAAGACCGGGTAAATATGACTCTTGGGGTAAAATTGCCATTAATACTGTAAATGCGTTTTAAGGGTTACTAAAAAATATTCCGATAGGTGACCTCAATTTTAGCTAATGGCACGATGAAACGCTAGGCTGTTCATTGTCCCCAGTCTTGTCTCCTCAAATAGCCAGTAGAATTAATGAAATGAACATAGTCCACTGACATAAGACACTGTAACAAACAGTCATGGATAAACAATATGAGCCAGATGAACAATACACTTCACTTCATGTCAACAGCGAGAATGAAGATGTTTCTACACATGTTAGTTACTAAAAGATAAAGCAGTAAATGGTTATAATTACCACACGTGGTTGCCCATCCACATAAAGAACAATTTGATGAACCAAGAAGAAGATAATATTCAAAGAACAGAACAACAGGCAAATTGTGGAGGTGACATTAACAGTGAATTATAATTATTTACTCAGCGCGTTTGTGTCATATGGTCCCATCGACTATGTACAGAAGTTAACGCAAGGACAAAACCTGACCTTTCTGTAACGAGTGTGCAAGTTAACTCACGCAAGATACTTTTAAAACATCAATGTACGGTTGTTCGTACTACCCCTTCAGTATGTTAAAAAGTCCACTTATAGCGAATCAGTTGACTCCGACTATAACCCGCTTAGATTAATTTACAAACGAAATTATTTTTTTTTCTGAAAATGGATGCAGACCAGCAGTTAGGGTTCTTAAAGTCCGTCATTACACTCTCAACTCGAATCAGTGAAAAATAACTGATTCTGCTGTCAACTGCAACTACTTGAATCGGTGAAAATGACTCCAATAAGTTATCGAGTGAAGAGATTTGGGCGGCTCGTAGCATCGAGGTCTTCAGAGCAGATGAGGGTGATTGAAGTGATTATGGAGCGGCGCCGGAATGAAGGGGCGGGGGAAACGGGAGATCCCCGAGAAAATCCGCCGACCAAAGGGCATCGCCCCGCACGATTCCCCCTTGCGAAAATCCGGTGACCCGGCCGGGGTCGCCTTGGTGGGAGGCGAGCCTGCTAATCGCTCAACCACTGCGGTCCCAGCTCCACTGCGAATTGGTGGAAAACTACTAGTTGTTTCAGGGAAACAATTTCACTAATCGAGTGACACAAAAATGGTATGCAGCGAATTAAATTTTTTTTTGTGAAATTTAGTCAAATGATTGCGAGATAAACATACTTCGGACAGTCACGCGTGATGTGAAATTTAAAGCAATTTACAGATAATGTTTTAAGTAACTGGCTTTGCCTAACACTTGATCCCAGCATTCTGCTTCACAATGCCACTTTACCAACCGCTACCAAACCTATGCTGACGTAAACGGATTGCATAGAAAATATGTAATTTGAAATTTAATGCAGATTCTTTACGTTTTTAATTTAGTTGGCAACATTATGATGATTAATATACAAATAGGTATGACCGCTTTCACTTCACCGTATTTCATGCCATTTAAACTTTCTAACCGAGCGTTACGATGATAAGTGAAAACGAAATGAAAAATGGAATGTTCATGTTACTTCGTAAAATTCTTTTATTAAAACGCGAGCTACATTTTACAAAGTATATTTTATTGTTTTCATTAGTTCGTGTATTGTTATTTCAAGTGATACGCGTGGTTAAACTGATCCATGAGTATAAAAGCAAATCACTGGTAACCAGCGAATAAATTGGTTGATGAATCAGTGGGAAATGTCACTAAGCCAATAAGGGAGAGATAACGGACAGTTGTTCACTGACTCGTCAGTTTGACTCAAGTGACCGTTTGATAATTCAGGAACTGCTAACTAATTTAAACAGTGAAATTCTCACTGATCCATGTTTAGAGTTTACAGTTGACACATTAACTTGCCAATTTTGTTACTATCACTTACACATACTAAAGTTAATTAAAGTAATAATATTTCTTTCTGCTAGATGTGGAATATAAAGCAACCTTACAACTAAATACAAATTTATGTATCTGAACAGTGTGTGATGCATTGCTTGTGGCCAAAACTTAACTTGAACAATCAGCTACCTAGTTTGTCCTGGGCACAAAGTTAAACTTTTAACTAATATAATCCGCTATGCCTGTAAACCAGCAGTCTAACTTTAAAGTTAAATACCCGTAGAGGATTTTAAACATTAATGAAATTTCGACGATAGCTCACAACAATATTGCAGATTCAATATGAATGATATACATTTCTTGCCATATAAAACGAGTTTTAGCGCGGGGTGTATCCATTTGACTGTGGGAATGAGATCCAAAATATTCTCCATAAATTCGTCAGGGTTGAAAATTGACACCCCACGTTCTAAACGGGTGTGAAACAAAATAATATAATTAGTGCTTATGCTCAAAGAATGTTATACGCAGTGTACTTATTATCATGTCACGTACTCGGCGTCAGTAGAGTATGTTAAAATTGTACGCGCTGTTCTTTCGGAGGTGCTAGCAAGGAAATGCAACTCATCTGTGCCTGAGCCTTTTATATTTCTCACTATTCAGAACAGGAACTGTTCAGCTCGTGAAATTTCAACGAGTCCAACTTAACTGCAGTTGTTTGCTGGAGCAGTTGCTGGCGTCGAAATTTGCAAGTCCCTTGCCTCCGAATTTGTTCTTGCATGCGCGCAAGTTCGCATGCAAAGAAGGAGCGTTTGGTGAAATGGGTGGGTAGGAGCAGGGTTAGGTGGAGGGTAAAGAGAGTGACTTAACTTAGCTGAAGTACTTTCTCGCAGTGAGGGAAAATTAAATTTTCGCGCTCGCACGTGCGTAGCGAGAGCCTAATGCTTCATCGCAATGCGCCTGTGTATCTGCAGGTAGGCAGTATGAGTTACAGCCGAGTGTTGCTGGATTGCAGTCTTCGCATAGGAATTTGTCTCCCCTTATGAATGCAGATTAAAATTTGTACTGCGCATTCTAAATATAATTGTTACGAATTAGCTTTGCAGTCAATTCATACCTGAAAGGGGATTTAGGCGTAGCTAAATAATAAGTCATTATTAGGTAGAGCACAACAGTAATATATGGGGTTTATTGTACATAAGGACTATACAATAACATTTGCCTGACTATTGATCGTGTTAGCTTAAATAGGATACTAACACCCTCACTAATTATAAAAAGTATTATTACAGCACGCCACTACTATTACAATCTAATTGGAAAGTCCCCGTCTTGTTCATGTTGTCCAAGGCTGATTCTAAGAGGTGGCTAACGACGGTCGGACATACCCATCTCCATGTATTCTTGGTCCGCTGCCCCGATGACAAAAGACGCCGCTCCCAGTGTTACGTTGGCCTATATCCGGTGCGTCGATTAATATTTTCGGCCCCGTTTACTGATCGGTGAAGAGAGTTTCTACAACGGTCTTTCGCAAGGCGTTAGTTCAATCACGCTCGTGCACTGGTTCAATGTTCAAAGGTGTGATCAGGCAGGCCGTTCATCTAAGGCCTGATCACTTCATTACATCATTCAATTATCAAATATTGTCTTCAATGCCGCATCAAATAACTGCGCGATGCTCTCACAATCATCCTAATCACAATATCCAGTTAAATACTTAATTGGCGCAGGAACGCTTAAATCAGTACGATTCTACAAGTTCGTAATATGAACTCAACTTACTCGCAAAAAAACAAACTATTGTAGGACGCATAAGGTAAATTGTTCATTCAAACAATGCTATGCAAAATTTCGCGCTGGTTTAGATTTATAATTTTGTTTGCTATCTTAAACTGGCAATACAATCTCGAGTGTTCAGAATTTTTTATGTAAATTTTATCTAGTTAACGAGAGCACCACCTCGTGTACAGCAATACAGAATAATAAATTATGATTACATGTATTTAAAGAATTTTAAGATTTTAACGTTTGATTGTTTTGATCAAATTTCACAGCGGATTAATCAACTGGGAAATACATTTTAAAAATAAATTCCTCCTCGTTACTTTATACAGTTTATTGTAAACATTAATCGTGATAGCTACAAATATCACAAAAACCAATCATGAACGCGATGTATATTTATAAATCGCTTAAAACTTAATTGTGTACTGTTTGTAGCACTAAATATTGTTTCTTGCACTTTTATGGCCCTTAGTGTTTGAACGGGCAGTTTGGATGAATATAAAATTCTGCATAGTCAAAATATTAATATAACGTTTCAAAGGTACAACACAATGTTTCATTTTCCGTGTCGAGAAATCACCCCTATTAAGTAAGCGAACATGGGTCTAAAATTACTCTCATAAATAATCGATTAAACTTCAAATAACCATAATAGATGTGACAATTAAAATTTGGCTTGTATAGCAACGAACGTTTGCCGTGTGCACACAAATAAGCGAACATTTAAAAAATTGTTATCCAGTGATAGATCTAAGTGCGAACGCCATAGATTTATAAAGTAATAGAATAAATAATTCTCGAGGATAGTCGTTGTGAAAGAACCGTATAGAGCATTATCTTCATGCCGGCGAAATGTGGCTTCAAAAATAAATAAACGTTACTGAATTCGAAGTTTGATTGGGCTTCCACTTCCTAGAGTAATACGAAAAAGGAAAAACAAAATACGATGAACCAAATATAAGTTTCAGGAACAGAAATACAGTAAAAAGAGATAAAATTAATAAGCGCCTATATGTAACAAGATACAATATGCTTATTTAATTTATAACTTTTCGTTGCAGCTTTGTTCCTCATCCAATTTTTGTGTTTCTCCCCCGGCCCCCTTTTTTTTGTTCCCTTTTATTTGTAATCCTGGGCAATGAAACTGCAATCAAACTTCGAATTCATTCTGCAACAATATTTCCATTTAACTTCAAAAACAATAATAAACGTTACATATACACACGCACTCGCACGAACACACACACACATACATATATATTTTTTTGTGAAGTAAATATAGAAGAGTCAGATATTTTTATTCATTGGCCGAGGATCAGATAGAAGGAATGTTTCCCTACTGCCCACTGTGGATGGCTTGTTGCCCCGCACTTAATAACCCGCTGTCAATTTTCGCCTTCATATCTACATTATTACAAGCCAGCATACTACCACGGTAATCAAAGTTGGATCCCCAAATGTCTCGAGTGTTCCAATTTTCACATTCCAGTAACGTTGTGTGAAATGGTAGGAGGGTTTTCTCGGAGCTCATATATTCCCAGCCCTATGAAGTTCAACGTTTCTCCACCTTGGAGATTACATCTCATTTCATTGTTTTGAGAGCTGAGGATCTCCCAAGGGTATCAACTTACAATGTGTTCTTGCATCGGTGGGTTCTACCAGCGCAGTGCGACGCGACTGCTGTGAGCGTTTTAGTTATTTAACTACATAAAATACATGATTACTATCAGGAAAGCCACTTAACCTACGCACTCCCGAGCATGTGTTTTAGATGTAAGTGTTGGTATCGAAAAAGAGCTTGTTACATTGTACAGTTGCGTGTTTGATTCGTTTTCGAAGGATCGATGATTCGGCTATTCGTTTATGTGAGACAGATGTTTAGAGACTACTGAACTACGCTTAGAATTGTCCCCCTCTCCCCCCCCCCCCCTTCAGAAAAAGTTGTTTTCCATCATAAATTCAAGCAAACACTAGTAAGAATCCTTAATGTAGATTTTATAACTTCCTAACCAACTGTGATTAGATGCTTATAGTTACTATCGATACGTTAAAAGATACACATTTGATTTTTAAATGTTTTATGTTTGAAATTTATCATGATATCCCGATTATCCGAAGTAAACAAAATCTGAGATATTTAAAAGTCATAATTAAATATAAGGAAATTGTTTGGAACTCCCGGGCCTCATCCAATCACCGACATGAATCATAATTTAGTAAACTAGTGATGAAGAGACCACTATAAAGCATGAAATTTTACTTCATGTATTGCGTGGCATAACATAAGCAGGTATTTTTAGGAATAATTTCCGAAAGACTGCCAGTGGTAGCACTAAGGCCGACGACATAGCAATCGCACGTCTCTTTTCCCGTATGCGCACGGAAATTAACACACATGCACATTTTCTTTACTGGCAACAAGTCTCCCAAGTGAATCTCACAAGTGGGTTGGGTACTGTGTGATTTAATATTGAAGTTTCGGTGTGCTGCACCTATTCAAATTTTACTAAGTATTAAAGTATTTCCCAAAAATTCTGTTTAGAGGAGAATTAAATACCGCCAGTCTTTACATGTGTATGTATAATATAAAGCTTTACTTGGGTGCAATTTTTAGGCAGATGAGTTTTTAAATTAGTCATTTTCTACATATCCTATTAACAACGTTTGACGGCCTGGACAGAATGGCCACCTTCAGAGATACGAACACCTGCAGCTTTAAAATATAGAGCATTAAATTGATCACTAAACGCTTCTTGTGTAATAGTTAGAGAGTTTTGCAACACCTATCCCCACGTAATGAGACTTCTGGGCCATCCTTTATACGGACGGAGTACTAACCATCTCTTACTTTATAACTAGAGAGATTCAGAGCTACAACTTCGTACTTTTACACTATTCTGACTTTATAGTTGGGACTTCACTCCAGGTCATTTCCGGCTTGCGGAGTTTCGACCGCTCTACTTGATCCGCAGTCACCACCACATTTAGTCTTCGCAGTAGTTGACATCCATCGTCACTTATGTCGCCCCGCTCCGCTGTTTCCTAGGGGTAGGTGAGTGAAGAGATTTGGTCGACTCTTAACAACGAGGTTTTGAGAGCCTGTGAGGTTGAAGAGAGGTGAGTACGGAGCAGCGCTGGAATGCAAGGGCGTGGGAAAGGGAGATCCCTGAGGAAACCCGCCGACCAGCGGGATCGTCCTGCACGATTCCCGCGTGCGAAAATCCGGGGAGACTACGCCGGGAATCGAACCCGGTTCGCATTATTGGGAGGCGAGTAGTCTATCCACTATATCAACATGGCCCTTTCTTTTCTTGGACTTTGTATTACATTGGCGTCCCTCCAGACAACATTGGAAATTGCTATGTTGCCCTTAGCTTAAGCTCATCATTTTGAGTGACCTTGAAATATTTATTTTCTACTTGCTCTATGGTGTTGTAATAGATTTGCATAAATCCCTTTGAAAAGGATCTAACTAAAAGTAACCATGCAATTATACTTAAAAGACACACAAGTTTTAGAAACGTCATATTCATATTGCGCGAATTCTTGCTTTGTTATGTGTAAAGGAACTGACATAAAACTGTCTCAATAGCCAACGATTAAAATAAAACCATTCATTTAACAATGTGTCAACCATTTTAAATTTCAAATTTTGCTGCCAATTCTAAAAAAATCGTAGCTAAGATTTTTTTATCAAAATAATCGCGGTACAGAGTAGCAGTTCTAATTTAAATTGAAAACTTAATACTGAAACCTTTTAAATAAACATACAAAAATCATTCCTCTGTATCTTACTACATCCATCTTGGCGAGAACATTAGACAGTATGTTCTCTTCAGCGTTGGCAGCGTATACAGAGAGTATTTCCATTTATCAACGAACGTCTGAGTGTGAGGGTCATTTCATTTTAATACAACACATTTCCGCAGATATGTTTGCAACACCATTTTTGTTTTCACATAAATTTTTTGTGGAATGTATCTCATACTTTCATAATACAACATTATTTTTTTACATTAAAAATTTGCCGGAAATATAGGCTATATAATTCACAAACGCGAAGAAAAATTTTACATTTCAGGGTCGTTTATGGAGTCGTAACGTTTTACCTCTTGCTACTAGAAAGCTCTACTATGGCTCTTTAGAAGGTTTAAATCAAAATGTTATATTATGATTGGAGGAAATGTTACCTCAAATCAACCCTAAACCAATTTTTTTATGACTGAGTAAGACCTAAAAAAAACCGGTTTCTGCAATATTTGGTCAGCCAAAAATTCTTGAAGGGTTGGTAATAACAATCTATAGTTTATGCACAGTAGGTAAACATGAGTACTACTAAAGGAATAAAATATGAAGTTGTTTATTAATCACCGTAAAAGATTTGACACCCCAAAATCACCCATTTTCCCCAAGTTCCTATTTCCAAGGCCAAAAGGGGCATGTGGGAGGAGAGGTAATATATATATATATATATATATATATATATATATATATATATATATATATATATATATATATATATATAAAATTAATTAATTTTATATATATATATATATATAATTAATTAATTTTAAAAGACAGTATTTTGAACAGCTTTCTTACAAAACCAATCTCAAATTTCACTTTCATTCGTTTCAGAACTACAGGCCTCTGAATGCTCATGCTGAACCCAAGGAATAATTGACAGAACAATTTTTCAGTTTTTATATAAGAAAATTAGAATGACTTAAAATATTTTTTTATGTAGTATACATATTTCTTAAGAAAAATACTGCTTAGAACTATGCGTGTTCATAAGCGTGTATGTGTGCGCGTATGTGTTTTGACAAATCTCGGCAATGGAATATTGCATCAGCTAGCAACAGGACTGTACCTATATGAACATGCACAGTCCTACATATGCTCCTCTCTGCCAATTCAGTATGTTTTTAACCTCTAACAGAGACGGTATTGGTGTTTTGACTTCCTTGCAAGCTCATCAGCGATGGATTATTATAACTGTATTATGTTGTTACATAGGACAGATGTATGTATCTAATGAACTGTTTATTAAATTATACACGATGGAGTGTTCAGTAAGAGTTTTCAAGAATGAACCTTGTAATGTTTAAAGTTGTTGCAGATATTTTACTTTAGGCAATTCTTCTGAGATTAGTGACAGAGATAGAAATTTTTTTCGTGTGAGAACTGATTGTGCCAACATCAGCACGGTCATTATGCGACTCAGTTCTGCACACAAGAAAATTACAAAGGCATTACGAGTTATAAGCTTAGATTTAGGTGCAAAAAAATCATAAATTGAAACTCATTCCTGGAAAAGCTTTGTGCTGCAAATTTTTGTCCAAAATACAACAATATAGTGAGCCATGTGATGACGGCGATATTTATAAGCTGGTCGGTGTGTTAGTAAATTATATGGATGAAAAATGTAATGCTCTTTGTGTATCTCCTGTAAAAGTTCAAAAATTGACAACTGCTGCAAAACCTTTTACCACCAAAAAAGTTTCAAAAATTACAAAAATTGTCACCTAAACATTGAGGAAATAATTCAACCTAGATATTTCATCTGATACTTAAAACCACACAAATATACGAAGCGAACTGCGAACTCATTATGAAGAATTAATATAAAAGTTGAAGAAAAGAATGAAAACTGCAGACTCTGTTCAAGAAAAGGTAAATATTTTGAACATGCTTCCTTCAAATTACACGTACACCAGTATCCAGAAAGAATTTGGAGTAAGTATATAATTAGCTCGCAAAACAGATATGGTCAAGAAACTAAAAGTTCTTCCAAAAGAAGAATTGAAGAATCCAAGAGGACAAGTAATATTCTTGAAGTTCGAACAATTAAAACTGTACAGAAGTTTTACCAAAATGATGTCTACAGTAGATAGATGCCAGGGAAGAAAGATTGTGAGTCAATCCAAGGGTCAACTAGAGCAAAAGAAAACATAGAGATAATGCTTATTTTATGTGATTTTAAAGAACTGTATACGGCTTTCAAGACATAATACTGAAACAATAAAATAGGTATGTCTACATTTGCACAGCTCAGACCAAAATTATGTATTCTAGCAGGTCGTGCTGGTACTCATTCTATTTGCATTTGCTTATATCATCAGAATGTAAAGACCTTGCTCTAAGCCAACAAAAATAAGAATTCTTGCAAGGAGCTCTTCTGGAGCTCATGGTCTGCAATATTGATGAAGAAACTTGCATTTTGTCAGAATGTACACAGTGCCATGGCTTGGAAGCTATAATTACTGCTGTCAAGGAAGATTTAAAATATTATGAATAACTAGCAGACGAAATTGAAGTCTCTTTCAAACAGTGTGTATCAACAGACAGTTGTCAGCTTACTGCATTGTGTGTTGGTTCTTCGTGACTTTGTGGGAGACTTGTGTGACAAACTGAAGCATTTGAAAGCCCATCATTTCATTGCAAAGCAGTCAGAATTTCTAATTTCACATAACGAAAGTGTTAAAGAGGGTCAACTTATTGTTTTGGGACACTTTTCCGAAAAATTTTTTCTGCATTGTGCAAGACAGGTCCAATCATCCCACTGGTCAGGTCAACATTCGACACTGCATCCATTTGTATTCCACTGGAGAGCAGATGAAAAATTACATTCAAAGAACTTCTGTCTTATTAGCGCCTATCTAGACCACCGCACTACATTATTTTATACTTTTCAATTAGTTTATAATAAACAGCTGAAACAAGATCATCCTAACCTATCCAGAATCTTATCATTCTCTGGTGGCTCATCTGCCCAATACAAAAACTGAAATAACTTAATTAATTTAAGTCATCAGGGGAAAGATTTGGTATAAGGATTGAGTGGCACTTCTCTGCAACAGTTCATGGAAAGTGGACTTATTATGGGATATGAGATACTGTGAAAAGGTTGGTTAGAAATGCTAGCTTGCAGAGGCCAGTTAACAACCTGATCATGAAACCTATAGAGGTTTTCAAGTATCGTTCCTATCATATTCAAGGAGCCACATTTTTCTATTGTTCGAAAAATAAGGTAGACATAATAAGAGATGCACTTGAGGAAAGATCCCAGATGTCACATCCAGTACCTCTAACCATATCATTCCACAACTTCTCACACTCCTATTAGTGAGTCTATAATTCAAATCAATCATACATCATTTCTTGAACTAGTAATGTCTTTCTAGATCATCAAAGTCAGAGAAATTGAACAAGCTACATTGACGACACAAACAAAGTTCATTGATTTTGTCTGATGTGTGCAAGGTAACAACTGGTATTTAGGGTAAATAATATAAATATAAATTTTTGATAATAAAGGACAGTAAATTAACACATCCTGGAACTTCATTCTAAAAGCCTGATAAGGATGACAAGACTTGTGTACTATTTAAAGAAATACTGAAAATTCTGAAACACACAGAGTTATGGTCAGCTCAAGGAAGATGTTACAACATTACACCAACAATGAGACAGAACTTGACGAAACTGTTCCTTGAGAAGTCCATGATTTAATGAAAATATTTTTATTTTGTGATATTGTAGCCTTAATATAAAACTATGGTTATTTTTAATAGAGAATAATTTTGGTTTAAGTGTTTCTTTTTTATGATATCGTACTATCTCTAGGAAGTAATATCATTAATTTTTTTCTTATATTCATTGAGTAGTTAGGCCATGGCCTGCATTGTACATAAATGTTGCTATTCCTGTGTTTTAAGTAAATTCAGAACAAGAGATTATATGCATTATTTTACGGTATTATAGAAATAATATAAACAGCGGTTATCTTTGACTGAAAATATCAATTTTATTTCAGTGTTTCTTTTTAGTTTATTTCACTAACACTTGTATATAATGTCATTAAATAGTATTTTCTTCTATTGTTAGAGTGGATAGAAATAGCCTACATTCTACACGTACATAAATTTTACAACACATGGGTCTAACTAAAGCTCAGTAGAAGAGATGTATTAAACGCATCTATTTTAATCGTTAGTAAAATAATTACCAAATAAACAATGTGTGGAGCATTTTTTTTAACTCGGAGGTCTTCAGTTCCCAAACTAATCAAAGTAACAAAATAACATTTAAAAAAAACTGATAAAAATACTGTATTTTAAAACAAAATTGTTATTACCTCTTCTCCCGCATGCCCATTTTTGACCTTGAAAATGTTAACTTCGTGGAGAATTGGAAATTTTGGGGTTAGTATCTTGTAACGGAGACGAAGAAACAACTTTAAATTTGATTCCTTTAGTGGAATTCATGTTTGCCTATTATGAATAAAATTTGATTGTTATCGCTAAACCTTCAGGAATATTTGGCTAACCAAATACTGCAGAAACTGGTTTTTTCAGGTCCTATTGAGAGATAAAAAAGTATGTTAGGCTTGACTTTAAGTAGCATTTCCTCTAAATGTAATAAAACATTTGGATTTTAAGTTTTCTAAAGAGCAATAATGGAGCATTGTAGCAGCAAGAGGTAAGAAGTTACGACTCTAAAAAAACCAACTTGGATTGTCAGTTTTCTTTCTCACCAGCATATTACATTGCCTATATAACAGGCTATTTTTTTTTTAATACAAAAGTTATTTTTGTGTTCTGAAACGATGAAATATTACACTTCATAAAGAAATTCAGTGAAATCAAAAAGGTGATGCAAAAGGCGTGTGCTGATTTAAAATGGAATGACCCTTAATTAAATCTGTTGTAGTGATATCGGTTTATATGTACAGGATGGAGCGAATTCAGCCGACAAACTTTGTGACGTGATGCTTTATGCAAAATCAAGTGGCAAATATGTATCAGACTTTGTACCTAAATTAAATATTAAGGGCGAAATAACTCGCCGAAAATAAATGTTTTGGAATGTATTTTTGCGAAATATTGGAAACCAGGTGACGTGAAAGTTCAATTAACGGAACGTTTTGTTATGTTATCAGGATCGTCAACCTAAGAGCAAACTCACATTTATAACACTCCCCGTTATGAAAATAACAGGGGTTGCTACCCTCTTGTTACCTGCATCTTTGTACCGTCGGGAACTATAAATTTTGATGCTGGTTTGTTTAGCGGCATGCCCTACGAAACAAAAATGGTCCCTTTTTTGCAACTGCCTAGGACCCACCGTTTTCGTTTAACACGAACACAAATATTCCGCTGGATTCCGCTGCAGCGATACAGTACCTCGCACGTAACCAGTACGTCATACATGCGTGTATGGTAAGCCGCTGTTCCCACTGCACAGACAATGGTTGGACATTTATTGCTTAATGTAAACAACAATTACCATGCATTAAAAAGCTTACGATACTACATCCGACAATGTGTACCTGACAGCAGTCTGTGGGATAGTCCCTACATGAAGTATTATTGCCTACGTGCCCGGAACCGTATTTCTGTCGCTGCTGTGTATGTACTGTAAAGACTATTCTTTATGCGCCTGGACATGTATCGCTGCAGCCGAAACGATATGCATGTGCGGTTTGTACGAAAGCGGTTGTCCTAGGCAGTTGCGACTAGAGTCCCTGTGTGTTATCTAGGCCATAGTGTTAAATAAACAAACTTCAAATATTTATGAGTCCTCGTGGTTCGTATAAACAGCTCCCGTAATTAATAAATCAGGGACCGAGCGAAGTGAGGCAACAATCACATGTTGGACTCGCATTCGGGAGGACGTGGGTTCGAATCCTGATCAGGCCATCCAGAATTCGGTTTACCATTGTTTCCCGAAGTCACTCCAGGCAAACGCTGCGATGTTTCCTTAATAAAGACCATGACCGAAGTTTACCTCAGTTCCTTTCAAGCGCATAATTTGATGTTTCTGTGTCTAATGACCTCGCTTTCGACGAGCCATTAAACGCACAAACTAAAAACGTACAGGTAACCATACTGATTTAATAGCACTTAAACAAGCGTTACTTTTGACAAACGACATGTGACAGTTGAAAGTAATGTTCCCATACTGCAACACTGCCAGACCATTCCTTTGCGAGAAAATATATAACAAGGCGTCAGTTACAGCATATAGTTTAAAACATGTGTGAACAGACTGTACGAGTGGTCTCCATGTCTGGCACTAATGCCACACTATGCAGCTCTGTACGGCGTGGCGTGTTCTATTCCACACCTGACACCACAGTTATTATAGTACTAAAGATATTATATGAACCCCGAGACAAATTATGTAAATTATCGGAGCACTCCATACTGTATCACGTTTCTCTTGGTCAAGATGCATGCTGTGTCTACTAAATGGGACGCTCTACATGGCCGGAACTGACAGATATGCTACTCGTCTACGGAGCGGCAAAGGGAAATGGACGAAATACTCATTTACGACGAAATACTTGTCTACGTTGAGGCAGAGTTAATGTGGAAGAGAAGCACAACGAATTTACAGGGATCGATTTCCGCACAGACAGCAGCCACACCACACCACAATTGCGTCGTCGAGTGCTTGATGAACAATTACTGCATCCGTTCCATGTACAACGTGTGCATTCCGTGGGTCCTGCGGATTATACTCGACGCGTGCAGTCTGCAGCATGGTTTCTGGAACAACGCAGAACACGCCCTGACTTTGACAGATATATCCTCTTCACTGACGAGTCTGTCTTCCTCACGTGATGGCATACAGAATTGTCGAAATATCCACGAGTGGACGTATTTCAATCCTCACACCCTATTCGTCCACAGGAAATTAAGAGTGATTCAGTGTCTCGTCTGGTTGGCTTCTACCTGTTAAAACATCGTCTTACCGGCAATGCGTACGCTGCATTTCGGCGGGAAACTCTGCTCTGCCGACATTACTCGAAGAGGTCCCGTTACAAACACGAGCCGCCATGTGGTTCCAGCACGATGGCGCTCCAGCCCACAATTAACAATGTGCGCGCGATCACGTGAAACGCATATTCCCTGGACGATGGAAAGGTCATGGGGTTCCTTGGGGTTCCTGTTCCCTGGCATCCATGATCACCTGATATTAATCCGTTGGCCTCTATCTTCTCGGGTTGTATGCGCAGCCTGGTGTATGAAACCGCGGTGGAATCAGAAGAGGACCTCGTCGCCTGCATGTTTGCACCTTCCGGTATTATTCGGGACAATGAGAGTGTTTTCAAACGTGTCAGGCATGTGAACTATGCGTCGAACACGGAGGCCATAACATCGAGCGTTTCCTGTAAAAGTATTTGTGGTATATGTTTCTACAATAAAAGCTATGGAATTCCACAGTTTTTGTTACCTGATACCACTCAAATGTGATGCATTTTAATGGCGTTGCCCTAAGCTGTTGCAGCAAATGTTTCAACGTTCGAAAGCCCGCACGTTACTGTGACGTCACATTGTGTATGTGAACATTGTAAAGCTGGCCGGCTCGCGCTAGGTCGATCAGCTGTTGAGGGAGGCAGTAAGTAGGTAGTTGGGCTTAACGTCTCGTCGACAGTGAGGTCATTAGAAACCGTGCAAGTTGCACAGGGAAGACGGATTGGGGAAGGAATGTGAAGGAATCGGCCATGGCCTTTATTAGGGACCCATCCCAACATTCACCTGGAGTGATTTCGGAAAACGATGGAAAACCGAGATCAGGATGGCAAGACCGGGAATCAAACCCGGGTCCTCCCGAATGCGAGTCCAGTGAGTAACCACTGCGCCACATCGCTCGGTAGGGATGGAGTCGTTGCCAGGTTATTTATCAGGACGTTGACCAGCTCTGCTGGGTGAAACTTTCTGATGGCCGACTGTGCGCGGCAGATTATTGACCGATAATTCGTCACGCCTGGCTGGCGCAAGCTGCTGTTCGTTGATGGAGTGTGTGCGCTGAAGAATTGATCGGTAGGGTTCTCGCCCCGGGACACGGATATTAACTTTTTGCGGGCGAGCGTCGCGCAATAAGCAGAAACTCGAGCTGATAATGGATAATTGATTCATGCAAAAGTTCGCGCAGTTAATTTAGGAATAGTGTTTCGGGAGAACGGTAAATATTGCGTAGTAAAACACGCGGCTAGAATATTATAGAGAACTGACGAGCGTTATTACGGCACTTGCACGAGGAGAATTAGGTTTTCTCCGTGCTGAAATGACTAGTTGATGAAGAATATTAATCGCGTCAGCGGTCATCCCATTATATTGTACGATAGGTAAAATTGATAATTGAGGGCGCCGGCGGTTCAACGAGTTACCTTCTGGCCAACGATCACGTTGTTAAACCTTCCGGCTTCTGCCCCAGCATTTCCTGCAAGGGGACGTCGACAACACGTCATAGTAAATACTGAAATCGATGAGGTAGGAGGAAGGCAGGCAAGTGATTTCGGCTATGTACAGCTTCAAGGTACCAGTGTTAATTTTACTATGGGCCCAAGTGCTGCGTCTTGAAGCCATACCAGTTAGTAAAAAAAAAAAAACAGAACTGTATGGAATTTCTATATCCTTTTCTAGAGGCAATACAGAGTTTTAAACCCTACAGTAGTGACCGCAAGTTACTACAGTTAATATGAACCAGTTGGTTAGTGACTTGGTTTATGTCTTTGTTGAGTCGTGTCATTTTTTGGAAGTTGTATTAAACGGAGGCGTCTGGAACACTTGCAGAATGTGCGTAAGGATATATATATAATTAATATTTGAGGCACATTTCTGAGTATTGTCCTCATTAACAGAATTAATTGTTAACTATGTCTAATAAAATGGTTGATACACCTCTGTGGCATAATATGATTATCAGGTTTGCCGTTTTTACACTTTGGAGGACATATATAATATTCTCGTTGCTATTAGGATAATTGACACTGGTGTAACTGCGCATGTGATAGACATATTTAGTATGTTCCATGATATCAAATTTCTGTAATCATCCCTGATGTAAGTGTGATTGTTTAAATAGAAATACATCTTCACAATACTGCATGCACTTATTTATTTTGCTAAGGGTGTATGGCCTAAAGGTGCATAAATATTTATTATGTTATAATTTAGCGGTTGGGCAGTGTTTTATGTAACATTTTTATGCAGTGTAAAGTAATTTTTAATGGTTACCTATGCGCAGAGCTGAAATGTCCCACGCTGGCTGGAATAAAAATAGTATAATGATTGTAGGCAGTGTATCTCTGATTAACCAAATATAAATTATATCTTGCTATAGTATTTCTTTTGCTTTTTTTTTGCAACCCTTTTCCATAGTTAGATTTTTATGGCACCAAATAAAACAAAAACTACGTATCGCCAAATTGGGCACATTTAGAACTTATGCCACCAGCTAACGGGCGTTACATTACACAGCAGCAGCGATACAGTTCCAAGTCCGTAGACAATACCAATATATTTACGTCCTGAAGGGAATCCCACACCCACTGTCGTCACAAACGAACAGTTTTGTACGGTTTTTAATTAATGGTACGCGTTATTGAAAGTAGGTGTTAACATTGTCCGCCAACATCGGCTGTGCTGTGGCCATACACATATGTAGTACTGCCTGCTTACTAGGCGCTGTATCGCTGCAGCAGAATCTAACGGAATCTTTTCGTGCGTTTTAAAGAAAACGGTGGTTCTTAGACGGTTGCAAAAAGGGGGACCATTTTTTTTCGTAGGTAATACTGTTCAATAAACCAGCATCAAGCATTCATGATTCCCAACGGTAACGAAGTTGCCGGCAATAAGAGGGTGGCTACCCCTGTTATTTTCATAACGGGGAGTGTTATAAATGCGAGTTTGCTCTTAGGTTGACGATCCGGATAACATAAAACAATATATATATTCTTAATAAGACCAACAAACTTTGTGAGGCGATTCCTTGTGTAATAAAAAATAAGCAGAAAATATATAGGACAGGGACTACCCGAACTTAATATTAAGGGAATAATAAGCCCTTGAAAAGTTAGATATTGAAATGTATTTTTGCAATACATCGGAATAAAGTGAAATTAAATTACAATTCTCCGACCGTTATTCTATGTTAATGAGCTCTTAAACTTAAGAGCAAATTCACATTAACACCTTTCCCCGTACAGGAAATAACAGGGCTAGCCACCCTATTTCATTCTGCAAATCGTAAATGAAGTTTAATGAAATTACAATTCTTCGAATAATGTGTTATGTGACCGGGAACGTCACCCTAAGAGCAAACCCGTATTAATTAATATCCCCCCCCCCCAACCCAGCCCCATGCAATGTGGTAGCCACCCGCTTGTTGCATACAAAGTTTTGTGAACGTGTGATGTTTGTTTAATGAGCAGTAACCCGTTAAAATAAGCAAAAAAGGCCTGAACCATCATTGCCCTGTTCCCGGCCATTGCCGAGGAAAAAGTGCATAAAGTACACAGCTACGAAATACCGTGGTTGGGTGTATAGGCAACATGCAGTTCACCAGAGTCGATTGGAAGTCGTGTGGCATACTATGCTAACATATGATCACAAAATTCCATGTTGGTGGGTTAAATGAATTAATCTTTTGAGGTGAGCCTGAATTGTATCCATGTTTCGTCCGTTAAACATTTACGCCAAATATTTACGATAGCAGTCTTGTTGCACAGGACGGACGCTCATGGCTTCTTTTGTAACTAGTAACTAGACTGTGTTTGCATCAGCCAGTACCTTTCTCATAGGTTATCATTTGCGAGGACACATTTACATCTCTAGTTTGTGAATGGCTCCGACCAGTGATATGAGTACTAAGTATTCGGTACATTAGTGAGACATGCTCTAATGTAATTCATGTACTTAATGTTCATTAAAATGAACACATTAACCCTTACGTGTAAATGGAGTCCGGACATGGAATTGGGCGACATGTTCAGTACAGCTTTATTAGGTGCGGAAGCGCCTGAGAGTAGGTAACACTGAGCTGTGTGTGTGGGTGCACATTGCCATTTTGGCGCCTAAATACAGATGGCACAACTATGCACGTTGCACCTGACATTCTATGTTCCTATTCCTCTGCGCAGGCCTACCGCATGCCCTGTGAACTACAAGTAAACAGTGCCATTCGAACTATTCGACCATAGTGGTACGTTGACGCATTGTTGACGGTTCTGGTTGTCCTGTTCGTAATACAGTGAATATCCTTACTCTAGACCATTATTTAGTGGACGTTTAAACAATGCCTGTTTCTTCTTATCGCGAACAGGCGGACATAATATTGATGCATGGGCGTGCCAATGGTGTTGGTAGACTGGCTTGGAAGCCAATACTGTTGACCGAAGGCAACCCAGAAGACTTCGCACTTATCTTCTGGAAGAGCGCATCCTCGAGCAGATTCACCATGATCCAAGTGTGAGCACCAGGCACTTGGTGGCTACGTTACCTGTAAGTCACATAACAGTATGGAGGGTACTCCATCAGCAGCTCCTGTACCCTTGCCATTACCAACGAATGCAGGCTCTTGCGCCTGGTGATCACCCGGCTCGAGTAACTTTCGGCCAGTGGTTCATTCGACAAAATGCCACCCAAGCCTTTGTTTCGTCGCTTCTGTTTACATACGAGGCTACATTTGGGAAGGATGGCATCACTAACTTCCACAAAAATCATTTGTAGGCAGACGACAATCGACATGCTACCATCAATGGTCGACATCAGCAACTAATTCGAATACGTGTGTGGGCCGGTATTGTTGATTGTCTGGTAGGGCCATATGCGTTGCCACCACGGCTAACAGGTGAAGTGTACAAGGAGTTTCTCGCTACCGTTTTGCCACAACTGTTGGAGGACGTGCCTTTGGATGTACGGGCAAGGACGTGGTTCATGCACAACGATGCTCCAGCACATTTTAGTCGTCTTGTTTGAGTTCTGTTGGATGAAACATTTCATGGCAGGTGGACTGGTCGATCGGGCCCTGTTACATTGCCGCCTCGCTCATCCAACCTTAACCCTTTAGACGTTTTATTTGTGGGGACACGTGAAGCATCTTTTGTATGCAGCTCCGGTTGCAAATTCAGAGGTGTTGTACCAGCTCATTTTTGAAGCTTGTGAAACTATTCGCACTCAACCTGGGATATTCGGACATGTACGCAGGTCGATTATTAGATGTGTTCATGCATGTACAGGTGCACATGGTGGCCATTTTAAAGATTCGTTGTGATGTTTGCCTACATAACCTGTCAGCATTGTAGCAAACATAATTGGGTATGACATGTGTAACATAATACACAATAAAGAAAAATGAAAACCTTAATGAACCTCTCACATTTAGTTTTCAGGTTTCCCCGCTTTCCCCTTGGCAGCAGGCTAAGTATCTGCATTATCCCTGGTGTTTGTACCCATAAAGTAAGGAAACGACTGCGATAACAGCAAAGTATGGGTTATGAGTCCGGTAAAGTGGCCACCTTTACGTATTTTATTGTGTGGCCGGTGAAATGTGAGCTCACATCAGCTGGTAGCAGCAGGTGACTGGTGAGACATGGAGTGAGGTTAGAAAAACGTTGGTAGTGTTCATAACATGCGGAAGGTGTAAGGGCACGCCAGTGATGAAAAAAGTGTCCTTCCAGTGTAACAATCCTGCTGTTGTGAATATTCGGGGGAAATGGTTAACTGACTACACCTGGATACCATTTACGTTCACCTCGCATGATTAATTAATTGACTAACCCCCCAACTTGGTATTTTGTGATCATATGTTAACGTAGTATGCCACGCGACTTTCGAACGTCTCTGGTGAATTGCGTGTTGCCTATACACCCGGCCACGGTATTTCGCGACTGTGTACTTTATGCATTCATTCCTCGGCAATGGTTGGGAACAGGGCAATGATGGTTCAGGCCTTTTTAGCTTATTTGAACGGGTTACTGCTCAATAAACAAGCATCACACGTTCCCAAAACTTTGTATACAACAAGTGGGTGGCTACCACATTGCATGGGGTGGGGTTGGGGGGGGTATTAATTAATACGGGTTTGCTCTTAGGTTGACATTCCCGGTCACATTTTAACTTATTTTAACGTGTTACTGCTCAAATAATCATTACACGTTCACAATTCCTGACGGTAAAACTTTGTATGCAACAAGAGGGTGGCTACCAATGCTATCGTCATCAAGGGGGGATCGGCATTAATAAGGGTTTTCTCTTAAGTTCACGTTCCCATCACATAACACATTATTCGAAGAATTGTAATTTCAAAATAGTTCGCTGGTTTTTGCGGTCATTGTCGCCAGTTTCTAGAGCCTAGCCATCAGAAAACAGCCCTCCAGACATAAGATAATAAAAGGGCCTCTTCCTTCGACTGGTCTCAATTGGTCATTTATTGTTCCCTGATGATAGCCGAAACGTTGGAGAAGAAATCCACGACGCGGCTCAAACCCAGAAGCCTAGAAATTGAACTGTAATTTCATTTTACTTCCTGTACGATTTTAAAAAAGACCATTCAAAAATACAATACAAGGAATACATATAAACCGTCGCCAGAAACAATTAGGCAGCCATATGTGCAGTGGGCACGCAGCGTTTTGTACGCGAATGAGGGTAGTATTGCCTACGTGCTAGGCACTGAATTGCTGCAGACGAATCTTTGTGTGCAGTTTACACGTAAACGTGGGGTCCTGGGCAGTTGTGACAAAAGGAAAATTTTTGTTCCTTAGGCCATGCTACTGAATATTTCAATATAAAATGTTCGCAAATCCCGACTGTGAAAGAGTTGCCAGGAAAAATAGGGTGGCCATCCCTGTTATTTCCTGTATGGGGAAAGGTATTAATGTGAATTTGCTCTTAATTTGAAGACCCCATTAACAAAGATTAATGATCCGAGAATTGTAATTTCGTTTCACTTTGTTTCCGATATATTACAAAATACAATTTAATATCTCACTTTTGAAGGGCTTATTACTCCCTTAATATTCAGTTTAGGTGGTATGAGTCCTTCATATTATCTACTTATTTATACATAAGGTATCGCCTCACGAAGTTTGTCGATCTAAGAAACATCCGGTATATGATATTGCAGTATCAGCTGCCCATTTACAGGATATTTCAGAACGTGCGCATAAGAACCACACCACGTGAATCCTGAGCGAAAATGGAGACGAAAATTTAAGTAGCAAAATGTTATACGATGACATCTTTCGGGTGCGGTGTGGCAAACATAGCATGGAGTTAGTCCCCTCTTGCTCTCCACTGATATAGTGTATTACAACTGCCCTGACCAACACATTCAGAACGTGGGTTCAAATACCCCCCAGTCCTAATATTTGTTCAATGTGTTGTTTACATAACGTTTTGACCATTGTATAAATGAGGAGATTAACTGTGTTGTTTTGCCATATTGTGCACGAAAAATGTCATCGTACGACTTTTAGCCACAAACATTTTCGTCTCCGATTTGGCTCAGGCTTGAAGTGTTGTGGTTTATATACATGCATTCTGGGACATTCTACACACCTCAACCAAAGTTTTGCACCACACGGATTGCTGGGCCACTAGGTTGCTTACAACCCAAGTGTCAGCATGGGATGCAAATACACACTCTCCGTAAAGAATAACTCGACTGATTTGAAGAGAAAACAAAAGAATAAGAAAACAAACAATATCCTTTGTCGTCGTGCATCCGCCGATCAGATATGGAACTCAGACTGTGCTTCTCAGTGTGATGTTATGCCACCCCGCGCAGTGAAGCATGACTTGACACTTCGTGGTATGCTGCTATCAAGGCAGTTGAGGTTGTCCTTCTCTATCCTGCCCCACTCTTCGACAGCAGCCCTCCGGAGGTCGGCCAGAGTGAGGTGGAATCTTGCGACGTCGCATTGCCTGTTTCAGCAGGTACCAGTCATGTAAAATCGGATTCATGTCCACAGACACCGCAGACCATTCCATACGATTGATTTGGGCCTCCCTTAAGAAGTTGATAACAAGATGGACGCAGTGCGGGCGCTCATTGTCATCTTGAAGAACGAATCTGTCACCGATAAGTTACCGTTATGGCTAAACAGTGGGTCCGAGGGTTCTGTCCCGGTATTGTACACCTATCATATTGCCCTCGACGATGATAAGTAGCGTCCGACGTCCATACATGATGCCGCCCAAAACATGATGGGTCCGCCTCCCTGCTGGACCTGTGGGATGGTGTACAGTACTCGTCTGGGGTTACCTAACTCTTTCGAAACTTTCCTTGGACAATAATCAGTCTTCAACCACATTCGGCACTCATCAGTGAAGAGGACCTGATGCCATTCTGCCAGGATCAAGTCCAAGTGCTCCGTTACCCATCTGTACCTGGCGCCACGGTGTTAGGGTGTACGTGGAGGTGCTCGCCGAGGACCTCTGGCGTGTAGGTTGTCCATATGAAAGAAATTTCTCATTGTCTGAGAAGAGACGGTCCTTCCATTTGCCTGCAGGAGGGCATTTATCAGTTCGGTTGCGTTGTCTTCTCGGTTCCTGCGCGCCACGAGTTGCACATAATGGTTGTCATCTTCTGTTGTTGACCACGGACCACCACTGTGAGGACGATCTGCAACATTGTGTGTAACAAGATAGTGGCTGTATGTCCGAACGACGTCACTATGGTTTACAATGACGAGGAGGGCAATTTTCCTCACAGAGAGACCTTGCTGACGATGCGAATACGATCAATTGCGGTAATAACTCATCGAGGCATGTTTTACAGCTAAATATGACACACGCTGTCTTTGCTTGTTGTCTCCAAATGTTACACTAACAGCGCACACTTTCGGACTGCACTGATACTGCGTGTATTACTCACACGTACACATAACAGATGTCGTTATATTCCATTCAGATGTCGTGTTGTAATGAAACTAATCTCAAAGCAAACATCCTTCAAGAGCAAACAAGACACAGGTGGTGCAGTACTTTGTTTTAGGTGTGTATATAATAATATTTATTTTTTCTTACGAGGCCTATCGATATTCTTACATATTCACGTGTCACCTATTCGACACATACTTCTATTCACTATGCCTGCGTAATTGTCCAAATAGTCGGAGACAAACAAAATTCAGACCTACAAAATTGTAAAATCAACACCATTTAAGTTGCATAGCTGTACACATTCCTGAAAAAAGTAGCACTGTATATTTTTATTTTTATTTGTTCATCTCTACGGAAACGAGAAACAGCAAACACTGCTACATTAGTTCAACACCACTTGCGACGAGATCCGTTATAATTTTTTGCGTGGTCCTCATTCAATACTTCTTACGTCAATAATAGACCACGAGGCTTACGGAAGTACTCATAACCCACCACCGACGAGTGGCAATGTGTTGAAGAGTCAGTATGATGAGTGGCCACCGAGGATATCACCGCATGTAGTACAAGCGCCCACGCTGAGTGAAGGATAGTCTATCAGTTCTTCGGGTACTGGGTACTGACCCAATACTTACACCGAAGTCACCCAAAGCATCTGGAGGGTTCGTGGAAGAATCGGGCGCATTGCAGGACGACACTTGAGTTCGTAACATGCATGCTGAATAGAGTTGTTCAGAGGCTTTGGCCGGCCAGTTCTTATGGTCGACCTCCTCAATTTAAGACTAATAATCCAGCAGTGCACCCTGATGTACGCGGGTACAGTAATCCATAAGGGAAATTTTTTACAAATTGCAACCTAGGAAGGCTGGATGTACACGAACTTAATGTTTGTATGGGGGCGATAAAATATTAACTACCTAAAATTATTTTGTTTGTTTTAATTTGTTGCTTCAGACTGTATGATATGGTTGGTCTAACTAAAGATTTGTTTGCTTTACATACATTAAACAGTTTTAGTTAATATGAAAGACCAAGGTTGGAACCTAGATAGTTTACGCCCGAGCACTACGACCTACGGACCTCAGTTTAAGTGTCTACTGATGAAGTGGGAATGTTTTTAAGTACACAATATTAATCTCTGGAAAACGTGCATTAATAAACATTTCAAGTGTACTTTTGCACTTGTGTAATTATTTTGTACACCGTTATTAAGCATCAAGAAATGCACAACGAACACTAACTATTCTGATTATCACAAAAAAAATAAACTCCCGAGCTACCTTTTCGAACGAAGGCAGTCAAATGAGTGACCAAACAATTATATACAGATGATTCAACAGAAAAATTTTTTGACAGTATAATTTATTTTGGCCCAACATTGAGGGTCAGTTAATTCAAGAGCGTATGTTGTTAGATAAACAAAAATTATTTTGTTGCTTTTCAAGCTTTGTTTACAGAACTAATTATTTTCGTAGGTAAACTATATATATTTTTGTCTCTATAAAATTATTTTGTTCGCTGGGACAAAGCCGCGAGTGTGCATATGTAAAGTGTATATGTAAGCACACGATAATGCCCTTCCAGACCATTATACCAACACTTCCATATGTCCTATACGTATATTGAAGTTATCTGGACAATACAGTACGTAAACACGCTAGAAATCTCTGCAAATATTGAACCTGTACTAGTCCATAAAAATTACACAGTCGCTCTGTTTTCTTAAGGCGATATTACACGATACCAGATCCCGTAAAAGCTTGTGCAAGGCCCACCATAACGGCCGGTATACAGGCTTGTGTGGCACTCGTCATGGCATTTCCCGCCTAGTACGGCCAGATTTAGTACCAGGTTTTGCAATGGGACAAGTCCTATTTTTCGTGGCAAGTTCCATACCAGCTCTCGTACCTGGCCAATCACATTGCAGTTTCAGAAAGTAGGGCGCTCCCCGTGGCTACTACTTGAAACGAGTTGATGAATAAACCGAAAAGGAAGCCTCCATCTTGATTATAAATCCGCGAGGTTCAAATTCTTTCAGATATATTTTAAATACGACCAAGACCAGTATTTCTGTTTAAAACCTTTCTGCACCCTTAAAACATTACCTACTGTATGAAAAAATCAATTCAAACTCTTACATCTACAGTATATAAACTGTACGGCTAGTACGAGAATTGGAAGTACGGTTTTAAAGTCACGGCGTTCGTTATTATCATGTAACTTTTGGGCGTGAGTTCAAAACTCCGCTGGACACAATTTTTTTTTATCATTAAATTTTGCATGCTGATCATATTCCGGTATGTAAAGTAAAAAACTATATTGTGCAACCAGTCAGTAATTTTCGTCAAAATTGAAAATAACACATTCGTACTAGTAAGAAATCAATTTATGTACAGGGCGAACAGTAATATAATAATATGAATATGTGCTATAAAGTATTTTATAGACTTACGCAAGTTACTAACTAGTGAAAGTTCTAAGAATCGGGTTCATATTTACTACAAACCACACACTGCGCACCCACAGAGGGTGCCAAATGCTAGTACGCGAACTGCTGTCGTGTAATATGAATCTTCCACGGCGGCTCACGCAGCGGCTGGTATACTGGCTCGTGCACCAGGGCTTGTATAAGCTTGTACAAGAACTAATTACGGCAGCAGGTATCGTGTAATATCGGCTTTATCGATATGGTCAGTGCTGGGTTTACCACGTTAATTGGGTAATTTTGCAGACAGCGGCCATTCTTAGACTGCATCTCGCATGGCTTCGGTTATTGAACACCACTTGGTGCAAGAGTAATTATAGAGTAGACCTGGAAATGCACGTCCCTACCGCTGCCTCCATGTTTCTATTTGGCTTGTCCACTTCGCTGCAAGTTCTTCTTACCGCATTTGGGACCGCAAAGCAATCATCCATTCGCATTAGGTTTTCTCTTAGGCAGGTTACGTTATTTATTTTTATCTTAATTGTATAATGCATTTTTAAAGTTTTGATTTCACTTCCATTTTTTTTAATGTTAAGTATTTTACTAAGTATATATAAATATGTATAATACATAAATTTGCAACAATAAATCCGTTCTAGACTCCTGTACCAATATGCCTTCTCATTATAATACGTAATAAGTAAAATTAAAGTATGCATTGCAATACGGCCATATATGGGGAGGCTCGGGAAAATTGCCAGTGCTGATCATTTGGATCTATTGTGTATTTCTTTTATTTCCAACTTACACTAATATTACGGACAAGCACTAAGTGAAAGGTTTGTTCAAACTAACAAAATACTTGTTAGTGTAGGTAGTTCCAAAAAAAAATATTTTGTTGCCGCAACAAAGTATTTTGTTCTTTAGACAAAACACGGAAAGAAACAAAATTAATTTTGTTCCTATAACCAAATACACGCTTGAATAAAATAAACCTCTGTTTAAGGGCAAAATACATTATTTAGTTGAATCAAATCTTGACATTTTTTTGACCATTCGTGGGTATGCTTTCGTCCGAAAATACAGCTCGAGATTTTGTTTCTAAGTTTTGTGAAAATTATAGTAGTAACCGTGTTTGTTAATGTCTTTATTAATGCTTAATAATGGCATAGGCATCGCAATAATACACTTTCAAAAGGAAACTAAGAAGTAAAGCTATAAAACTTATATCATTAACTTACTTACTCTTATCCAGTATTTGAAATTAATATATTTAAAACATTCCAATTATCAGTAGAACCTTTAGTTGAAGTTGCTGTCACGCAGCGTTCGGGCACGAACATTCTTGTTTCGAATCTCGGTCGAGCATCCGAAATTTTTTATCTTAACCTAAACTGTGTAATGTATAAGCCATTCAAGGCTACTTCAGACCTTTCTGAAGACCTGCTAAAGTTCTACTTCCAGGAAATTCCTCTGCCTCGAGCAAACTGAGCTTAACTAAGTCTGGAAAATCCCACCAGAGGGACAATGCACCGAATTCGTGCGCACTTAGTATTTTGTATATGAACTTTTTCTCACTAGGCGCTACCAACACACGAGTTTTGTCACAGTTTTTTATTTAAATCATTTGTAAATTAAGCACAATAATTTATAGATAAAATATTATTAACATTTCAATTTATCAGAAAAAAATAACTTTTGTGTACACAAGTATAAAACACTGGTGATACATGGCATATGTTGGGAATAACTAAACACGTCATACATGGGGATATTTTTCAAAGGTTTGATTCCAAAAGGGCGAAGGAACCGCAAATAGATTTTACGTAGGACGAAGCAAATATTTATTTGCACCAACAAAAACTAAGTTTAGGGCTACCAAATAGGATCGACAAAATAATTTGATTTTAACAACAAAATATTTTACTGCCCATATACAAACACTTATTTAGTTGCGCCAAATAAACATATTTTCATTCAACAAAACATTTTTCTCAGTGTAATGTCTCATTTGGCCAAACGAGAATAGCATCTAAAATATGCTATCTGCGTGTCTGAGAAGTAAAAGCCACTGCTGTAAGTATCTTCATCTGAGTTACTAAGACTTTGCGATGCAGATTGTGTATGAAGACATTGCTTTTATTTTTATCGGACTGTATTTTCAGTAAGAAACTCCAAGCTTTTTGTAAGTTCATAATTTAAGACAATTTTTTAATTGTTTGACACATCCGATAGCTTAGCACAGGAAGTAACTTTCCTAGCATTAGATTGCAGCTGAGGAGTTTGGAGGGTTTTACGCTAATTCAAAGTTATCCTGGACAGATGTTTATAATATTTTTATTCATTTACGTGATTGAGCAGCATGTGCCATCTATTTACGCGAGAAATATTCTTCACAATAAACGCCTGACGACATGCGAAATGATGTAGAAGAATGTCAAGATTATTTGACTGATTCAACAGTCATTTCAGTAAATTTAACAAATGCATCAGTGAAAAAAATGCCAGATTTCCTTCACATATTGATTCAGTTAAATCTTCTACTGATTCATCAATCTTTTTTCACTGTTTTTCAGGGGTTTATTTTTGGATGATGGGTTAATTAAACCGCGTGAAAAAATGGGCGTCAAACAACGTTTAAAAATTGCCATTAAACAACGTGTATCAAGTGAAATAACAATGTATAAACTAATAATAACTATGCAAAATAGTTTCTAAAATGTGTTTCGTCTTTGAAAACGCCATTTTACGAGGTAATATCAACATTCAGCCTTTCATTCCTTTTTTACGTCTATCAGTTTATTTTCATGTAATCACCACATCGTTCAGTTTGAAAGTTTAAACTGCATATAATCTGGTGAAGATAGTGTGCACTCTATTATGCTATTCGTTTTAACAATCCTAACGTTACCAATTAAACAAAAACGAAAAGTAAGGGCATTAAATTTGAATATTCAGGATTTTTCTAATACCGTTTAACACATTTATTTTGCTCTTATTTTTCCGACTATTTTTAGTAGCGCAGGAGGTAATGTAACGGCATATAATTGATGTGGAAAGGATGCATGGGTTCAATCCCGGCCACCTACGATTTTTTTTTTAAATTGCGGTAAATTGGGCAATATAAATAGTAAACTATCATAAATAGGTTTATTTCACGTAATTGTTTGGCTACATTCAACAAAAACAATATTTAATTCGCCACTGCAGTCGGTTGTCCCTTATACAATTAGTGAAATTGTTTCACGTCACTAATTCAATTGGTGAAAATTTTTTCACTGAGGCAAGCAGTGGTTTTCCATTGATTCTAAGTGAAGCCATTTTCACAATTTCGAGTAGTCTAACTTCCCTACGAATCAGTGGTTTCCCACTGATTCGAATTTAGAGCGCAGGAGTACATCGTGTCTTTGAAGAAATTCAAGCGTTCATTGACATCATCTGGGCCAAATCATTTTCTGTTACGAAGAAAGCAATGTCGTTATTGCTTTGTGCGTGCACCCTGTGAGGAACACAAATTGGTTTCAATAATTTCACACCAAATTTATTATAGAGAAGACATGATGTCACAAACGGTTCGAAAACGTATTTTAATATCACTGTATACACTATTCTTATTGTATACATATTTTTAAAACGCATGATAAATCTAAATAGAATAGTATTGTAAATAGATTCCATGACGAGCCGAATTACAAATTTATATAAGGTAGTCGACAGTTTAATATCCCGTGCAAAATTGAGTTTTACAAGATGATAATTGCATTTGTGTTTGGTAAGTAAGTACTTTACTGATGTTTAAATTGCTCTTGCATTTGCCTAGGTGAAATATTATGTAAACAAAACTAAACAAACATTTTTCCAATACTAATATTGACTTAAATGCATAATAAAGCTTTGTGTAAATTTTCCTACAGCGCGTGACTTTCTGCCGTACTTCATTATTATGTATTCTTGTAGTACTGTAGCGCCAGTGTTACTTTATACCTTCACTTACTTTCTGCCTTGAATGCTTCTGCGTAAGCAACTGAAGGTGATAACTATTTTGCCTATCGAAATGTTAAATAGATGTCAAATATATTAATACAATAAATCATCTTAATTTATACCTAAGAAACCAATTATTTTACTATCAATATATATTTTTTTAAGTGCTAAATCACAAACGCGATTTTCTTGCTTCAATCTGTCGTATCGCAAGCCACTGAAAGATTACAATATGCGACACTGACTATGTATATCGGAATATATAACCCTTTGGCACAGTTGATCATTACTTGTATGTTACAACGTTTAATAATTACTTACATCTAAATTATTTGGTTACTTTTTAAAACAGAGACAATATTTGGTAAAAAAAAAAAAAACAGACGTATTTTTCCTGCTATACGTTACACCATCTTGCTAGCCGCAATATCGTGCTCTATTACCGTCATTATTTGCTGGTTTGGCAAGTGATATTTGGGGCGGTGTAAAGATATATAAAGCTTTTTTTTTCGTAGACGACTTGTATAAACAGGTAAAATAAATTGTAAATGGCTAAAAACACAATTTTCATCATACGTCTGTAACACGTATGCAGTTTTTGTTCCTATGGTAATAAGTTTGTAATATCAGCGTTTATTCTCGGGGATCTTCCGATTCCCACGCCCTTCCATTCCGGCACTGCTTCATTCTCATCTCATTCACCCTCGCTGGTTCCCAAGAGCTGAGCAAAGCTCTCAACTCAACTATAATCATAAAAATATATTTAAGGCAGTTTCACTATCTACCCTTACATGCAATAAGACATGAAAGTCAAACGGCTAATCTACACACACACACACACACACACACACACAGAGATTAACTTGTGACCCCTTCAAACTGTTTTCCTTATTTTGCACTATTGTGCTGAATAAAAAGTGCCAGTGATATTAAAAACCAATAATTCTTTCCCAAAACACAATAATAATATACATTTCATGCTTGTATAAACTCCGAGTTTAATTTGCCTTACAACTCCTTTTAAGTGCTTTCGAGATAAACCAGGGATTTTGGGATCCATGTTAAGTATCTCTACTTATTTTCTCCTAAGTGCTATACTTCTGCACTTGGAAAACGATTAAAGATCGTGAATTTGTACAATTAGAACAGAGTACATTTGACCCTCCCGGGAAGTCTCTAAGTTAATAAGGCAAGAAGCAGCAGAGTTACCCACTAAGCTGTAACCCATTTAAAATGTAAACTGGTTTGATCCATAAAAAGAGCAGCAAATGAATATATGCAAGAATAACAAAAGATCACAGTAGACTTTGGATCATACAATACTATTGAACAAATTCGTAATGTTTCTGGGAGTCTAAACGTCTTTCAACAAACTTACATGAAAGTGACGTGGCAAAAATAATTCTTTGACTTGGTAAAAATTAAATTGTTGATTTATTTGAGTTTGATTTCGATTCTTTAAAAGTAATATTTTTTGCTGTGTAGTGCGCATCTCTACCGTATCTATAATAGTCCAACACCAAAAGACCACAGTTTTATTCTAAATTGCCTGAATTTTAGTTTTTGTTAATTCACGGGATCTATATCGGTAGAGAATATTCACAATCAATGTAATTTTTGCGTTAATATTTCTCCGGTCAACGGTGATAAAGATTGTTCACGATAAAGTGAGCACTTTTGAAATCAATCTTAGAATAATGTCCTTGCACCTACCTGCATATATTTCAATGGGTGCCCTGAGGGACATGCACTCAGTAAAGTTGGTAGCGATGG
Organism: Dryococelus australis; assembly: GCA_029891345.1. Taxonomy (NCBI): domain Eukaryota; kingdom Metazoa; phylum Arthropoda; class Insecta; order Phasmatodea; family Phasmatidae; genus Dryococelus; species Dryococelus australis. Next base: position 63,853,796 of record CM057002.1, on the reverse strand, counting down.
ATGGGAAGTAGTTCCGTAACTTAACGACAAAAAAAAAAAGGGTTAGGTAACCATTTTAGAAAACCAAAGTTGTTCCCTTCTCTTACTTTTTATTTTATAATTCATCTAAGTGTAAAAGTTAGCAGATTTGTACAATATTGACTCTTCTAAAAATTCACATTTTCTCTTGACCGACGCATGAATAATATGATGAGGCCCACAACAATGGTAACCTTACATAAGGCGGGAGAATATACAACGTGCATACAAGTAGATTTTAAGCAGGTCTTTCGAAAGTGCTCATTTTAGCGTGAATATCCCATATCTCTGCAAGCCCTTTAAGCATGGTGTCTTATGGACAGGCAAGGATGAGTGATGGGCGAAGCAAGGAAGAGTGATGGACGGAGCAAGGAAGGGTGATTGACGGAGCAAGGAAGAGTTATGGACGGATCAAGGAAGGGTGATGGACGGATCAAGGAAGAGTGATGGATAGAGCAAGGAAGAGTGATGGACGGAGCAAGGAAGAGTTCGGGACGGGGAAAGGAAGGGTGATGGATCAAGTAAGAGTGATGGACGGATCAAGGAAGAGTGATGGACGGATCAAGGAAGAGTGATGGACGGAGCAAGGAAGAGTGATGGACGGAGCAAGGAAGAGTGATGGACGGAGCAAGGAAGAGTGATGGACGGAGCAAGGAAGAGTGATGGACGGGGCAAGGAAGGATGGTGGACGGAGCAAGGAAGAGTGATGGACGGGGCAAGGAAGGGTGATGGACGGAGCAAGGAAGAGTTATGGACGGAGCAAGGAAGAGTGATGGACGGAGCAAGGAAGAGTGATGGACGGAGCAAGGAAGAGTGATGGACGGAGCAAGGAAGGGTGATTGACGGAGCAAGGAAGAGTTATGGACGGAGCAAGGAAGAGTTATGGACGGATCAAGGAAGGGTGATGGACGGATCAAGGAAGGGTGATGGACGGATCAAGGAAGAGTGATGGAAGGGACAAGGAAGAGTGATGGACGGGGCAAGGAAGGATGGTGGACGGAGCAAGGAAGAGTGATGGACGGGGCAAGGAAGGGTGATGGACGGAGCAAGGAAGAGTTATGGACGGAGCAAGGAAGAGTGATGGACGGAGCAAGGAAGAGTGATGGACGGAGCAAGGAAGAGTGATGGACGGAGCAAGGAAGGGTGATTGACGGAGCAAGGAAGAGTTATGGACGGAGCAAGGAAGAGTTATGGACGGATCAAGGAAGGGTGATGGACGGATCAAGGAAGGGTGATGGACGGATCAAGGAAGAGTGATGGAAGGGACAAGGAAGAGTGATGGAAGGGACAAGGAAGAGTGGTGGACGGGGCAAGGAAGAGATGCAAAGTGGCGGCATGTAACAATATATATATAACCCATTTGAGGAACTCATTTCAGTAATAACAATAAAATAGATAATTTTTGAAAGGTATAAACTAAATGGAAGTGAAATGTAAGGCAAATAAAGACAGAAATCATAAGAGAAGCTGAACCAATAGTCTGTTCCGGTTTTTTCACATTTTTTAAATCTAAACATTTAAAAAGTCACCCTAAGCATGGCATGCTTAATTGTTTTCTAAATGCGTCATATATCACAACAATTTTATACTTGTGGTAACACAAAAGTACCTTATTTTTGATAAATTTTTCTTTTACTTGCATCTTATCTATAAGATATAATATTTCATTTAGAAATAATGTGAATAAAAACCTGTTGGTAATACGTAGTAAAAATTGTTCTCATGCAAAATATTACATGGAGTGTGCACGAGTTCGGTGCGCTGTCCCTTTGGATATTAATATTAATATTATTAGTATGGATATTTATAATGCTGTTTCAACTTTAATATGGAGGAAGGCCAAAACACAGATAAAAAACTTAAATGTTGGAAAAAGGGAAAAAATATCATAAAAATTTAAAAGATAGCAATATTATGTATAAAAAGGATGTATTGAAATTACAAGAGAAATCAATAGAGGATGTCCATAGTCTTCCTTAATGGGACCTGTGACATAGAATCTAGTATTTGATGATTTTGTATCAAAAATTTTGGATGGCATAAAGATATTGGCTTATGCCGATGACAGTTTATGGATAATAGAAGGAAATAGTAGAAAAGATCTGGAATATGAGGCTGAGACAGTAATTTCAAATATTGGGAAGTTGATGGATGAAACCAAATTAAAAATCTCAAGAGAAATTACTCTGATTATGGTTATGGGAGGGATTTTAGATAAGAGACACTCTACATGTAAAATTTAATGGTACAATAATTAAATCTATTAAAGAGAATATATACTAAGGCTTTAAACATGACAACAGGATGACAATCTTACTACACTTCATCATCATCATCATTTGTGTTCTGCCCAGAGGCAGGTTTTCATGTGGTATCTCTCCATACTCTCCTGTCTTCTGCCAACCTCTTCAGGTTCATATACTTTCCACTTCCCTTGATATCATGAACTTGTATCTTCTTCCTTTCAATCTTTTTCCACAAACTATTCCTTCCATAGCGTCTGTTAGCAAGCACTCTCGTCTCAACGAGTGTCCCATCCAGTTCTTCTTCCTTTCTCTTATGACTTTCAGCAGTTTACTCCTCTAATCAACTCTTTCCAGCACTTCTTCATTACTCACTCTTTCCACATAGGTTATCCTCTCCATTTTCCCCCACATCCACATCTCAAATATTTCTAGCCTTTTTTCGCCCTCATGTCTCAGGGTCCATGTCTCTGCCCCATAGAGTGCCACACTCCATACTAAACACTTTCCAAGTTTTTCCTCAGTGCTTTATCTAGTTTTCCGCATAGCACTCTCCTCTGCCTACTGAACGCTTCCTTCGCTACTGCAATGCGAGACTCTCCTCCTGATGACATTTCAAGTCCTCAGTTATCGTTCTTCCTAGATATTTGAATGCTCTTACTTGGCTGATATTAACTTGTCCAATAGTAATATTTGCCGGTTGCCTTCCTTTACTGAATACTATATTCTAATTGTTTTTGATGTATTGATTCTCATTCCATAATCCTCACAAGTTTAATTCAGATTTTTTAGCATTTTAGTTATAGTTATTTCACTTTCTGCTAATAAAACCATATCATCAGCAAATCTTATACATTCAATTCTCTTCCCGCCAATACGTACTCCTCTTCTTCCATCTAAGCATTTCCCAATAATCTCCTCCAGGTATAAATTGAACAACAAGGGAGAAATGCAACAGCCTTGTCTAATGCCCCTCCTAATGCTGCTTTCTTCCGACATTTCAGTTCCTATCTTTATTCTTATGTTCTGGTATAAAAATAGAATCTGTACTAGTCTTCTCTCCTTCCAATCTTCTCCTTTCCTCTTCAGGATGTCCATCAGCTTGTTCTATTGTACTCTGTCGAAAGCTTTTTCCAAGTCAATAAAGACAGCATAAATTTGTCTACCTTTCTCAATATATCTTTCCCCTATGACTTAACAGGCCTATAGCATCTCTTGTTCCTTTTCCACTTCTAAATCCAAACTGTTCCTCTCCAATCCATCTATCTAACTTCCCATATAGCCTTCTATTCAACACTCTTAACAATATTTTAGCTGTATGAGAAATTAGACTAATAGTACTATACCCTTCACATTTAATGATATTCTTTTTTTTTCAATTGGTATCATTACCGTTGCGAGAAAGCCATCTGGCCATTCCCCTTTGTCATACATCTCATTACATAGGTAGACTATCTTCCTCCTTCCCCTGTTTCCAAAACTCTTCAACACTTCTGCTGGCAAATTATCGATTCCACACGCCTTTCGATTCTTCATCTCCTTCAGTGCCTTTTCTACTTCTGCTTCCAAGATGCCGTACCCCTTTCTATCATCTACACTTGAAATATATTAAAGAAAAACTTCAAGTACTTGGTAACAGATTAAGACAAAATTAATATTGCAATACAATAGCAAAAGTCAGAATGTAATATACAATGCATTATTTTTAAATACATTATTATATGCATCAACACTCTATAGTATACGAATAAACAACTCATGTTATTAAAATACTAAGAACAATACACAGCAATATTTTAATGAAAGTACAAATATGTGTAATACTATAAATTATCCAATAGCAATACCATTAAGTAAACAATTATCAATCAAAAATATAATTAAAAATTAAAATATAACACATATAATTAATAATCAGAGGTCTTTAATGAATGAGATATAAGATATAACAGTTTAATAGAACATGGGCAGATATCGGTCGAGGCGAATGATCACGAAATTATAAGTATAAAGAAAAAATAAGAAACTGTATAAGAAAAGTATAGAAGATAGAATGAAAGAATATGAAGAAGGAGATGATTACAGAAGAGGTGAAGAATACGTCAGATTAAAAAATGATATTTGGAGATATAAAGGCTTGGTACGAAAACAAAGTAAAGATAAATATATATATATATATATATATATATATATATATATATATATATATATATATATATATAAGATCTTAGTGGGTATACACAAATAAAAACATGTTTAAAAAGGATAAATAAAATATATGATGATGATTGCGAATGTGGGACTGGAGTAGAAACTGCAGAATATTTAATATACAACTGTACGATCTTTGCGTATGAATGGAACCTGATGGAAATTGAATTGAAGAAGACAAATGAAACTTGGTCATTAAGTCGAATAGCGTGGTACAAGGAATAAGTATTTTATGTGATTAGGGATTTTTCGTTGCTAGTTTTTAATACGATAAAGACTTTTTTTAATGATATTAATTGCTTTTCTGACCTATTGTGATTGTAGTGATTTTAATTATTTAAATATTACTTCCTCAAATTATAGGTAGGTTTTAATTTAGTTAGGGGGGTGGGTGACAAGTAGAAGATTGCCGCAAGGGTCATGGTAGTGGCACGCTTACTGGTAAGGTCGGGGCATAACCATGAGACATCGTCTTTTGGGAATAGGATTGGATTAGGGATTTAAGATGTACAATAGTGCTTAAGAGGATAGATTCTAATTTTTAGAAATGCAAAATTTTAGAATTTTAAGAATTTTAGCATGTGATTTTAATGTGTTATATTAATAACTTTATTTTTAATACATAATTTTGATTTAATGGATTCTGTACAAGCATGTAAAGGTGAGAGGTAAGGTCACCTCAGTAGCCTCCACGTTGCGCCCCGCGGGATATGTATGCTTATGAGCAATGTTACGGCATATATAGGCTAATAGCTGAACATCTCCCACAATTTAAAAGCTTTTCGTCAATTTCGATTGTATAGTTTTAATAAATAATTTAATTGGTTTTAATCGTCCCTTTGCAGTGATTTTAAATGAAAATAAACCAGTACAAATATGGTAGCCTTGGTAAGGTTTACTCCAGGAGGGGGAAGTGTTGTTATTATTATTATTAAATTGTCCCTTTGGTGTGATTTTATAGACTAATTTAAGCTCTCTTTTTGCTCAAGGCGCAGGAATATCCTGGAAGTATAACTTTAGCAGGGCTTCAGAAAAGTCGGTAGTAACCATGAATAGATTACACCTAACAAAAATCCCTCAAAAATGATATAAAATTACATTAGAAAACTAATGAAATATTTGATTACACCAATTGATCAGCCCCTGCTCACTTTATAAATGAAGAAGAGATAAATCAAACAAGAGCACACTGAGAAAACCGCTACATTATGTTAATGTCACATACTTTCAACATAGGGGTATTAGCGTCCAAAATATAATATCCGCTAATGGCATGAACTCGAACCGATGATCCTCTGCATATGAAATTTCCATATCCACATTAGGATTTCACAAAATATACAAGATAAAAAATATTAAGCGACGAAAAAAAAAAGAAGTTACCAAAGGGCGACGATTTGTAAAGAATAGCGTTTTATTTAAAGGGTTAATGGGATCTTTTATTCTGTAAAATACCCCTGAGAAATTTACGTGTGCGTGTTCCTTGTTGATATACACACACGTTCGTGCCCGCATACGTGCAATGAAAAACCGTGGTCAGTTTCTCTGCTGCTACGTGAAAACCCACTAGGGCTACACTTTGCGGAGGAGTAATTCCGAGAGAAGGCTGTGTGGCCTGCGCGGTGTGGGAAGAGGGGGAAGGGGGGTTGGTGGTGGCGGCATAGCGTTCGCAACACCGACAAGGGGGGTGAGGGAGAAAAACAGTCTTGCGCACCCCCTGTGGCACACGCGTTATGTACGGCCGGGAGTAAATGGTACTGGATTTTTCCTCATACCCACGCTTTCTCCCTTCACACACTCTACTCTACCACCATGAAGGGGGGGGGGGGGGATATTCCTGCGGAGAGGGAAATAAAGAAGAGAGATAAAAAGAAGAAATAAATGAAGACTGTACATTTTTCAACCCTCCCTTGTTTCTCCAGTCGCCCCCGCTCTCCCCGCGAGGGTGTGGAAGTGAGAGAGTTGGTACAGGTTGTCGGCGGGGGAGAAGAAGGAATTCCCTGCGTTGGGCAAATACAGTTCCAGCCAACGTTCTTTTTCCGGTCTCCATTTCCACCCGCGCGCCTTAAAGGGAAAATCTCGCCAGCGCGACGTGGAAACCGCGACGATTTCGCCCTGGCTCTCGTCATCCCGCGCGAAGATAACCCAGACCGATCATTCCGTCGGGGTTAAACTCTGTGTAAAATAAGTTAACCTTTAATGTGAATGTGAGGATAAAATATTTATTCCATGCAAATTGGACGAGTAATTTCATCATTCCCGAATGTGTGCGAAGGGTTTGTATGTCTATTATCGCTAATGGTGAGTATTTAAATTTAAAAAAAAAAACCTTTATTAAATACGATATAATATTTTAATTTTAAAAATCATCGCATAAATTAAAATAATATATTAGATACATTCCAAATAAAAGTTTGGAGTTAAAAACAAATAAGAATAAGTGAATGTTAGTATAGGCTGTTCACGATAAATTAAGCACTTTTTAAGGCCCTCCCAACAGGCATTAACCATTAACAAGTATACATTATTCCAGCCTCAGGCATTAAATTTTTATGGTGGTTAAATGTAACATTGTGTTTATTGGTCCCATTGCAATGTTTATCTTAAAAATCACCAGGAAGATTGAAATTTGATGAAAGGAAAAATTTGTAAGGGCCTTAAAAAGTGCTCACTTTACCATCGACAGTCTATAGACATAATAATTCAAGAGACACGCGGTTTTTATTCTGAATTTAACTAATATTTAATATGTTACAAATAAATTCACATCCTGGATTTCAATCGCGGCTAAAAATGAAGTGAAAACAATAATATTTATTATAATATTTTGGTGTAAAAATATGTTTAGACCAAATACCAGTTTGGGTAATCTTTGTTCACGTTATCAAATGTGTGTTGAAGAGGCGGGTATATTGCGAGATTTTGAAGAACGGAGTTAAAAAGTTGTATCTTTGATTTTGAAGTACAAACATGTTTGGTGTCGTTGGAGCTCTCCATGATTACTGTACAAGTAATAAAGAGTATTTTACAGCTGTAAGTCCACTTTAATAAGTTATGTTTGATCGGTGAGGAGGCTGAATTAGTGATATTTTCACATTCACCTACCGAATGACTCATACTGTTATCACAGGTTCTCTTGCGGAGAGGTATCTGCTGAACAATTAGTAGGGAACTACATTATCTTAAGCGTTCCAGGGCATATATGTAGGTGAGCGTGTTAAACCTGAGTAGTATATCCCACTCCAAGCCGAACCCAGGTTTCGTGGAAGTGGCGACCATTCATGTCGAAACAACACTATCTCCACACCCCACACTTCAGAATGTGGCTGCTGGTACATTTGGTGTTAGCCTACTGGGGCGACGTTTGATTCCATGTCGTCCATGTTACTCTGGTCTGTTTGCATATAATCTGCCATCTGTAAATCGCCATAGGTAAAGACTGTTCACGATAAAGTGAGCACTTTTGAAACCAACATTAGAAAAAAGTCACTGCTCCTGCCTGCATATATTTTAACGGGCGCACTGAGTGATATACGCCCAGTCAAGTTGGTAACGGTGGCGGGAAAGTAGTTCCACCTTAACGTCGAATAAAAAGTGTTAGGTAACAATTTGCGATAGCTTAAGATATTTCTTTCGCTTCCTGTTTTTTAATACATCAAAATGTAAAAATGAGTAAATGTGTAAATTATTTCATTTTTTAATAATTTTACAGTATCACTTGAAAGACGTATGAATTAAGTGATCAAACTCATGGCAATGTTAATTTTACACGAGGCGGAAGAATACACAACGTGCGTACGAGTAGATCTGAAGCAGGGCTTTAGAAAGTGCTCAGTTTATCGTGAACAGTCTACAGTATTCGGGTGGCGCCACATATGACGACTGCAGTTGCCAAAATCCCTTGGAAATGAGACGATCGTCGCAAAGCAATAGGTCTGAATTATTTCAGCCATGCCAAGATTGGATGCTTGGGATGTCGTTCCTTACTGTTAGAAATCGCCAATGGTTAGTTCCTAGTCGTATAATAGGTAAACAAATATATTGAAGATGTCTCTATGTATAAATCATCCGGGACGATTGTCTGGAAGGCATTTGCGGATCAGGTATGTGCCTGCGGGAAATTTCACACCAAACGCAACACTTTTCTGAATAGAGAGGTTCTTGGAGAATCATGCCATAATCGAGACGACATTCCAGTATGCCCGAACAACGAACCCAGGCTACTCCACAGTAAACCGAGACATTTCTTCCCTATTTTCTAATCAATTACACCTACACCGTCACTTAGCGCAATTAGAAACCCACTTCCGGCCACGAGACACAATTGCCTACCAACATCTGCACCACAACTGACTTACCGACGACAACCTGGCAGGGGCCGCGGTGGCTGGGCGGTTAGACTACTCGCCTCCCACCAAGGAGAACCGGGTTCGGTTACCGACCGGGTAACTCCCTGATTTTTGTTAGGGGGAATCGGCGCGTTTTGAGAGTTTTCTCGGGGTTCTCCCGTTTCCCCCTCCTTTTCATTCGGGCGCTTCTCCATGCTCACCTCATGTCGCCCTCGACGGCTCTCAATACCTCGCTATTAAGAGCAGCTCAGATCTGTTAAGAGTGGGATGGACCTCCGTGAGATCCCCGGGTCCAAGGTCAAGAATCCAGGGACACTAACACTCACGCCTAGCTCCTTATTGCTCCTACGCGCAAGGCATGCACTGTTTCCGACGTAACGCTGTACTGTGCACCTTAAATCTGTAACAGTGAGGTTTTATTACACGCGATGAAATACCACAGATTAAACTACGCGCGTATAATCTTACTTTTCTCGTGCCGCTTAAGGAAACTGCATAGACAAGATTTAAAAATGCAATATTTGACTATTTTTACCAATTTTTTTCTGCAAGAATACACTTAGTATGACAAACCTAAAAAAGTAGAGGCGTACATGATCGTTTTTTTTTTATATCGTTTCTGGCAAAAAAAAAAGTCGTATTTGCAGAACATTTATTTACCGAGATACGCTTATTCGTGCAAACAACAGTTTCACAAACAAATGTGCGGGTTCATCCAACTGCCAACTCTCTCTGAACGACACCCTGGCGACCACGAGGCAAAACAACAGCGTGCAGCCACATCGTGCCACGATCCAGAACATAATGGCACGGTGCCCGGCGCATTTCTCAATCCTACCTCGTGTTAACACCTTCAATACGGAGCGTCGAGTCCAGTGTTTGTGTTGACGTGGATATCGTGACATGTCACACGAAGCAAAGTAGGCCTGTTGAAAATTTCGTTGCAAAATCACTACGATTTTTGAAAGTTACCATCGAATACGATGGTTCGGCGTGGAGTGGGACATCCTGCACAATAAATAATACCGCGCGGCTTTTCCAGAGTGAAAATTTTTGTGCGTGGCGGAATGTGGCCGTTTTAAGTCACACCTTCCATCTCTCCAATCGGTCGTCAGAAACTGCGCAATGAGCAAGGTACCGCTGTATGTATAAAAATTTGAAACTGCCCTCAAACTGTACTATTTTCATGCACACGACGCAATTTTATTATCGTTTCCTGCCTCTGACGAAGTACGTCAATATGAGCCTGTAGTTTTCAAGCGAATATTTGTAACCGTGCGTTTAAATTGGAAGACAGGATCTTCCTCTTTATTATTTTGAAATCTTTTGCACATCAACTTATTTTCTGCTAATTAACGGCCCAGCCTACCAAGCCGGCAATCGCGAAATTCAAATGGGGAATCAATGTTGAACGAAATTCCTTCTCATTGCATCAATTTCAAAGATAACTATTTAAAATAAAAAAACACTTTGACCTGGTTTTCTCAGAGACTGCTGCTACATAAAAGTGTCGTGGGAAAAAATTATTTAGCCCATTTTATTTTATGTAAAAATTTCGATATTAACATTTTATTAAAAAACACATTAAACAAAAAAGTTGGCAAAATATTTTAACGTAGCATCATTCCTTTAGAAATTTCACGTATAATAATTTTTGCTTCAAATAATTATCTTTAAAATTGGTGTAATAAGAAGGAATTTCGTTTAACATTGATTCCCCATTTGAAGTTCGCTGCTACCGGCTTGGTAGGCCCGTTAAACACAAAATAATTACTATACACTATAATTTTGGCAAACAATAAAATTTAAATGGCTGAAAAATAAATTTAAGTGCACAAAATAACTGCACTAATTTGGTGTATGTATGTATGTATGTGTATATATATATATATATATATATATATATATATATATATATATATATATATATATATATATATATATATATGGACAAGTGTGTCGATTGTATTGGTTGGTATTGCTTGAAACGTAAAGTCAATAAATATTTTTTACATTAAAAAGCTAAGAAGTTCTAATACGTTTTGTTTAAACATAAGATGAAATAGAATTATTTAATAAATATAAGAAAAATCTTACACCGTAGAGTTAAAAGCTTAGAAAAGCTTGTAAGGATAAATAGTTTTATAGCCATAAAGCGAAAATTAAAAGACCCTGGTAGAGGGTACATTAGCGAGCTCACAAAAATTCACTTAATCGGCGCGTAACGCTAATTAAACTAGCTGCTAACAGCAGAGCAAAATGTTTGAAGTTATTTGTGCGAAGCAATAAAGCTGGAAACGTCCAGCACGGAAACTGCAGATATTGCTTCCCGTGATAGAGCACAGTACGTGACAAGCGTCCAGTATTTTGTTCTTGTAGCGTGAGAACAAATGTTTGAGTTAATGCAGGTGACTGTTTACTCGGAGCTATTTATCACTGCTAATTGGATACAGCCGGAACAATTTATTTATTTACGTGTGAGTCACAACACGTGATAAACGGTAAGAGACATATTTCAGTTCCCAAGGGCAAAAAAAATTACGCGATTAATTAACTACGCCAACTACGCGCTATCTAAATCTATGCAACTTCCCTGGCATGTTTGAATTAATAAAAAAAATCGCATATATATTACTGCTATTAAATTATAAAATCTTGATTATTTTCGCTTTTAAAAATAATAGGCGAAGGTGAATTTTGCAGCTAACCTATGCATGAAGAGTAACGCTAGGCACGGGAACTCGACCATCAATTTTCGTGTCAGGAACTACAGTGTAGTTTCCTAAACTTAGAGTTAGAGACACAATTCTGTTTTCTTTCTTCCATGACCACAATAGCCAATAATAGAATATTATTGCAGAGCTACGTGATTTACGTAAACGAACAAGGGATTTACTATGATAATTTACGCATTAGTTATAAACTCTTAAGCATATTTATGATTATAAACAATTTATACTTATAGGCCATAACATACAGTACTATTTTTACAATTATGGAAATTGTATCAAAGTTGAAAATTGATTGATATTCATATTTTTATGTAGTTCAAATGAAAATTTCAAATATTAACATAGATGTAGAGAATAATGAATTAATAAACTAACTTGTTCTCTGAATAGTTTCTTACCAAATTAGTGGCAGCAGTTCAGAGAGTATCCTCCTAAAACTACTTTCACATGGTACTGGTTTGAAAGACCATTAATGAGTTAATTTGCGTGTTACTGCACTCTTCAGCATGTTGCTTAGTTTATTCGTAACCATCGTGCTTTCAGTATCAAAAACTACTTAACATGAAGGAGAAATGGCGAATAAAAATTTAATTTGTATGAAACCACATAAACCTACACCTAATAAAAATTAAGTTGTTCAACTTTTCAATATAAAGTATACTACAAAATGGTGTAACCCTCACGAGATAAATGAAGTTTTTCCACTGTTCTTTTTACCTCCGTCGGGTTTTTCGAATACCTGAGGTACACTTAATTACATTCCTTTATGTTCACAAATACGAGAAAACTAATTAATTACCAACGCGTCGGACGCTAATATTTATAATTACATAAGGACCACTGAAACCATCCAATATGCTCCCCGCTCTCCAGAATAAGAAAGCATTTGCTCAAACAGGAAGCTTAAATCGCTCGTATTTATTACGAAGACACTCTGGTATATGCTATTCACTGTAAAATGAGCACTTTCGAAAAACCTGCTTAAGGTCTACTTGTATGCACGTCGTGTGTTCTTCCGCCTTATGTAAAATGAAAATCGTCATGGGCTTCATCACTTTATTCGTGCGTCGGTCAAGTGAATCTGTGAAATTATTAGAAATGTAAATATTTTGCAAATCTGCTCATTTTTACACTTTGACGAATTAAAAGAAAACAGAAAGAAAAATAAATTATTACTTACAGTTATTACAAACGGTTATTCGTCATTTTTTATCCGACGTTAAGATATGGAACTACTTTCCATCCATCGTTACCAACTTTACCGTGCGCATGTCACTCAGTGAGCCTGATAAAACATATGCCACGCAGGAGCAGTGATATTTTTCTGAGGTTCATTTCAAAAGTGCTCACTTTATCGTGAACAGCCTTTAGTTCTGAGCAAGCACAAGGCAATTAACATATTGTTAACTTCGTTAATAGATGTACGGCACGTTGTGTGACGTGTAATGAATACTTTGTGAAAGCTGTTCACGGTAAAAAGAGCACTTTTGAAAGCCCTGCTCAAGATCTACTTTCATGCACGTTGCGTAATCTTCCGTCTTACGTAAAATTAACAACGCTATGCGATCCGTCACTTTAGTCATGCGTCGGCCGAATGAAACAGTGGAATTTTCATCATAGTAAATATTCTACAAATCTGCCAATTTCTGCACTTTAATGCATTAACAAAAACAGAACGCGAAAGAAATAATTTAAGATATCACAAATGGTTTCCTGGGACTTTTTATTCGACGCTAAGATGTGGGACTACTTCTCATCCACCGTCACCAACTTTACTGGGCGCATATCACTCAGTTCATCAGTTTAAATTTATGCAGGTAGGAGCAGTGACTTTTTTCTAAGGTTGATTTCAAAAGTGCTTTAACAAAGTCATGGTTCGTTCGAAAACATAGCTAGCATATTTTTTCGTATGTAAATTTTCAAGGCACCGACAAAGTGTGGAGTTATCACTTTTGAGCCAAATGAAAGCATGGAGAATGGCGATGGGGTACTGTTTTTGACTCTCGCTTAAGGAAAAGGTGCGATTTAACTGTTTTGCATGCAGGTGTTATTATAGCAGTCATCTTGGGCTCACCAATTCCAATATAAATCTCTTATATATCAATAAATAACTCACGAATGGTGTAAAGTAAATAGTAATACATGTTGCCGCTCTGGGTCGCTGGGGTGTGCGAAACAGTATGTAAAGGATATGACTAATACTTCGAGAAGTGCGCTGAGGTTTACAAAGGGGTGCCGCCGCGCTTGCCACGGTGAGCCTATCGGGACTCGTGCCACTTCTCGAGCGGTTTGAACGTCTGGGGTTATCGTTATAAGAAGGTTCTGGTCCTCGCCCTCGCCTGTCTCAGCAATACTCGGGGCACGGGGGAACCTTTCTGGATATTGGGCATTCCGCCGTGGGCCTACGAGTCGACAGTCTGGAGTAGGGAACCTTGTACGGCCTTAAGCACTGGATGAGAGTTACCAGTGGAGCTACGAGCGATAGGAACGACAGCGACCAGAGCTAGTGAGGTATGCAGACTGTCGGCACAGTGGAAATGAAACTGGTGCGTGAGTGGCAGAGATTTTGAATGATGACAGTAGACATTTGGATTGAACATGTGTAAATAATGAGTGTGAATTAAGTGACTCTAACCACTATAAAACAGCATAAATGAATTTAATCATATTAATTGAGGTTGACATTAAATATTAATCTCACTGAGAATATAAAGTATTAATACGTAGAGATGGGTAGTTTAATGTTGTATATAATAACTGTGTGTGTTTTTATAAGATTAAAACATATTGTAAAACAAATTATTCTGTTCTTTTATCTTTATTATTACCTCCATTGCTCACGAAGGTAATCCCCTGTAACTGAAACGATTTAGCTCACATATTTACAAAATATAATTAAAAATGTTGTCTCTAATTTTACTTTATAATCACAGAAAAAATGCGTAATTTTACTGATTTCGTTACTGAAATAATTTAGTCACAAAAATTGGATCATTATACTGAAAAAAATACACACACGTGCAAAACACGGACAAAGTTATTTTCATTTTACAAAGCAGCATGTAAGGAAATATTTCAAATTTTTTTCCATCCATGGCTGTACCAGAATATTTGTAGAGTAATTATCGCTAAGCTTGGATCTATTTACTTTTAGCCAATGTTTTAAAAGTTTATTTATAATTTTTATGTATTTTTTGCTATCTTTTTGAGGCAAAAATGTTAAACAGTGATTCTGACGAGTGTAAAAATTATTAATTTTACTAATTTCCTTGCACAATTTTTACGTGTAATGTCGGCTTATTTGTCAAAATCTGAGATGCGCTGAAATGGATAACATGTCTACGGCATGATGCGTCTAAAAGTAAGGTTGCTCCTACCGGAATGCTGCCTATTGGAAAGTGGGAGCTCCAATATGAAACTTATTAAGAGTTGAATATTGAAGTATTAGTAGAAGGAAAATGGTCTCGGAAAACCTAGATTCAGTATTCTCCGCCTATCATTTCAATTCACATGTAACCGATTACTTCAAATAAGTTTTAATGATCTGTATAAACTGCCAATGGCAAAAGTAAGATACGAGCGGTGTTCAAATAAAGATTTTTCGAAATCATCACTCGATGCTATGACATTAGAGTTGTGGGACACGGTCGCTATAAGTGTATATGTACTTGTAGTGCATGTGCAGTCTTGGTGCAGTTCTCACTGTCATCATTTTGTTTATTCTCAACCATAAATAAAAAAAAATGCAAACATTAACAACACAAGCATATAATGCAAAGGAGAATTTAAGCATTCATTCAAACGTGTACTACAGAAAACACATCATAAAAACTGAGAAAAAAAAGAACAATCTCAACAAAGAACCATAAGAATGAAAATAAATCAGATAAATGCCATATACTAATAAATTCAATAGAAAATGCTTCAGTTAAAAAACTTAAACTGATCACAAACCCGTGTTTATAATCAAAAATTGTACCACACGGCAATCATAAATGTGTGATCATTGACAATACAGTGTCGTTATAATCATATTGTATCGTTGCCATACATTTTTAATTTGAATAAGGCCACTCATTTAAACTACACGCTTAAATACTTAATCGTATCGCAGATTTATTGTGAGATAGATTTTATATGTTGTAATACATTATTATTTTATTCATCATGGGCTTTAAACACAGAAACTCGGTTAATGGTAGTCTTAACATTGTCAAACGTATGTCATTGGCTATATAGTTGAAGCGGAACTTCAGAAAATGCGGGCAAGGAATGTGCACATTATTTATATTCCACTTGGTATGCCTGATATTGCCCCGCGTATTTTAGCTAGTTATAGTTTTATTAAAACTAATATTTTTATTACTGTACAAGTATTGTACATTTTTCTTGTAAAACACTATAAATTAGTACAGTAAATGTAAACAAAATATTTCTAAGTTTTCACCGAGAAAATAAAAGATAAATTATTTCTGTTTCTGTTGGTAGATGCATGAAAACGTAAGTGAGATTCATACACACAAAAGGTAGTGATGAGATTAAATATACATGACCTAATGCAAAAATAATGATAGAAAGTGTTGCCTTTTTAGAAAATAGGATGGAATTCAAATGCTAAAATGGAAGATTAACAAGGGCACGTGCATGATAAAGAAGATCGAGAAAAGAGTTACGAAAGGAACTGGACAAAAGATTTGCTTTATTTTGTCAAGCTTTATCTTCCAGCGAGAGCAGAATATCAAATATCTATAGAAAAACATGAAAAGAAAATTTTCACAAAGGAGAAAATAGAGAAAAGTAAGCACGAGCTTAATATTTGACAGGTTTTTTTTCCTCGAATTTCACGTAGAGTGCCAACGCGGAGATACGCATGAAAGTGTTCTACTTCCGCGCAACTCGGTAAAATCGAAAGGAATTATCCCGTGAGGGCTGGGCTTGTGCTTGAAACCTCACGGGTCACGTTTCATGTAAATATGAACGTGACACCACAGAGATTGAGACCATTGCACACGAATCGAATTCAACAAACTAATTGTAATTGAATGCACAAATAGTTTCACATGCACATGAAAGAAAAATGTTTCGATTAAAATCAAATTGTAAACATGAAAGATTTTATTTTTATTTCACACTGCGAAATAAACCTTTAAGGGATTTTAGTAACAAAATCGTTGTAAATAAAGTTTTGAAGATAACAGATAGTTGAACATTGTGTGCCCTGTGGCAGCTTTAATAAAGTGCTGATTATGGACAGGAAACTAAGGAAAATAAGTCATTTACAGGCTACAGTGCCTGTGACATAAAATTTTAACTCCGAGAATGCTGATAACGCGGACGACAGAGCTTAAAGAACCTTCGAGTGTTCACATGTTAGCTTAAAGAACCTTCGAGTGTTCACATGTTAGCTTAAAGAACCTTCGAGTGTTCACATGTTAGCTTAAAGAACCTTCGAGTGTTCACATGTTAGCTTAAAGAACCTTCGAGTGTTCACATGTTAGCATAATGTTTTGCTTAACAACTTTTCTGTCTAGTTTCCGGCTGTTTAGGAACATACTCTATATTTTCGTTACTGTTAATACCAAGTTTCCATAACTTATGATAGGTAACAAACTAGACGTTGTCGGTTTTATATTCTCTTTAATTAATTCCATAGCGGTGCGAGTTTTTACTAAATGATTTGAAATATAAATTTTTTTTTTTTTAACTTCCAAAAACTACGATGCAATTAAGTGCTTCTTAACCGGTAAATATTTCAAGTACATTTTCTTAAAACAAGTTATGAATCAGTTATACAGTTAGATGCACGTATATTTTATTCAATTCATTTCAGCAGCAACATTCATCAATAAACGATCCTCTAAAATACAGCAGCTTTTACAAACTATTTCCAATAATTGTCTAAAAAAAAAAATGCACATGTGTAGATTGCAGTGTACTATTGGAAATAGCATTCAAATATTCAGTGTTTGTGCTGTAATGAAGTAATCGGGTTGTAATTTCATTTGTATGTTCTTCTCGCATAAATACGTTTTTATTTTTATTTAGCCGATTACTATGAAGTAACTGAAACAGTGTCGAAACATGTAGTGACAGAGTACTTGGTACAATAAAAAGAATCAGCGTTGTTGCTGTAAAGTACGGATAAAAAATTATCTGCAAATCTCCTTACATTTACGAACACGTTTTTTTTCAGTAATGGACTTGAAATTTCAAAGATTTAAGAGGAAAGATTATGGTGGCTCTTAACATCGAGGTCTTGAGAGTCGATGAGGGTGAAGCGAGGTGAGCATAGTGCAGAGTTGGAATGCAAGAGCCGGTAAACGGGAGATCCCCTAGAAAACCGACCGATTCGCCTAGGTGGGAAGCAAGTAAACTGACCACACTTTTCTAAGAGCTTGGCGTGAACTCACGGAGCCTTTACTTAAATTTGTTATTTTATTTGTATTTTCCGTTTGTAAAAGTGATCACGAAAAAATCATATCTTTTCGTTGTGCGGATGTTCCACTGTGCATAGAAATGACGTTTTAAAGAGTTTAGTTCTGAAGTGATATCTTAACACCAATCAAAAATTCCACGAACCGTGTTTCAAAGCCGGTGGCCAGTCGGGGAATTTCTAATTCATGATGGCGGCGAAGTTGTAATGGCTATATGTTATACAAAGGTAAAATATTTATTGTGGACGTGTTAAATCCAGTATGTTCCGGGATTTTTCTTTAAAGCTGTGCGTTTGCTATCGCAGTGAAAGCTTGTCATGCAATTCAGTTTTGCGAGATTGTACACTCGGTATGTTCCACGCGACTCGACGAAAATAGAAGTTCTAAATTGCTTGTTGGACGCCAAAATTTGCCGGGCTTTCATCATATCTACCTTGTATTTGATTGACTGCCCGCACACTAAATTTTTTTTTTGTACTTTTACAAGAAAAATCCTTGCATTCCCAGTTGCCCAGAAAATACTGTTTAAAACTACATAGAATTTTCTTGTAAAATCTTCAAAACATTTATTTGTAATATTACAAATGGTAGCCTTGTATTACAACTGACATTATTGATAATTGTAAATAAAATTACTTTGTTTTCTTCGGAAAAACAAATTTAATAAATTAGTAGCAGAGAACAACTATATATATTCCACGTATAATTTACAAAAAAAAAAAACTATACCTCGCTGGTATGGGCATTACAACTCGCACTCTTTGGATGACTACACCGCACCTTCACCCACAAGACCAACTTGATTTACGAAATAAATACTTATTTTTACTGATAAAATAAGTACAATTACATACGAAATAATATTTATGTTTTACGGTTAAGAAGAATAGGTACATTTTTCTTTCTTTTTTTTTAAATATATTTTCAGTTGTTGAGTTAAGAGATTTGGACGCCTCTCAACAACGGGGTATTAAAAGTCGATTTAGGAGTTATGTTCAGCTACGAAACACTGATAAATAATTAATAATATTGTCACGTTTTTTTTTTAACTTGTCGTTTTATTATGAGTATTTGAGTTGTTTTAAGAGTTTAACGTAATTCAAACTTGCAATAAATTTATTTTTTGCATCCATTGTTTTTTTTTTGCACAAACAGCTTTATACGGTTCTACGTTGTTGAGTGTCTGCCATTTTGCTGAAGCTCGTGGATACGTCTCAGTATAGTACAAACATTTCCTAAGATATATTACAAACATGGACCTTGTAGTTTCACAAACGAGTAGTTTTACAAGAGATATCTTTGTACTGTTACAAGCATGTGTAAAATTACAAACAATCTCTCAGTAAAAATTAGAAAAAAATTTTAGAGTGCAGTATTAAGTGCCGCGTTGTTCTTGTCGCGGATACATGATTCCAGCTTGACACATATCACTAGTATTTTTTTTCTTCAGGACGAAACTCCGTTAGACTATGGAGGTATTCCCTCATGTAAGTAACGCAACAAAATGCGCCACGGAGGTCGGCATTCCTGCTATTTAGAATCACTAGCGTACCTTTGTCCTGCACTGATGTTGTGTTTAAGTGTCTTATTTTCATATAAGCGATGCACGTGAACTTCTTCAGTGGTGTCCAGTAATTATTGAGAGGTTTTAAGAGTAGACTAAGGAGAGGCAGACACATTCTTATCCTTCTGAGCATGTACCCAACATTTGCTTACCCAACACCAACACATCTGTCAATGTCGCATGGCCAACAATAATGAGTGTGTTTGTTTCTTATCGTATTTTTTTTTTAAATACAAGCACTTTTAAATGAATAGATTACTTTTAAATGTTTGAACTTATTCAAATTGCATTACAAATTGGTTAGAGGTAGGGTTTGAATTGTTATTAACTGTCAAAAGGGACTTATGGTAATATTTAGCCCACTTCCCTAAGGAAAGAAAGGCTCATGAAATTACTTTGCTGCCTATGTGTACGTGTGTGTGTCTATATGAGTTTCTGCGTGTGTCCCCCCCCCCTTCCCCCTTCAATTTTTAAACGCTTCAACCGAATAGTTTTCGAACACAACGGGCATTTACTTTAAAAATGGCTGCATTTTAAAATTTTGGTTGGTATGTCGTATTACGGGAACCATTCAACAGATTTAAACCAAAATTTGCATGCTGGCAGAACCTTGTGTAAGAATTTTATTTAAGATGGATATGGTAGTTGGTCCGCCATTTTTTAAGATAGTGCCGATTTTCAAAAATAAAGATTTTGCATTATATCTCGAAAACTATTCAATTAATTCTCAACCATTTTGGTGTATATGTAAAACTATGGTAGACTCTCCATTTTCTAAAATAGTAACAATTTAAAAGAATGTATTTTTTTATATATCTAGAAAACAAACATTCAACCAATTTTTACCAATTTTGGTATGTGTGTAGTACTACAGGAGGCCATGTAAACGTACGTGATTTAACTTGATTAGTTACTTATTTCCAAAATGGTGGTCATTCAAATGTTTTAAGTTTATTTGGTTTATTTGGTATATTTGCCATACCTTTTAAGCAATTTCGACCAAATTTTGTTCACTGAAAGTATCTATTACAGGTGCCGTATGTACCAACAAATAATCTTTTTTGTCAGCCATTTTGGAAGATAGCGCCATACAAATAAATTATGTTACTATGTTATAACTCGGTAAATAATTAAACGATTCCTAAGAAATTTTGTACTGGTTCAGATTACGTTAAATTATGTGTTTTAAGCCTGTCAGTCATTTATTTTCAAAATGGCGGCTATATAGCCATTTTAGCCTAGAATGGTATATCGTAGGAACTATGATATCAATTTCAACATAAATTTGTTTACTGACAGTAGAGACTACAACTATCAACTGTATCTACATGGAGCATCTTTTGTCTGCTATTTTGTAGGACAGCGCTATGCGAATAAAATAAAGTGTTGGTCATATTTCGGGAAGTAATTGACTAATTTGTATCAAGTTTGGCAAAAAAAAAAAAAGCAATGAGGCAGATGTCAAATGGTATGTTTTAAGCATCCCAGGCAGTTATTTTCAAAACGGCAGTCATTTAGCTATTTTAGTTTAGAACGCTATATAGTCGAAACCATGAAATAAATTTCAACTAAACTAGGTATGCTGGCAAAAGATATTACAACTGTCAACTGAATTTACGTAAACCATATTTTCTCCGTAGTTTTGTGAGATAGTGCCATGCTAGTAAATGGATTTCTTGTCATATATCGGGAAACAATTGACAGATTCCTTCAAATTTGGCAAACAAGTAGCACTACATTAGGTGGTGTAAACAGGTATGTTTTTTGTCATATATCGGGAAACAATTGACAGGTTCCTTCAAATTTGGCAAACAAGTAGTACTACATTAGGTGGTGTAAACAGGTATGTTTTATGTCATATATCGGGAAACAATTGACAGATTCCTTCAAATTTGGCAAACAAGTAGCACTACATTAGGTGGTGTAAACAGGCATGTTTTATGTTGGCCATGCACTTATTTTAAAAATAGTGTCTAAATAAATATTTTACCTTAGTATATTTTGCTAACGAAACTAATTCCAACTTAACTTTGTATACTGGAACTACTTATTACAACCATCAAAGTTGTCTGTATGGAAAATAATTTCTCAGCTTGTTTTGTAAGATAGCCCCACCAATAAATAAATAACTATTTTATCTCGTATCTCGGGAAACAATCGACCCATTCTTTCAAAATTTGCAAAACGTTTCACTGGAGTAGGCCATATAACAAAGTTTTGTTTTTTAAGTTCGACTCTTATTTTCAGAATGGCGGCTATAAATTCATTTTAGTTTTGTGGACGATATCTACGAAACTATTTAATGTGTGTTATCTTAACTTTGTATATTGGCAGTATTAAAACATCTCTATTGCTACAACATTATTTTTTTATCCTGGATTTATGAATGTCGTCCAA
The DNA here is from genome assembly GCA_029891345.1 of Dryococelus australis. NCBI lineage: Eukaryota > Metazoa > Arthropoda > Insecta > Phasmatodea > Phasmatidae > Dryococelus > Dryococelus australis. Next base: position 63,831,848 of record CM057002.1, on the reverse strand, counting down.
TGAAAATTATGAAGGTTTTATGACATGTCCGGAGGACCAATAAACCGATTTCCACCAAATGTAGACTTTAACATTTCATTCAAATTTGTACAAAATTGCGCACACCATAAATGCAACAGAAGGACATGTAAAATTTTACTATCTAATTAGGTCAATTGACGATGTTTAAAATGGCAGCTTCATGAATAATTTTGGTATGATTTATGTATAAACAACTTAACCAAATTCAAACAAAATTTGTATGTAGACAGTATTTATTAGGAGTATTATAAAAACAGCTTCTTTTTCTAGAAATTTTGTACACTATAATTAAATAAGAAAATAAAGTTTTTTATGTCATATCTCAGGGACCAGACAACCGATTTTCATCAAATTCTTCACACAAGTAGCGCTAAAGTATGCCATGTAAACTTTCATGTTTTATGTGACATAGTCACTTATTTTCAAAACAAAACAAAACCCTTTAAATATGTTATGTTTGTAAACCCCATCATTGGAAACATTTTAGACTTATTAAATCCGAAGTTGATGTTCCGAATCCGACCTCCGCAATGCAGTGGATCGTACGCTAGTTTATAGTACGGGATTTTCTGGGTTCAAGTCCTGGCTAAGGCATGTGTGTATTTGTAGTTTTCTCACTACTGTTGCATAAGTTTCTTGTTTAATTTCTAAAGTTACTGCTTTCAAAGAGAATTCAAATCCTTCCTGCTAACTCAGCTTGTAAAAATTAATTTTAAAAATAATTACACTCGTGTTGAGGAAAGTAGGATCATTATTTACATCAGCAACTTCTTTTTTTTTTTTGTCTGTATTTTGTAAATACGGAGCTCCGTTACACTTTAGGCAATTATAGAGTGCATTTCCGCATATATATATATATATATATATATATATATATATATATATATAGTTTTAACTTGATGCACAACTTTATCAATGGACTAGCATGAGCGTTTCAAAACAATAAGGAACAAGAAGATTTTGGGATTGCACGGAAAATTCTGATATTAGTTTCTTTGTACAGACAGTTGCCATCTGACTGGAAGAACTTGTGAAAATTTTATTAGCGAGATATTATAATGAAACTTAAACATACGTGTAACATACCTAAGGCCGCCGCGTTGTGGGGTAGCCAAATTGATTATGAAACGTAAACACCACACACACATAATAAAGTAGCACGAAGCCGCCTCACTATTTCCCTGTGTCAATATAGCAAGAATATTACTATAGTTTATGCACACCATCTTACTGAAAAACCGTACACGTAGCTAGCCTGAAGTACGTGCGTCACACAATGCCAAGTGCCCTGCCATATGTATCTGCTGCTCGTGCTGTAGACCTATTCCAAGTAGTATGAACATAAAATATGAGCAGACAGGATATTACCATGCGGCACTGAATAGAAAATATGTGACAACGTGTGGAATAAAGGTATTGTACTGTTGAGCTGTTTGTATTACCAAACTCTCCCATAGGCTTATAAAACAGTGTGGAATAAAAGCATGTGTTGATATCGTGTTATAGGTTAGGTATGTGTTGGCAAACTTTATTACAACTGAGCAGTGTGATAGTAGAATATTTCTCACCTGAGGAAAACGTCTGCCTGCCCCTTGCAGGCTCGAGAACCTGACGTTCGATGCGAAGAACACTCACCTTAGTTTACCACACTTACTTGAGACCACTGACCATTTGTCACACTCTGAAAATTATGCATCTTACTTTCCATAAGGACATGCAGAAATTATGCAGAACTTTATCAGTAAAGGCGAGGAAGTGAAACTAATAATTTATGCAAAAAGAAAAAGACGTCAGACTACATAGATTTTCCAGCCGAATTATTTTTATTTCAAATTTAGTTAATTTAATTTAATAAATATTCTGGCTTTAAATGATACTAATTAAAAATCCTGAATGGCAAAAGCGAAGGGTTCATGAAAATCATTCAAACTGGCACTGTCGATAGGAAGTGGTCAGACATAACGGTCGTTAACAATATCCTTATTCAAAAACGTAAGCTAGCCTGACGTGTCAGTTTGTCACTTCAAAAAAAATCACTGAATGAAAACGTCTGCAATTATTACTTGGAAAAATTAAACTCGGCTCAGTTTTGTGGTAGAACAATAAAAACTCTATCTCTCGGTTAAAATGTTCTGGTTCTCAGCTGCTGAAAACGCCGTGTCAACTTGGCGTTGTGTAGAATGTTCTTTTACAAATGGCCGCTCTCTTAGGCCTATACGACGTGTAGACTAAACTCGTAGAAAAACTAGCAGTGCAGAAAAATAGTTTACTTGTACGATGATATAATTTATAGTAGAAAACAGGACGGGATCTCAGGAAAATGTAGAGTAGTATTCAAACTTCATAGAGTTAAGGTATTTCTTAACGTTGCTTACAGCTCACGGAACGTCACAGTGTCTAACTAACTGACCTAAGCTCCTAAACAGCTGCTTACAATACGGAGGGGCTTACAGCACAATTCTCTACGTAGAAACAAAACAATATTATCCAAGCAAGCTGAAGAAAGTAAAACACACTAATATACTACTAAAAAAACCTATGCTACGTCCAACTTCTGGACGTGCGTCCTGACTTAGGTCTTAACCCGTTGAAAGATGGCAGCAGAGAGAGCAATCTCCTAACTAAATTACCCGCCTAGTTTTACGCTATCACGCTAGCCAATGGGGGTGCAGGATTCAAACCTGCCAGCCACCCGGAAGGCTTCCTACTCAAACAGCTAATCTGACACACTCCGAACGGCCTAATTCCCTATGCCAAAGAGTTACGAGTCTCGTAGAAGGTAATAAAAATAACACAATAAATTTCCTGAAACAATTACAATGGCGTGAGACCAAGAAAATTAATGGAAAAATTTAATTATTAATTAAAATACAAACAAAAATAAAATCTACCTAAGAAAGCAACTTAAATATAAATTATTGCCATCCTAACATCTAATTATTCAAATACGAAAATTAATAATAATAATAAATAAAAATTAAACATATGTGAAAAACGTGTGAAAATTACAGTGTTTGACATTGACAGTGTATAATGTATAAAAATAGCAGAAATTGCAAACATTTATGTTACAATAAAACTATAGTACATATAGGATATATTTTAGATATACTAAAATGCTTTGTTGGCATATTATTGGACAAATCAGCCCAACCCCCAATGATAAAATAGGTTGACATTTGTAATGTAGGAGACGGGCAGTTTATCAGGGATAATAAACACTCATTCCCTTCATTGCTTAAATATGAACTGTCCATCACTTTTGTAAACTGCCAGAGAGCAGGTAACAATATAAAAGTAAACGAACAAATATTTTAAAACAATAAAGCCATGCAAAGCTATCATCAAAGAGCATAAACCAAATACCATATTAACAAGTACACTGTTAAAATTTCGAGAATATTTACGGAAAATTTTACGAAAATGCACAGTAAATATACGGAAACGCAATCCGTAATGACGAAAAACGGAGTAAGGTGCATAAATACAAAATTCGGAAGATCTCCATATTTCCTATAACTTCGGGTTTCGGACACGAACAATGGCTAGTATACAAGAAACTTTCTTCGCCACTGTAACCAGAAAATTATCGCTTGTGCGGCAGTTAAGTTTACATCCACACTACTAAGGCCTGTTCTTTCAAACATTAAAAAGTAGCAACAGGCGTATTTAACACTTAGCATCACTTAAAATACACTAACTTTAACAGAAACTAAAATAGTTGCTTCTGTGTACAATATAGAAATTCGAAAGTTCTATCAGACCCACTATGTGAGCGTTGTAGGTAAGTAGTTAAGGTTGTGAACTTACAACATTTTTTGACTCGGGTTCAAATCTTACTTAAGTATAAAAAATGTTAACTTTTTAAAAAATATTTTTATGCACAGTAGAACACCCATATATTATAAATTAAAATAAAATTGATATTAAATTTTTTTTTAACAATAAGTACACAAAATTAACTAGGGAATTTACGGTAAGGTTCCGTGAATTTTACGGAAAGTAGGTTTTTGGAAATCAATGTGTCCGTAATTTTACGGAGAGTTTACGGACATCTCTAGGAAAATTTTTACCAGTACTTTTCTGTAAAATTAAGGACATTTTTTAAAACAGTGTAAGTAATCAGAAATAAATATTAGTTTACGAGTTAAGAGTCCAGGAAACAACAATTTTGCAGCAACGCTGAAATTCTCAGTAGCCTGGATTTAAGCTGGTATGAAAAAGCGGATTTTGGAAAGTAACAAATTCGTTTTCAGATGTTGAATAGCATACTCAATTGGCCGTTTAAGAGATTGACGGAGTACCCACGCTGTTATATATGAGGCTGAACGCATTGGATCTCGCAGAAGAAATCGACTGCGTGATTTCTCGCAGAAGTGATATCGAAGGCAGTTTCTTGGTGACATTTTCCTGACCGTATCTGTAAAAACGTTTAACCATAATGCTTGTGATATGTATACGGAGTTTGGCGTTGTTCTATTTTATCCAATTATCACTTTAAGGGGAATGGTGCACGAAAATATTTCATTTACCCGAATTTCGTTACACTTGTTTTTCTGAGGGTTTTTCGAAATTTTTGGCACGACAAGACGTAAATATTAAATTTGAACAACTTCTTGCATTGTTAAATATCCACTGCCGTTATTATTCTGTGAGCACTGATAGTAGATGAGAAATATGATATTGTTTCAAATCTTCCATCAGTGCTCCGATAGTAGTAATAGTAGTGAATATCTATCAATGTAAGAATGTGTTCGAAATTACTCTTTACGTCTTGTGCCAAAAATTTTTGAAAAATTCTCTGGGAAACAACTCTCGACAAAAATTAAGGTAAAGACATGGCTTTCGTGCGCCATTCCCTTTAACATATTGGTCCAGGCGGGTGCCCTTCGAGCGTTCTAACCGCGGGTGGTTGGTTTATCATCGAGGCGCCCCCGGTTTCGATTCAACGCGGGATCGACCCCGAATTTTCGCATGTGGGAATCGTGCCGGGCGATGCCGATGGTCGGCGGGCTTTCTCGGGGATCTCCCGTTCCTCCCGCCCTTGCATTCCGGCGCTGCTCCGTACTCGCCTCGCTTCACCCTCATCGGCTCTCAAGACCTCGGTGTTAAGAACCGCCGAAATCTCTTCACTCACTCGCGGAAAATTTATGTACGCGCGCGCGCTAACGTATGCAATCCAGGACACGGTAATTTTTCACAAACGAATTTTTACAGTGTGTCCTTTTTATGCCTCTCAGGGCGCGTGCCGCTTAAAACTTCGGGTATCAGGTGTCTTTGAAAAATAATTGACTGCAATCGTGCGACGTTAAGTGATAGACGACGAGACAGAGGAGCGAGTAGCGCCGGAAGTGACAAGTAGGAGGAAAATATGTGACTGCGAGCATCAGAGCAGTGAAGGTGCGCCTGGCAGACTGGACTATTGGACTGTATGAAAAACATTACAAATGATGGCAACACAGACTGAACATGTGTTAATGATGAATACGAGTTAGTTGACTACAGCCAAACAGAGACATTCAGAAGACCGTTAATTACAGATGAAATTGACATTTTATATTGCTCTCACTGAGAAATAAAAATAGGTACATATTTTAGTAATAGCGGTGTGAATATTGAAACGATGAAATTCTGTTCTTTTATTTTTATTTAGACCTCCATCCCTCACGAACTCAGATACGCCCCGCAGGCATCTTGTAGCAATATCTATAAATATGACTTGTCCCTGAAATAATCGTGTGCGCCCGCAACAGTTACATGCATTATTTGTGCTGAAAAAAATCTTTTTCGAAGGAGATATTTGGTCTTGTTGCAAAAATTATACGTGCTGCAGCTTTTGGCTTGAAGTTAAATCTACCGTATGCCCTGAACTCTTACATTAAATTGAACCGTTCCTGATTACACCATTATTTGAACTTCAGTTAAAGAAAAGTACCTCTGAAATTCAAAACACAAAATACGAGAACTTACAATAGTTCTTTTAGAAGAATGTTTTGAGCTTTATAAATCATTAAGTGGCTTATAGTTCTTAGTTAAAAAAACTTTGTGAATTTGGTGGTAAATTAAGTTAACAAAATATTTTCATACAGACATGACCAATTAATGAATTCAGTTTGTTCTTTTTAAGAGTTTTTTCTTTGCAATGACATCTCATTAAATTTAGTAGCCTTAAGTTAACGGTGACAATATTTTTAATTTTTCTTTGTACTCAGTGTACTAATGATTCTACTCTGAATTTTGGACTACAGGTCATATAAGTGTTGGTATACGATGTTAACTTTTTTTTTTTACAAATTAAAACGTTACGTTTATCATATAATAATTAAGAGAGACAGTTATCGTCATATGAATCAAGCGAAAAATTCTACGCTAAAGTATGTTTTGCTATATAGCATAGTAATTTTCACTGATATTGCTCGGCGATTATCCAGAAAACCGTGAACAAAACGGTAGAGTTAAAAAAAAAAAAAAAAAAAGTTTTTGTAAGAGTATTTCTGTGTTATTCACTAGACATACTTTAAGATGAGGAAAACATTTTATTACTTCCAAAATACAAACAAAACGAATTGTGTGCCTCCCCTTCCATTCAAAGTTTAGCAATGAGGCGGCCTTACAGGGGAATATTCACTCAAGTGAACGAACATCGTCGTATACGATATTAACGCAGTAAATTTCCATAATTTCTCAACGCTGTCTTCCTACGCTGTTTTCTCGAAATATCTTCATTGCTTTATGTAGCCCTTTGTCTCAGTTTGCGGAATAAATTATACGCTTCCAGCTCCTATGAACATGATACATTCCTCATATTAAACGAGCCGAATTCATGGAGTAGCTGCACGTGTTCATTGGTGGAATGGCGACGTGTGTGTGTGTGTGTGTGTGTGGCCTCTATATACAAGTACCTATAAAGACGTTTATCAATTTTATTTCGTTTCGAACTCCACTTTATGTTTATTGGGTTCGAAACATAGCAAGCAGTTTTTCACCCATCGGATTTAATAAAAGACTATATTTTGATAACTGAGGATGCCAGCGTCGGCAGCCTGACAACAATTTTTGAATTTTGTAAATGATTGCTCTTGTGCCATAAAATGAATTTATTCTGCATGGTTGGCACGTGTTTGATCACAAACATGTTTATGCATGCAGACGACAAATTATTACACGCAAAAGTTAATTTCAATACAAAAAAAATCTAATTAAATATGCACAGCAATATTATACAAATAATTATTTATAATGTGAATAATTGCAGGCTACTTATGTACACAATTAATAAAAATTGAAACAATGCACTTCGATAAGCTGTCGTACACATGTATGAACATGTTCCTGATCAAACTCAAGAATGAATTTTGTGTGATCTAATAGCGTAGAAGTGGATGACTGAAAGCAGGAAGAAATGGGAGCACTCCGTGATGCTCCCTTCAACCACACTGCCAACAAAACTACACTTAGGCGAAAATTATCTTCTTCTGTTCATCCAAGTTGCTTTCACTCCGGGAGCTTCAGACTGGGGAAATCGTCTTTGACTCACTACGAATACATGGGTTGTTGAACTTTGCTTAGAAACAGAATTTATTTTTATACTCCCTTTGTTCAATGTTCATCTTAAAATACATATAATTCACTTGGAAGTCTTCACATTTTACAGCGTTTCTTTCACTACTTCCTTTGTTACTTTCATAGTATTTTACTGAGATACTTGAGGTAGATATCGATAAATGTAGCTTTTAGGAGTCAAAATATTATGATTGCACAAACGTGCTGATATTCTGTTTTTATAGATGGATGATTTTTAAAAAATTCCAAATCTAATAGCAATGAATTTTTGATATTTTAAAAGGCGTAGAGAAATAAAACTGTAATTTTTTAGTGACAAATAAATATTATATCTGAAGCAACTGTCAAAATGAAATGGTATAAAAGTATTATACGTAGATGCGTTAATTCCACATTTTTTTTTAAATTAAATGTTTTTTGACGATTGTCTGCCTACATTAAAAAGGTAAGAAAAATGTTAAAGTGATATAAAAATATGTCAACTGCATTGTAAACATGTAGAACAAAACGTGCACAATTTTTTTTCTCCCGATTCAGGGTCGGCATAGATGAAGCGAGGCTGGCGGCAATCCGAACAGGCTATCAAAAAGCTCTCTTGATGCCAGCCAGTGCAAACAATTTGCGTAGCAGGTGCGTTAATTATTTAACACGTCTGAATGTGACCAATCTTTATAAAATCCTTGCCCGTAGTTGCATAATGATTAATGTTAATTATTAATCTGCGTGTCAGGACGATACTCTCAAGCCCGTATAAAACTTACTTGTCCTAGAATATTTACTCGAAATTCCTTGTTAGGACCCGCATCTTCTTTGGGGAAGTTCAATCTTCATTTAAGGTAAATACACTATTTTCCCCCCTCGCTTCATGTTCCTTACAAAGAGAGAATAGAGCAGCCTATTCACAGGTACCGACTGTAGTTGTTTCCAGATGACGGGCAAGTCTCCCACTTTGTGTGACAGTATCCATGTTATAGGCTGTAAACGGTAAAATGAGCACTTTTGAAAGCCCTGCTTAGGTTCTACTTGTATGCAGGTCGTGTGTTCTTCCGACTTATGCAAAATTATCATTGACACGGGCCTCATCGCTTTATTCATGCGTTGGTCAAGTGAAACTGTGAAATTATGATCACTTAAATATTTTATAAATATGATGATTTTTACACTTCGATGCTTTAAAAGACTAGGCGTTACCAACACACCTATTTTCTCTCTATATTTTTCAAATTAATTAGAAATTAAATCATTATAATTTAAAGATAACTTATAAGTAAAAGTTCAATTTAACCAAAAGGGATATGCTTTCATGTTAACAGACGTGTAAAAATCTTACGACGAATAGTTGAATTAGGAAACAACCACCAAACACTTCGAATGTTTGGTGATTTTTCAACGGTTTGTTTCAAAAAGTGTGAAGAAACCGTGAACAGATCTTTTGGTGGCCCCATTTATCGAATTCGCGATGGCATTGGTGTTTAATTAATGTGCAAAAACATTTTATGGGCAGTAATAAAAGTACAGGTATTGGAGGCAGGTGGGTAGGTCTCATCTACAGCGAGGTCACTCGAGGCGGAGCAAGCTTCTCTCAGGAGCAGAAGCAAGGGAGCATTCAACAACGGTATGTGGTAAGGAACCAGTAGGGATGCCGATTAAAAATCAATTTTTTTTAATCGATTAAATTGGCCTAAAAATCGATTTTTAGATTGATATTGAATGCGAAGATTTATTTCGGAATAGATATATTTCTTGAAGAATTGTTTTCTGATTCAGCGATCGCGTGTCACTTAACGTTATGAATTTTCTTGTATTTTAGGCTCACGGAATTCTACACAAAAACTTGAACAAATATGCAATAAGGCAAAAATGTCAGTTTTTACCATTTTTCTCCCTCTTTCCCGCCAACAACTAAAATTTAACGAAAACCGGGAAATTTCCTGCCGTCTGGCAACACTGCATATAAAAGAAGTTGGTACATATGACCGGCCCCAAAAGACCAAAAATGTAATTCCAGTAAATCGATCTTTTCCGCCCGATTTTCAATGTGCATCGATATTGCGTACCTCGATCTAGAACGATCCAGCAGATAGATTTATTAGGTAATGATCGGCATGCCTAGGAATACCCCCAGCATTTACCTGAAGTGTTTTCGAGAAACTGTGGAAAACCTAATTGTGAATGTCCGGATCGGGTGGCGAACCAGGATCTCTAGAATGCAGATCCGAAGGTTTACCGATGCGCCACCTCACCCCGTAATGAAAGTACTGAAATTTGCTGAGCGCAGAATTAAAAAAAATGGCAAATTTAAGTGTGAGTCAACAAGTTCATTTAGGCCGGTGTCATAGTATAAGCTGTTCACGTTAAAATGACCACTTTTGAAAGCCCCGCTTAAGATCTACTTGTATGCACGTTGTGTATTGTTCCATCTTATGAAAAATTAACATTGCCATGTGCCTCATCACTTTGTTCATGTGCCAGTCAAGTGAAATAGCGAAATTATTAGAAAACTAAACATTTTACAAATCTGCTAATTTCTACACTTCGATGCATTAAATGAAAGAGAAAGAAATAATTTAATTTATCACAAATTCTTACCTAACAATTTTAATTAGACGTTAAAATAAGGAATTACTTTCCACCCATAATTACCAGCTTTACTGGGAACATTTCACTCAGTGCGCTTGTTAAAATACACTATCGACCAAAAAGTATTTGGGCACCTGTCTACAATGTTTGCTCGGTGGTTGTCACCCCGTTAGAATCTCGTAGGGCCACCTATTGCAGCTATAACAGCAGCCACCCTGTCTGGCATGCTCTCTACGAGTGTGTGCAGGACATCCACGGGGATTCATCGCCATTCCTCTTGCAAACATTCCACGAATTGAGCAATGCATTTTAGCCGCGCCTTACGAGCCCTCACCTGGCGATCCAATTCGTCCCAAAGATGTTCTATAGGGTTGAGGTCGGGGCTCTGGGCAGGCCAGTCCAATCGGCGAACAATGTTGTCGACGTACCACCGCATAGTAGCCCTCTAAATATGGCACCTGGCATTGTCATCCTGGAAGTAACACGGGTCCATTCCGTATAAAGGCCACAATGTTGGGGGCGTCTCATTATCCAGAATGTTACAATATGCCTCTGTGTTTATGCTACCCCGGACAAACACCAGCGGTCCTACGCCGAAGACCGTGAAACAGTCCCACACCATCACTCCACCACCACCGAATTTCCTAGTTGGCACTATACACTCCGGCAGAAGCTGTTCCCCGGGTAGACGCCACACCCATACACGTCCATGGGACCGGAATAATGTAAACCTAGACTCAACACTCCACAGAACCGATTTTCACTGCTCCAGTGTCCAGTTGCGACGGTCCAAACACCACCTGAGTCACCAAAATTTATTGATTGTCATGATATGGGGCTTATGTGCAGCTGCTCTTCCGAAATAACCACGTCGGTGGGCCTCTGTACGCAATGTTCCAATGGAAACCGATACTCCTGTTGCTGCATGAAACTCCTGTCGGATGGTAGCCATGGATTGTGCCCTATTTTTGACAATTTCAAGTTTCAGTGTTGTGCGATTTCTGTCGGTCAAGGCAGGAGGTCGCCCAGAACGTGCAGCATTGGCACAATGCCCATCGACCTTCCACTTAAGCAGGACGAATGCGACCGTTGATTTGGGCATGTTTGCCAATGCGAGGTGTCACACTAGTGTGGCGTTAACACCTCGCATTTACATCAATGTGTCGTGCCCATTTCGTTAAGTCGGAGCGTTTTAGCCGCAACGGCGAAACACATAGTATGACACCGGCCTCAGTGTAACGAACGGAAGTTCTAAAGACCGGAAGTCTTACATTGTTAACTTACAGTTGGTAAAATTTCCCTCAACGAGAATAATAAACGAGTTCCCGGATAGAAATATTGATTCATTTTACTCGTGGAATTAATAAATAGCAGAAAATTAATTAAAAGCAAGTTTAACCCAACGCATCCATAAAATATAGGTAGCAAATTTTATAATCGCATTGGCATTCAATTATGAATAAATTAGTTTTATTAATGACTTCTGTAGTTTCTTACTTTGCTTTCATATCATGAGAAATTTGAGCAAAAACATATTAATGTTCCAATAATTTCACAGAGTCACCTGTTTGATGGATGGTTACCAGCTAATTGATTCCTGGAAACGTCAGTTTATATAAGGTGGAATTGTACATTACGAGCATTAAGAATAATCAAAGCATGGTTTTACAAAAATGCTCATTACACATGAACAAACTATAGTTATAAAGGTAGACAATAAGTTTCATTATTAAAGTAATACTGATGGTGAAATATGAAAAGAACTTACTTTGGTTTTAGTTATATTAAACACGTTGAGTTCAATATATTATTATTATCACCTTAAAATTTACTTCTTTCGATTCAAAGGTAATCTCAGTTAAATTTAGGAAAAGGTAATTTACTTATATTTGCAACATTTTATCAATGTAAACTTTTGGATGTATGGATACGGATCACAAATGAAAAGGTCCACGAAATTACTATTGTCTACCTGACGCCAGGGACGTTAAACAAACAAGAAGAAAGTAGAAGTTGCACCAAATTTCAAAATACCGTAACCAGCCTCAAGAAAAAAAATCATGCCCCCACGCAGATTCCCAAATTTATTTAACAATAAGTGTTGGTTGCGATTGCAAATTTCGTAAGATACTAGTGGAGGGCATAGTTGATCGTCTGTGGAATTCTCTGCGTTTTGTAATACATTTTATGTTCCAAGATTAGAATTCATGAGTATTTAATTTAAATTTCATGCGCTGATATGACGGCAATCAATGTACCTTAATCTTGCTAATATAACATAAAGTTCTCTACGAAATAGTTTTCCGGTAAGTTAAAATTCTCGTGGCTATTGTTTTATTTATTTCGGACTCTCAACGCAGTAACAGCTTGTCATAAAAAGACGTGTGTATTTAATACGTAAATCTGTCTCACTGGGGGCACGCCACTCGACGAACCTACCGTGTAACACAGGCGTGAACAGGTTAGCGCCTGCACGTCCCACTTCACACGAGCAGATACAGGCGTGGACAGCCATGCACTACTCGTCGCCTCACCTACAGTTCGCGGCAGCATGCTGACAAACTACGCGATGCCGCCGGGATAAAATTGCCTAATGCCCGCAGCTTTTAAATAACGCAATTCCCTTCTTTCGACCAGCTCGCCGCGGACGTGGAGAGAGGATTGAAAATTGAGAGGGGCTGGATCGGTGGCCGCAGCGTTATTTAACAATAACTTCGTTCCCCTCCCCACCCCCCGGGAGGGGGGGGGGGGTTATTTGCATGGAAAATGTTTTAACCGTATCCCCGCAGCACCGGCGATTGTTTTGTTTTATCCTGCTCCGTGACAGCTGCGAGGCTGTTTGTACGTACATTTTAATGTTAATATTTATTTTTGGTGATGAGAAGGAGGGGAATTGGGTGGGGGGGGGGGGGGGTTCAGCAGAGTAAGCTTTTTTGTTTGTCCGCTAACGAATGAGTAATTTTATTACGTCGGGAACATTTTTCTACGTTATTTTTCTCTTCTGTTCGTCGGCATGAAAACAAATAAATTAATTACCCGTGATAACTATGTTAGACGCTAAAAAAAAATTTTATATTATTTCTGTAACATGTGTCACTGGTTGTGATGTTTATTTCTGTACATTAGTGTATATAAGTTGGTACCTCCTATTAGTAATAGAAAAGTCCTAAACCTACAGGTCTCTTATCCACAATCACATAGGAATCTTCAATTAACAAAATATCGAGGAAAATGTTTCAACTTTAAATGCTTACGTAAAATTATGAGAGAGGGAATTCATAAATGTACTACTGAAGACCAATCTTACAATAGAATATGAAAAATCATAAATTAAAAATTTTACGTTACTGTTTAAAACCATGTAATATGAACCTGCAGCACAGAGCGATGGCGAGCTGCAAACACGAAATTCGCATTGCTGGTATCGATTCGTCTTGTAAAAGAACAGTGAAAAATTAGTTTCATTATTTATAATATTGATTCATAAATATATATTGAAATAATGGTGACAGATTGCCCAGAATATCGAGGTCTCTTAGAAGTTTTTATTTGACTAGAGTTCCACGATTTGAATAGCAGGTAAGAAAAAAAGAGTTAATGTGTACCGTTTTATAAGTTAGCTTGTTTTAGTTTATGATGTTCGCCTCACGTATAATTCCCCTTTGATAAGTTTCCATCCTGAAGCTGCAACGTTAATAAACAACAAACAACTAGACAATAAAGAAAGCGCTTCGTGACAATAGAAGTTCTATGGCATCCTGGAAACAAGAAGAAGCTATAAATATTTACTAGTATTTAAAAAGAAGACCAGGCTACCTTGATTTTTTATTAATAGAATTTATCCAGAGTCATGTAATAATGATATACTTAAATATATTATTTCAGAATGCGATCAGGTTGTTTGATAACAAGAAATCTGGGCATTAATTTGCAATAGCTGATGCAGTTTCCCACAGGGCGAGACGAATGTTTTAAAATATGAGCAAGAAAAATGAACAACTTACGTTTGTAAATTTTCACTACAATGCCAATTGCTTTCCTGTTAGGTATGGCACGCTCAAAAAAACAAAGATCACGTAAAAAAAGTTATCGTCTTCATATGAACATTTCCATTACTATCAGTGATCCGGAAATTCACACGAGTTGTGACTGGCTTGAAAATAGCAGTTAAGTCCTGCGTTAGTGAAAATGCATTAAAACTACATTTGCACTTGTGCTTAAGTTGTACATTTTGGAAAGGGATTGAAGTTATAGCACATATTGTACTCTCCATTTTAATTAACTGTAGAGGCATTTAATTATTTGAAAATGTAACTTTGTTGAAGGAATACACATTGTAATACATATTAAAATCTGTGCCAGGGTTGCAATTATTATGAGCCCTTGTCCGAACTTCACTTGTGTGAAACCAGCACGTCAATAGCACCTTTCATTTCCGGACTGTTTACGGTGCGATTTTAACGTGATTCATCCTATATGTTTGTTTAGTCGCTCATTTGATTGCCTTCGTTAGGAAATACATCTCGAAAGTCTATTTGTAGTTTTTGTGACTATTATGATATCAACAGTATGTGGGGTTGTGGTCTTATTGATGCCAATAAAAAAAAACTCGAGTGGGGAGTGAACTCAGGGCGAGGCAACATGCACCGAGTGACGGGCTTTCCAGCTGGGACACGTAGATGTCGGTCATCCCCAGACATTACATGAAATGAGACCCTAGGTTGGAGCGGCGCGAGGTTTGCATGTGGGCAGGGGAAACGGGAGTGCCCTGAGAAAACCCGCTGGCAGGCGGCATCGTCCAGCACGATTCCCACATGTGAAAATCCGGGAGCGAACCCGCCGGGTATCGGACCCGGATCGCAGTGGTTGGAGGCGAGCGCCCTAGCCACCACGCAACGGCTGCCCCAACATCTTAATGAAATAAGTTCAACGGGAGACTAAACCGTAAATCTGTAAAACTTGAAATATTTAGTTTTCCACGTTGCCCAGTATTCGAAACGTATATATTTTAAAACATTCCTGTTTCGCCAGTAGTCACTTTAGTTGAGGATGTAGCGCTCGGCCGCAAACGACCTGAGTCCGAATTTCAGTTGCGCTAACGATTTTTTTTAACCTATAATAACCGCAACTGCATTATTTATGTAGCGTCAAACAAATCTTCAGTTATACCAATAAATTCTTACAGTTTATGGCAACCAAATAAGCACAACCATATAATTTGGTTACAATAACAAAATAGTTCATTACTCCCATTATTTATATATATATATATATATATATATATATATATATATATATATATATATATATATAATATGTATATATATGTGTGTGTGTGTTTGGATTTTCTCAGTGCTCCATACCAAGCAGATGAATTGTGAATATGTAGGACTGCCTCTGACTTCGACGACCACGGAGCCTCGACCTGCATTATCGCTAACTGGTTGTTGCTTTTCAATATTCTGTAATCGAGTTTTCACCTATTTTCAATAAATGCACGCTGGAATGAGAGAACGGTTTGTACAGAGAGTCCTTTTCGTATATTTAGTCTGCTGGAGTCAGTCTTTCCATCAATCGCAATCGCAATCTTTCCATCAACCTCACAATCCATAAAGATACACACACGCACACCAATCCCAATCCCAATACCCAATCCTTCGATCAATCTTTAGCAATTACCTCCACTGCCGTCGCCACCACCGCTGCTGCAATCAGGGGTCATGGTGTCAATGAGTCATGGTGTCAATGGGTCATTGGGTCAATGGGTCATGGGGCCAGTTTTGTGAGGGTTCGGTCCGACAACAGAAGTTAGTTATCTATTTTAAGTGTGACCATGATTTAATCGTGAATATATAACTGCATGGTAATGTGATCAAAGAACTAGCATTTAAAGCCTGCCTACTTGCCTGTGTGTGTGTGTTGTCTCAGTGCCTGAATGTGATTGGCCAGCTGCAAGCATGTAGTAACTCGGTGATTGGCTTGTTGGTGTCTGCACAATGTATTAATTTCATAATATGATTGTTTAAAAGTCAATATGACGTCATAGGGCTTGCACACTCGTATATAAGCGGTAGGGAGGCCACCTGAGAGGTACAGTTTAACAGCGGCTGTCGTGAAAGGTGGATCGTCTTGGTTAGGTTATACGCCAGGTCATCCAAGGCTAGTTACTTTGAAAGTTGAGTGGATATTGCCCAACAATGGTTTCTCGCCACCGACTTCTTCAGCTGTGATTACTACGTCACTGGCAGCATCTACTTCCACCAGTGCAGTACCATAGACTTCTTCAGGCATGGTGCTGACAGCACCGGTGACTTCTTCGGGTGGGTCAGCTACAGCAGTTCAGCCATCGACGTCTTCAGCCATGACGTCGACAGTGCCAATGACTTCTATGAGCGGGCTACCTACGGCTGCTCCATTGGCATCGCCAACTGGACCACCGGCCTCTATTCCAGCAGCATATGTATGGTCAACCACATCTGCTGAACCATTCCGACATTGTAAGTGTCGCTTCGGTGAGAAGACCTTCACACGCAGCAGCAATGCTCGGCGACATGAGTGCTACAATTGCAGTAGAAATCTCTGTTGCATGTCATATATGTGTTACAGGTGCGGTAAGGATATCAGCCGTAGTGACAATTAGATAGACGTATTAATGAATATTGTAATATTTTGAGGGTGTTAGCGACTGTAATAATTTAATTGAATAAAGAAATGCTTGTGAATAAAATTGTGTTTTGTTTCAAGTTTTTCTACTTTGTCGGAATATAATTCAAATATAAAAAAGTTAGAGAAATAAAATAAATTGTATTAAATGTATTGTACTAAGTGCACAAGTATGTTTTTTTTTTTTTAAATTAACTAACTTAAAATTTTAAATACCAAATATAAATTTAATAAATTATACACGTCATCAAAACCTCGCATTGTGCTTGTAGGTATACTGCTAGTTAGAAACATCTGTTTTAAATAGCGTAGAAATTTTCATGTATTTTTATGCCTATAAATATGAGGGCCGACATCTCGCTTGGCATCCAGCATGCTTACTTTCACAAATTTATTCTCGAAATTTTGTATTCAAGGTCATTCATGGGCATGGGGTCAAGGTAAAGGTATTCTGCATACCATATGATGATGTAGTCTGTAATGCATTATGCTTGTTGACTTTCATGCATTTTTGAGTTTTTGTTTTCAAGGTAATTCAAGGTCATAAGGTCATGGTCATTGGATTTCAATATGGAGGTTGGATGATGTCTCCCAATATGGCGGTCTCCAGTAGTGTATAAACAAATGACGATCGAAAACCAATATGGTGGCTTCCAGTATCATATAAACAAAGATGGGTGCCTCCAGTAGCATGTACACAAATGGCGAACGACAAAATCAAGATGACCGCCGCCAGTAATATGCACAAAAATGGCGGCCTCCAGTACCATATAAACAAAGATGGCTGACCCCAGTAGCATGTAAAGAAATGACGAATTAAATAATCAAGATGGCGGAATGAGTATATGTGAGGAGAGTGTAGGCGAGGGAGTCAGTCGTCTGCTGGAGTCGAACAGAAGTGAGTAATTGCTGGTACGGTGTAAACCTCTGGAAATTTAAGTTTAAAAAAAATTGTTTAAGTTTCTAAACATTTTAAAATATTTTTTTTTTCCTTTTTTGTGAATTTCTTCGGAATTTTTTTAATGTTTGGATTTTTTGTGTCAAAGGTCATAGGTCTTGCTCTCCTGACCCCTGTGTCACTGATCCCTGGCACCTGGGTCGCTGGTCCCTGACAGCATTTCTGGAAATAATGGGTCTTTTATGAGGATATTTTTAAAATTTTTTAATAATAAATTTTCTCGGAATTTTTTTTTAATTTTTCGAAATTTTTCAGAAATCTTTAAGGTTTTTTAGTGTTTTTTTGTGGTCTTTTGTCCCCGCGGTCAAGGTCAATGTCAAAGGTCACACGGGTCAGGGGTAAGAGATTAAATGACATCCAAGATGGCGGTCGGGTGACGTAATAATATGGCGGCCGGGTGGTTCCTGCGCTCCATGCCCTTGCAAGTCAACCTACATTTCCCGACCACTCGTATTTATTGCGGGTAGCGATTTTGTAAACATATTTGTTTTATTTGAATTAAGAATAACTACTGTGTATATCTCGCTGTTTGTAGATGCATCGAATTTAACTTTTAACATAATTAAGTCGGCTAGCTGCAGATTGGGTTAACTTGCAGAGAAATTGATTGTTGAGAACAGTAATTCTAGTAGAAGTTTCCAAAATGCTACCAACCGATCTTGGAGTAATGATTTACCTAAAAAATTACTCAGTGTTTATTTTCAGTTGGGCAGTAGAGCCTAATAGTTACATCACGACAATTCAGTTGATTTTCGGAATTACAAATCTTAAGGCTCCTTTAAACAGATTATATTAAAAAAAAAAAAAAAAAAAAAAAAAAAAAAGGCTTTCAAAATCCATAGTCGACCATAGCAATCAAACCGCTCCATAGATAACTTCAACTGGAGGCAGTAATCCCACGTCGCTCAATGTGAAGCGATTTCGGATGTCCTCTCATATTTAGTCTATGGGATCACCCGACATCGGTGTGGAAGGCAGTCGCTCCACTGGTATAGAATGTTCACGGTAAAGTGAGCACTTTTGAGGTCCTAGCTTCGTCATCAGCCGTTCTGTATCATTCCACTACTTTTTACAATAAATTTTGCTATATAAGTAATAAACACAGTATACATATTTCACAGGATTCGAAAGTTAACACTTACAATTGCCGTAATATTTATTATTATACTAATTCCAAATGAGAAGGCTCACTTTACCGTGAATAGAATATAACTGCGAGGATTCGGGTGACGGAGGCAGCGCTTGCATCGCACCATGAATTTCGATATGCTTGTTTGCCGAAAGCGGCACATGAAGTAAATATTTCCAGTTTGTAAAGTAAAATAAACAGGTCTGTAAACTGCAACGCAGAGAACGGTGAACCGATATCCGCATGTGTTGTTTGTTGTAGGAGAATTTCTTCAATGATGGCCGGATTGTCGTGTTTAAGTACAATTCAAAGTGCAGGATTTCCAAACCCAAACTTTGTGTTTAACGAATTTCGGTACTAACGTCTGTTTTTTTTTTTTTTTTTTTTTTTTTAGAAAATCGGTGGCACTTTTCTTCTAATTCTCAACATATAAATTTCACTTTGTAAACATAAATCCTGTATCACGTGTATTTTTCCTTACGGAGCTAAAACTAACGGCGTACTCCGACATTATACGTGTGTTCCCTTCTAAACCTGCACTAATATATTTAGTCTACAGAAGAAACGAGAAAGTGTATTAGAGTTGTACCTGCTTGGAAGCCGAACCAAGCTGTACCCTATGAGAAAAGAGTTTTTGTATCACTTGTTTCGTTAGTAAAACTAATTTATAAGTTATAAAAGTTTCTTCATTTTACGTTCCCAAATAAAATATTAATTTATTTTCGCGGGCCACATTTGTATATTTACATAAATTCAGATTTCGGCTAGATTTTAATTTCTTTTGGGCTTGTTTCAGCAACGATTTATACTTAAAATACGCAGAATAGATGACCTATCAAGTTTATGTAATGGTTTTTATTGCTGCTTATATTATTATTTTTATATTACTGTTTGAATACACTTAATTCTCTTAGGAAACCTGACATTTACATAATGTTAACATACCAATATTCAAGGTGTTATTTACTCGCACAACTTATATTTTCTCTTAGATGGAGGAATAGATTCCAGTGAGGTTTTGCCCAACCCCGTTGTATCCTACCCGTACAAAAATGTGTTACTCCTAACGTAATACGTTAGAATTTTTGTTTATGGCAAACGGAGTGGACTCTACCTTTGACTTCTGTGTTCTCTCATAGTAGGCCTACTCCCCTGGCTTAGATAGTTTCATTCCGTCTCTTCATTTCCCCCACTTCATAATAAGCCTACTGCCCTTACTTAGATAGTTTCATTCCGTCTCTTCATTTCCCCCACCTCATAGTAGGCCTACTCCCCTGGCTTAGATAGTTTCATTCCGTCTCTTCATTTCCCCCACCTCATAGTAGGCCTACTACCCTGGCTTAGATAGTTTTATTCCGTCTCTTCATTTCCCCCACCTCATAGTAGGCCTACTCCCCTGGCTTAGATAGTTTCATTCCGTCTCTTCATTTCCCCCACCTCCTAGTAGGCCTACTCCCCTGGCTTAGATAGTTTCATTCCGTCTCTTCATTTCCCCCACCTCATAGTAGGCCTACTACCCTGGCTTAGATAGTTTTATTCCGTCTCTTCATTTCACCCACCTTATAGTAGGCCTACTCCCCTGGCTTAGATAGTTTCATTCCGTCTCTTCATTTCCCCCACCTCATAGTAAGCGTACTCCCCTGGCTTAGATAGTTTCATTCCGTCTCTTCATTTCCCCCACCTCCTAGTAGGCCTACTCCCCTGGCTTAGATAGTTTCATTCCGTCTCTTCATTTCCCCGCCTCATAGTAGGCCTACTACCCTGGCTTAGATAGTTTTATTCCGTCTCTTCATTTCACCCACCTTATAGTAGGCCTACTCCCCTGGCTTAGATAGTTTCATTCCGTCTCTTCATTTCCCCCACCTCATAATAAGCCTACTCCCCTTACTTAGATAGTTTCATTCCATCACTTAATTTCCCCCACCTCATAATTGGCCTACTCCCCTGGCTTAGATAGTTTCATTCCGTCTCTTCATTTCCCCCACCTCATAGTAGGCCTACTCCCCTGGCTTAGATAGTTTCATTCCGTCTCTTCATTTCCCCCACCTCATTATTTTCATATTGATGAGCTCTGCTTGTTAAATACCACCAACATCTCCACCTAATTCTAAAGTGGAGCGGCCAAAATTCCGAACGATAGTTCAAATTTTATATTTAACATAATATTAAAAAATACTTTCTTCTGATTCTTAGAATTCAAGGCTACTTTCGGGTCTATTCATTCCCATGTAGGTGTGAAGTTCACTGGCTACTCTCTCTTTTGACACGCTTCTTATTCAAATAGAAGTTTTAAGTACCTACCCCTCTATGCCGACGCTTACGAAATGCGTGTTAACACGTTCGCCGAGAGGCGAAGGAAATATGTTTCTTCATAACAGAGACTCCTTGCAGAGTGCAAAATGTTGTCCAAGGAATACGCTACCCGCTGTGGGCTATAACATGGTTACCCTGTGAGCGAAGTTGTAAACTTTGAATCCGATAGCACAAGGATTAAATTTCTACAACCGTTCCGAGTTCCTGCTTTCTGGTTTTCTAATGTGATTATACGTCAGCGCCATTACTCTTTACAGGCACAATCTTGTGGATCTAAACTTACTATCAAGTACTTAAAAGACGACTCATAATCTCTGCACAAGCATCTTAAAGTTGTTAAAGTTTTGAGGTTCACATTAGAGTTCCTTAATGGAGGTTCATGGCGGTAAGTTCTAAATACCTTGTAGGCTGATTGTTTGAAAAGATTACAAATATGGAAAATAGACTTAAAAACTCAGTACAAATTATATTAACCTGTGGCTCGCTTTATCTAGCAATATTAAATGTTAAAATAAACAGTGTTATTTTCAAAGAACAATCACAATATTTTGCTCCTATTATTTTTAGAAATATTCAGAAAATCTGTACCTTGCTTCGGCTAAAGAAGAGAAGATTAGTGTTTGGTTCGATTCTAACAAGTTGGCTTCTCACAGTTAACAAATAACTTTCAAAATGAAACTTTTAAAATGAAATCACTGCTGGTGGCTGCATATAATTTAACTAAGTACCAAACGAAATACTCAAGGTGAAGTTGGCAATGAATCAGTAAAACAAGTTCCACGTTTTAAAGTCGAGTGAAAAGTATCATGTTTAAATTTGTAGTACATAATTTTATTTAGTTAGTTTTATATTTATTAGATGTGCTTAAGAATAATAATTGGCAAATTATTCACATATGTACGTATCTAACAATTTAACTTTTACATTTGACTGACTTAGGTATGGTGTCATGGTCCCCGACATTGCAAATTGCATATGTTGCGGGGAATCAAAAGTAAGAAAAGAACTAAATCTCATGCAAGGTTTTCTTAAGCAGTCAATTTACTGTGAACATCCGGCAGTTAAGGCGGCCACTTGGGTAGGCCGCCAAACTGCGTGCAGAGCTCCAGTATAAAACGTTTTATTAAAAAACTGTCCAACATGTCTGAGTGAGGTCTGCTTACGAATAGCGTCTAAGAAACGTTACGCATCTGCATACGTTTATCAGTTCCTCCATTAATCTCTAAAGCACAGTTTTGTACGTGCATCAAACCTTTACTGTTATTATTACTGCATAAAATGGCGGTGTCTCCTCCGAAAGTCTCATAGAGGCGCGTTATCGATGGCAAGACTGCGCAGCAGTTCAGTGCTTTGCGCGTATAGGCGACAAGATAGTTGATGCGCATGTCTCGGTCGCCCTTAGTGCTCCCTAGTGCTTTTAGGCCTCGGACGTGCTAAATGCTTTCAACGAGGCGGTCACCTTAAGCCCTATCCCTGTAGAACAGCGCCACACAAGCGCTCGTAAGCGACTGCCGAGAAACTTAGTTTCAAACAAGAAAACTAGTTCCAAAACGCGCAAAAAAATTTCAATGGCCTCCATGTTTCTGTAGCACTTTTTGTAAAGGCCGTTCACGATAAAGTGAGCACTTTTGAAATCAACCTCGAAAAAGCCACTGCTCCTACCTGCATATGTTTTAACGGACATGCGTCCGGTAAGTTGGTAATGATGGAGGGGAAGTAATTACATATCTTAACATCGAACAAAAAGTGTTAGGTATCCATTTCAAATAACTTGAATTAATTCTTTCACTTTCTGTTTTCTTAATGCATCTGTACAAATTAGCAGATTTTTTAAATATTTACTTTTATAATAATTTCACAGATTTACTTGACTGACGCATGTATAAAGTGATGAGACCCATGACAGAATTAATCTTACAAAAGCGAAAGAATACACAACTTGCATAAAAGTAGATCTTAGGCAGGTCTTTCAAAAGTGCTCGCTTTACCGTGAACAGTCTATAGTCAATGAAAATACGTTTGTAAGAAATGAATGATAGAAGACAAGTCCCCATGGACAGCAGTTGTCGTGTCACTTGCGAAAACGGCCAATTTATTTACCAACTATCTTAGGTTAGTATAAATAGTAAACAATTCGTTGCATTAATATAATAGGACAGTTTAGGCCAGTTTAAACTGTAAACACATACTACCCTAGGTTAATTTCTGGTGATGCTGTAAGGTACGTATATTATGATCATAATCCCATCAGTTTTATTTAATTTTTTTTGTAGTTAGCCTTTATGAACTTCGTATGGTTTTAATTGGAACTCCACTGCAGTCAACTAGTAAACATGCAATGGTTCTGTACACCACTTGACTGATAGACCTGTCAGGCAAATGTGAAACACGGGATTCATAAAATAAACCGAACACCTTCTTACAACACTATTAAAATTTTAACGTCATCAGAATAAAGCAATAACGACGTTAATCCGATAGAGTGAATATTTCAACATGTTACTTTAGAAAATAGATTTTCAAATACATAGCTCTGTAAAAATATACTGCACTGTATGCGTACTTAACTAAGTCGACAAAACTAAAATTTCAGCGAATTTGGTAGGTTGTATTTAGTAATTTGTAAACTTCGAATTTGACAGAACCAAAATGAAAACTATTAGAAACACGTAATGAATTATTACAAACTCAGTCACGTGATCCATTGGGTTAAAAATAATGGTCCAATTGGTGCACGGGTCGCTCCTGGATTTTCGAACGTAGGAATCGTGCCAGACGATGCCGCTGGTCGTTTTATCTCGCCCCCCCCCCCCCTCCGGCTAGGATTCCAGCGCTTTTCCATACTCGCCTCATGGGCTCTCGATGTTGAGAGACGCCCGAATCTCTCTACTTACTCCACTCCACTAGACAGTCACGTGATAGTCTAGCTCGACAAGCTTGTCTCGCGAGCCAGATTCGCACATTCTTGGCTACACATGTGATGAGTATCCGAAACGTGTTCGTCTAAGCAAGTTTCAGCGGCAGTGATCGTTTTAGACGAACATGGCGTGTCCGCGAGAACAGAAAATGGAAAGAGATGGATTTCAAATTGGTTTCTTGAAAGACAAGGATTTATTAAACATTTAAACTTACGTAACTGTATTAGAGGCGACAGTCTGGATCACTTAGGTACTTCAGAATGTGTGGCGGAAACATGAGATTTTTGCCGTTGAAGCGGGCATCTTCCGTAGTTACGACACGGATCTGGCTCCCCACTCGCCATTTACGTGCGAGCCAATAGCGAGCCAGCGGCGAACCGAGCCCAGCCGATCCGAGCCGATCCCCACCGAAGGCTCCTGTTATGGCTGAGAATGGCTCGATACTTCCCACACACGTAAGAGTTTTGGAGATGAGATGAGAACACGTTCGTGGCTGAGTCTTTCTAGGTGTACGTGAAGCAGTCTGCTCGCGGAGTGCCCTTTTATTTACGCTGCAGATTAATTAATGGTGAAATACTATAGGCTGTTCACGGTAAAATGAGCTCTTTGGAAAGCCTTGCTTAAGATCTACTTGAATGAACGTTGTGTATTCTTCCGCCTTATGTAAAATTAGCATTGCCACGGGCCTAATCACTTTATTCATGCGTAGAAATTATTAGAAAAAAATTCTACAAATCTGCTCATTTTTACACTTCTGTGCATTAAAAAAACAGAAAGCGAGATAAATAATTTAAGTTATGAAAAATGGTTACCTAACACATATTATTAGACGTTAAGATATGGAACTACTTTCCACTCATCGTTGCCAACTTGACTGGGTGTACGTCACTCAGTGCGCCCGTCAAAATATATACAGACAGGGACAGTGACTTTTTCTAATGTTGAGTTGTGCTCACTTTATCGTGAACAGAGATCAATAAGATTTAACCCACTCCCAATCCGACCCCTTTATCACGAGTAGGGCAATACGTGTTTATAAAGTTTTTCAAACTACGATCTGCATGATTATTTTTTTTAATTTAAATTTTAATTCTTTATTAATATCTGCCATAATGTGAAAGCTTTATGTAATTAGTGTCATAAATGTAGGATATTTTTTCCCTTGTGGGTATCTGAAAGAAGGCGATTTAATTTGGAAGAGAGGAAGGTGTGCCGTTCTACTGGACTAAGCACTTCCTCGGGTGAAGTGAGCGGCAGTAAAGAAGGTATGTCAATTTTATGCCCGTTGCTGGTAGTTGGCTCGCGAGGCACATAAACTCTCGGGATCAGCTGTAAGTTAGCTTCGAGTTCGCGGATCGTGGAAGTCCTCGAAAAACTGAATTAATATTTTCTTGGAACTGATCCGAGACGGTGGTAGAAGTTTTTATAGTCGTGAGCAGTATCTGAACATCTTGAACAAGTCGGCAACCAAATTTATAGCACGCGATATCACTTAGGAGCGCAGTTTGTGAAATGAAAATGTTTGATAAGGAATGGACGTCATTAATGAAAAGTAACAAATAAAGTGACAGCAACACGATTACAAGAAAATTGATAGGTTTGACCTTTTCATGAACTCGAGAATTTTTCCGTTCATTAGTCTTCTGTGTGATCAGTAAATATCGTGATTAAACGTAATCTCTAATTATTATTTACATGAGTCCACATACCTAAGTAGCGGTTATTTAGTCCTTGGCTTAATCTGCAGTTTTATATTTTCTTACCTTTCATCAAATCTATATAGCTTATTTATAACGAACATAATTTGATGAACATATCTTTAATTCTGTGTAGTTGTATAAAACAATTTAATGTATGTTTTAAGAACCCGAAGGCTATTATGATACGAAAGGTGCTTATGTAACTTGAATTTCAACTATTTAGAATATCACAATTTATCTGATAAACGTGGTAAGGGGACATAAGGGAAATGCTTAGGTAATATTATTGTAATAACTATCACCTAGAGCGCCTGAATTCTAAAACTACGAAATAGATAATTCTCCTGTCATATACGGTTGCTCATAGATAGTACAAAATATTTAAAATATAGAAAACCAAATATTTAATTTCCAAATAATAATTTTGACATGTACAACTTTATGCTCGAAAATGGCAAGTACTTGTGTGTTGCAGATATTATTAGAAGCTAGGAATATATTCCGATAGCTGCTGTTAGAAATCATATAATGGTCATTACGAAGCATCGTGTTAGTATAAATAATGTAAATGTTTTGAGTTGGAAGCAAAGTTATTTTGCAGCGACCATATGAAATTAACTGATTAATAATAATTCCACAATGTAATTACAATTAATAATCTTCACAAATCATCTCAAACATCCATCATATTTAGAAATTATTTTTCGGAAAAGCGAATTAAATGTTGTCTGGGAGTTTATACACATCGTATATCGCTAAAATTTCAACGGGAATGTCGTCTTTATTACTTGCTAGTTTCATTCATTTGTACGTATAAGATATGAATCTTTATTAAGGGCGCATACGGAAGGAATTCACCCCTTCGGCAATTCCTTGCTTCTCTTTATCGAAAACGCCAAATAGCTTGATAATACGGGGGCTTAAATAGCTTTCCGAGCTGCAGGACGGGAATGCCTCAAATCTCTGATATATCCCGCTTTCCGCTTCTTCGTCATGTCTTCTTCTAGTCTCATTCATTTGTAAGCTGTTCACCGTACAATGAGTACTTTTCAAAACCTGCTTAAGATCTACTTGTACGCCGCATGTTGTGTATTCTCCGCTTGATGTAAAATTAACATTGTCATGGACCTCACCACTTTATTCATGTGTCGGTCAAGTAAAACTGTGGAATGATTAGAGAAGTAAACATGTTACATATCTGCTCATTCTTATACTTACACGCATTAAAAAAACAGAGAGGAAAATAAATAATTTCAGTCTGCAGAAATGGTTACGTAACAGTATTTATTTGAACTTAAGATATGGAACTATTTCCCATCCGTTATTACCAACTTTGCTGGGCTCATGTCATTCAGGGCGCCCGTTAAAATATATGCAGGTAGGGCCAGTGACTATGTCCTAAGGTTGATTTAAAAAATGCTCACTTTGTCGTGAACAGTCTTTAGTGCCATACCGCTGGCTTATCGGGTCGACAAATCCGAAACTGGCTGCGGCAGCAGACTTGGCGCTCCTCGGTAGTAAAGAGCTGTTTCCACGAAAAAAAAAAGAAAAAGAAAAACTGTGTTAATTAATATTTGCACGACACGCTGGTATAATTTTTGATATTATCTACTCTTTCTCCGCAAAAAAAAAAATGGTGCCTTTTTTCTTATAAATAGATTTCAAAGTCACAAATTTACTGATACAGAATTGCATAAATAATGATAGCTAAGTTACGTACAGAAATCAAATAATTTGCACTGAAAAAATATGCCTAGAGGTAAATAAAGAAGTATGTAAAATCTTATAAGGGAATTACTGAAAATAAGGAAATCCTTGCATATTTTTGAATTGTGATTGCCTCTGAGTTTTTATTAAGCAACTTTAGCTAAGCATACCTTAAAATAATTGAGTCGAGGCCTTACTGTTACCGTTGTGTGGATATTTTATAAATAGTGTGGTTTATTTTCTTTGTACATTACAAAAAAAGAAAATAAAATTTTTAATCGACATGCCATTTTGCAAAAACCGTACGATCAAAGTAATTTTATATGGAGAAAAATTCGTCACATATAATATCTACAAGTTGAGCAGTTTGTGTATGGCCAATGCCGTTTAAGGAAGCCGCTTGGCTGGAGCTACGGTACACGTGAAATGTGAGGGGCGTGGGAGCTATAAGGGCGACACTGCCACACACATCAAGTGCGTCGTCGCCACTACGAGCAAGGATGTCAACCGGCGGGCAGTGTTCTCGTCATGTTCTGAGTACCTATGGATAGGGACACCCGAACTTCGGGAAAAAATTTCTCGACCAGTTGTATTTCATAACACTCTAGCTGAAATCCACTTGTATGATTGGGTGATCTAGATGCTAGGCGTCTTAAGTGTCTGCCCACGAATGAGGGACGTACAATATCGCTGTAACTTAATTCTGATTGGCCAGTCAACTAAGAAAATGTTTTCTCACAGACTCACGCTGCCAATAAGCAAAAGGATACTGTTGGTACACTGTAAGAATTTATTCGTAAATTTACAAACCAGTATATACACTTAGTGAGAAAGCAGGAATGGTAATGTTTTCATCTATACATTCATTGTAGCGTTCCTACATTTGCTCAGGAAACAGTCAAATCCATAGGGAAGTTCCTAACTTTGTATAGTAGCGCTGCTAAACATTCCTATATCTGCAGCTTGATGTGTGGTATTATTACCATACAGTGTATAGGTTAAAGACTTCCATTACAGTTTAAGAAGTTAACCAGAAATTTTTTACAGTGACGCTCGTAAGGTAATGAAATCAAGCATGTGCGGAATTCTTTCGCGAAATTCGGGTGTCCCTGCCTATGGGTAAGGCCACCTGTTATTCGCGAAAAGATTTACGCGGAGGCAAGACTTCAATATCCCATGTACACATTTGCAGCCTTCCTTTAGCTATTGGCCTCAAGTCTTTGTGTGAAGAGAGTCTGGTACACGAGTGAGCCAATCAAAACAAAATTTCTCCGATTGTGACTGTTCGTGATTCGTGGGCAGTCAGATAGTACGCGTAACAATTAAAATAATCCAATCACGAAAGTGATTCTGTACTAAAGTGTTTTGGAACACAACTTGTCCTGAAATCTTTTCGCGAAAAACCGTTGCCCCTAACTATGGGAATTCAAGCGGCGAACG
This sequence comes from Dryococelus australis, assembly GCA_029891345.1. NCBI lineage: Eukaryota > Metazoa > Arthropoda > Insecta > Phasmatodea > Phasmatidae > Dryococelus > Dryococelus australis. The sequence goes on along the minus strand of CM057002.1, from coordinate 63,802,856 downwards.
TATCATTTTATTGGTGGAAAGTATGCAGTCAAGTTCAATGTAGCTACGTATACTAGTTTTGCAGGAGTTTTCCCACAATATTTTAGACTCTTATTGTCTGAAAGGTTTTTTTTCTTCTACTTCTTCTTCTTCCCAGTTTTGAAGTATTTAAGAACGGTGTTTACAATAAGCGTCAGCTGTTTAAAGTTGTATTCTTCCCTAGTCTGAAGTGTTATTTCTTCCCGTGGGCAAACATATAGTGCAAGCGTAAAATAGTTTCTTTTGGAATCGTGTATTACACACTGGAAACCAGTTGGCGCTTTTGGTAGACAGTGACTCGTTATACCTCATTTACGACAGTTATACCTCCATTGGTATAAAGGTACATTTTCATGGAAGGAATATTTTGGGAAAAAATTTTTCTCGAAGAGTGATGAAAAAAAACTCCGGACACTTGAACACATAATAATAAAACTGCCTATGTTGCCAAACTTTTAACGCCAATAAAATATGCCGGGTTGCACTACCAATACTACAAAACGAATAGACTAATCATCCATTTTAAATTATACAACGATTTGGTTTTTGTAGTGGTTGAAGACAGCAATTGTTTCTATTTTCCTTAAATATCGTACAAATACTCAGACTATTTAACGTGATAAGCATTCCTTCAAATTCATTTCTAATAATATTCACTTCCTAAATGTACCACCACGGATAAACAAAATTCCGATCCAACGAATTGCAGAGGCCATATTCACATTCGATGAATGAAGAGAGAAGACGATGTCTCATCCGTCCAACCACCAAAAGTTAAGGTTTATTGATTATTTGATGGAAGGAACAATATATATATATATATAAAGGAATTTTGCGACTGGCTGAAAAACTAGTGACCGCTGGTGCAAAGGACTATTGTGAGGTTATTATGAATATGGAGTTGAATACGTGTGCTAGGTGGGCATATTTGTGTCCCGTCACTAGAGACCTGCGAAATTCGCGTTATTGTTTCGCATCAGGTTAAACTTCATAGTGCTATATATACTCGAACTGGCGTAGTTTCTCCATTGGTAGCCGCATATATGTGAAGTGACTCCTTTCTGACTGGACTGCACGCGATTGGACTACACAATTGTGACATCTTCATTTATAGGAGCAGAGTTACTTAGGGAGTGTCAAATAGAGTATGATGAAATGACTAACTTATTGCAAAGGTACATGTGATTGACGTTTAATGCTTCCCTAAATAATAACGTGGATTTTGCAGGTCTCTACCCATCACTGAACTGCTTTTCTTCTTTAAGAACTTACAAAACTATGTAACTTCAAGTGCTTCTGGGATGTATAATGCCTTCGAACATACACCAAAGTCTTATTCGTACGCATTGCCTGTTCTTTGACTCAAAAACACAAACATATGGTTTTTGAAAATATTTTTATGTATAAATTTTAGTTTCTGTTTAACTGTTTATCATGTTTGCAGTCATTTCCTAAATCTGCAAGAATAACAATTATTGCACACTTACAAATTCCTCTCTTACGTTTGGCGGCGAAAATTACACAACAAACCTGAATTATAACTTTTATGATTCAGTCGAGCGATTATGCATGTTATGCCAATAACCAGTGGGCTCTGCCACTTACAGCAGGCTAAAAGCCAACTAACCTCAGAATTGGTGCTCATGAACACTGCCAAATATAACGAAGAAATTTTGCCATGGCCTCATCACTTTATCCCTGCGTCGTTCTAGTGGAACAGTGAAATTATCAGAAAAGACCATTTTTTTTTTTTCGAATTAGCTCATTTTTACACTTTGATGCATAAAAAAATATAAAGCAAAAGAAATAATATAAGTTATCACATGGTTAGCTAACAATTTTTATTCGACAGTAAGATATGGAAGTACTTCCCATCCATCGTTACCAACTTTACTGGGTGCACGTCTCTCAGTGTGCCCTTAAAAATATATGCAGACAGGATCAGTGACATTTTCTAAGGATGATTACAAAAGTGCTCACTTGTTCATATGAACAGCCTTTATGAAAATATACTCGCAGGTTTAGGGCATGACTACAAATATGCTGAACAAGTTGTTGGTGCATGTTCAAGGTTATTATACATCGCAGGACTTAAATTATATTACTTTCATTGAAATTTTGTTTTAAAACAATACTTAACATACTTTAATTGGGTGGATATTTTATCGACTGTGATTTTGGAAAATGTTTGCAGGCTTTGCAGCAGCTTTCGCTGTTGAAATGTTTTCCTCTATTCGCAGAGGTACCCCGATATATTTTCAGCAAACTTTCGCAGAGGCGTGAATAATGCGCAGCAATGCATCATGCAACGTAGTGTAGGAAGATGGGAACAATTTCCAACACCTGCTCCAGTTTTAAGGTAGAGACCCAGTGGCACTAAGAGTCCTATCAGACGGGGGCGAAATTTGCAGCGCCGTATCTCAGGAAACAATTCTCATACGATCCAGAAGACTTTCTTTTGAAAAGTTCTTATTTTATCAACTGCGAGATGTTTTATCAGCGGACATATCTTCTTCTGGTGCAACAACAGCGGTATTTTCTGGAGCTCTATAACCTTTTCAAGTAATAGCTTAAATCGAAAAATAACTACGGTTATGTTTCCCAAAAAAGGTTCCTTTGTGCAAGAGAAGTCTCGCATTCCACAGTACTACGTCCATTTCCGACTGAATAAAACATTCGGTAACCTTGTTAGCATAATTGATGGACTCTCTGAAACCAATTTAAAACCAGCGCTGGGAATGGAGTTTAGGAACGATACTGTTTATAGCGTCGAGAAACTCTGTAACAATTCCTTTGCTGCGAATGTATATTTACGGTCTCGCACTTGCTCAAGAGGATTCCGGATTCAACCATCGTGCAGCCGGTAAGAATAATTCTCCGAACCAATTGCAAAAGTCTACAAAACAAGTCCCGATTTTATACGCGTGTAATTTATGTTTCACTTGAAGATTTTTTTCCCCCTTTTTATCAATTTAATAAAATTACATTTTACGGAATAAACTATCGCAATCGCGCGCAAATATCGTGTCTAGTAGTTCGGCAAGCTGATAGCAATGTCCACGTGGGACACCACAGAGCTGTGATCCACATATCGGAAACCAGTTCAGCGATTCATAGCTCATGTGCCGCGCTAATTGAATGGGCTCTAACGTAACTACCGCGCAATGAATCAACCGTTACGGGGAACAATTAAATCTGTCCGCCCTGCCTCCTTGATCCTATAAATTTGTGAGTCGCTTAACCAATTTCCAACTGAATCTGGCCACTGCGGGCCCGTAGATCATGGTTGAACGCATACTGCGTGGCGACGTCCAAATCGGGTTTCGTTGCTTCGAGTTGTGAAATAAAGATGAAAAATTAGGAATTAGTATTAACGGTTAAGCCAGTGTTCGAAGTGGAGCCTTCTTTGGGAAAGTTTAAAGGAATGAAGCATGCACATTTTTTTTTTTTTTTCACGACGTTCAATTATTCGGAAACTGAGTAGACTTTATCGCTACAATTATTCCAGACTGTTGCTTTTATTTTGAGCAATTGAAAACTAGCGGCCATAATTTAACGAGCAGGTCGTTCTAATGAGCCAAACAGTGGAAGACTTTATCTGGCGCCTTTCTGAGTTCGCCGTACTTGAACTAGAATGCAGAAGTGGTAATGCCACTCGAACTTAGAGCAAGCCGTTTACAGCTATTGAAACAAAAGTTCTAATAAAGCTTATTTACGTGAAGTGGCTTTTATATTTTGCTGTTACCAAAACTAAAAGAAATTGTTACGTGTCACTGGCAGATAATATTGGGGTGGATTTTTAATTTCTTTCATTATAAAAATTTATAAATTTGTCTCTTCCCTGTTACGAAAATTGCATGCTGAATTATTCTTCACTATTTCAGTGTTATTTATTAGCCATAGTTAGTAAAAAAAAAGAGTTAATTAGGACTATTTAGGCCTTTAAGTCACTGCCAGTAAATAATTGGGAGAAATTCCAAATTGCTCAACATTTCCGGCATTTCAGTATCCCGATTTCGGTTGCAAAGTTGGCATGAGCTCCAATTTCGTAATGTGTTGTTCTGGGCTCGAATCTCATTGGCAACACGAATGGAGGCGCCGTTTCCAGGAACTAGTTTACGTTTAATTCGAAGATCGCCATACGATCTGAAAGTGTGAGAATACGTCAATGATAAGGTGATCACAACATAAGAAATACTTTCTGGTGACACACCATTCTGATACATTACAGAATGCAGACACGCTTTAAGGGCTGTTCTCGTCAATGCGACCGGAGAACTACAAGCGACTAGGCGAGAAAAAGAAACAGACGATCATGTTAGCTATCTCTCAATTACGCACACCAACCGTCCTCAGGTGAATTACTTCCGCAGCAGATTACGTGTTAGCGATATCACTAAGGGCTGTTAAAGGTAAAGTGAGAAATTTCGGAAGACCTTCTAAGTTTCTACTTTCAGCCCGTTGGTAGCGTATCTGTACGCAGACCTATCTAAAGAAACACATACATGTGACTTTAAGCTGGGGTTCACATCGGCTGGCTCTTATATGCACTACATACCTATTAAATAAACCACGAAAGGTAATCAATATTGTAATCAGCACAATTAACACGTACATGTTAATTTCAGTACATAATATTGGTTTGTGAGTTTTGATTGACGTTCACGATTTTTTTCCTGTTTGGAACTGTTTCAAACAAAATAAATTGTTAAAGCAACTCCCTCAGAGTATGCTGCCACGTAAACATTTTTTAAAGAACTTTATTCGTCCATCTTATTATTTTTTTTAATAAATAAATTGTGTTGTCAAGTTGTAGAAAAAACGCCAAGTATAAATATTGCCAAGATTCCTCAACGTGCAAGTATTCTCTAAGATATGTCAGATAAAATACTTTATGTTTGAACCGAACGATTATATTTAAAATTGATGTATGATAAGGAATTTCTGGATCATTCATTCTGCATTTAAACTCCGTGGTTGGAGAGCTTGTTCAGCTGTACCCTTAATTGTGACGCAAACAATTCAAGTGTAACCACTTGAGGTGTAAATGAAATTAAAGAGGTAAAATAATACATACATACAGTGTTTAGGATATTGAAACTGTAATACCGTAATTTTACTCGGCCACGAACTCATTTATTCTTTATGGTTAATATTACTTATTAATCCATAGAGACGTGCTAAATTCGCGTTACCTTTCGGCAACAGGATAAACTCCGCTGCCTTATACACAAGTCAGCACAATCAGTGGTTTTATTGGTCGCTAACCTTCAAATGAAGTCACCGGCCTGTTTGACTGGCCGGTCCGCCGGTCAATTTACATTATTGGCTCAAGATTCCCGCGAGACATAACAAGCAGGCCTATGGCAGAGGTTGGCCAAATACATAGTAACGTGGAGTTCGGTCTGCAGCTAAATAATAACGAGAGTTTTGCCGGTCTCTATTAATGCACAATGGAATAGTAGCACTACAAAACAATTTATTACTCAAAATAAATACTAGGTACTACGAAATGCATAGAGGTATTCAAGGTGTATTACCAACTTTTCGTCTTTCTTCGATTTTCAATTTTTATTTGTGCGCTTCAGGAGCATGCATTCAACGATATTATTACGGCAATCGTATTTGCATTCCTTCTTTATATCTTAAAGTTTAATTTCACAAAATATGTAAATAAATTAGGCATACCAGCGCGTGCAGAAAGATTTTTTTTTTCTTTTTAAGAGGATTGATCTTGGAGGTAATATACTGCCATTTATATACACAAACCTTTCAGAACCAGATCGAAATCAGTTAACTTCAGGTTTGAAATTGAGGTGTCCCTTCGGAATAGTTTCATTGTGAGGAAAATTCACTACTATCCATTACCCAGCATCGATCAATGGTTACGAAGGTTCCTAAATTGTTACCATTTTGACGCTAGGTTGTGGGTTCGCACCCCGCGTTAGCCATGAATAAGAGTGTTTTCAGGATTACATAAAGGCATAAAGTAAGAGAGTTCAGACACATATTAAAATGTATTTTTCGTAAAATTAATAGCATAACTGTAAAAAAAACTTTTACAAACAAGCTTTAATTTATAAATGTACTAAGAGAAAAATTACTATACTAGTTACACAATTTGTAGAACTTGCAAGATGTGATTGAACAGCCGTGATAAATTTTACTACAAATTAATATATTTGTATCAATTTATATCTAGTAGCTATATAAAAGCTTGGCCCAAATATTCAAGAGCTTTACGCAAGATATGTGCTTACTACGCTTACGCAAATGAGGTATAAGTTCTATATTGCGCCAAACTTTGTAAGTATAAAAAGCATTGTTTTAATTGGAAACTTAAAACAATCTTTTCAAGGTTCAGTTATTTGTAGAGGAAAAAAATGTGTAGGGTAAATTGCGCAATTTTTTAGGCTTATCCTGCAACAAAATATGCTGTAAAAACTCTGTGTGCATAGGGTCAGCTTTTCATAGAACACTGGGGCTAGAGCAAAATACTTGTTGTTATTTAGCTTTTAACACTTGTTACATATTTCCTGTAACATTTGTGGTGAACTATGAGAGGAATCCCGTTGAAACTGAATCGAATTATTTTTTAATATCGATGCCGTAGGAAATTAATTTGGTTTTTTTCTTGTAAAGCCCGCTTGAACGAGGTGGATATTTGTCTTGGCTGACTGCATTCGGGAGTTTGAAAATAGTGTATTTTCAACCAAACAAGGAAATTGGAACGACAGTCTGTAGTGTGCTAGGCGACATTTAACACCGTGTCTTTAAACGGTTTACAGAACATATGTAGTTTGCTTGATATTTTTACAATATAAACATAAAGCTACAAAAGTAGCATAATGAAATTTGAAAAGAAGGAAAAAACAATATATATATAAGGATGTTCGCATATAAATTTTCTTGATAACGTACTCGCTGGAACACACTTCTCGCATCAGCCTCCTTAAAAGCATGCGCAATTCAAAAGACTGTGTGTGCAGAGTCCCAGATTTTGTGTAAATGACTCTGGTAACAGAAAATAAGTTTCCGAACTTTTACGACTGGAAATTATAACTTTTAGCAGTCAAAGTACAGGCCGCTATTTTGGTCAATTGTTATTTTTGCATAGAAATGATTCCTGAAAATATTACACACAATTTTTCATTATTCTTATATAATGTAATCTGCATTTCAGATTTCATCTGTTTTCATCCTTTCATTTAATATAGTGAACAGTAATTTGAAAAGTTTTAAATTATTGGAAATGTAACAAACAATGTAGCCATGATTAGCAGGAACAACGTATATAGGTATGTTTAATGAAACAGTTTACCAACAGAACCTACTGTAAGTCTCAGCTTCATCTGGTTGTTATAGTTATACTCTTGCGTGGTTCGATTGTATAAATACATATGCGGTACAAATCATAGCCCTAACTCACAAACACGCCATATGCAGTTATCACTTTGCGAGATAACGTATCCGCAGCTTTATATTTTTGTCAGGTATCCAATATGTCACATGTTTTCATCAGCGGCGTTTAATAAAGCGGTGATTTGGAATAGGGAAAAACATGTTAAGAGTGGGATCGACCTCTGTGGGATCCCCGGGTCCAAGGTCAAGAAGCGAGGGAGCGATACGGGCGACACTAACACGCACGCCTAACGCCTCATCGCTCCTGCGTGCAGTGTTCCCGACGTAACGCTGTGCTGTGCACATTAAATCTGTAACATAGGAGTTTTATTGCACGCGATGAAATACCACAGATTAAACTACCCCTATCTATGTTTATTTCTCTTGCCGCTTAAGGAAGCTGCATAGGCAAGCTTTAAAAATGCCATATTTAATCATTTTCACGAATTTTTCCTCCAAGAATACACTTATAATGACAAAAGTAAAAAAAAGAAGACATAGATAACACGTTTTTATCTGTTCTGACAAAAAGTTGTATTTAGAGGACATTAATTTACCGAGATACGCGTATTCGCACAAACAACAATTTAACAGAAAAAATATGGTGCCTAACTTACTCTTAATGAAATTCGGGGTTTTTTAAAGCCAATGTTGGAGACTTAAATCTGAAACAAAATCTTAGTTGTGGGAAACGATTTTCTTAAGCTCTGTATTGAGGCAAATATAACAATTTGTGTTCCAGTAACTTTTAATTTAGTTACTAATTTTTCTGATCTTTGCAGGAAACACACTATACGTTAATGATAGAAATGGCTTATATAGCAAAGAAGTTGTAATTTTTATGTATAAAAAATACATTGCGGTATTTATATACAATATATGTACATTATATACTTTACATATATATTTATTATATCTCTGTATTACATATATTTTATATGTATTATTTATCTGTTTTATATAATGTACATAATATACAATAAATGAAATTTATATATTTCATTTTATTTACTTTACGTAAATATATATAATATATTATATATGTTTATGAAATATAGTATTAATGAACGGGTAATGAGTTTAATGCAGATATGAAAATTCTGAATGTCCACACACCTTTGCGTGTTAAAAGGTATCTAATTCAACCATTGCATATGTCGTTCACAGTAAAGTGAGCACGTTTGAAGCCCCAGTTACTTTTTTCTTTCAACCAATTTATATCCTTCCACCACTTGTAAATGTAAACCCCGCCATGTGAGTAATAAACACAGTGTATACATTCACCATACCCAAAACCAAAACTCGACGCCACAATGAAATGTATTTATTGGTTATGATGTCTGATGATACAGCTTCAAAAGTGCTCACTTTACCGTGAACGGCCCATAAGCATGTTTTCCAGCTATTGAATTTTCGTAGTAAAAGGGACCTAAGTCAGTGAATTAGGTACCTTTTAATACTCAACAAATTGCAGTGACTCGGGGACTTTCTAACTCTCAACTAGTGGCAGCACTGCTACGAGCTGTTTTTGTCACATACCAAGTAGTAGAGGTTATGTAGCTGTTGTGATGCTGAATAGTTTTTTGTGAGTAACACGCACATTGAAGTATTTAGTACAAAGAGCAAATGTTCTGAAAGTAGTAGTATAATTGATAGTAAAGTAAAACCAATAGAGATGACTAAACATTTGGCAAAGTGCAACCGCATTTTAATGAAGAAATTGGAATTAGAAGGCAAAGAATACATAGGATATGGAGGAAAACAGCAACGAACTTTATCAACTAGTTCACCGTGCAGGTAAATATGTACTGCATTATTATTTCAAAGACAATAAACATTTTGTACTATTAAATACAGCAATATTTTATTATGTTTTGTATATTATAAGTTACCTACCTAGCCTACTAACTTTAACCAACCTTTCAGGCCTAATTGAAAGTATTATTGTTATAAATGGCATAGGCCTAAAAACTATTATTATTATTTGTTACACGTGCAAGAACAAGTGGTTTGAAAAATTTGACGACCTAGACAAAGCTGTTATAAATGATTCTCTATACGGAGAGTTGCACTCCAAAGACGAAGGATCTACATTTACAACGGATGATAGAGGCGAGGAATGTTTCAAAACACCGGCCTAGAAAAGACGATGCTGGTTTGAGGGTAAAATCGTTTAAATACCATGTACTTCTTCGTGAAACCAAGGTAGAGGTTTGTCGGGAGATCTTTTTCATACTGTGTGGTGTGAGTGACCAGCGAATCAAACGTGTCCGGGAATTACTTTTAGAAGGAAAATCGTCTCGTGATAAGCGTGGCAGACATCCTTGTGCAGACAAAATAGGGCCGAATGAACTTTTGAACATAGATGCGCACATGAGCTCTTTTTTTTTTTTTTTTTTAAACACACTACGCGTCTACTGAGAGACATATTACGTATTTGTCGTCAGAGCTGTCTGTTAGGAAAATGTATGAATTATATAAAGCAACATATCCAGGCGCGAATATCAAGTGTGAGTTTTGTAATAAATACTTTAATGAAAATTTTCATCTTACGTTTGGAAGACCACAAATCGACACTTGTAGTTTCTGTGACGAAAAAAAAGTGCTTATAAGTAGTCCCCATGTGAACGATACTGCGAAACGAATTAGCTTGGGTTGAGCTTTCGGTACATCCGAGGCGAGCAAAAGACATCACTAAAGCTCAGAATGAAACAACACGAAGTAAAGAAAATAAAAACATATTCGGACTAGTGTGTGGTTACATGCAGAATGTCAGTCCTCCTAAGATACCTGTCCAAGACAACACCAGAACAGATGTAGGCCACTACTACGTTTACCACGAAGGTTGAAGCACACAAAGGCCCTGATGAAGTAGCCTCATTCCTGATGCGCTGTACCAAAAACTTTGTCCGAGAAACTGTAGATGAGTTGCAGATATTTTCGGATGATTGCCCACGACAAAATAAGAACCATACTTTGACCAGAGTTTGTCTTGCTTTAACAGACACATGCAAGTTCAAAACTATAAAACAGTATTCTCCTCTGCGTGGTCACTCATATAACCCATGTGACCGGAAATTCAGCATTATAAAACGTCCCGTAAGGAAATGCGATCGAATCTATACGCCACGGGAGATTTGTGAACTTATTGCTCATGCTGAATAAAAAGATCTAGGGACTGTTTTTTTTTTTGTCGAGATGGACATGGCCACTGCTTGTTCTACTTGGTGGCCTGCACGCTATAAAAAATAACCACCCCCCCCCCCCCCCCCAGTTTCTATTGAAACCAGCCGCCTTTAAAGAAATGAGAGTACATTATTGCATATCCAAATTTCATAATTTCGTATACTCTGAGGCCAGAAAAGGTACTATACAATCAAGTGAATACATCAGATCAGGTCGTCTTGAAATGCTACATACCTTCGTTCCTAAAAAAAAACTGATGATATTGTATTACCAAGTCAAAAAGCTTATCCACAAGGGAAAATACCTCTCAAAAGGAATAAAATCACAGATCTGAAGAAGGTAATACTATATATTTCAGATGAACGCAGATAATTCTGGAACGAAATCATCCAGTGGCCCATAACCGATTATGTTTCTTACGACGATGTCGAATAACATTTTACTCATTTCATTCTACAAAAAGGGTTTTCTTTACTGTTCACGTCATTTCACCATTGTCATTTTGTTCTTATAGAGAAAATGTATTTTGTAATAAATTGTTAACAATTATTGTCCAGTATTTGCTGAAACTTATACAACAATATTATTTATTTATTTTTTTTAATTAACTGCATCATGCAATTAGGTTAAAATTTACATGAATGTTACTCCATGCTTACTAAATATAATTTAGTATTCCCATTGCTTCATCATATAAATTATACAAACTAAACAGTTTTTTAGGCTTTTCTCGAAACTATGTAAAAGTGATTTAGATCCCTTTTAAGAATCACACGTTCATTTATATTATATAAAATATATATGTTATTTATATCATTTATAAAATATATATTATTATATATTTTAATATATATAATATAATTTATTATATATTATTTACTTTATAATATATTATTTGTAAAATATATAACAGGGACGTGAGAATACTCACTTTAATTTACCTTTCCGTATACCAAATTCTCATTGTTTCCCCACCAGGCAACTAACTGCGTTAAGGCTCGGTTTCAACCCTTTTGCAGAAATTCGTTTTTTTCCTGTCATAATTTAGTTCCAGAAGTAATACTGAAAATGGTTGATTATAGAAAATGTACAATTTATAAGTTGTTTAATACGTTTGTATCTAATATTCACTGTTTGTTATTATCTGCTCCCAAAAATACAGGAACTTATCGATAAAATACAAATCAATATGTTCTTGACATAACATTAAAATTACGCACAAATATATTTAAAAACTCGTAAAATGTAAATTGTCTGTAATATATCGTTGTCAGTAATTACTGTCAATTCGAAATTATGACGCGAAAACGAAGAATTTCAGCAGAAGAAGCGAAGACAAGCCTTATGTGGGCGTAGAACATAAATCAAATCTAAATACGTCAAATAATGCCTACAGGTCTTTGGAAGTCACTATATAAAAACTTAGTAAAATATATTATATATTGGTGTTTATTAATTTCATGAGTATTTTGTTATTGTTGTGCGTTTATTTTTCATATCATCTTAAGCCGCAATAACGTATAAAATTTTACGGCGGCAGAAAATCTCTTAAAAAACTACCACACCGACAAAAAATTAGTAAGAAAAAAGTGTAGTATTTAAATTTTGGTTTTCTCTTTTGTCTTTCAGAAAATTGTAAAATATGATTAACCTTTACAGCTTCCATTTATGTCCCACACACTCTTCAGGGAAAATAACAACTACTGGGCGACAGAGAGGCTTTCGGTTCTAGGTAGGGAGATGTTTGTCTTTCTTTAAACAATTACATACATTTTCAGACACAAAGGAGGATGAGAACAGGTTGAAAAGATTGTGTAAACTGGAGTGCTCGGAGAAAACTCTCTGGTCAACTGAAACGTCCACCATGTTTCATCAATGCTAGAATTTGGACTCATGTGTTAGACTACTATAGCTGCCTTTAAGGTAGAAGAAGTTCAGCTACCAACTGACCATTGCAACTGGTTGTACATAATGCAGAACTCATTACAAAGTAGTGTACACCCTACCAAATTTGTCAGGAAGGTTTGCATTATTTTGCATTTGAAAGGAGAACGCGTATGTTTTGACTGGATGGAAATTTTTGGACACTAGCCATTGCGAGAAGTGACCTATGGTCGAGAAAATGAATATACGTATACAACATTTGAAAATTCCAAGAGTGAACAGTCAAAATACCGAACAGCAACTAATTACGAAAACTATGTGTATATACTATACACAACTAACAGATAATATATAGAATAAAATATTTGGGTAAGATTTTCTGGCCTGAAATTTACAAAAATTAATTATTATTTAACAATGTTTATAATTAAAAATGTAATCTTATTTTCATTTTAAATGTTCTAGACAACACGTTTTGCAGGAAATCTTCATCGGTTTATTGATATGGTTGTGAAAAAATATAGTACGTAAGGTATAAAAATTAAAAATAATTTTTATATACAATTATTTTGTTTATAAAATTATAAATTACATGGCTAGAATGATATGCAGACACAGCCAATAAAATTGTTAATACCGTTACAGGCGCTATGGTGCCTTCAGAATTTCCACACTGTTTAAGCTGTAACGTTAGGTAATTCCTAGCAGATGACGCTACCCTTCTTCCATTTTGCACAGTTACAAATCCGCTAGTTCATTGTGAATATTACATGTTCCTGGATGCAGGTAATTTCACGGTTTCCCTTTGCACGTCTAGTTTCGTGGACAGCGATCGTTCCTCTGGCCGTCGGTGCCCCGTTATCGGATGTCCTCGTGCTAGGAGCTTGCTCCTCGCTTCCATCTGTCACCGCCTATGCGTGAAATTAAAACATCCAAGATGCTACCTTCTGCTCTTGCCCGCGCAAACCCGCCTTCGTGCGTGGACACGTAGACCCTGCAGGTCTCCAGAGGATCCGTGGTGCCATCTCGATATCCAGCGCGGTGCTCGGAGTTACTACACTGTCAAAAGTGTTTTGCAGTTTCACAAGAAAAATTCTTGGATACCAGTTGCCGAGAAAATATTCTGTATAACTACAGCAAGTTATTTTTGAAATCTACAACACGTATATTTTTAATGATACAAATTATAACCTTGCGTTTCAACTTGCATGATTAAATAGTGCAAATAAAATTATATATTTGTCCTAGAATACATATGTGATGAATAAATAACAGATAAATATAGATATAAAATAATAAAATAAGGAAAATATAAATAGTTGCACCCTGTATGCATGGAGATGTCATTCCCCGTCTCTTGCATCACTTATAAGCATTTTTTAAAACTTCTTGACCGTCTCCACTACTTTCAAAATATACTTTTTTTTATTACAGTTTATGGGATGGGTAATAACGAAACAAGAATAATATAAAGTTGTCTTCATTATTTTATTAGCATTATGTGAGTTGTTTTAAGTGTTTCACGTTATTTACCACTGCGTTATGTATATTTCTTCAAGCAGCTCCGTTTCCCACCCCCCGTTTTTGTACTAACAGCTGAACACGGTTTTATGTTGTTCGGTACACGTCATTTTATCTGAGCTCGCATACTGGGTGAGTGTAGTACAAATATTTCTTGAGATCTACAACAAAAACGGCTCTGGTAATTCTACAAACGAGCACTGCCACAAGAAAAATTTTTTGTACTATTAACCCCCCCCCCCCCTTTTTTTCACCAGGCCGTGGTGGTGGGGGTTATCCCCACCCTAACCTGGACTTTATTATCATGACCGCATGGGAGGACAAGGGCCTTGGTTTGTACCTCCCCCGCGCTCAGGGAGTAGCGTCCCAATGATGATAAATCGGCGGCTGACCCTCCACTCGTTCGTCACTCAATAACCACACTTATACTCGAGACTGGTCGACGCCGAGACGACGACGCTGAGCCAGAACGCCGCGACGCGAAGAGTCCGGAGGGAGCCTCCGCACTTCACACTTCAGACAACTGTTGAGTGCGTTCAAGACTTCACACGCGTTCAGCCCCTGTCGCACTGTCAAATATTTCCGTCAAACTCACTTCATTAAGTTTGGTCAAATAAAGTAGGACAGTTATGACGTCAACGAAAAGTCATAACGCCGCCATATTTGTCTGAAAAAAAGTTGGATGCCTTCAGTTTCCACCAGACATTTGAAAATTGGACCGGTTCTAAAATTGATTTGATGTTTGTCGGTCTGAGCCAATCAGAATCGTGCACGACACACATGGACGTCAATAAACTATAGACTAACGAACAATTGCTTGAAACGAAGTATGTGATGAAAACAATTTATGTAGAAGCTGTCTGGGCATGAATGCTATTTTTAATTAATTATTGCGCATAATGTTTCGTACTCGGAGGCATTGAATTTCATTGTGCATGAAACATCTCTTATAAATAAAATTTTAATTTAGGAAAGAAGCGAAAGTAATTTACAACAATCCTTACATTTATTCCTATCACGAATTGCATGTAAAAATAAAAGCAATATCTCTTATGGAAATAATTTTTTAATAATGGTTCAAATTAGAATCTCTCAGTAAAAAAAATTCAACAGTGTGTCATATTTTCAAACACATTTAAGATTATTTGATACACTTTGTTGGAACGAAAATTGTGATGGCCATATTTTATCTTCAAATTTTACTGTCAAATATAGCTGAAGGCGAAAATTTGACAGTGTGGCAGGGGCTTTAGAAACACTGTTTCAGAGTACTCCAAAATGGCAAACAGGTACCCAACAAGTAGAAACAGAAGTTATTATAGGCCCTGCATTAAACCTTTTTAACAAACTTACCACCAATAAAACTGGAGTGTCACCGTGGGAACAACACTGTACGCCAGTTAGAAGCCTTGTGCTTAGTGACAATGGCGCACTTGATGCGCGTAGCAGAGTCGCCCTCATCGCCCCCGAGTTCGTCGGCCTGAAATGCCGAAATATAGCTCCAAAAAGGCGAGAGCCTATATGCCTTCTGGCGGCCAATAACAGTTCCGCTCTTATATACCAGAGCGCTTTGCTGAAAGAATCGAAACTATCCTAACCGGGCTGAAAAAGTAACGACTTGACGGTAATTAATGTGCGTTGACGAAGCATGTTATTTTGATCATTGCATGATTAACTGTGTGAAATGTGAATGCAATAAACAAAATTATGTGTAACATTACAGAAGCGCATATTAATCGATGGGACTGAAGGATGATGACCAAAAATACTTTCTTCCATGGACGCGTAAAAACTACACGAATTGTAGGCCATAAAATTGCAGATATATTTCTACTGACAGAGAAATGAAACATTCTGTAGATCCATTTGTTGTCCATAATTTATTTACCAACAATTTCCGTTCAATTTTTTTTTCTACAAGGCACAGTTTTATTTTAGATATCACGTGAAACTTGAGTGTTTCTGCAAGATTGAGGAACTTAAATTTGGCTGCCAACACTGTTCGTTATGTGTAAAAGTGTGTTTTGCTTAACGGATACTACTGGCAGCAACCCTTTCCCAACTCCACAAACTCCAAGTTATGTTCCCACCATCTGATCATGGAGCTTCACTTACTTACGGACTTACGAGCCACACTGGTATATATGTACATACGTACACGCACACATAAATGCATACATACGTATGTTCATACATATATGCATACTTTACGTATATAAGATATAGATAAATATATACGAATGTAATCATGCACACACGTATATGTAACTACATAATTACACTCGTACCTACTTATGTACATACCTACATACGTATTTACAAACGTACGTGCATAGGTAGCCTACATACCAGTTACGTCGGACATTGTTTTGAAATGGGGACGCCTGATAGAGCAGGTACTTCATTTAATTAGTCAAACGAGGATCCAAGAGTTTCTCCCCGAGGGAAATATGAAAATGTACACAGAGAAAGTTTATACAAGATGTGAAATAAAGGTACATTGTGACAACGTGAAGTGAAAAGTGAGAAAAAAATACACGGTTAATTTCGTATAGTGGCCAACCGTTGGATGTCAGCAGCCCCATGAATCTATCATATGATATGTATACATAGTATAAAACAAACTCGCCCTTTCGCGTCTGTCTGTGTTTACGGCTAAGGCTTCTAAATTACTTGATGGCTATTCATGCGGGTTTCACCATAGTTTATAGCATTTCTTGAGGACGGTTTAGGTATATAATAAATTAATATTAAATATAAGGATAGTAGAAAAATATCGACTATTTCAAATCAAGTCGGAAAAAAATCTGCTTTTTGGGCGCTTACATGACTTACACTGACGAAACCATAAGATATAGATACACCGAATTAATGTACTACAGAATTATATTTCTTAAAAAGGTCTACAAAAAGTCCGCGACAGCATATGTTTATCTTTTAAGGATGACCCACAGTAACCATTACTAAACATCGTCTTATGAGTAAATCGCACCCGTGAGAAGGCAGGACGGGTCGCTAGTTACATATGGTGGCAAAAGTTCATGCTACGATTTCTACTGTTACATGCAGCCAGTCTGCGTCCCTTCTTTAACTTGTACTCCACAGGCGTGCGAGGCGCCGTCCTTCGAGGATGGCGCGCAGCGAGGTCATCGGTAACCGGAGATGCGCGCGGAGATTTACAAAGGACGCCGCCCCTCAACTTGAACGCGCGCCGCTGCCACGATACGCCTGTCGGGACTCGTGCTGCCTCCTGTCCTCGCGGGAACTGAATTTCTCGGGTTATCGTAGCAGATATGTTCTGGATAATCGCCCTCTTCCTCCGTCATCGTGACTTGAGGTGCAATTGGGGGAGGGGGGGCCTTCTGGATCGGGGCAGCTGAGACATACGACAATTATGTCAAATCCGACAAATTTGTCAATATGTCATGACAATGATATGTTACATAAATAATACAAGATCCCCTTATTTGACAAGCAAAAAAGTGCAAATTTGTCAGCCTTAAAATAACAGTTTCATAAACGCGACAATTAGGCCTATATGTAAAACGGTAAGTTCTATTTATTACACGCTAGATAGCTCTCAAGTGCGCTTACGGTAATTGGTCATAGCGTTATATCTATCATAGCGTTATATGCGATTCATAAACAGTCGATTGCTACCACAATAATTAAGCTGTAAATAGTATTTCCACCCACATAACTTTGTTCACTCTAGCAGCAAAATGTCGAGTAATGTGGACAAGATTACTGTATTACTGTATTACAAGATTACTATATTCCTAGAGGGAAAGGATGTGCTATTTGGCAAGCAATGTTGATTCACACAATACTGAAACACAATTACACTGCCATGTTATATAAACATTAAAAATTTGCTGGTTACATAGGAAAGCTTGCCTGTCACTTCTGCAGTAACAATTCTACACATTTGTAGATATGTCACCGAGTGATTATACTTATCTGTTTCATAAAACGGTATGATGTGTAATATTTGACACATTGTTCGGATTTTTACCTGTCAGCTCAAAATTTTTGTGAAACAACTATTTGTCAATATTGTCGTACAAGTTTACGAATTTGTCATGACAAATTTGTAAACTTGTCTGACAATATTGACAAATAGTTGTTTCACAACTATGTTTGTCGGATTGCAAACCTGTCTGACAATTTCCTGTCACCTGTCGAATTGTAACTTTAATGAAATAGGCCACTGGTCTATATAAGAACTGCTGGTCCCCCCCCCCCCCACAACCTAAGACAACAGTCTGGACATGGCAAGCGAGAATGAAGTCCGCGGACTGCAAGCGTCGGTACAGCGGAAAGTGAGGCTGAAGGGCGGGACTACTGAACGTGTATGCATGAGAGACAGATATTTAGAAAAGGTGACTGTAGACAGTTGTATTGAACGCTTGTTAATAATGAGTGTGAACTAAGTGGCTGTAACCACTAGAAATACTGTGATAAGGGCTATGATTAGAATTGATATTGAACATTTACACTCACTGAGAATAATAAGTGATAATGGTAGTGATAGGTAATTTAAAGTTGTATATATTGGATGTGTGTATTTAATAACATAGTAAATACTTTTCAAAAATTAAATTTACTTATTTTATTCTTATTAAGACCTCTACCCGTCGCGGACTCGGGTGTTCCATGGCGATTTGTAGAAGTACGCTAAATTCACGTATCCATTGAAGCCTAATCACTTAACCATTATAAAATTTTGCCTTTATAGTTTCTTCTCATTTTTCAGTTCGGTACATATACTTTGTTTTGCAATCCGTCATTTTTTAACGTGGAGTATGAAGTAACTAGTCTAGATAAATTTTTCATGGTGATTATGTGCTTAAGCCTAACCTGATTTCAGTTATCTTTCAGGACGTCAGAAACCTGAGAATGTATGTACATCAGACGGATGTATCCTCAGTGTTACCGTCCTCGTAGGAGATGGGGACCAGAAGTGTTTACGTGTATCCATCTGTCTCACACCGTACGTATATAAACATCGCCATCCAACTTAAACACACGCCTTCAGAATAAGTAACATTCATTATTGCTTAATTTTTTTTTTATTTTTTATTTTTTTTTTTTTTTCAAAAATAAGTTTTTCAGTTCTCCAGAATATAAATATAAACACAGTTGAAGCCTTAATTACAAATAGTGTAGGCAAGGCATCGTAGTTAAGGTAAATACCACCCCCAAAACAATCATATGAATGCCTTCTCGCCATCAGCCCAAATGCGCTACTGGTCGCGAGCTATGCCCTTGTTAGTTATTTCCACCATGAAACAATATGAATTTTTTTTCTGTAATATAATAAGGTGACAATATTTACATTCATAAGTGCATTCACTGTACTTTGGTACATTTAAATGAAGAGCTTAAAGAGAAAACACTTTCCGAATGCCGACACAATTGGCGAGGGGTTGAGATATTCCCGATCACTGTAAGACTGCTAACGCTAACGTATAGTTTACCAGATCATATAATCTCTCTTTGGAACTGCCCGGTACACTGCCCGAAGCACGACATGGCGTTCTGAGACCCATTAATCGCTCAAGACACCTGTAGGAAGAGAAAGGGGAAGTGGAGTAGTAGGAATAGTATTGGGAGGAGAAGGGAAAGTAAGAAGAGAAGAGGAGGAGCGGAGACATAGGAGGTGGAGACAAAAAGTTGATGGAAGAGGAAGAAGAGGTGGAGGGGCATGATGAAGGCTGAGGAAGAGTGGTGAAGGATGAGGTAGAGAAGAAGGTGATTAAGGAGGCGAGGGTGGTGTCGAAGGAGGAGGTGATGAAGGAGAAGGGGAATGTGTCAGAAGGCGAAAATTCTGTTGGGAGGTGTCGCAAGGCGAAGAGATGTAGGTGAAGTCTTAGGTGTGCAGTCAGTGGGGAGGTGGAAGAATCTTGGTGGGTGAGGGAGAAGAATGAAGAACAGTAGGAGGGGTAGGTGGAGATCGAGGAGTATGAGTGTAAGGGGGACAAGTTGGAGTTGGAGGAGGAGGTGTTGAAAGAGATATTATCGGAAGGAGAGGATTCTGATGGGGAGGAGCTAAAGAGTTAAAATTATTCGGTGGCTGTTAACATCGAGGTCTTGACAGCCGAGCTAAAGGAGAAGAGTCAAAAAAATTGGAAGCGGAAGAGTCGGAGAAGCTGGAAGGGCAGGAGGGGGTGGAAGAGAAGTGTGGGGGGAGGAGGTATCGGTGTATGTAGTAGTGGGTGGAGGAGGAGGATATGGAAGGAGATGAGTAGGAGTAGAAGTCAGTGGGAGAGAAGGAGTCAGTGAGATATATTTGAGGGAGAATTCGAACTGGGAAGAGTCTGAACAGGCGGATGGGGAGGAACAATCTGTGGAGAGGTCGGTAAGTGATGAGTCGGAGGGGAGGAGTCCGCAGGGGAAGAGTTGGTGGAAGTAGAAGCATTTGTAGTGGGAGGACGAGTAAGCAGAAGATAAGTTGGAGGAGAAAGGGGAGTTCGAGGATTCGGTTGGGAGGAGTCGATGGATGAGGAAAAGTCGGAAGAGGACTAGGAGGAAAAACTGAATAGGGGAGTAGTTGTGGGGGAGGTGGGTAAGCAGTTGGGGAGGAGTCAGTGGGGAACATTTAGTTGGGTGGAGGAGGACATTATGAATGAAGATGAGGAGGATCCAGAGTGTGAGGTAGCTAGGAGGAGTTAAAGGAGTCTAACTCAACCCCTACTCTCTTTTTAGAACAGCACTTAACATGATCATGCATTAGGAGACTTCATTCTCCTTGAATTTCAATAGAAATAGTAAGGTTAACATTCCTGCTATGTGAGTGCTACCAACCTTCACATTGGCATGAGACATTCGAGTGCTAGTTGCCTTCCCAGTAGCCAAGGGATTTCTCAATCTGGAGAGAAACTATGTCTTATGGCATTCGGCATCCATCATTGCAAACACACCTGACTAACACCAACCTGCAAGTCGATTGCTTGCATGGGCACCTTTCCTATGTGACCGCACCATTACTGAATCATGATCTCATCCCCTTAATTTCAATGAGATTCTTAAAACTTAAATTCCTGTTACAGCCATTAAAGAGCTCAACAGTTAAACCCCTCACCCACTGGACTAACACTATCTAGATCATAGTTTCAAGCACTCCTGGTTTATAATACAGTAGAGTAATTGCATGTTGAAACATACATCATTACCCATAATTGGACAATTTTCCTGCATTGCCATGTGGAAGCAGATGGTTGCCATTGACCTTGCGATCTTCTAAAGAGATGCATATTGGGAACCGTCACTGATACATCTACATTTGCCTGGAATTGTGAGCGTCCACACTCGGGGACTGTATTATCCGGAACAGTCAGAATGACACGACAGTCCCTCACCCTCACTGTATCGGACTGAGAAGGTCACTGTGCTGAAAGTAAAAGTTTGTTAGATTTCCAATATGACAAATTTTTTTCTGGTAAAAATAAAATTGTGACTGACAAATATTGAAGCCATTTAGTGTACACTGACACGTCTGTTTATTAAAAACATATTTATTGGCTGCGAAAAAAAAATTATATTTGGCAGCAATAGCTTTCTTGTCATCCACAGCAAAATATCATGCGGCGAGTGCAAAACTACATCCGTTACATCCAGATTAATGCGCACTGGCTTATTGGAATAATGGTCACCTTCTGTCTGCCGGCGACGCCATATGTGTCTGCGTGTCGTCTCGTCGTTTCAGGTTACGAACAAATTCGTGAGGGTATTCTTAAGAAGTTAGAGATGGATCGCGTAATTAATTTATTTTAATTAAGTAACTATTACACACGTAATTGATTCCAGGAAAGAAATTTCCAATTGGGGGAAGTGTGTCGGCCTTGTGTGCATTTCAAATTACTCGTAGATCTACGTTATACACTCTCAAGTCAAAGCGTTCAACACTGAGCAAGGTGTAACATATTGAGCTCGCGTTGAAGGGGACTTGCGTTCAATTTTCGAGCTGATAATTGTGGTTTGGTTTCCAGTGTTTGTTAAATCTTATCTACCAAATCTTGTGAGCCTCACAAAGCAGTATTGTTGTTAAAATTGTAAATTTTTTGCTGTGACTATCGAACACATTATTGTCTACCAATACACTGGATTTATTGGTGATCAAAAAAGTAATTTTGTGGTTGCCACTAAATACTGAAATGATTAAATGGTTTCGTTGCTTCCACAAAATCTTTTGTTAGGCCTGTCTGTATTTTCCAAATAGTTTTGTAATCAACAACTAAATATTTAGGTGAAGACAAAACGGATTTTTCAGTGTGAATCCGCGGCAGTCAAGGATTTTGATTTGATTCATTATTTAGGATGTTCACGCCAGGATAACGATCGTGGACACCATACTGCAAAGTCGTGAACAATGTGCTCTATATTTTTGCCCTGGTGCTAAATTCGACAGGATAATAATATTTATTACAGCCAGATGTTTACGTTATATTAATGTCGAAGTTTGATAAAATTTGTAAAAAATTTTATCAAACTTTAAATTTTCATTTACAAAGAAGAGCGCGAAAAAAATAAAAAGACGAAGGTGTTCGTAGTTACCTACACTTTTATTTAATTTTATTATATATTAAAAAACTATTAGAATGATTCTGTTTTGCACAATAATCAGTAACACATGAAGAATTTCCGCTATCAAGCCTTTAGCTTTGGAGACTGTCAGTGCGTTTTAGAAAGGAATCTTTAATGTTTCCACTTTTGCCAGGAGCGAATAAATGCTTTAATTCTTCTTATTGGAGGAGGCAAGCTATGTTGATTTTGCAGTTGAAAACTAGTTACTCAGCCAGTGTCCTTTGTTTTCAAGCCACGGAGAAAAACTTAAATTGGTAATCCTTATTAGTTTGACATTAATTTCCGTGTTCGCAACCACAAGTCCTATGATCCTTCATACATGCTTATTCCAATCTTTGGAGAAGAATTACACATGTCCAGGAGTGTCCGAGTCTTTCCCACAAACACATTTGTCATTGTGAGCACTGTCCCAAGTCATTATCACTTCTAGATCTGTACAAGTATGTTCAACGCTCGCATAATACCACTGCGATTCTCCTTTCTGATAAAATGGCTTTTTGTTGGCTGAAACTGGTCACGGTCGCAGTCAATATAGATTATTAATATAGACACAGACACTTATGTGAGTATAAATATGCAATTTTAATTACTTCTAGGAAGTATAATACTATACAGACGATCATTTTAATGTAGGGGGAGGGGTGAGTGACAATAGACCTATAAACCCTTAATTTTGGACGCGTCAGTGATTACTGAAATTCCTGTGCGGGTCGTGGGTCAACGAAGAATCGCCGATCCGTCCTATCGATCTTCTTCTACGAACGGAGTTTTCGATATCGAAGGAAAATATTTCAGCGTTGAAGGTTTCTCCCGCGAGATTCGCCCGCGCGAGATAAAATGGAGTCGGTTGTTTATTCAGCCCCTTCTCTTCCTTCTTCGGCGCGAGCGATGGTGTGAATGAAAAATCTCTCGCTGTGTGAGGCAGAGATCCCATATACGTGGCCCAGATTTCAGACATCCCATATACGTCACCCAGATTTTCTTTATTTTTTACTAACTATGGGAACATTTTTTCGTTATGTAGTGGTTTTGTTGTACACCTATTAAAAATAGATACTACCGTAAAACATGCAAAATAAATCAGAGATTCATTACTCTGTGGTAATAATTGCGTATAGTGTGATTATTTCTATAGCCTATTTGGTAGTTGTTTACGACCTTCTTATGAAGACAAAATACGACCATCAAATTTTTCCTTCCAACAAATGTTATCAAATAATCTTGAATGTGTTTGAAAATGTGTCACGGCGTCAAATTTTTTTACTGGGAGAATCTAATTTAAATTGTTATTTGCAGTAGCAGTTTCAGAAAACGTACGCAAGCACTCAAACTATCCCTGGAATCGGCTCCATTTTTTTAGTTGTTCCGGTGGTGTAGCGGTTTGAACATGCAAATATCAGTCCTCACATGATGTAAAGTGTAAGCCTATTGGTTTTAATTTCAGCTGCCGAACACTTTCTTTATAACTGTAACTTTCATATCATACCATGAAAAAACTTAATTTTTATGAAATTGCTACTTAGTAGGATTATCGTAAATACCTAGGATTTTAGAATTAAAAGCTAATGAAGAAAACATATGTTTCAGTCACGAAGAAATGTCGAAATTAAAAAAGAGACCATATTTCTAAAGTCGGTTTTGATATGAGTTCTGATGCTATAGATTTCATACATATAATTATGAATACCATTATGTATCAACTCACTTCTTCTAACCATGTAGGTATGTGCTTTTCACGAATCACAAACTGCAGATCCCGACATCATCATTGTGTACATATTATAAAATCTTGTATATTATTGGATAAAAAATTAAAACTTCTTCCAAATTATATGTTTACTGAAAAGCCATTTCCACAGTGTTTTTCCTTTTTTTTTTAAAAATAAACATTTAGTTGTCATGTAGGTTAAGTAGTACTGTTTCGACTGTTTTTAATAAACATTTAGTTGTCATGTAGGTTAAGTAGTACTGTTTCGACAGTTTTTAATAAACATTTAGTTGTCATGTAGGTTAAGTAGTACTGTTTCGACAGTTTTTAATAAACATTTAGTTGTCATGTAGGTTAAGTAGTACTGTTTCGACAGTCTTTAATAAACATTTAGTTGCCATGTAGGTTAAGTAGTACTGTTTCGACAGTCTTTAATAAACATTTAGTTGTCATGTAGGTTAAGTAGTACTGTTTCGACAGTTCTTAATAAACATTTAGTTGTCATGTAGGTTAAATAGTACTGTTTCGACAGTTGTTAATAAACATTTAGTTGTCATGTAGGTTAAGTAGTACTGTTTCGACAGTTCTTAATAAACATTTAGTTGTCATGTAGGTTAAGTAGTACTGTTTCGACAGTTCTTAACAAACATTTAGTTGTCATGTAGGTTAAGTAGTACTTTTTCGACAGTTCTTAATAAACATTTAGTTGTCATGTAGGTTAAGTAGTACTGTTTTGGCAGTTTTTAAAACAGATGAATTGCGAAAACTCCGCTGAAGAGTTTTCTTTAACTTTCATTCGTTCTTTAGAAGACAACCACATTGCAGGCTGTCTGACTTCCTCTAGATAACATATGTATCACGTGAGCTCCTGGAACTATAGCATAATAGACAAGCAACGAGGCGGGCTTAGTAGTTAAAACTGTACTTTCATGCAACGATTTCCGTCGTTCTAGTTCTAAATACGTAACAGGTTCCAGTAACATGTAATTTTTTTTAACGCTACACTGGAAAATTTCTGGCCTGTGCAGAAATTATTGCAAGACGTTACGGAATAAAAACGATTACAATGTCCACTGTTTCGAAGCTCAAAGTTCCAAAAAAAAAATAACGTTTGCGCATGTGTGTAGATGCAAGCCGAGACTTTCCAAAAAAAAAAATAATAACTTCTACGCATGCGCACAGTTGCATGCGAAAACGTTCCAAAAATTAAATATTATGCATTATAGAGTTTAATTGCTAGGATTATGGGGGAAGTAGATCAGTGAGAAACCAGAAGTCCAAAAAACGAACTTTTTGCATGTGCAGTAGTCAAGTGTTGGTTTAAGGAAGCCAATCCACGATGTTTAGAAAATAACGGCATACACAATGGAACGTTTTAATTTCAGTTGGAACGTTACTCGTGTAACACGTTACATAATGGTTTCAGTTCATTGTAACTGTTATGTGAAATAACGCCCATTTCCAGTTATAGGTGTGGACGCGAACAAAAACAACCAATCATATGAAATGTTTAACCCAAGCTGCGTCTTTAGTTATTTTATAAACGCAAGCGACATGAGAGCTCGAGAAGAAGGTTACAGTTCGTGTAATTAAGTAACAAGAGGCGTGTGAACGGCAAAAAGTGGAATGAATTATTTGTGAACGGTTTTTCGGTAGTGGCATCGTATAATTTAGCTCTATAATTTTCTGTGTTTCAGGAAATAGTGGTAAATAATGTTTTGCAATTGAGAACTTTTATAATTTACAATAAGATTTGTGTTTATTTTTTATTAATTCCCATGGTGAGCTATAAATTATTGTCACTGACGTATTTATGAAACATGTAACACTTACTGATCTTCTTTCATTCTCTTGTCTGCATTCCATTTTCGGTTCTTAATTTATTTGTAAAAAGCGTAAACAATATAAATATGTTCTGTATACGATTTTATTAATGCGATGTAAATTTCGGTGACTGAAATTATTAAGCCTGCACACTGGAAGAATTTCGTAACCTAAACGTGTTTACATCTGAACATGTAATACTACCCTAACAATTGTTGTAAATGGAAATTTATTTTATTTTGCACTACTGTATTCAGATTTTTAGCTTTGAATCACACAGTTATGAGCCAATAGAATGCAGGAAACCCCTCTTAATAAGTTTTCCTG
The DNA here is from genome assembly GCA_029891345.1 of Dryococelus australis. Taxonomy (NCBI): domain Eukaryota; kingdom Metazoa; phylum Arthropoda; class Insecta; order Phasmatodea; family Phasmatidae; genus Dryococelus; species Dryococelus australis. The sequence goes on along the minus strand of CM057002.1, from coordinate 63,776,401 downwards.
CTTACTAAGCTTTAGAAATATTGCACTTGGTCTATTACAAGTATACAATTGTACCCTTTTAAGATGTTTTCCTTCATAATAAGCACACATTTTCGGTATTTTTTTTAAATGCCTTAAGAGAATTGACTAATACGGATTCGGTGAGAGGAAATGTTTCATTAATTTTGAAGTGAGGTTTAAAACCTTCGTCAGCTGTAACTAGCAACAAGAGCGTAACTCTTTCGCGAATACAACTACTGAAAAACTGATTATTTTAGAATACATTTTTGCATAAATGATGTTTTCTTTCATGCAATATTCAAAAAAATTTTTAAGAAGAGCAATAAATGTTATTACGAGTACTTGTGATCTGGTAAGCGTAGATCCTTTTGTGTACAACAATGTTAGTAAGTAGATCTTCTTTTATATTTTTATAATCCACGAGTCTTTATTGGCATTTATCTATCGAAAAAACAGCTAAGGAAGTTCACAGAATATATTATCTTGATAAAATGTACTGTCTTTTTTAATACTAAGCTTACACTGCAGTTAAATGACCAGTGGTTTGGAATGGGAGGGGATTTGAGGGAACCTTCATTTTACCAGCGGTTTCTGTTTCTTAGGACAATATTAGGACCTCGACTATTGAAAATAGAGAACTGAGGTCTTCAGCCCCGATGGTGTTGAAGCAAGGTGAATGTGGCGAGGCGATGGAATATTATAGTGGGGGAAACGGGAGTTCCCGGAGAAAAATCCACCGTACAAATTAAACGCCCTCCTCGATTTCCACAGGTAAAAGCTTGGCTTTTACCTCACCAGGAACTTAATACGGCCCGCCGTGGTATGATACTAGTGTGTGAGTGAAGAGATTTGGGCGGCTCTTAAGGGCGATCAGTCCTCGCCATTTTGTATGTTCACTATTTTTGCCATAAGTTCAATTTAAGAACGTTCAATGAGATTTCTCGCATGACATGACATAAATAATATCTCCTTAAATTTAATAAAACTGTTACCTCTGTATAGAATTGATTGTTGTTCGACTAGTGATTGAAGGCAAGAAATAAATCATATTTTCTTGCTTTCGCTTACAGAAATGGTCCTGGAACAGTAATCTAGGAATACATGTAGAACATGCGCAATGTAATGTCCTACGCTTTGTCGAAGCCCAAATTAAAATACAAAATCTGTAATGCGATTTACGGCGGAAATTCCGAGAATCCAAAATGACGGAGCAGTCTCCGGTCATGAGAGACAATGAGGCTGAAGTGAGGTGAGTATGGAGCAGCGCCGGAATGAAAGAGCGGGAGAAACGGTAACTCCCCGAGGAAACCTGCCGATCAGCCGTCGGGCACTATTCCGACATGTGAAAATTCGGGATCGAACCCCCCAGGAATAGATCCCCGGTTCGCCTAGGCGGGAGGTGAGTAGTCCCCCCCACTACACCACCGCGGCCCCGTCAGATTCTAGTGATATGACCACTAAACCCTCGAGTCTCCTGTGACCAGTTTTAAGATTTCAAAGCTAGTAACGTGGATATAATTAGGTTTTTTGAAGATAATACACGTGGTTTCGGGCTGCATTCTTACGTATTATTTGCAGCCGTAAACTCGATCATGTACGCCCACGGGGCGCGAATAATTTAAGGTGATCGATATTGCTGTGTGAATGCCTGCGATATATAGGGTATATCTAAATTCAAACGATAAAAAATTCGGCTGTAGGTTAATCACGAAAAAATAAGTTAAAAATATACCCTATTGTATAAAGAGAATAGTAAGAATGGGACACTCTTTGAAGTTGGAACTGGGACCCTTGTTTATTGCAAATATGGGATATAATATATAAATGGAACACCGATTGTCTGGATAATGGTTAATTGAACAAAGAACTTCGAGTACTACAACACTTGTCTCTGTAAAGAAATTATTTCTTGTACATATTCATCGTTACTACCTCTGTTTAGAATTAACATCCATGTCGCGGTAGCATATCCGAGATTTAAAGGATGGATTATTAATCCTCATGTCACAACTAACAAAAATGTCACCTTATGTAAATCTCATAAACATCGCCGTTTTCGAGTAATTCGTGTTTTACTTTTAAAATAATATTTACCAGTACCTGGCAGGTGGGGCATGCACAATACCCAGTAACACAGTTTTGCGACTATTGAAGGGAGGAGAAGATTCCAGAGAGAGGTACATTACAGTGGTACTGTAATAAACTTCTTCTTATACTATAATGTCAAAAATGTGTACCTCCCTTATAATTAATTTTAGACCATATGTCGTATAATTATATGTTTTCAACTTCTTTTTCGTGATTTACCCAAGTCCGAAGTTTGTCGGTCGAATTAAGATACATTCTTTTAATTCTCATCACCGAGAGTAATTATAAGGGAAGTTATAATAAGTTGTTTAGCATTCATGGCCAGGAACTTGTGTGACGGAACTTTTCAAAACACACCGTGTAGTAATGCAAGTGTTTTATATGATACAAAATGTAACGTATCTTGTGTTACAGACGTTGGTGGTGGATTCGGGACGAAAATACAAGAAGGGAAGCTTGCAAACATTTTTTCCTCTGGCGATTCGTTGAGGAAGCACACATTTGAAACTGCAGCACAAATCGCACAAATTGAAAAGTTGTGTTGTATTGTGCAGTGATTAATAAGGCTTAACCATCACATGATAACTTTCTTGTCCTTATAAATGTGTTAAGATGGATACTTTTTGCACTCTTCGCATTGTTTCTGCTCCTTGTACCATTACGAGTTCCAACTGACAGTGACGTTATGTGTAATATTTTATGTATAGTATCTACTGTACCCTCTTCATGTATCACAATCGTTTCTAACTTGTGTTAACATAAAAATACTTTGTTTTGTGATTAAATTGAAATATTACATATATTTAACTCTTTATTTTTTTATTTCATTTGTGATCAATATCAAGAAAACAGAAAGGAAATAGACAAGTTGCCAATGCCCAGTTAAAAATAGTTCGTAAGGAAAATATTACACCGAGGAAGCACAAATACGTTGTGTTGTCCCTTTGGTGTGATTTTATAGACTCGATTAAGCTTTGTTTGCATGCGACGGAGGAACTTCCGGGAAGTATAAGTTCAGTAGGGCTTCAGGAACGTTGGAAATAACCGTGAATAACTATACTACCCCATTTTAACTTAAACCTTTCTTGTTGGTGTACTGGTAGGCGCTCATTCACGTCACGCGAACTTCGAATCGCGAGAGGAAGAAATGTATGTAAACTTTTCTTTCTGTATTTTCACTGCGAATCCCCTACTAACGTATGTGACATCATTATGTTACACACTGTCTACATCGTTCCCTAAAAAAATGCCTGCTAAATTGCTTTGAAACTTTCTCCTTGCAGGTTGAATAAAGTGAAAACATCGCTTATTTTTGGATGTTACAATGTTCATAGAGAAAAATTAATGAAAATATTGGTAGAATTACGTATTAAAATATCTGTGATGATGGCTTTCGTAACTACTAAATAGGCCAGTGATTTATTTCTCTCAACTGATTACATCTCATTCCTCCCAAGTGCCCAACAACCACCAGAGAGTCGTAAACTTTATTTTGCAGCTGTGCTATTAACGCTGTCCACTGCTCCCAGCGGTGGATCGTGGAACTACAGCTAGTACAATTTCAGCTGCCGGTGATGTTGGCGAATGCTGAAATAGTGAAGCTCATTTGGTTGTTTTCTCACATACTTCCCAAGCTCCGTTGTTATTGCAGCGACGAGGTCGTTTGGATGCAACCGATTATGTAGTGTCATTAGCACTCTGGGTCACATACCGCGTGGATAGTGCAATTTTCCAAGTTTGTTTGCCACGGGCTGTGTGGTAAACTATTGTATATTTGTGTTCGTAAACACGACTGGGCGTACCTTCACATTCCATGCCCCCGAAGGACTCTAACCCAGATTGCATAACATGCTAAGCGGGAAAGCACTGCCTAATAAAAATTATGTTTATTTCATACCAGCCACTGGAAAATATTAAACGAATAACTCTTCACTACCCAAGAATTTTTAATGAAACAAACAATTACTATTTCTCAGTTATGCGTCAGAATACGAAGTAAAATGATTTATACAAGCTTTTATTTAACTTCACTTGTATGTATGTTAAATCACTTCCCGTTATCCAATTGAGCTTGCTGCAGCAATGTTGCCAAACCTCGCTGTCTGTGACTGTCGCCCTTGTGTGGGTGGCACAAGCCTGCCTCGATCAGGCAGGGTGGCTTGGTGCGTCCAATCAGCTGTGCTGTATCGAGTTTGGCCTCGTTGGACTTGTCTCGGTGAGTAATGGGATTGTTGTAGATGGTGACCAGGGTCTGTAGCAATTATATAGCAATGCACATTAACATACATTATGCATTTCCCGAGATGTGCATTGCTACATAATATAATAGGAAAAAATTGGTAAAACTGAAAAATGAAAATATAACTGTAAAAAACTTTTAAAAACAAGATTTTATTTATAAATGCACTAAAAAGAGAAAAAACAATTATAGTAGTAACACAATTTGTAGAACTTGTAAGACGGGGTCGAACAGCCGTAATATACTTTACAACAAATTAATATGTTTGTATAAATTTATATTTAGTATTTAAAAGCTTACCGCGAATAATCAAGAGCTTTACGTAAGATATGTGCTTCGCTTATGCAACTGAGATATACGTTCTATATTGCACCAAGCTTTTATATACTAAATGTAAATCTAAACAAACATATTAATTTTTAATAAATTTTATTACGGCTGTTCGACATCTTACAAGTTCTACAAATTGTGTAACTACTATAATCATTTTTTCCTTTTTAGATCATTTATAAATAAAAGCTGGTTTTAAAAGTTTTTTACGGTAATTTTTTTAGATATTACAATCCTGCTATTTTAGCTGTTCAACAGATAAATGTTAAAGAACTACCTCCAATTCAAGTAGAGCTCATGCAGTTTCTTTGTGGCAGCTCCTGAAGGTTACATTTTTTAGTATTGTTTTCGAGATCGAGAGTTACGCTTATTTTTGTAAGTCATCGCATTTTTGTAGCAGTAATCGCATGAAAACGTGAAAATTTTGTTTCAGTGAATTTTAGTGAAAATGGCGTTTGCCGTATCAAGAGATCCTACATAAATACACATGGAACTTCATTTCTTCGTAATCTAGACTGTTTTCTTTTACTTTTTTCGTCAAGAATACAGACAGAAACTGTAAGTTTCGTACTAATTTATGACTCACAAATTGACCTTATAAAAACAAACGCCGCTTTACAGCCAAAAAATTGAATTACGTGTGTAAATCTACACATTACTACATACGAAAAAAAATATGCGAAATAACTGTTGTATTTTTATTGTTCGGTGATATTGTGCGCCACAATACATTTCTACGATCTAATCCCGAAAGAGTAAAAATTCCCAACATAAATCGGCGAAAATGGCTTCATGAAGCATCAGTAGAAAAATTAGCGGGCTGTTTCAATGAAAAAAAAAATCTAAATTATTGTCTGTCTCCAGCCAACTACATTCGGTGAGTTAAATGTATTTTGAATGAATTTAGAAGAATTTTGATCGTGGTTTTGGTTACTTTTTTTTCGCCAAGCCTTCACCTATAGTCTGGTGTTAATGCTGTGGTTAAGTAGATTCAGGTGCGCAGTAACACTACCGCAGCCCCAAGGGGCCGCGGTAGTAGAGTGGTTAGACTGATCACCTCCCACCAAGGCGAAACGGATTCAATCCCCAGCCGGGTCAATCCCTGATTTTCGCATGTGAGAATCATGCCGGACGATGCCGCTGGTCGGCGGGGTTTTTTTTTCGGGGATCTATCGTTTCCCCCGCTCTTGTATTCCAATGCCGCTCCATTCTCTCTTCATTTCTTCCTCATCGACCTCGTTGTTAAGAGCCGCCCATATCTCTCAACCCAACCTTCTAACGTGGCCCCACACTTGAGTAGCAGCTCATGTGGTGATACGATAGAAGGGTAGGCACTGTTAGCATACTCTACAGGTAATGAACTTTATCATCCATTTTGACAACTGTATCCATATTCGAACCCCATTTCTCTCACTTACCATCAACTTATGCAAACTATGCGTAATATATCTTATGTGGCAGTACGTTTTAATAATTTGTTGATCCACTTTAAAACTATGGACTAGATGATATTTTTCTCCTAATCTATTCTTGCATTGACATTACTGTGATATATTCAAGTTACGTTAAAAAGTTCGTGTACTCAAAAGGTATGATTTGTTTGAAAAAATGACTTTTTTTTTAATTTGGTAAATAATCTGTTCCTTGCCTGGCGGGGCCATAGCCCCACGTATGGGCGTTCAAAAATGAATTATATAACAATTAAAACCTATGACTGCTACGCAATTATGAGAAAGTTTGAGTATGCAGATATGTAAAATGAATTGAATAAGATATTTGTGTGTATGCCTCAGCTATGGGAACAGAATTTCTGATAAAGATATTTTAAAAGAGAACCACAAAATAACCATGAGCTTATCTGGAAAACAACTTAAAATCCATATGTCAACTAATACAAGAACAGGTTATTAATAATCTCAATATCCTATTTCCGTTACGTTAAATATATATTTTGTAAAATTCAGAATCAATGAACAAATCAGTTATTATAATCGTGAGACCAAATCTCCAAATAATATCATACAATAAACTTAATCTTTTCACCTCTGAAACGCTAGAATTCGTAAATCTATAGGAAATTACTTTTAAAAGTTTAAGCTATTACTACACCCAGCCTGTAGGACTTCCTTGCCAAAACACCAGTACTAATCATGCGTTGAACGAAAATGGTGTCAACAATTATTGTGCTTTTCTTGCATGCCGAAACTTACCTGGTAACGACACTGTATGATATGCCTGCTGTTCCGCTGCGTGCGGTCCTCCTGGAGTCGCAAATCAGCAGATGGTAGACTTCCCGATGTCACTCTGCAACCATGACCTCCTGGCGTCGAACCCCGGTCTGGAAAGCTGGACGGCGATGAGGTAGGCAGATTCTCCCTCGAACTCTGGACGGCGTACTATTCCATGGATTTGTGCTGGGAAAGTCAGCTGTTACTGGAACTGATGCCTCTCGAAGCTGTCGCTCAAGTTGCTTCGTCGTATTGTAGATCTAAGCCGGACTTCACTGACGGAACCAAATTCTTCGGGTTCGTTATTTCTTGTACAGTTATTTTCTCCCAAGGGTCAGTTTATTAAATCTTATTTTACTGTTCTTCTTTTAATACGTAGTTATTTCAAATATTCCAGTTCGACAAGTTTGCAAACATAAATCTTGAGTAATCCCGGAGCCCTTGGTGTTCACATGCGTCGTCACTTTTCGAATAAATTTTGTAAGGCTCTGTTTTACTGATTGTTCCAAATAAATAAATTGTTATTTTTCCCCGACTGGTGTAGCGTGATCTAACGAGAACATAATAGCAACTATTAAGTTAACAAAACACATTCCCTGGGATAGAAAAAAAACTCCTGAATAAATGTGACAATATTACACCCTACATAACAGTACAACTTTCAAAATATCACTCTTATGCTAAATCTATGGAAAATAGTTCACACATGAAATATTTGTGAAATTTACATTAAATAAAGAACATTAAAAGTATTATCATACAATTTGAAAAATTGAAGTGATAGAATTCCCTTTTTCGTTAGTCCTTTTTTCAGATGCACTATAAATATAGATACTTTAGTTATTAGAACTTATTTAATCTGGGTAGAAACCGGAGTGTTTTAAACCATAATTATAGTACATATTATGTTCTTAAGTTAAATATTGACAATCAAGAATAAGTCTACTTTACATGGAGCCAGGTAATATCGGCAATCATTCAACATATTAAAAATGAGCTTTCCTACCCTACGAAAGGAAGATCTGTAGTCGCTTTCGTTTGAGAGCGACTGAACATTGTCGTCACCATTGTTCAGTCGTGGACTAAGTGAATTCTCTTGTTCTCTTTCGTAGAGATATTTCACTCTATTAGCATATTTTTGAGCCACAGATTACTTTCTTTTTGCCTGGTGTGCTTATGTACTACATAAGGTATATTTACATTTTGCTGGGACTGACTCCTGCGAGGATTGCTCAGCGTCGTGCTGAGGTGGGGCGCAGAGTGATCTCGGACAGCCGAGCCTTGTTTTAACTAAAACATACAGAGGGATTTGGCGCCAGGTCAGGAAGGTACTATATAAGCTCAGAGCAATGGCGGCTCTGGGCGCCATCTTGCCTGCTGCTGCTGGAGGCTCTACTCGAGGACGCCCAGACGAGAGGACCGCAGCCCGCAGCCCGTGGTCCGCCTTCGACGCCCGACGAGAGCCAGCCGTCGAGAGAGTTGCCAAGAGTCGGACGGCAAAGAGGGTAAATATTAAATCCCTGGTAGGGCCACTTAAGTCACGGTGGGGCGCGGGACTTGTGATGGTGTTAAGCTCCCTTCGAGCAGAGTTAGGCTGAATTAACGTTTGTGCGTGGTAGAGAGTGATTAAGGGAATCAGCGCCCCTTTGCGATACCTTAATTGCGAAGATATATCTTTTATTTGTTGCTGATTAATTGCAGAAGCAGAGCATTAAACGAGATGCCTACTTGAGGCGGAATTGTAAAGAATTAATATTTGATAAACTTAATTTTGTATCGGAGCGCTTATTCTTTGAGTTACCCTTGATCCTCCCCCCCCCCCCCAGATAAAGATAGGCCTGCTCTCTCAGGAGAGGTCACAGCAGTTTGCACATAGCTATTTATTTTCCCTGTTTCGCAAGTCCAAAATTATTGGTTTCCTCTGTACACTAGGAATTACTTATTTGCGGCATTGTTTATTTACTGACAAAGTGGTGTAAGTACTTGCTGTTATTACTAGGTTGGTAAAACCATAAAATTTGCGTTTTTGAAAGAAACACCTAAGCGGCTGTGGACATTAGTTGTTTAAGGACAGCACATGTGCTCTTTACCCAATGCCTCAGTGGTTTATTAATATGTAGAAGGTTTTGATTAAGGAAAGGCATTATCTTTATCAATACATAGCAGCCAACTTGTGTACATGAAGGTTTTATTACTTATGTATTACTGTTATACTTATATTTTCTTATATGTATGTATACTTATATATTAAACTATTTTCGCAATTTAGATCAGTCAAAACATGGAAGGAAATCTGAATGTTCATTTATTATAAAAGTGTTATTTCAGTAACGTGTACTAAAAAGCCTTCGATTTTTTCAATTTTTAAGCTCTATATTTTAATATAATTTTCCATTAGGTTTATAAATGGAATTATAATATTTTACCCTACAATGTTTGTTTTTTTAATAAACTTGGGAATTTCGTTACTAACTTAAATAAAACTAAAACAAATATTTTAAAACATTTGACGATGAGAGAGAAACGCAATACGTAAACGTAAACCTTAAATTATCCGATAAAAGCAAAACTGTGCCTATTTACGCCACTTTGAACTTGACCATTTATTTGCAAAAGGATTTTGAAGCATTGTCTACAGGCATGTGAAGCTTATCGCCGTGATAGGCGTGTTCAATCAAGCCACATCTCATGCCACAGTATCCTCTTCACATTTCGTCTAGATAAAAATCCTTCTCCTCTTTCTCTCCTCTAAATTCCCGACTCGTCACAACCAGACATCTTCTCTTCTCGCCCATTTGAACACCCTTCTTTGACGCCAAATCTTCCACGCGGATTAAGCTGTTTAGGAGAGGTTAAAAGTGACGTCTGGGGTGGTGGGACAAATTCTCTTTATTTGCCTCCAAGGCTTCGGAGCTTATCATCTCCTGTGACGAGGAATATCTCGGCAGACGTGGCGACAGCGTAAGGTTCAGGGTTAGAAATTCCAATATCTGCAAACTACGCTCTGTGTGCTTCGAAATAACATCTTTATTGAACTTGTCAGGCGGGAAACTATACTCATGTCAGAGGTTTTCCTCGATACCGAATTCACACATCTTTCTTTTTAGGAATACGGGTGAGTTGGATAGATAGACCGCGTTTCTTGTATCAACATTCTCCAAACTTGATCAATGTTAAACGTAAACTTTAATACACACTCTAAAAAAAATGTAATTTCTTCTTGAGAAATTCTTTGTAATTTTACAAAAGTTTTGTAACAGTAAAAACATTTTTCTTGTAAAACTACAAGGTCTGTGTTTGTAATAGACCTTAGGAAATGTTTGTACTATACTGAGCCGTGTCCACGAGCTTCACCAAAATGGCAGACATTCAACAAAGTAAAACCGTATATAGCTGTTACTGCAAAAACTCGCACACTAAACTCATACAATTTCACCATAACCACGCCACACAAACGTTTTTATACAAGCAATCGATTGATCTTGACGCCAACTGTTAACTGAAACTTAAACGAACGTCGTACCATCTCCTAGAAAAAGTTATACTACACGGAAGTTATGAGGCGCGGCGAAACGAACTCAAAATTGCGGCACCCCCCCCCCCCCCCCCCCACCCCCGACGCGATGTTACGGAATCCTCACACAACGTAACATATTCTTTCATCCTTTGGCAGCTAAGTGGGGTAACTGAATTTTGAATGTAGACGATAGATTCGAAGCGGCAACACCAAACTGTACCCCCGAGTTTATCATCGGATTTTCTGGATTGTCTCTCACCATGGTCGCAAATTTGAAGACGTATTCACGTTAATATGAACAACGATAGAATAACCTAGCAGTCAATACACTCTAAGAAATTATTCGCAAATTTACTATAATAGTGTATACGTAGAATGAGAAAGCGCGAATGGTACATTTATTTCCCATACATTCATGCTAGAGTTCCTAAACTTGCTCAGAAAACAGCGCAATACGTAAGAAACTTCCCAACTCTGTATACTATCCACGCTAAACATTCCATATTTGTAGCCAGATGTGTGATATTATTACCATACGATATGTGGGTTAATAACTTCCAACTCAGCTTAGTAAGTTTACTAGGAATATTTTTTTTAACTTCTGTATAATGAACCAGCAAGCGAAAGATAAACCGGTCTAGAAAATTATTCACACCAAACTCATTAAAGACAAATCAGGGAAAGACAATTTCCAAATCAGAACTTACGGAACCCATATAAAACAATTAAATATAGCCAAAAACTTGTAGAAAAGACAAACTGTAAAATTGATGGAAGCAAAATAAATTTCACGAGACGCAGTGCGACAGTGAAAATCAAAACACAGATATAAAAACCCTAATGAACAAAGAAAAAGAGATATTCTTGTTTGGTAGTATGTATATAAAATAACCGAAACTCATAGAACATGAAATATAAAACTGATAAACTACTAACGGTATTACTGGATCAAACAAAACTCGAGTAACAAAATACACGACACGAACGTCAATACAAAGGAAACGCAGAATAAAAAATAATAGATGTCACAAGCCAAAAAAAATAAATCTGGAAATATAATTTCCTTGCTAGTATTTATTTTAAATTATTTTAAAAAAATAAGTAAACACAAAAAATAACACAAAAAAAACACGAAACATTGAAATAAATGTAACAAACAAAACTCAACTTCAAGAAACGAAACAAAAGATATCGGCGAAAACTTAATACAGACAACGAAAATAAGACTTTATCCCAGGACCTGGAATCTGCCCCCTTCTTAAGGAGGGACTCTGAAAGCACACCCAATTGCAGTAGACTTAGTAGATCCAGCAGTATTTCAGATGTCCAAACCGAAGCTGGTTCTAATGCTCCTTCATTACACGCATTAACGAGTTTAACAATTTATTTCCTCACAGTGTCTGTTTTCTGTTGATGTTGTAAAAACTTGTTGAACTGGGAACTCCGTATTGTCGAGCATGTCTTCTATCTGCCAATTCGTATGGATTCAAAGTGTCGATGTTAAGCTTTGACATGAGTCTCCTATCTCACTCATGCTGAAGATTCGGGGAACAAGCACAAAATATATCAAAACTGTGACGAACCATCCGTACTAAAGTAGCGCGTAATCCTCGTGTACTAACCACATTTCTTCACATTTCACCCACTGCATATCCTAGTTTAAACTCATGAGTACAAAGGAACGGTAAATCACGTATGTCGAATATGTTTCTCAGGGCAATGCATTTATACAAGAAACAGTGTGTCATAGTGTAATCGTGATCTTTAACAGATTTGACTCATCTTTCGGTAGATTTTGTACGGTGTGAGGCAGGGTAAGTTTAATTATTTGAACTGCAGATATTTCGGAAATTAATTTCCGAGAAACCTAGTAGTTATTAACGTAGTCCCATTAATATTATTTAAACCAACATTTGTTGCGTTTTAAGAAAATTCACTTCGTATTGGTTAAAAAGTCGTCATGGTGTTAAAGGTATAGAATCTTTATCTCAATTAGCGAAAATGAAGCCATATCAGAGAAAACAAGGAGAATGCCCCCCCCCCCCTTGTAACTATTTACAGCTTACCAATTATCACGGTCGCTGAATTTCACTAATTTGCAGTTTCTCATAGTGGCGTTGTAAAACGGCACACACTAGTGAAAATCTCTGTGATTAAATTCGTTCGAATCATAGCAGCTGTTTCATATGAAAATTAGATTACCTTCAAAAATATCTAAAAATATTTCAATATAAAATACACATTTATTTCCGAAGCACAAAATAACATTACGAAAGTGAAACGCTTTCTGATATTTTGCTATTGTACGCCAATTAATCACAAATTTGAATCAGATATAGTTTCGAGGTATTTAATAGAGTGGTTACATTGGAAATACGTTATGTGGTGTACGTTTTGGACTGAGTTTCAATCCGAAACTTTAATCCCATTTTTAATCCTGAAAATAATGTTCATTTGGTTATTATACGCAAGAAATACATTTCATATAATGTAGTGTACTAAAAATTGAAGACTACGTCTCTGATACGAGTGAACGTAAAAGAAAATAATTTCTTTCGTAATGTCTGCAGATATTAATACGAACAATAAACGAAAACACATTACACTTCAGTCTAAACGATTGACCAGTCTGTAAAAGCTTCTTAACTGACTTCCGGTAATTATTATTTCAATGAAATATCACTAATTCAGGTTTAGAGTGTAATGCCTAGAATACTTATCATAAAAATAAACTGGGTATTTAATTTTACATATGTGTTGAAATTCAATTGTGTAGTTTCTAGTAACACCTAGGAAGCCAAATATTTCAGTTTCTTTTAATTATTATTTTCTACCCACTATAAATGTATTATTTTTATTTTATGACTTTTTGTACAGACAATTAAAATCCGAAGTATTAATTTTACTTAACGAAATATCGTAACATTGAAGTAAAATATTTACTTAATTAAATTTGCAGTGTTAGCAAACAATATATAGTTGTGTTTCCGAATTACTGAGGGCTCACATTTGCGTATGCTTTATAAAATTACATAATTGGAATACCAAGCTAACAAACTGTTTGAGATCGCTAGGGATAAGAGGCAATATGCCACTAATAATTGAAATTCGAGGTAGATGATATGCTACCTTACTTATGGTACACTACGTTTCAATGTAGTTCATCTTTACTAAAGTGTATCATTTGTTCCGTAATTACAACAGTCATGTACATGTGCAGTCACTACCGTTGCTTGAGCATAACATGTTATCAGAAGTGCAAATTTACTCCAGTTTGTATGTTCTGTAATGTGGATGATAGAGGAAACAAGAGTTCAATAAATTAGTTCATTTATTTACGTAATGTGTTTAAAAATCACTCTTTACATGGTACTGGCTGAAACGCTTTTATTTATTTAAGTCTCAATACGTCACTGTACTGAATATCTCTGCTCACTCGTTAAAAAAGAAGAATTTATTTTGGCGAATACTTAAACGTGTATTTTTTATTTTTATTTAAACATTACTTCTCCGCTTTCCGAATGCATTCCGTAAACCATCATGTTATCTATGGTACTTCCGAGCTTCTATAGAACTGAGATTACACGAAATATTTTGAAATAATTATAAAATTCACGCATAGAGCATACGTGGAAAATAAATTGTCGTCGGATATGAAATATTTCTTTCTAGACCTAAGTAGAAATGTTTTACTTTTTTAAAGAAAGTTTCAGAATTATCGCAGTCTACAAAATATTCATAATATTTTTATTTCATGCTTCGGGAAACGCAGTGCTTATTATACTTTCAATCATAATTAAATCATTACTATGAGAAAAATTATGTTTTTATCCATCCTTATTTTTATACTTCTGAAGTACTAATAAATTACGAGATACAGCTGATATTAAAGTTAGTATATTTGTTGCAAATACGTATATATGTATTTTTCTTCACGGTGACTATTATTCAAGACAAAATAAAACACCAACGATTTTCTTTGATCAACTTCAAAGAAGGAAAGTTCAAAACTATTTCCTACACGTAAGTGATAAGTTATAGAGTAAGTATGTAAATATATTACCTACACCTAAGTGATAAGTTATAGAGTAAGTACGTAAATATATTACCTACACATAACTGATAAGTTATAGAGTAAGTACGTAAATATACTCGTTTACAAGCCTTGCCACTAACATCGCTTAAAAGAACTTAAACACGCTCACGTAATCTAAATTAAGCATTCGAAAGCGAGTAAATCTCCTGGAGAAAACATTTGCGTCTTAAGAAACCAAACTATCACTCTATTACTCTTGACTACGATCAAAAAAGGAAACGTATTGGTACATAAACAGAATTCAAAAAAATATTTACCTCATTAATTATTTTTTAGCTAAAAGGTATGTTTAATCAGTTTGTCGCAGGTCCCTATTCAGAAATGTGAGTGAAGGCTTAAGATGCCGCTAAACGCTAAATTTCAAAACTGTGTATTCTAGGTATATCTACGTGTCCGGCAGACGTCTGTGCAGGCCAGTTTCCTCACGATGACGAGTCTGTACCCCGTCACGGACAGTTCTTTTGCTGAGCGACAACAGAACGGCCTGGCAGCATATGCGCCGTCCTGCAAACATCTTCGGTAGTAACAGTAAGGACTCCACCACTACAATACCTTATGTTTGTGAGACGATTGATAGCTTGGCCAGCGTGGTGATCGAATCTCTTCCCCCTTTGCGATTCATTCCTCTTCCCCTTTCTAAAAAGGCAACATTAGTCATATCTCGCCTATCTTTCATGCACTAGCTGTTCGCATAGCGAAAAAAGACTGTTCACGGTAAACTGAGCACTTTTGAAAGCCCTGTACAAGATATACATGTATGCACGTTTTGTATTCTTCCGCCAAATGTAAAAGTAACACTACCATGGGACTCATCACGTTATTCGTGCGTCAGTCAAGTGAAACTATGAAATAATTATAAAAGTTAATATTTTACGAATCTGCTAATTGCTACATCGATATGCATTAAAAAGCTGAAAACGAACTAAATTATTAAAGTTATTAGAAATGTTTACCTTACACTTTTAATTCGACGTTAATAAATGTTACTACTTTCCTTCAATTGTTACCAACTTGACTGGGTGCATGTCATCCAGTGCGCCCGTTAAAATATAAGCATGTAGGAGCAATTACTTTTTTCTAAGGTTGATTTCAAAAGTTCTCACTTTATCGTGAACGGAATTTAGTAAACGGTAGCGACTCATGCGCAGAACTCTAAAAACGGTGGTAACCTCTGCATGTTATCTGTTCTTTATATCTGGTTTATGGAAGTAGCTCAAAAAGATCCTTTTTTTTTTCTTAATGAGCTCAATGCTACAAACCACGCAGAAAGTTGATTGCCTAAAAGTTTTGATTTCTATATCGCGAACCATTAGCATAACATATGTAGTCATTTTCGCATTCCACAAACCTATGATGGTGCACTTAATCAAGATTTCACTGATAGAGTAGAATTTTAAATATAAATTTTCTGTCAGCTTGTGTGAGATTCATAGTAATAGCCGGATTAGATATTGCCCGTATAAAGTAAAATTTCTATACTCTGCTTTCTTCGAGCTGGTTAGCAGTTGTTAAATAGATTAATTCCAAATTATACGCTAGCTAAGGATATTAATAAGCTTTAATTTAGTATCAGTTCTTTCGTCTTTACGGTGTCCAAAGGGCTTCTTAAATCAATAGATAGTATTCTTTACAAACACGCTGCCGAAACACCGCAGTTCAATTACGCTTTCAACTTGTATGATAAACGATTCATTCAGTACAATTTTTATCAGTAATAAAATTCCCACACGTGTTTATTTGCTGCTACTGCGTTATTACACAGTCTTAAAAACGATAAATGGTTGAAGTTAAGTTTGTTTATGCTTCCAGAGCGTAATAGTCATTATTCTCTCGTATTCAGAATGCTTGCCATGCAAAGCAGATTACTGGAGTGTATTTTCTGGAATTTCAGTTTCTTGTCACGATGCCCGCATAAAACGAGTGAGCATTAAAAGACGAGTTCGCTCAGTAGATTGCTTTGTCGCATAATTTCGCTGCCGCTCTCGAACAACGGCTTCAGTAAATGAAACGCATTGTTTTCAAGCAAATCTGTTTTACTTGAATTCTCGTCTTTCCTAGTTCAAAGGAGAATGTGGTTAATTAAACTCTGTATTTTATTAAAAAGCCGCAATTATTTTTCAAAGAAAAGGAATGTTTTCCTCCGATTAATATTTTGCTCCAGAAACCTAATAATTTTTTAGAGAGATCCTGACAGAACTCATCCGACTGTTATTTACATCACGAGGGTAAATATGATATTATTCTTGTGAGCATCATGTATTATTTAAGTAAAATATTAACGCCTAAGCTAGAATAAAAAATATCAACAATGGTAATGTTAATTGTAAAATGGCTTACGAATTGGAGGGCGCAAACAATACCTTAATGTTGCTTTCTGACTAAGTAAAACCATAATATTTAGCACGTAAATAGCCGTAATAACAGTTTGATGTAAGTGCTGTAGAAATATCTTCATGCTTCAAATAATTAAATAATTCATTTCAATTTTTATCTCTGTCACAATTTTTTTAATTTTCATAATACATGCAGTACTTGTAAATAAGTTAATTTCCTTATTTATTTGGTTATCTAAGGGACTCATTTACTCAAACAAATATTTATAGCAAATTAGAAACTTCACTTCCATGAACTTGATATTGATATAATTTTCTTTCTTTTCTTTAGTTATAGTCATGTTTGGATTGCTACCCCTATGTCCATCATGCAATGTGCTGTGGATTGTTTATTTAATTTGAGATCTTAACACCGTAACGTAGCAAAAGTTTATTGCAGCATATTTTAAGTAGAAAATTTCTGCACCTGCTGCTGGAAAGCAGAAACACAAGTATATCTTTCTTGAAGTATTGCTGGTGTCTGAAATGCAAAATACTTAATACGTTTTCATTTATAGCTTTAAATATTACGGTAAATATTAGGCCTTAACAGTTTAGGCCGCGAAACGAGATTAATAGGACATGGGAAACAGCCATTTGAGTATATTGTTTCAAGGAAAAGACAAATTTCCATGTTAGGAATGTCTCCAATGACCGTTGTACATTTGGTAAACTAGATATCAATTTGACTAAAGGCCGGCAGTATTTTCTATAATCGGTTACTGGAAACCCTTGATTCCCGTTCCTAAATTAAAATGTAAAAAGGCATTCACCCAGACATTGTTTAGCGGATTTGTAAACATTGATGTTATGTTTTACTTACCACAAGGTACAGTACACAGGTAAGTATAAATATAAACATTATTCTGATAAGAGTAATCCAATTGGCGTCTTTATCTATATTATCGTGTGCGTAGTTTTGCTGAGATTCTCAGTGGCCTATAAACAAAGGATTTGAATTCAAAAATTAGTTCATAATTAGTCACTGTCTTCGAAATTGTTTATGTTTCTAGCATCAAATAATGTTCTCAGCATGTATTAAAATTAAATGTTATGCAAATTATTCATAAAGAAGTAAATTTGGAAATCACTGATCATTCAAAACCAGTGGCCGGAATAAAGCGCCATTTCGTCAATTAATGGGCATACGGAAGAAAATAGTTTAAATTTGTGGAATTACACATAAAAATACTTCATATATCTGTATTTTTACGAGAAGCCATAGGAGCGTATCTGAATTTGTAAGGGATGGAGGTTTTAATAAAAATATAAAACTAAATTTCAATTTTAATTTATCTACACACCTAGATTAATGATGTAGATAATAGCTATCACCAATGCTACTCTTCTTATTATTCAGTAAGCACAATATGTAACTTTATTTACTATATTTTACCTCCATCTTAATATCTCTGTTCGACAATAGTCGATTAACTCATGTTCATCATTAACACACTTTGTCTGTTGCCATCATTTGGAATGACTTTCATATACGCACCCAGTCCAATAGTCCAGCCTGCTAGCCGCACCCTTCACTGCACTGATGCTCGCAGTCACAGATATCCCTCCCGCTGGTCACTTCTTCGCCGCTCGTTTCGCTCGTCGTCTATCGCTAAAACTCCAGCCTCTCATCCACTAATCAACTCCCAGTTCGGAGGCCCGGACGCTTTTTTTTATATCCCTTGGCCTTGACCTGGAAAGTTCGACGCACACACCCTGAGTCTCGCTGAGAGAAACTACCACCAGAAAATTCTTCAGAAATACACGGAAATTCAGTCAGTCGAATGTCAGGAGCGCAAGCCGCAAAAGGTTTATCGTGGTGCCACGCGCGTCGGCAAGCCTTTGTAAGGTGATCTTCTTGTCTGTCGCCAGCTGTTGGGATACATGCGTGACCTCCACGCATCTCCGCTCTTGAAAGGGATCCGAAGCAGCGAGCGTGCAACAGTAGGCTAAAGGCTGTTTCACGATAAAGTGAGCACTTTTAAAATCAACCGTGGGAAAAAAAATTCACTGCCCCAGCCTGCATATATTACAACGGCCGCACTGAGTGACATACGTTCAGTAAAGTTGGTAATGATGGATATGAAGTAGTTTCATATCTCAAGTCGAATAAAAATTGGTATGTAATAATTTGTGGTAACATAAATTACTTCTTTCGCTTCCTGTTTTTTACGCATTGAAGTGAAAAATTAGCAGATTTGTTAAATATTTACTTTTCTATTAATTGCACAGTTTCACTTGACTGACGCATGTATAAAGTGATGAGGCCCATCACAATGTTAATCTCACATTAAGGCGGAAGAATACACAACGTGCATACAAGTAGATATTAAATAGAGCTTTCAAAGTTCTCATTTTATCTTGAATAGCCTATATTAAAATACGAATTCAAAGACACAGGAAGAGTGGAGTGGAGAAATGTGGACGGCCCTGAACGTCTAGGTCTTGGAGAGCCGATCAGTGTGAAGTGAGGCGAGTGCCCATGGAGCAGCACCGGAGTGCAAAGGGGAAACGGGAGATCCCCAAAAATAAATTCAACCGACCAGCGGTATCGTCTGGCACGATTCCCAAATGCGGAAATCTGGGAGCTATCCCGCCTTGATTCGAGCCCCGATTCGCCTAGGTGGTAGGCAAGTAGCACGACCACTACGCCACCGCTCCCCCCCACCCCCCTTTTCCCATCGTCCCAGAAAGAGATGAATATTAATAAGATCTTAAAATGGCTTTAATAAAGGAAGCAGGCTAAATCAACGTGAACTTACTACGGAAATTCTTTAAAAAAAAAAAAATGTTTTGAATGAATTAAGTTTTCAGATTTGTAATTATTCAAACGTGTGGCCCAGAATTCCGCCGTCTGCACGGCCCTGCCATTAGCTGCATACTAATCTTCATTGTGCATGGATTCTTGAGGCTCTTACAGACCAGAATATGTTGAGGGTCGTGACGCTTTCCACCCTTACAAAGTCTGTCTCCAGCAGTGTAACCCCACTTTTTGAGATTTTACTTTGCATCGCGCCACACCAGTGCTATGTCTGTTCATGGCCTTCCATGTGACATAGGGCAGATGGTAACCAGAAAAATTCAATTTAATTCCCTGGATATGAATTAGATTCTCATTTAGTTTATCTTAAACTTGTATCTTTACGTCCTGGAAACGAAAAATAAATAAATAAGTATTATTCAAAGCAGTAAATTTTACAGTTTACAATTTCCGACCGTATCGTTTGCTATGCTAGATCAACTCAACCCAATATTTGAGCTGCATTTAACTGCTCGAGTAATGGTGTCCTTGATTTCTGATTATTAAATGAGCTATAATTTTCCGGTAGTTCTATATTATGGTAAATAATTGAAAATTGATTTGATATTATTGTGATTTTTATTTGTGAATCACTAAGAGAGATTTAAATCAATATAATGGTTCCAACACATCGATACAAGGCCGTAAGTTCAGTTAGACCACAATTGTCTGAACAAGGGTCTCAATATACCTATACATAACAATAAAAATTATTACCCGAATTTTATAACACGTGTTGCTAACGAAATTTGGTACGGAACATCTGAAGTGTTAAAGTATTGTAATAAATCTCATATTTTTAGTTTGCACTATCTAGTAAACTACCAGTTTCAATTTAATAGCAAACTATTAAAAAAAAATTTAATTGGTTTAACAAATTGCAAATTATATTTAAAACCACTTTCATGTTTTCAGAGAAGCATACGGTATACGAGATATAACACAAAATATTGAAGGCCTCTATTCAAAATAAAATATTTTAACAATAACGGTTAGACTAAAACTTAGGTAACACTTCCTAAATTTGGCCAGTCACGGCTGGACACGTATAAAACACTTAGTTCCTATTTTTTCAACATTTAATACTAAATCCCATACTCTCACGGTAAGAGGCATTTGCGAAAGGTAAATGATATGCTCGCGACATTTACTGCCACCATATCACGCTTGCTTGGTTCTTCCTTCAGTCCATAGCGCCTTAAAATATAATGATTTCATCGTTCGGAAAATTGTTTTAATCTTCTTATAATATAAACAAATTATTTAATTGGGTGGAAATTAGTTAAGTTATTCTTAGCATACGGTACGTTAGCTTAATATTTCGAAGGTCCAGACGAGATAATCTAGTAGGTAATAAGCTGATTTAGTGGGCATGTTATTTGCTTCCATCTCACAAAGATCGTTTCAAATCGGGAGTTTTATTTTTGATATGTAACGTAGTAACCTAAAATGTTAATGAGGCTCGCACTTTGTAGACAAAATCTGGCATATTTAAATTATATCGCTATTAACAGGCGTACTAAACCAATACTTGTGTGCCAAGTTTGGTTGGGAATCATTTGTGTAGAAGTGGTATATAGCTAAGTTTTCCAAGCGACACCTAACTTACGAAACGACGGATGGGAAAAACTACCGATAATTTGACAACAAGAGACGGGTGTCAATATTAGCAACACTCAGTGTACTATGATCAGTGGAATTTGGTGCAAGGAATAAATACTTTTTTTTTAGGTAAACACGCCACGAAAAAAAATACCAGTGATAACACTTCATTTCGCTCTGAAACTCAAACATACAAGCTTTTTTTTTCGTTGGTACCCACATTATTTCACATATAGAAAACTGAGTAAAAACTATTTCGCTCATCAATTTGTATGCCTACGATGCCTGTCAAATTTAACATTTTTGTGGATTTAATGATTAATATCCGTACGCTGATAAAATGAAATTGTGAACATTTATACTCATGAATACGTTAGTATTACCCACAGACCACTCTGTGTTCATAAAACATACAAGCCCAATCTCAGTGAACACCGATTAAGATATGCGTAATTTATTGGTATGTTTATTTCAAATCAGTATTTGAGACCAAATGTATGAAGCCACGGTTAAGGTTTCATTCAGAGTTTGATTTCAGAAAAGTTCCCTTGGACGTGACCTAGCTTTAGCAAAATGCTAGTCGTAAATTATGAATTTTATATCTTTCATAGATTGCATAATTGAAATTTCTCATAACTTCTTCCATAACGAACAACATGATAAACTCCCTTCGTCAGGTTTCTCTACCTTGTATCTTTAATTTATGACGAAGGTCTTTAACTCTCAAGATGTGTCCCTTAGTTGACCTGTGTTGTTGCGAATACAAAGCAGCAGTTTACTTTCTTATTTTTTCCTTTCATTCGTTGACACAGTCCATCACTAGTAAGCTTACGCTTTCATTTCTGAAGGTCTCGTATGAGACAATTCCTGTCATTATCTTCCTCTTTCCTTTTGAAATTCTACTGTCTATTGCTCATATTCGTTTAACAACACGTTCCAAGTTATCTAAGTAACGTCGTGAAGATATGACTGTCACAAAATTTATGTGCTCGGGATATGGGACATATATTGAAAGGCTTTTACTATTCAGTGTAAATTTTTGATTTCTGAACACTAAACGAAAGAAGTTTATAACTAAATAAATATCTCTAAATTCTGATATTTTATTTCCCCGCGTTATAGTTGCTACAGCAAAAAAAAAAAAAAAAAAAAAAACTATAATTTCGATTTAAATAGAATAGAAACAAAAAAAATATATCGTTCAAAGGAATTATAGTGACGGGAAATTACGGGAAATGAAGTAGTGAAAATAAAAATTGCTGTCATGATTGCGCAAGGAAAATACTAGTATTTTGTAAAAAAAAGACAACGGGATTGCAGATAAATACATAACTCTTGACTGTTATTTCACCAGGGAGGTAATTTGGCAGCCCTTATTTCACCATATTTAATAATTATTTCTTAAATGTGCTACAAAATTTGACTGGGAAAAGGAATGAGTTTCCAGTAAGAAGCATGACAATTGTAGTAGGGCGTGTAATTTAGAGAGAATACAATTTTTACGCAAATTTTAAAGTAATTGTTTAAAAAATACGCGTTTTAATATCAGTTATTTAAATATGTAATTTTTTGTAAATTGGCAACATGAACAAAAGTTATATTCACTACACTTGTTACGACGTATAATACTAAGAATTGTTTTTTTTATATTAAACAAAATGTAGTCATAAGATGTATCTTTCTTGATAAAGACCAATAAAATTAATAACACCAGTCTATAAAAAATAAGTCAACAAGTTTCATTTACACAACTTTAAGAATTAAGTGATATTTTTAATCAAGTAATAATTTGATTATTTCTTGGACATCAAACGCTGACTTGCATCTTGACTTATATATCCGTCACGTTTGTCTGCTGTATATGCTTTGCCTAATGCCTCTATCATTTCTTTGACAAGTCATTCCACAGGTTGACCATGGAACTTCCATAGGTTTATTAATGATTTTATAGCCTTCTAACATTGTAATTTTGCATGCCAAAGGAAGTTCGTATCTATTTTCAGACCAGCCTCTGATTTGTAATTACCACTAGTATTAATATAATTAGTCCTCCGTGGATGTACTGAAAAATCTCCCAAACATCAGTATCCTTAATTCAGCAATCTTCATTTAACTGAACGCTGGATTGTTGGCCAAACAGTATCTCCTGCAGCTTTCTCTTGGAGTCAGAGGGAGTAGCTGGAGCTCTAACAACACAAGACTTGGGCCTTCTATCCAAGAGTGCTTTAGTGCTTTACTTCGTTCTGGAATCAGCAGGGATAGTACACGCCAGCAATGTACTCTATTGTAAGTCTCAAGTCCTTCAGGGTTCTGCCCTTAAAACCATCTTCTGTATATAATATGCGGCCAATTCTGTTTTCAGTTGTTAACCGTCTTGAGTAACTCACTCGGTTAATTTGAAGAAGAGCAAGTTGTTTAGGGAGTTCTCCCCTCCTTCTGGCTTGTGAAAGTCACTACCAATATGCTCGATCTGTTGACAAATTAAGTATGACACTGCTGCTAAGTGAAATGAGAGGACCTCATATTTCACCACTTCATTTGTAGGTTGATGAGGTCTTTCCCTCTACTGTCGTGATGAATTGTCGAAGGAGCAACTCATTCAAGTGAAGAGCACAGGCTAAGGAGATCACCCTGTATCCAAATTAAATTTACCTCAACGAAGAGTATGAAACCGCCATTCCACAATTGTTAAAAATTTTCAACCACCTCCAGGTGTTTACAGAGTTTTATCAATGCTCTTTCACATTATAGAATCCCCTATATTAACAGCAATAATGTTAAGTATGTTTACTTGTGTCTGAATACTTCGCTAGAATGAAGTGGTACTTAAACCGTCTATCTCGTTAGTTGAATATAGAATAATGCTCTTCTGTGCTGATTCTGGAGAATCGCCAAACTAAATTGTCGTCCTTCAGCGTAACTTACATTCTGTCCTGACGGCCATCAGAGAAGATGAAGTCAATTTCACTCTTCCAGCAAAGTTCATCAAATCCTTAATCCAGCAATCTTATAAGATTTTATTGAGTCGTTTGTTTTCTCTTCATTTTGTTCCACTGCGAATTTCTCATCTTCCGAAACTAAGCCAGCTTCTAGAAACTCTGCAGTAACAATGGCATCTGTGGTACAGAGGCCAACACCACACATGATGCTCTTCATAGCAATATTGCGTACATCTAGTGCGTTTTGCTGAACATGTTTGTTTAAAGAAAAATATGTACATGGTATGTCTAATGACATTCCATAACCTGGATCATTTCTGTTTTTAGGATCAGTAAATCCATCTTCATTATTAAAGAAAATTCCTTCAGTTGATCGTATTGAAACATCTGATTCACTCCTCTGCTTATCATCCTATGTAAAAAGTAGACGATCTCTTTATATCTGTCTGTCCGTCTTTAATAACTCTAAGTTCCTTGAAACTCAACATAAGTTCTTCAAATTTTGCAGAGCGAGTCCTCAGGGTAAAATACAGGTCAAGTTCGAATTTCAGCAAGATCAGATAACGCAATAATCAACTTTTACCCTAAAAACTATTTTTATTACTTTTTTTTCCTACGAAAGTATTGTATTAACGCATAGAGAATATTGAATAGAGATATGAAGGTAATGGAATATCATTTGTGTTCACTTTAAATGTCTCGCTTCAATGTTGAGTTAATTAAGTGGGGCCACAGTGGCTCAGTGGATAAAACTCTATCAAGTGGGGCCGCAGTGGCCAAGGGTATAGAGAAATATTAAATGGGACCGCAGTCGCTTCAATGTTGAGGTAAATCCCCATCATTTCATTATTACCTACACATATATATGCAATATTTTTTTCAGTCTTTGTATGATAACCAAATTTTTTAACATGGTAACTGTTCTAGCCCCGTATCAATACAAAAACAGGTCACGGGCTGGGTCCCCTAGTATTCACAATATCTTCACCTCAGATATTCTTTCCGTTTCTGACTGATAATTCGTCTTATATGCTCGGGAAAATCTGGCAGATTTATTTTGTGTTGTCCATTGTAATTACTCTTGTTTCTCTGACCCTTAATGAAATCAAGTTCATTGTTAACAATCTTACCTTCATAATAAATGACCAAATACACTTAATATTAGCTCCTGTTTTAGAGTCCATAAAACAGACTGATTCACAACGAACCACAATCATACACTTGCTGTCAATTTATGAAATGAATTCCTCTTTAATTTGTAGCTTTTTCCTAGTAAGCGGTATATCACTACCTCATTGGAATTTTCTGTAAGGTTAATATGTTCTTTTTAATAATAAGTTCAATGAAAGCACTATTAACAAGTTGACACGTCCCATTCACTTTGGGATAGATATAATTCTCAAGACTGCTTGCTGGATAGTTTATAGCCTCTTCACCCCTTTGTTTTCGCATATATAATTCATATCTTATGACATCATACAGACGTGGTAATTCTTAAGACAATAGGACTTTGTCAGTTCCAATAAAATTGCTATTACATATTAGTAACTTTTCCTTCTCTATATTTTCTTTTGGCAGCCATAACACTTTCTAACTAAATAATTGAATGCATTTTCGCTGAAAATTTTCTCACCTTAAAAAGAATCATTTATATAATTAATTCAAAATGCAATCGGTCATTTATATATCTTAAGACGAAGTTCGAAACCACATTTTGGCAATAGTAACAATTTAACACCTCTATTTAGTTAATGAAAAATACGTTAAATATTTCCAACATTTACAGTTACTGTTATAATGTGTATCATCAATGCTGGAGTTTTATTTATGTATAATTATTTTCAGATAATTTGGTACACAGTTATTATATTAAGCATATATTGTTTTTAATTATTTAAATATACACATTAATACAAAACAGAAAAAACCTTAAAGAAATAAATTTTTTATTACTTTTACGTGCTGATTTAACGAGCAAAACAAAATTGAAATAAAAATGTAAATTTAAAGTAAACAATTATGACACTGTCTAATATGATACGGTCTAATATGTAGGTAACGTTGGTAGGCAATAATAACTGTTGGTATCGCCTACAGAAATATTTCGTGCACTAGCTGTTTGCACAGTGATTATTTATTAGCATGGGGCTGGGCTTACACTTGGGTGAATGACGTCAGAAATGTTACCATCTTAAAAACTCATTTTTTCTTTATGGAAACAAGCAAATATATTATTTGTTACAATCACGAAACAATGTTCGTATTCTAAATTGAGCCGTTATAAATAGCACATTTATTGAAGGTTATTTTGCTACAGCAGATGTAACTTCGTAGCACTCGCAATTTATTTGGTACCATGTAGTAAAAAGACAGCGAGTCCTCGCTAGACCTGTCAGAATTAAAAATTTCATCTTCGTTTGTAATGTTAGCTATTCTTTCAGCAAACTGCCTCATAATAAATATTTCGAGTGGTTAAAAGCTCTTCGTGCAAATACAAAGTATCTAACGTTTATGGCACAACCTTACTTTTCTCATTATAACGATACAGTTTATACAATTCAATTACGTCTTCATATAACGGAAGGGTATCCGAATTATTGTACGTAACATTTTTTTTCGCGTGTATTATTTTACAGCCACCATTACGACAAACATTTAATCACACCGGAGTCATATCTGATAAAACTGGGTAGGTTCGTAAAGTACGCATTTGTATTGTAATAAAATTCTACAACTATAAGACAAATAGGTTTATACCAGCAAAATGTAAATAAATCATCATATAATTCAATAGTAGTCTTTTTATGCCTACCCGGCCTGCCACAGAACTCTAACGTACTTTAAATTGTTCTGAAATGGTGTCCGAGATATTGGGGCAAAATAATATTCTTGCATTAATAAGTTGTTTCTCGTTCTGGAATTGACAAAGGCACCCTTCCCAACTAGACCCGAACTTAATAGATAAGAACGAGGGTGGGCGATCGGGCTGGTCAACTGTATGTGTCTACAGCACGGAGATAGTCCACGGAGTTGCTTGCCTTGCATGGCAAGAACTACCTCGCAAGAAAAATGGCCATGAGGTGAAGTAGCAGCAGTGGTAACGCGAAAGGAAAACGAGTTACAAAGTAGCTGACATTACAATTGTGACGCAGGAACGTTAAATAAAACTTTCACAGTTGTTCCGCTATCAATGTGCAAGGTGCCCTACGCCATAAACGTACGTTTGCGAACTGTGCGAAGTTCATTGGCGGCGTGTGGTTTCCCACGTGGTGGTCCCAGTTCAACACCCTGCGGGATTACATCGGAATCTCCGTAATGTGTAAGGTGAGGGAGTTGTCGACCAGCGGGTTTTCTCTGCGTGCTGCCATTTTTTTTCGTCTCCCATCCTGCAAAACCTGTCGCTTGGTGATGTTAATCCACGATCGAGCCCTGAGGGGCACTTTCCATGAGCCTACGTATTATTATTACTACCCAGACATACGCTGGTCGATGGAGCTCAGTACATACCGAGTCTTATCGCTGGATGCGTTGCCATCAAGTCCGGCTCTAATCCTCGTCGCTTCGGCCCTGTATTTCTGAAGTCATTGTCGATGTTTCTTGGTAAATGAAAACCAGTATGAGAGAGTCATAAATGCGTTAACCACTTCTGAAACAGTTTTTGAGTATGTTCGTCGTTAATTGACAAGTTTTGGTAGCGTTACTTATCTTCTCCATTGCGACGATTGTGAATCATTCCAGATCATGAACAATACGTCTTTTCATGCTCGAAGTCCTGTAAAAGAAAAATCCAACTTCAGTTGCCGTTAACTTCGAGCGTTACCTTTTCAATAAGAAATCGACACATAGAACCTTTTTTTTCACAACTCGAATCCAACATTGTCGTAGATGAGCCGGCGCGAGATAACTTTAAAATGAACGCAGCGACTAAAGATTCAGTCAAGAAGTGGGTTTTCACAAGGACACAGTTACGGCGAATCTCCTTGGTGATCACTTCCACATTTGTTACACGACGGACGGTTCGTAGCGACAGCCCAGTTTTTGCTCGTACCCTGCTCTCGCTATTGCTCTGTCCTGTCGTTCCGTTGTCCCCTTGGGGCCATCAGCTGTCTGCGCGTTATAGCATTTACGGTCAATTGCCACCGGCATCACCTAACCGCAACACTGCTCCTCTCCAAACAATACGGCTATTCTGCCATCCCGCTTATTTTATCTCCAGTGAATTAAGAGTGGGATGGACCCACACATTTTTTGTGAAACCGTTGTTTGCGCGAATACGCGTATCTCGGCAAACAAATGTTCTGCAAATACGACTTTTCGCCAGAGAAGGTTAAAAAAAAAAAAAAAACAATTTGCCATGTCGCTATTTTTTTCCTTTCTTCATATTAATTGTATTCTCGGAGAAAAAAAATTCTGAAAATGGTAAAATATCGCACTTTTAAAGCTTGCATATACAGTTTCCTTAAGAGGCAGGAGAAAAGTACGACGATAAGGGCGTAGTTTGATCTGTGGTCTTTCATCGCGTGAAATAAAACCCCGCTGTTACAGATCTAATTTGCACGGTGCAGCGTCACGACGGAAGCACTGCACGCCTTGCGCGTAGGAGCGATGAGGCACAAGGCGTGCGTGTTAGTGTCGCCCGTATCGCTCCCTCGCTTCTTGACCTTGGACGCGGGGGTCCATCCCATTCTCTTAAACATCCCCCGTACTCCCCGATGTGTTTTATAACGTGCGCGAATTCGACGCCGAAGTGCTGTCTCGACCGAGGACGACAAAATGTGGAATCCAGTGTTATCTTTGACTGTCTGGGCGAGCTTTTTTAATTTTATACGCATGTATCAAATGTAGCTCGATACGTTGAGCCCATTGCTACATTGTAAAAAAAATTCTGGTAAACTTTCCAAAATATAATGGGAGATTTTTACCAATACACTGTATGAAAATAACACCATATATCAGGCTGCGATTACAGGAATGTTTAGCGTTGCTACTATACACAGTTGAGAACTTTCCGATATACTGCTCACGGTAAAATGAGCACATTTCAAAGCGCTTGCTCAAGGTCTACTTACGTGTAAGTTGTGTATTCTTCCGCCTAATGTAAAATTGACATTACCATAGGCCACATCACTTTATTCATGCGTCGATCAAGTAAAACTGTGTTGCTATTATTATAGAAGTAAATATTTTACAAAACTGCTCGTTTTTGCACTTCGATGCATTAAAAAAAAAAGAAAAACCAAAGCCAAAGAAATAATTAATTTATCACAAACGGTTACCTAACCCTTTTGTTCGACGTGAAGATATGGAACTACTTTCCCTGTATTGTTACCAACTTTACTGGGAGTATGTCACTGTGCGTTCGTTACACTATATGTAAGTAGGAGCAGTAACTTTTTCTAAGGTTGATTTCTAAAGTTCTCACTTTACCGTGAACAGCCTTCACGCATTCTACTCGTTCCTAGGACAATGTAGGAACGCTACCGTAGATGTATGGTAGGAAACTTTACCATACACACTTTCTCAGTAAACATATACAATGATACACGTGATAAATTTGGGAATAATTTCTGAGAGTGTGTTTAAAATGCAGATGTCCGAGGACTTTCGGTAGAGAAACAGCACGGGGAAATATAACCATGTTATGTATTTTGACTGCGGTTTGCATCGGCGTAACATCACATTGCAGCAGAGGCAAAGTTAATGACCAAGCGCTCTCGTGCCGTTTGTCATTTCATTTCCAATACACGAGACGGAGGTTTTTTCATAGATATATTTTACATAAAGAGCTTAAAGTGTAGTGCCCATAAGTAATTCAAAATAAAATCGGTAATACCTCCGAATATACGTATTGTAACGTATGTAATATTTGCTGAATTTATTTTAAGAATTTCCATTAACTTTCTGCGAAATTTGATGCATCACGAACCTCTATTACAATAGCACATAGAAGGATTGTTTATGTATAGTATTTTAAGGCTCGTGAGTAGAGTAGAGTAAGTGAAATATTGCAAAATTGTAAAATGTTTAAATGTCTTGTATTAATAATATTGTATAAACGAACCGGGTATCAATATCCATTCACGTAACTGTTTGAAATAGAACACGAATTTACATGTACATTTGGTTAAATCTACGTACGTCTATCGAAAAAGGAAAGTATAGAAATTTATAAAGAAAAATTACAGTATTTCAATATTTTAATTTTGTATAATTGCAATAATATTTTAATAACTATTAGCAAGCAAAATTTTAATTCGTTTATGTAAACGATATTTTTCTATAGGATAACTACTGTGACCTATATAAGATATGTGTCCTGATTGTGCTCTGTATAGAAGGTTGCGCTGGTGGTTTCTGGTAGTTGGTTGTGATTAAGGTTGGAGCCTGGCGTATGAGACATGACTTATGGGAAGTTTTTAATATCTTAATTATACAAAATGATTGGCAAATATATGCATTGAATAGACGTCCTAACTGTACTCCTCACCAGAAAACAATTTAAATTAAAAGTTAATCAACAAAACGTTAAGAAATCATTACTAATGAAATCAACGTGGATGTGTAAAGATTCAGATATGAATATGAATTTTGAGAAAGAGTAGTTGAGAGGTTTCGAATGTCGGTGAAGGTACGATAAGAGGAGTCTGAGGAAGTGTAGGTGTGAAAGGACGCACTGGTCATGGGGGGGGGGGGGGTAGGAGCGGCGACCACGGGCAACTTCTGCCACGTTTCCCATGTCGTGGCGGGAGCCGATTAACCTATACGGTAATTTTGGAGATAAAAATTAAAAATTATAAATTTTTTATCGCAAAAATATTAATATAATTACACGCTTTCATTTCTTTTAGTATTATATTACAGTAATTCAATTGTATCTTTCTCAAGAGGACTATAAATGCTTGTTCGCCATAGTTTCAGACTAGCTATGTGTACAGAGGCCAAACATACCATTCAGACACACGCGCCAACTTAATACGGCCACTGGCCAGCTATAGGCAGTTCACGGTCAAATGAGCACTTTTGAAGCCCTAATTACTTTTTTCTTTCAACTAATTTATATCCTCCTATCACTTGTTAATGTAAACTCAGCCATGTGAGTATAAACACAATGAATACATTCACCATACCCAAAACCAAAAGTCCGAGGCCACAATTAAATATATTTATTGATTGTTATGTATGAAGAAACAGCTTCAAAGAGTGCTCACTTTACCGTGAACGGTCTATAGATGTCGTGACGCAGTTTGCCAATTAGCGCCTGGTAACTTAGTCGCCAGTTGCGCATCCGATATGCAGAGACATGAGAAATTCTCGAGTTCAAATGCCTGTGGGTTATACTCTGCAATAGTATGTACTTGTATGCCGGTGTCAACTGCGCATTGGTTGTCTGCTGTCACAGTGGAAGGCGACGGTTGGGCCAGCGTTCTCTATAGCACGTGTCAAACACCGCGTGGACCAATTGCTTAAGTTGTACAAACACACGTGTTTTGAATTCTAGCTTGTCCAAAAGGAATCCCGAATTCTTCAGGTTTCTACCAATAGGAAATATTTCCCAGCAGGCGGTACCCCTCTCAGACAATATATCCAAAGCCTCGCGCAGCCAATTAGAGAATGTGTGCGCCCACATTAAAAGAACCGCCATGCCATTTCGCTTCTGTACATTTAATCACTCTGTACCGGAGCGCCTGCCTAGCGGTAATCATGTTTATTCCACGGCGATGTTTACTGATTATCTGGCAGGTATAGGCTGCGCCCAGTAAAGTGAGCACTTTGAAATCAACGTTCGGAAAATTTCACGGCCCCTACCGTGCAACCGTGTATAATGACCTCGCTGTCGACGAGAAGTTAAGCCCTCTTACTTACCTTAACTACCTATCGTGCATGTATTTAAACGGGCAGAGCGCGACAAACTTTAGTGAAGCCCCGGCAAAAATGTGAACTGTTTCCTCCTCTCTCTCTCTCTCTCTCTCTCTCTCTCTCTCTCTCTCTCTCTCTCTCTCTCTCTCTCTCTCTCTCTCTCTCTCTCACACACACACACACACACACACCACTCCCTTCTTGTATACCCTGTTTCATTTACGAAGGTCGTTTTTTGAAGATTCTAAGAAAGTGGTGACAGTGTTATTGCTCTGCTAAGGTATTCCTACATCTCAGCTGTTCTGACACCTGGAAGCCATGATGTTTGTTACGTCAGCTGTTGACATTACGAGGGACTGTGACGTCATATGTATAGTCAACTTATTCCAAAGTATGAAATTTTCTGATAGATCATAAGTCGCAATATACATGTGCTTAAGCTTAAAAATTTCAGATATTTTTGAACGACAAAATTTTGCCATACACATATTTGTTACAAGATACACAGCATGGATATAATTAATAATTTCTATCATATCAATTTTTTTTTTGCAACAGACTCCAGTGAGAGTATTTAATTTAATGCGGTTACTAAATTCACACACATATAACATTTAATTTATGTGTTATCTTTTGTTAGCAAACATACGTAG
Source organism: Dryococelus australis (assembly GCA_029891345.1). Classification (NCBI taxonomy): domain Eukaryota; kingdom Metazoa; phylum Arthropoda; class Insecta; order Phasmatodea; family Phasmatidae; genus Dryococelus; species Dryococelus australis. Next base: position 63,743,680 of record CM057002.1, on the reverse strand, counting down.
AATTTCAGAGAGGCTGAAAATTAAGTTGGAGGTGAGTTTATTCGTTTCATCTTCAATTTTGTCATCAGTTGCATGCTTTCCTATTAACTGCAAATCTTAGCTTACAAGATTGCCAGTTACATATTTAAACTTCGGTTTACCTTTTACGTAGTGCTGTTTTCGTTATTTTGTTAAATTTTAATGTTACAACTCTATTCGTGTATGAATCACTCACAAATGGTGTTCGTATCCTGACAAAAATCCATAGCTTGTTTATTATAAATTTGACTTAATAATCATTACGAATGCTTGACGGAATTGAAAAAAAAAAAGAAACTCTATAATCATGTCTGAACGCGTCTTGCATTTCTTAAAAATGATTTGTCACACGGGAAAGTACAATATACCGTGACACTATTAGTACAAAGCAATTAAAAATAGTTTGACTTATGAACGCTATAAGAATTGACAATTCGTATGAACTTGACAAAATATAATAGAGAAACATTTTAAAAACTACGTGGCGTATTATTTTCACGTTTCCCAGTTAACATGTTTAAGCTAAAACGACCGAAAGTTTTAGATCTCAGATACTCTAACACAAACACACTGATAACACACTGACATACGTTTATGATACAGAAATACTTCGTAATTGTATTCGAAATAATAAAATCTAAAACATTTTGGACACAAGCATGCATATAAATATCACGACGTTAGGCACAAAAGTAGATTAACCTATATAATTACTTTGGCCTAGGGTTGTAAAAAGTTCTGAATACAGATCACAAATAAGCAAATTGGGTATGAAGTTAGCACATCTTACCTGAGACTGCTGAAATTCTAATTCCGACGATTTATCTTATGTAAAATGTGAAATTACGTGCTTCATGTAACGGTTGCTTTATTAACAAATAAACAGATTTTTGATGTGTAAATGTGTGTGTGTGTGTGTGTGTGTGTGTGTGTGTGTGTGTGTGTGTGTGTGTGTGTGTGCTGTGTGCACATTCTGTAGGCGATTCATACAGGAAACACATTCATCACATCACACACATATATATATATATATATATATATATATATATATATATATATATATATATATGAACAAATAATGAAATGTTAATAACGCACCGAATATATCACTGCAGGGGAAATAGTATAATATTCAGTTTTACGAAGTAACGGTATAAAAAGTTAATGGGAATAAATCGCGAAATGTAGATACACTCTCGTCAAAATGTATTAACCACGGAGTGGCGAATGTTTCTTACAACCCGGGCGAAGCGGGCCAGAACATGCTTCCTCATTAAATATTCATGAGAGTAGAAACTCTTGAAAGTACGCAGTAGCAAGGCCAAAATATTTTTTAATACCGCTTATGTTACTGGAAACGCAATATTGTTGTTAATGTTTGACGGGACTCTTAAATTTACTGATATTTATCGCGAACATTATTCTCAGCAAGTGTTGCCGACGTGAACACATGCGGACATGTTACGAACCAAATGGAGTCGTATGTTGTGGAACCCTTACGAAGTCTGTCTGTCTTTAAACGTCCTTCGCTTCGTAAATGAAACACAGTACACTGCCGTATGCTTCTTCAACTTCTATCTGATTGCGAGCAGCTGAAGCTTTTTTACTATCTGCGAGTAGTATCGTAAATTGTAAAGTGTTGTTAACATTTGCAACTTATTTTTCATTGTTTTGGATCCAGTTTTGTATCACGTGCGTTTACCAACAAGTTATAAGTATTACCACCATTGTTTGCTGCAGTGCGCGTTTTGGCTGTCTCTGCTAGATCAGAAGCTTCCTGTCATTAACTTGTGTTTGTGTGTCCCGGTATGATTTACTTACCTATTGTAATATTTGCGAAGTCTGAAAAACTTAGAAGCAGTAGACCTGTGCACAGCGAAGCTAGAGAAATTGTTTAAAGTATAAATCAGTTTTGAGATAAAGAAAAGGAAGGTTGTAATGTGACGATTCCTATTCTGTGTGCAAGAAAACATGCTACACATGCTAGCGGGAAATCAGAAACTTTTATTAAAACTATTCGTAAAGAAGGCAGTTTACTGTCTAGCAGCGGAACAAAATTGTCAACTCCTAGAGAGTAGAACAGAACTGCAGACAGAAGAATTCAATTAGATTCATTTGATGCTGTAACGATGCGAAGATTAGTAATGAAAATCAACAATACGCACGTTAGAAATCTTGCACGCAGTTTTGGCAACATAAATCAATTTCGGCTGTAGAAGGCAATCTTTGCGAAAATTAATCAAAGCAATGGGGCCACAAGTTAAAAAAAAAAATGTAAAGATGAGCGGTTATCCTTAGCGGAAAGAAACGAGTTATTAATCAAGAAATAAAATAGTTACTGTGGGTAGTATTCAATGATAATGTATACATTGTACTTTCGTAAACCTCGACTATTTCCCGGTTGGTAGTGACGGTCTCTTGTATTTCGAACGAAGTGTACAGGGAGGGCCTTCCCGCCTGTCTGCTGATATCCTTCCCGCGCTTTCACGAGCCGACCTCGCAACACAAGAGCTCATTCCACCTCCACCCGGGGCTTCACTTGATTTTGTCGCACAGTACAATGACAGACGAAGTTGGTAACGATGGAGGGAAAGTGGTCCCATTTTTAAATTTTGAATTAAAATTGTTAGTTAAACTTTATAAGTACTTAAAATTATTTCTTTTGTTTTCGGTTTCTTTAGTACATGTAAGTGTAAGAATTAGCAGATTCAATATTTACTTTTATAGTTTTTTCACACTTTCACTTCAACCGGCTTATGAATAAAATTATCAGGCTCATGTCAGGCTAAGTTTACATATCGCGGAAGAATACACAACGGGGATACAAGTAGATCTTGAGAATGACTTTCAAGAGTGCTGTTGGCTTATCATGTATCTCGCGGCTAGGATACAAAAACTGGAATTCAGTCGCTTTCAATGTACACTGAACGTACTTACGAATTTTACCTCAAATGTCTACAACTGATCTTGCAAGCCGGATACACGAGTTTTTTTTTATAACAACAAATGACCAGCATTTTTAAGGAACTGATATGTTTACCCTGTTTCTTTAAATTCCACGTAACCTCCGCCGTTTATATAACTCCTGCAAGACCGGCAACCAACTGCTCTATAAAGACGCAAGTACTTGCCTACCGTCAAAGGCGCTACGCGACAATGTTCGCTACTTTGTAAAGTTTTAGCAGTGGTACATTAGTTTTGATATTCAAGAAAAATAAAATGAACGGAACTAGTTTTAACTCAAATTCTGTACTCTTTCTGAGGTTTTTATTTCCATCAGTGTGCATATTTTCCGCACGTTTCATGTTCAAATAAACACGCAGTTCATTCGGGGCTTCAAATAATTCTTGTTTGTTTTATCTCACGGGAAACGAACTCCAGAACTTTCACTATAACCACAATATGTGATCTAAACGTTAAGGAGTTTGACGAATTTTTTTTTGAAACTCCTCAATTTTAAATAAACACTAGTTCTTAATATATTTTTTATATCTGCTGTCAACAACATCGTATTAGGGAAATCGGTAACTAAACTTTTTTACATTGATCATGGACTCATTGGTACACAAACAATTAGGATATAATTCTGAGTAGGGTTTCCAAAAGTATGATACAAATAATGCATATAGCTTTTGTTAGCTAAATAGATATGATATTTTATGTTTTCTGGGTAAGACTAAGATATTAACATTCAATCACGTCCCACATGACACAAAAATCATAAAGCTATTTGATAGTACCTGTGCTTATTACCTTTCGAAAGATTCTTTTTGAAAAATGTATAAGTTTTAGTTCAAAAATTTATATGCCACGCAAGAAATGACAAATTACTTTTTGACACTAAATACTTTCAATTTTGCACGTATTAGTAAATCTGTATCAAATTTCGTAATACCCTGAACGAGTCACATTTGGTAATATTATATTGATTTGAACTACTTTATTGGATCACACGTATTTATTATTTGGTGTTTTTTAACGTTTACGTAGAGCATAGGAATTTTACTATTTCTTGATCGTTTAGGAGCCTAATTAGAATTTTGCTTTCCCTTAAGACTTTTAACTACATATTCTATTTGATAAGCTGTTGCTACGGCTTACATTGTCTGAAAATGTTATTAAAATCTCGAATTTATGTGTTATGATGTGCTATAGCCGCTTTACAACTTTCTAGTGTAAATACTGAAGTCGTGATGTTCAAATGTAGCTTCAGAAAATGCGTGACTAACATTTAATGTAGATAGTCTGTCGAGTGTTCACTCAAAAATTTTGCTGAAATCTGTTAACATATTTTGAAATGTAACATCACGTAAAATAATTCAATTGGATTAATTTTAACTCGTAAGCATCCAGAAAATAATTTAATACATTTATTTCGAATAGGCTCACGCTCGCAAACTGGACAGTTAGAAATATTAGGGGAATTAATATAAATACACGTTGTATTTCAAGACTACTTAAAACCGAATAAAATCATATATTGTAAGAATAATCGTCGCAGGAAACCAACGTGTTGTTCCTGTTTGTAGAAATTGTGGTTTGTAAGGTATTTTAAAATGAAAACTAAAATTCATTTCAAGGTAGGAACGCCACTGATTAAAAAGTCTCGTGTAGGGAATGAGAAATCAATCAAGCTGAGAGTACGGGTTTGCTCAAACATTTTCATGAATTGTGTTTGAAAAACCCACGGAGGAGAAAAACAACGTAAAAAGTAGTACTTCGGAATCAGTTCCACGACCCAGATGACCAAACACGATAGTTTTATAATTTTATCTTCGTGTTTGTATATCCGCTCCTTTATCACTATGTGCATCTTCACTGTTTACAGCCAGAACCGCGCTAAAATTCACGCTTTTCGAGTAAAAGCTATGAAAATGACAAATTTCGCGAGTATTTGCAGGCACTTTCCTTATGGTCATGTTTCTAACAAGCGAGTTGTCCATTAGAGCTCGAAATGGACGCGAGCCTCATCTATGTTCGTTTGCGATGTTGGAGATCTTTCTGGAATCAGACAAGAAGTTTGTTGCCACTTCCAATGAAGAATAGGCTGTTCACGATAAAGTGAGCACATTTGAAAGGAACCTTAGAAAAAGTTCACTGCCCCTGAATGCATATATATTAATAGACGCACTGAGTGACATTTGCCCAGCAAAGTTTTAAACTATGGATTGAAAATTGTTCCATACCTTGACGTCGAATAAAAAGTGTTAGGTAACCATATGTGATGACTTAAATTATTTATTTCGCTTTATGCTTTTTGATGCACTGGAGTGCAAAAATGTGCAGATTTGTTTCATATATACTTTCCTAATAATTCCCCAGTTTTCTTTCACCGACGCAGGAATAAAGTGATGAGGCCCATGGTAATGTTAATTTTACGTAAGGCAGAATAATACACAACGTGTATACAACTAGATCTTAAGCAAGGCTTTCAAAATTGCTCATTTCACCGTGAACAACCTATAGCTGCGTTGTGGTGCTACGAGGGTATCCAGCGTCACATATATACTTTTGAAAACCCCTGAACCCACCACGAGGGTAGAGATTTTCTGAAGCAACAAAGAAACTTGGCGGACCATCCACCCTGTTTGAAGGAAGGTAAGTGGGACTTCCTGTCCACAGGAAGGGAGGATGCCCATACCAGGAACTCGCCCTGCACTAAGCAGAAGATCACAATTGGAAGACGCTACTTATATGTCAATACGAACAGCCTTCTTTCGGTGTTGCTATTATTTTACTTGGCTTTAGAAGCTAGCAGCAAAATAGAGAAATCCTCCATGCTGTGCATGCCAATCCACACAAGAACAATTTTGAATACCGTAATAAAGGTTAGTTTCAGACAATTAGATCATTTATTTACTGAAAAAGCTAAGCTTTTGATATGCAAGTTTCGTATTTCGTCCTTAAAATCGTGTAATTGCACCAGCAACAATATGTATTTAAAATGTCGCGGTTGTTAATCAAACAATGGTATTTATTTTGTACCTACCCAAACACCGAACGGGTTTCTCGTTCCCAAAAGTTATATGTTTTAAATTGACGCTGGGTCTTGTGTTCTCATCAAGTATATGGGCAAACTTTTAATCCGTTGAAAAATTGACAAGACTGTTTCAGGTAAAAGTAAGACTTCCATAAAATTTTTAAGTGCGCAATTTCGTAGGTATGTATACCCGAATTCGAGCATGCCTTCATTCATGGGATAATGTGAGAGACAAATTTTAATTGATAACGCCTCTCTGGTTTCATTCTGTTATTTCATAAGATCAGTTGTTCATAAATGGTGAAAGTTACGTATGTATAATACTAAACGTATGCCTATGTATGGTTGCGAAATCTCACTTTTCCTTTATTAAAAAGGTTTAGAAATGTTACGAAGTTAACTTTACTGTGACAAAATTATACATAAACTCAAATTGAGTGCACTGAATTAGACAAATATAACACAGAGAGTCGCACCATAATATAAGTGTATACTTGTTTTACGCAGCCACTGATACAAAATCTCTTAGCAAAAAATGTTTTGCATAAAATAAAAACAAAGTTCGTTTGGCGCAATTAAAATAAATCCTTTGTGTAGGGGTATATAAAATATTTTGTTTTTCGTATTTAGTTATCACATAATTATAAGATTTGGTTGCTGAAACTAAAAAGTTGTATGGCTCTACGTACACTAAATATATTCGGTTATAGTAAGAAGATTGAAAACACGACCGCGATTCGATTGCATAACTTCTGCGGCCAGTTGCTACGCCTTAGCAACCAGGGCTATAGAGACAATAGACGTTCTAGGAATATTTTAGATGTAGATTTAATATGGGTTATGTATGTAAATAGATGTTTTAAAGTTTTGCAGCTTTATTTAATTGTTTTCTGTTGAACTTGTTTCATAGGGATATTTATACCATTATTAAGCGTCACCGGATGCCCTAACAAGTATTATTACAGTCCTGGTTGTCACATAGATTACAAAACAACTCTCCAGCCGTAATTTCTAACAAAGACTATCTGATTTCCCTACAGACAGACAAATGAATGCCAATACAGGACCAATCTGATTTTGTTGTTGTAGCAAATTCCAATATAATAGACGTCCGATTATTCCGAGTTATGACTATAAGGTGATATATATAATGTTTACGATAACCAAAACCAATTAGTTGAGAATATTTGTGAAATGGTTGTTTGTATTAAATTAATTCAGATGATGTTGGAACAAACAAATAATTATTCCGCTGAACAAGATATTTTTCAATCTTATATTTGTTTCATAGAGACGAATGCAGATGTTTGGATCAAGAGAAGATTGATTGAGTAAACAAAATCGTGTTCATTGTAAACACGTACTATTCAAGCCATACTATTTGGATATTTTACATAACATACCGAAAAAAGCGCGGGATTGCTATTTATTTCTCAGCTATGTGTATAGCTATAGAATCGAATAAAAATCAAGTACATCGATTTTAGTTTCCTGCGCACGCTGTAGACACTGGTTCACATAGAGCTGAAAGAAATATTAAACTCATGCATTCAAACAGTGACGTGGCTTTGTTTACATTAGATATTTAGCAAGAAACGAGCACGTTTTCTAAAGAGAAACATACCTTGCTTGGTTTGAAGATATCGTAGTTGTATTTAAACTAAACCGAAATAAGTGTACTAATATTTTAAGCATTGCGCTAACCTCAGAATAAACCACGATACTTTTGCAGTTGTAATGGGATAATAGTCTTTCAGTTTTGCGAAGCAGAGATACTGGCTGTGCATGTGTATATCCTCTTTGCCTCGTGCTTACTCCACTGTAAAAATATGTGGATAAACACGCGGCAGTTATTTTGTGTTTTTTTTTTTTGTGGCGCGGGAAACGCGCTTGACTTGTGAGAAATTGCCACGATATTGCATTCCTATACAAGCAACGCATGTATCGCATTGCTTCGAGGTGACAGAATTCTAAACCAACATATAATGTGTATGGCAATATAAACGTTCCATTGGCAAATAAAAAAATTATATATATATATATATATATATAATTTTTCAGGAATTTTTACAGGCGGCAGTTTGAAACAAAAAAATATCAAATTTCTTTGGGACAAATAGTTAATGATGATTACCTGAAACACATTTTACACTTTTCACCCCTTTAATCGTAACATTGAAAAATAATCGTGAGAATTTTATACGCATTTCTTTGAGCAGTAGTTTGAAAAAAAAATCTAAACTGTTTCCAAATTCAGTATTCTAGATTGTTGGAAGAGATAAAATACATATTCACGAAAACCTCAATATCATTTTTAAACCGATAAGATGAAAATATTTTGCCCGAGAAGGCTTTATCTACAAAAATAGCTAAGAAAATAGATTTAATTTTCAGAATGATCTCACGTCTACTAAAATTGTATACCAAACCAGCTGAAGGCTCCCACCTAGAACTGTGCTGCAGAGTGTTTGAAATACACGTTTTCCCACGAAACTACTAAACGTGTGTCCATTCTGTTCCACGGAATGAACTCACACGCCTGACGAGAGCTGTTGAGAACTTTAAAGATGTTACTCACGTTAGAAACATTATTCCAGAGTACTCCAAAACTAACAAAATTGTTTTGTTCAAAGCACTGTAGTTCAAAATGTATGCATTAAGCATATAAAATAACTTCTCAAGGGCCCTGCACTGAATCATCGTAGAGACTTTCCGTCAAAAATTAACTGTAAAAAACTTTCCAAAATCAAGCTTTTAGAATTTATAAATTAACTGAAAAGATAAAACAATTATAGGAGTAGTTACACAATTTGTAGAACTTGTAAGACGTGGTCGAACAGTCGTAATAAACTTCACTACAAATTAATATTTTCGTATCAATTCACGTTTAGTATATAAAAGCTTGGCGCAATATAGAACGTATACCTCATTTGAGTAAGCGTAGAAGGCACATATATTGCGTAAGGCTCTTGACTATTTGCGCCAAGCTTTTATATATTAAATATATATTGATAAAAATATATTATTGTGTAGTGAACTTTATTACGGCTGTTCGGCCACATTTTAGAAGTTCTACAAATTCTGTAACTACTCCTATAGTTATTTTTAGCTTTTTAGTTCATTTAAAATAAAAGAATTGAAAGGTTTTATTAAAGTTATTTTATATTCCACTTTTTAATCTCACCTATTTTTTATTGTATAGGTATACTATTTATGCATTAACAGACTCGCCCGTCGTCGGTATCACTTGCGATCAGGCGAGTTTCAGTGCACTCTTCTCGCGGGAAGTTGAACCGGCATGCTGAATATTCATTAGTCATCTTATACGTGTGTGTATGTCGATGTATTTGACATTTCAATATGTGCTCTAGCAAGATCGGAAATTCAAATGGTATTTCACATACACACACGCGGTCGATCATTCTAATTCCTTCTTGTGTTGCAAAGTTCGCATGGTCCTTTGCCCACACAATCATGTGTAAATGAGGACTTCCCCGGCACTGAAACTCTACACGCCACCAGCAATCGACAACTTGTCCACCAAATACATCGTGATTGCTAGTGATTCGGTGGGCGCCGGACGGACACCTCGCACGCGCACACCTACCGTACATACAAACGAGAGAAGATAAATAAAAGCTTGTAATAAAATAATGAGGTCGCCGCTGAAAGTCTCGCAGGCACACGCAGTGCAACTAGAAACACCTGCACGCCAGTTCAGAGCCTTTGCGCTTAGCGGCGATGGGGCCACAGTGGCTGAGCGATTAGCACGCTCGCCTCCCGCCAACGTGAACCGGGCTCAATCCCCTTACGGGTCACCGGACTTTCGCAAGTGGGAATCGCGCTGGTTGTTGCCGTTGGTCTGCGGTTTTTCTTCTCGAGGATCTCCCGTTTCCCCCGCCCTTACGTTTTGGATGCTGCTCCAAATCAACCTGATTCCACCCCTCATCGATTTTAAAGACCAAACCTCTCAACTGCACCCCTCAACTAAACAATGTTTGTGAAAAGTTATCTTAACATATGTATATTTTCAACTAAACAATGTTTGTCAAAAGTTAGCTTTATATATGTATATTTTCACATCAGCTACACACAATTAAATGAATACAAAATATTGTAAATATGCATTTTTGTCTTTTTATAAATTACTGACATTTGTAATTTTATCTATCATTATTGTTTCCTTATCTACTTGACTATGTACAGAAAACTGAACCATGTAATTTTCAGAATGTGTTTTTTGATTTTCTTACGTATTATAAAATATATTTTAATTTTTTTTCTTGTTTTTCACTGATAAGTTACTATGTAAAAAATGCTCTCTCAAACATCAATAAATACAATGAAATTCTGTACTCCAATTCCGAAACTTCGCAACTACCGCCACGTGACTTGCTCGTCTAAAATTATCATAACGAAACATATGGTGAACCTATTACAATGCTTTAGTGCTGTCAACAAGCAGAAGTGAAAGGGTGGGAATGACCTGCCTTCCTAGAACTGGTGTATCCGCTAGCAGTTTACACTTGGCAACGCCGTGGTTTCCAAGTAATTGTTTGGGGACAGTCTTGTGTTGGAGATCTTTATTGCACTTTGGGGAATCCTCACGTTCTAAAACGAGAGCTGAAACACGGGAGTAAGACAGGGATATGGGCAACGGTTTGTTACCTGCAAGGTACCCGTGGTGGCGCAGACGAGCGGAATTTCTCATAGGTCGAAGGTATCCTTTGCCGTTAACAGCCGCCCAAATCTCTTCACTCAGTGTGGTAGTGTCGTCCTTATTGCTTCCGCGCTTCTCGGCCCTAAACGCGGATAAAAGGTGCAGATAGACGGGGGCCTTAATTTACTGTGGTGGCACGTATGCAGCAACAAGCTATGTTACTGTTACGTCTTTACAAATAAGCATACGATAATAAAACAATACAGAACCTAACTGACTCATGCTCACTTTCAAGTATTCAGATCGTTAATTTGAGTGGACGTGCTGAGAGAAAATATTAGTATTTAAGTCTTATGTGGCTAAGCGACAGTGAACATTTTGCATTATATTAACAAAATTCCAACTGTAAACGTAGTACACGAAATTACGTCCCTAGTTAACGTTTAATTTCCATTATTGCGTCTGTAGGGAAAGCACACTTAAAATGTATTTTTAGTGCTTTGTTAATTGGAAGTGAGAATAAGGACGCTTAACCTACTCCACAAGCCGGAGGAGTCTTAGTGTAAGCCAGCGCTTTTACTCCTCATCAAGACCGGAATTGTCGTGAAATTATCTGTGGAATGTAGAATCTGTCTGATTACTCTCCATTACTTTTATTTTAAGGGTGGCACAAGAAAAATGCTTATACAGCAAAGATAAGATGAGCTCTATTATGAATTAGATTGTTAAATATATTTATATTATTATTGTGCAAATGTTTATTCCCAAATATAATTATTTAATACTACAGTTTGTATAAGTATACTTAATTAATTCAGTGGAAAAAAGCAATATTCGTATAAGATTCCGGACAAATATTTTTGAAAAACAATTATTCTGGCATTAGGTACATTAAATTATGTCTTTGTTTTTACGCGGTAAAGATATTCCTTATGTCGGATGTAAATCGCAAAATTCTGTTTATGTTAAAGCTCTATTAACGTGTGGTACTTGAATTGAGTTTAAAATAATTTTTTTAGAGCTTACATATCAAGTTGACCGAGTATATCAATCAAACTCGGGTTTTCGTTTATTATTATTATTATTGGATTGATATCGTGTGTGATCTGACGTAGCATTTCAATTTTGAGAGTAAATATTTCTGGCGTTAGATATAGTTTACTGAAGACAACTAAGTAACACGGCGTGACTTCTCAGGATACAGGACATTTAACCATTTGAACAATGTGTTTTCAAAATATGCGATGTTGTTCATTTGATCAAGCAGCAATAATGGTTTATTCTAGCGTTTATTGGGTGCAGACTATCCATTTAGTTCAATTTCATTTACATTTACAGACAACGCTTCACGTGAATGAAGAATATTGTCATATTTGAAAACAAACCAACTCATATTGGTATAAGTTCCAGTATAAAAAGACGAATGCTTTCCCGAAAATTTGTGTACTGAGATCATTGCTCGGGGTCCAAATCAGAAAGAAATTTGCTGTGGGTTTAATTTTAGAAGGAGTAACCTTCACACACTATACCTACACCATTTCCAGAGATGCACTACCTTGTCACACACATGTTGCAGACCATTTCCAGAGATGCACTACATTGTCACACACATGTTGCATACCATTTCCAGAGATGCACTACATTGTCACACACATGTTGCAGACCATTTCCAGATATGCACTACCTTGTCACACACATGTTGCAGACCATTTCCAGAGATGCACTACCTTGTCACACACATGTTGCAGACCATTTCCAGAGATGCACTACATTGTCACACACATGTTGCAGACCATTTCCAGAGATGCACTACATTGTCAAACACATGTTGCAGACCATTTCCAGAGATGCACTACCTTGTCAAACACATATTGCAGACCATTTTCTGACAGGCGGTTCATTATAAACCCTTTTCGATATGTCGTAAAAGCATTGAAATGACATGGCGTTTGTTCTGGGCTGCATAGAGTTTGATAAAGATATTTTCCACCATTTTCTTTCCAAATATTTCACTGGCTGTAGGCACCCCTCAATTTTTCTGCCAGAAAAACTGGCAGTTCATATAGTGTAAATTCGCAGATATATACTCGAAAATGGAATCGTTTTATAATTCCGTTCGTACTTTTGTGCAATTACATAGAACTCGTTTGTTATTATTCGAATATAAAATTCGCTTCGTTTGATGTTACGAGCAGGGATTCAAAAATTACCCTACAGAGTAAACGGGTTCGAATATCATGCGAATTGTCTCGTGTTAAATATAATTCTGATATATATCTAAACATGTGAAAACCGTTTATTGTTGCCATCAACATAGAAATTTTATTTAAAATATTTTTTAAAAGTCATGTGCCCCAGAATTACAATATTTCACTCGTACATTTGCTCTCTGCAGCAAGATGAAAATTAAACACTGGCCTGCATAGAAAATCTAATTTATACTCTTCAAAAGAACGACTTCAACATTTGTTACCAGAGGTGTGATTGATTGAGCGTGTATATCGAGAAACCATTAAGAGCTCAAGGCCCGCAGAATCAACCATATAATGCTCTATTCAGGTACGTAAATCCTCTATATATTGTAGGTATTGATGTTATGTCTACATCAGTGAAAACCGTATCATTGCATAAAGTAATTTTCTAAAAAGAGGATTAATTTTTCGGGTTTGCCATATGTTACTATACAGAGCCTCAGTTTGCTGCAATTAAAACATCAGTTCACCTTTTTACGACGAGAATTAAGCGTGAAATTAATGAGCAAGTGTCATAAATACTACGAGTTAAAAATAACTGAGATGTTGCAATAATTTATGAAATTATAAATAGTAATGTTTTTATATTTTTCAAGAAAATTAAAAATAGCTACATTAGAACTTGGCAAAATATATTCTTACGTTTTTAAATCAAAACCATTGATTAAGGGTGTTTATTATAGTATAAATGATCAATCTTGCAACTCCTCCACACAAAATTGCACTTTGCTGTATTAGTAACGAAGCAGCCAAATTGTTAACGCCAGTGAGTTATACAAGCACACCTCGATATTATTTGGCGTTTCACTTGATACGTATGTTAAAAAAAAATATTGGGTGTGGCTGTGTTGGGGACACGGCCGTTTGTTCTGCGTGAATGCGTCTACGTTAACGCCCTCGGAGGCCTTGATGTTTATTTTACGTTTCCGGCACAGCTTCACTCTATCATATGGGGTTTTATGGGTATCACTGGATTGCTTTTGAGATGCTTTTTCCAACCATATACGATTTCTGTATTTCGAATTTGCTTTTTGACGAGTGTAGGCCGACATTGTGTGAATTTTTCTTAAATTTTTACTTTCAACTCATACGATTTCACCATGACTATGTCACACAGCTGTAGATTGGAACTGAAACGAGCATCATAGCTTCTTCTAGAGTCAAAAGTTATACTACGCGGAAGTTATGAGACGCAGCGAAACTAAGTAAAAATTGCGGCGCTCGCCCCCCCCCCCACCCCACTTGCTCTCAACAACCCCTGGCCAAGTCACGCGCGATGCTTCGCATTCCTCACTCAACGTAAAAAATTCTCTGATCCTTTGGCAATCGAGTGGTGTAACAGAAATTTTAATGTAGAAGATAGATTCGGAGCTGCAATGCCAAACTTCATGCCCCGATTTTATCATCGGATTTTCTGGATTGCCTCCCACTATGGTTGCATATTTAAAGACGAATTCACGTCCAAACCCTTATAGGCTATTAACAGTAAAGTGAGCACTATTCAAAGCTCTATCATTGGGAATAACAGTTAATGAATATAAAATATTTTAATCTTAGACGTTAACTTCTGAGATCGTTGGAATATGCACACTGTATTTTTTACTTTTATGGCAATATATATTTAAAATGGTGGTTTAAGGGTAAAAGTTGGCTGAAACGAGAAAGTAACTAATGGCCTCAAAATACCTCACTTTATTGTGAACAGCATATACTTATATTAAAAAAACACAGTGCAAGTTTATTAAACCGACTAAATTCGATGACATAGAATTTACGAAAAATTCAGATTACGTATAGTAAGAGATTTTTTTTTTTTAGACGTACCAACATATACATTATTTATGTTGAGTTACTTTAGCCTTGTATTAAATTTTATTCAAACTAATTTTCCTTCCTTGGTCAAACTAGACGTTCCCAAACCACTACTATGAAATATGGCAGAATTACAACTGCTGTTTATTGCTACTTACCCCTAGCGCTGCGGAGCGCTGGTGTAGAATGGTTTTATTATACTCCGTGATTCAATAACTATAGTCTATTCACGGTTTATTCACACTTCTTTAATCAAACCTTTGAAAAATCCCTCCATGTATGACTTGTTTGATTGTTTCCTGGATATTTCACGTATCACAAGCATTTTATACTTCTGTTTATATAATAGTAACTCATTATTTATTCAATTGAGTTAATACTTATATTTTATTAATACATTTTAATAAATTTGATTTGTAATTAATATGAATTAAAACAGCAAGGCAATAGGTGTGTTGGTAACGTCTAGTAAGAAATAGTTCCCGTGCAAAGTATCATTGCACTGCGTGCACACAAATACGGTGCGCTGTCCCTTGGTTATAATTTTCCAGACTTGGTTAAGCTGTGTTTGCATGGGGCCGAGTAATATCCTGGAAGTAGAACTTAAGGAGAGTTTCAGAAAAGATGGAAATTACACTATACGGGGTAATTTTAGAGATTTGCAATTCAATAAAAGACGTATTCATCAGGTATTTAGGTAATTGACGAGTCCCTTAGTTTAAGTTTTGTTTGTATAAAACCCCTTATTTTATTTGAAATAGATCATTTACTTCTTTTTATTGTGATATTTAATTCATACACTGGAAGTACAGCCGACAAGTACAGAAAATTGCATGTCATTTTTTTTTTTACACGTGACACATTCTCTTATTGTACCGAGTACCTCCAAAGTAACATTTCCCGCCTCGGCTTCTCTGACACGACCCATATTTTATTTTTATGTCTGGTGCCGGAATTGGGAAAAAGCGTATCCAGCCAACATACACAGGGGAAATACCCGTGTCACTGTTACTAACTCTTCGAAGTGCATGCTCATGTGAGAAGACAGTGTAACCTGATGGGTTCTAAATGCAGTCGCATGTTGCAGGGTCATAAAAAGGATGTAAACCTTGTATAATCTACTACTTAACACATAACAATATTTGAATTATATTGAATTTATTAAATACCATTTTTCAATACACTGGCTACAAATCAAAGATAATTATTCCTTTATATTTAAGAAACTTATAGTGATGTTTCGTCGTTATGACATTATACGAGTAACATGGTGAAACTTGGTTTCATTAATTCCAGATGAGTTCACAACATCAAGATTACGTGCAATTTTAGGAACCATGGATTGTTTCTTCTTATTACTCGGAAGCGTGCTTTCTTACGGGTTGCTTTGTATGTACACATACTATTATTATTACTATTAGTCATTACTGCCCTTGAGGACAGTGTTTGAACTCAAATTATTCATGACTATTCAGTTTTTACTTGTCTTCTTCCTTTTCTCTTCCCAGAACCTCTTCATTTGTTCACTGAGTTCCTGTTTCCTTCGTTCTGTCCACTTTGTTCCCGTTTTCCTCCGTATTTCGAATTCTTTATTTCATAAATTTGTTTTTGAACTGTCCCATTTTTCTTGTAATATTCTTACTGATCCCTGCAAGATTTAGGTTCTCTTCTATTTCTTGGAATCAATTGGTTTTCCTGATTGAGCCATTCACCACATCAAAGATCCTCTTTGTAAGTCTAGTGATGTTCATTCTCTTTATATACCTGTAGAATTGTAATATGCGTCCTCCGACTGTGTCTGTGAGTGCATCTGTATGGTAATGCAGTTCTTTGGTTGGTCTTTTCATCCATATGCCTTCTATATGTATTGTTCCAAAAAAATTTCTAAGGATTTTGCGTTCAATTTTTTCAACTTCTGTGATGCCTGAAGTCACAATCGTGGTCGATTCTGATGCACATGGTGCTTCTGGCAGTACAACTGTGTTGTAATGTCTGAGTGTGGCCTGTCTTGATATATTTATTTTGTTATAATGTGCCCGTGTGAGTCTGTATGCCCTTTGAAGTTTTTTCTGATCTTTCCACATCCAATGCCTTGTTCGATCCACCTGTTTGTTTGTATTCCCCTAGATATTTGAATTTCTCGACTCTTTTTATGTTTCCATATACTTCAGTGCTTCTTGTGCTTCATGTTCATTGTTGTTGAGTATCGCTAGGTCATCCGCAGATGCCAGGCATCTTATAATTGTTCTGGTATTACGTGTTCTTCTTAACTGTACTCCTTTGACCTGCGTTTCCCATTGTTTGACAACTTTGTCCAATACCATGTTGAATACAAGCGGTGATAGTCCGTCTCCTTGCCTGACTCCAGTGCGTATTTCGAATGGTTCCGAGGTTTCTCCCATAAATTTTATTTTAGATGTGGCATCCATGAGTGTATGATGTATTAGAGCCCTTGTCTTCTTGTCTATGCCGTGTTCTTTCATTATGTCACAGAGTGTTTGTCTGTGTATGGAGTCGTATGCATCTTGAAATCCACAAATTTGATTACGGTGTTGTTCGTTTGTCTTATTTACAGGAGTGTTCTCAGGTTCCAGATCTGTTTCGATGCATGATCTTCCTTTTCTAAAACCTGCCTGGAATTTACTATTTGTGGGTCTGCCTGAGATTCTAGCCTGTTGAGTAATGCTTTAGAGAGAATTTTATAAGTAACTGGCGGCACAGAGTTACCTCTGTAATTGTTGGGATCTGTCCTGTCGCCCTTTTTACGAAGGTGATTGATTAGTGCACACTTCTATTCTTGCTGGATTTTCTCTGACCCAAACTTCTGTGATAATTCTATGAATTTTCTTTGTGATGTCTTCGTCTACAAGCTTCCAGATCTCGGCGATAATGCCATATTCTCCTGGCGCTCTGTTGCTTTTCAGTTGTTGTACGATCTCCTCTATCTCTTCCAATGTGGGTGGTGTAGAATCTGGACTTGGTGTGTGGTGTGTTTTCTAGGATGGCAAATTTTAGGATGGCAAATTTCTAGGATGGCATATTTGAGCATGAACATTGCATCTAACTAGCGTACAAAATAAGTTGAAAAATGTTTCCGTTTCCATTCACTTGACCACACGCGGTTTTTTTAATTGATTTCTTCAGCAACATACATGATACGAGCACGTTGTTCCATACGTGTTTGTGCAGTCCTTTGGTAAACAACATCCTTCATCCACCCCCATACGTAATTATCTAGGCATTTATAGTTTGTCGAATAACTCTGTAAATATTGGGAATAGGACCCACATTCATATGACATATTTTGCTCCAAATGATACTGCGTCCATAATACAGTCGCTTTTAGATATATTTCATCATATACAAGAGTACTTGCCTCCCACCTAGGCGAAGCGGTGGGGTCGCTCTTGGATTTCCGTACGTCGAAGTCGTGCCGGGCGGTGCCGCTGGTCCTCAGGTTTTCTCGGGGATATCCCATTCCCCCTGCCCATGCATTCTGGTGTTGCTCCATACTCACCTCGCTTCACCCTCACCGACTCTCAAGACCCCGAAGTTCAGAGCCACTCATTCTTCTCCACTCCAAGCCGTCCTCCCGTGGTGCAGTCGGTTGGTGCGTCACCGATATGGGGTGCGGGAGTCTCTGGGTTCGAATCCCGGGTAACGGATGGGTGTTAATTTAAGTTATGTTATAAGTCAGTCTGTAAGCCGTCCCTTGTTAAGTGGAGAGATTTGGGCGGCTCTCAACAGCGAGATCTTCAGAGCCGATGGGGGTGATTGAGGTGAGTATGGAGCAGCGCCGTAATAAAGGGGCGCGGGGAACGGGAGATCCGCGAGAAAACCCGCGGACCAATGGCATCGTCCGGCTCATGCGAAAATACGGACTTACCCGACCGGCATTGAAACTGGATCGCCTTGGTGGGAGGCGAGCAGGCTAACCGCTCAGCCATAGTGACCTTAATCCCCTGCTAATCTTTCAAGCATAAAACCGTGGTACGTTAGATATCCCTGTACAATACAATTCTCCAGTCCACTATAATCCGAGATACAACAGAATGAACTACATGACAAACTTCTAACCAAAGGATGTGAAACCAAGTACGAGAATATGAAAGTGCTACTTTTAATATTAACCTAGCCAACGTCCAGGCGAAACACGCATGCTATTTTCTATGCATGACATGCAAAATGTAATTCATCGTTTTCGCATAAGAAAATCAGTCGCTCCAAACTACAACCATTTTTATATCTCAACATAAACAACCAGTAAAACTGAATATAATAATATAATGAATTAAGAATAACATAATCTGGTAATATGGTACTTTAGTTGAGTTAATAACGGCAATAATGGCAGCTATGGTTATATCGGTGATAATCTTGTGAGACAAGATCAATTGGTTTCAAAAATAATATAGGATTTTAATTTTGTGATGTAGACTGAAAAAGTATTTGCAAATGAAATCCCAACCCTAAAAATATCGTTAACGTTAGTACTCATTGCGTGAAAAACGTGATACAAATAATGTTGAAATAAATTTTACTGAGGCAGAGCGTTCTCATAATGGTTAGAAAATACGTTTTTTTTTTTAAATATATGTTAGTAATTATTTCCTTGTTAGGAAATATATTAAAAATGATTTGCCACGTTACTAAATTTTTTAATATTTCATTTTGGCAAGAGTATGGAAAATTAATGTATTAAGATTTGTATTTATCTATAATTTAGGAAATAAATCAATATACATATCACTGAATAAAATTTACGGTCGTTTACCAGTTCAAGTAATATAATTGCAATAAATGTAAAACCTGTCCTTTAAGAGCAGATGAACAACATAAATATTTAAAAACGTCAGCTGACTATTAAGTAAAGTTAATAAATAAATAAATATATATGTGTGTGTGTGTGTGTGTTCCTGAACATGAAACTCTCTGACATGGTAGTAAATACGATCTTCTTGAAAAATATATTAATCAACATTGTTTTTATGTGACGTATACTGTTTTTATCTGATATATGTATACACGTCTATTAATTATAATATCTAAGCTGTTATTTTATCAGTAAAACTTCATGATGAGAAACTAACGTGGAGAGGCCTTAAACAATGTTAAACAGAACTAATGAAAAATTCAAACACATCTCCGTCTTACCCAGAATCGGATCTCAGTGGTGGAGTGAAGCGGTCTGAACTACTCTGAACAACGAAGTGTCTTGAGAGTCAATGAGGATGAAGCTAAGGTGGATATGGAGCGGGGAAACGGGAGATACCCGAGAAAACCCACTGATCAGCGGTACTATTCCTACGTGCAGAAATCCTGGTGGGATCCCACAAGGAATCGAACCAGGTTCGCCTTGGTTATTGCGATATTGGAACAATTTTGCTGTTGCGCGTCAATTATTTCTTTATAACGTAAACGCCTCCAGGAAAACATAAGTGAATATTTTATTTTTGGGAGTAACATTAAATCCTCACTACATAATAAATAGGACACGAATGCTATACTTTCATCAGTTGATATCATTGATGTGTTCTTTTTCTACTCAGAATGACAATTTGAATACGTTTTGTTGTGTTGACGTTGATTTTTCTATTTTAACTAAACTAGAATATTTTTATTGTAATTACGGCACGTCATAATTCCATTATGATGAGTGATAGGGTAGAAAAAGACTAGAACACAAACAACAAGTTATATACCTAGGCGAATTATGGTCACAGAGTTTTAGAAAATTTTATATTTTTGTTGTTCAAGTAATAAATATAGCTTATGGATTCACATACATAACTGTTCGTTTACAATAAATGTGATGTAAATTTAATTACTCTAATTATTCCGGGTGTAATATAAGACATTATTATGTGCAATTTGTAATTTTCACCTTCTTGTAATACATATTATGTTACGTTTAAATGACATAATAAAACACCTATTCAAAATGTATTTTGACAAGCAATTTATATACCATTACACTCAGTCATAAAACTTGAAGTAAATGGGCAGCTTTAAATTTCAGCTTCTTCGTAGAATTGTTTATTCCTATTTAAAATGCTGTTTATGAAATCAAGACTTCTAAAAAAAAATTTTCGTTCTCCAGACACCTCAGTAAAATGCAGTTATCACGTCTGACAGGTGTAACTGAAGGATTATGATACATATTTTAATACTACGTATCAATTTATATCATCTCTCGTGCCTGGGAAAACTGCTGTGCTAATTTTTTTCGTCTTCAGTCTTGTTTTTCTATCACCGGCATCTGCTTCGCAATGGCAAACGTCCAAAAATCTCCGTCTAATTATTCACCCGCATCGCACTGTCAATTCAAACATCACATCATATTCACAGCAAGATTAGTTAAAATCGAGTGAATCTGAAATACATTTCACAATTTTTTAAACGCTTTGTTAAATTTTGAATTTCCGCTACTGGGATTTTATTTCTCGATCCACTTTTTTTTGCACATCCAAGAGATACCATTTTAATGTAATAATTAAAACGACTGTCACTCGTGGTAGATCGAAAAGGTATTGCTGTATATAATAGTCAATATGTAAATAATATTATCAGTTAATGTCCCCAATCGTCGTAAACCATATTTACAATGAGTACCACAATATTTATGGCGCAAATCTTGTCCTTGGATATCACACGGTAAACTAAAGGTCCAGAAAATTAAACGCGTATAATGACGGAAATGCACAGTTGGTCACTCACACGTAACTTTGGGGGATTGTACTCTTTAACAGTTCTAATGGTAGAAGTAACGGAATGAAAATACAAAAATAATTACTTATCCAAACGTTATTGTTATGTACCTCACAGAACAAATCCTCCAAAATTGACTGTCATGACTGAATTTGAAAAAAAAAAAGAAAACAAAACGCACAGACATACATTCAAGTAAACACTACAGCCTCACAGCTAGTTGAATAGTGCGAAACCATGATCCATTATGACATACGTAAAAAAAAAATAAAGACTGTTCACAATCAAGTGAGAACTTTTTAAATTAAACAACCATAGAAAAATGGCACTGCCTCCTGCCTGCATATATTTAAACGGGCGCACTGAGTGACATGTGCCCAGTAAAGTTGGTACCGATGGACGGAAAGTAGTTCCATATCTTAACGTTGAATAAAAAGTGGTAGGTAGCAATGTATGATAACTTAAATGATTTTTTTCGCTTTCAGATTTTTTAATGCATCGAAGTGTAAAAATTACCACACTTGAAAAATATTTATTTTTCTTATTATTTCACACTTTCAAATGACCGAGGCATGAGTTAAGTGGCGAGGTCCATGACAATGTTAGTTTTACATAATGCGGCAGAATACACAGCGCGCAGGGATGACAGAATTGCTCGTTTCACCGTGAACAGCTTACAGACATTTAAACCGACACCAGTCTCTGATAGCAGGTGACGTTATTATATGTCACAAATAAAACCGAAGGAAATAAAGTAGCGTCGTGTACTCTCACCTTCATTCCCGGGCGTGGGTAAGTAATTCAGACTATGGTAGTGAGAAGGAAGCCAACGTCAAGAGCCTTACATTGTGAAGATATTTCAGAGCTCTCTTGTGGCCCCTAAAGGCTTCGCTGATAAATAGTGGTGCAAAAAATGTCAACCTCACAACAAAAGAAAATTTTAATGATAATTAATTTACCAAAATTATCCATTTCAATATTTCAAATATTACACTATCTTTAAAGATAATAAACTTGCATATGAAGCCACGGTAGGTGGTGTAGGATCATCAACTCGCTTGCGTCAGCGTGAGAAGTACGTCTACGTAATGAGAGAGTCACAGTCATGACCATACAATCTGACGTCACAAGAGCAGTAAACAGAATTGCGAAGGTCACAGACCCAATTCAAAGACGGAGAGCACAATTACTTCCCAGAATCTCTTTACAAAATATGTCTTATTTCACACTTTAATAAGCAGATAATAGTATAATTGCAAGTACGAAGGCTAGGTATCTCCTTACACCTAATTACACGTTGGGCCCTAACCTCCTTTCTCTAACTCCCCACCGTAGCGAGGACTTTACAACCAACCGTATTTCCGCTGCCGTGAAGCATACGTCGTGGACACTATGGACCCGAATCACTGTACTATACTCACCTGTCCCCAGAGCTGGCGACCAGCTCTCGTTGAGCATGGAGGTGATGTAGCAAGCAACCAAGTGACTGTCTGAGCTTGGTTGGAAACCACTTAGCAATATTACTGAGAGCGAGCCCGCGCGAGGCGAGGAGTATGTTTTACTAACATGATTGAGCAACACCCCGTGGCATCGACGATATAGCACGCGCGGAGGTACGAAACAAGGCCTGTCGCCAGACAGTCGCCACCCAGAGGACGCGAGGCATTCCGGGACCGCCTCTGTACGAGTGTGTCGTCAAACAGCGTTCAGCATCACACTAGGGAATTATAAATCCATAGGGAACTGCAAGAGACTGCTGGATAAATATACGTGGCTGATGGTATTAACTGGAGCCAATTAGCATATAATCATTCCCCCGTTTCAGAACAAGCTTGTGTACTAAGTTGTAGACTTGTGTTTTTTGAGCATTTATAATGTATAAAGAAGTGAGACATTACCCCTGTGATCCATTTAGCTACACCTCGCCTTTGTTATAAGCTTTTGATACCGTCTGACTCATTCCCAAATATGATTAGGATAAGCCCATAAGGCATAAGACCTGATTCGCTACACTGGTGGAGGCTAGAGTTCTATTTCCACCTCCCTGTAACAATGTTCTACCTATTCCCATGTAATTTAATAATCATTTCATTACGTGTATTGAAAAAAAATGAATATTTAATAATTTTAATAACAATAAGATCAAGCCACCTTGCCCGCATTATTGATATTAGATATCCCCTCCCACCCACGCGAGGATATATAACATACAGTTTCAATTAAAATTATTGCAGACACCACATAATTAAAATCCTCTTAAAGCACTGTACGAGAGGGCAGGTGACAGCGGGTTACGTCAGCACGAACGAAACTATTTTCGAGCGACGCCAGCAGCAGCGAGTGCGACAAGCTCGCGCGGGCGTAAACTGCCACACTACCCGCTACCAGCCGTCACAACTAGAGATCATTTCACAAATTTAATCGGGCATTTTCCCCTATTTTCATTTCCCGCCTGAGCGAGGAAACATTCACATTAGATCTCTCGAACAGTTACAAGCAAATACGAGAACCAAAAAAATGGAACACGTGGAAATGGCCACCGGACGTCACCGAGAGGCAATAATGGTGAACCGAAGCGCGAAAACGGGAAAAAGAAAACCGCACGATGTCGCACGAGCAGTGCAGAGATGGCACGTGACGATGGGGAATTGCCACGGAAAAGGTTCTCAAAAATTATCATATCGCGGCAGGGTCTCCCACGAGTGTAAAGCCACTCATATTCATTATATAAACTATATAGAGGTTGTCATAAGTAATCAAAGTTAGCCTATGCAGTTAATTCTGTTTTAAAATAGACCAAGGTTATTAGTAATGATATATTCGTAGTATGTAAGTAAATCAAACATGTATTACCATTATAGAAGGTATTCACTTTAGTATATTGAGACTCACAGCTAGTTGAAAGTTAATATTATTTCTAGGTGAATATTAAATGAAATGCTATTTAGTGGGACAGTGGCTTAGTGATATATAAGAGAAATGTTCAGTATTTTTCATAAAGTTTTAAATTAACTATATTAGAAATTATCAGCCAATGTAATAATTTAAATGAATTTTAGAATGTTTTACAGCAAGTTCATTATTACAGACATTTCATTACTAATGTCAAGGCAGAATAGAGAGATTTCAGTGAGCATTTGAGTAAATTCATCATCATAGTTCTATAGAGAACAGAGGCGTGGCACATTGAATAAATTTTATAGCTTAACAGACCAAACATTTAACTCTGTTAGAATTGCTGCAATTAAAATTGTTAATACGTATGTTATCTTGCACGTTCAGGCTTAAATAATGACGGGTCGGGTGTAAGTAAATTGAAAGTATATTGCTCGTAGCACAGAGTAGGACTTGACGTTTTTTTACAGGGTAGACACTGTCAAGTCGTCAACGCAGTGAATTTCGTAGCGCACAGCAGGGCGCAGCCAGCAGGAGCGCATCGTCGACCGGATGACTTGCGACCCAGGTATTGAGCAAAGGCATCACATTATCAGCCAACCTCACTCCCCCTACCCTCACCATCACGACCAGCCAGGCGGCGGCGGCGGCCGGGAGTGTAAACAACGTGTTACAATCGCATGTGTTTTACAAACGAGCGCCTTGCGTGTGCATACCCTAGTTACACATCGCCACTACATCCCAAGTTCAGAACATATGGCCACCTCACTAGAGTTATTATGTGTATTAATAAAACCGATTACTACTACGCAGTGTTAATTAAAAATATTTCGTACGGCCCTACGTATATTCGAGATTAAAATAACTTAAATAACCTGTACTTACTATGTTTATATCATAAAATAAGTATACGTGGTAATTAGATATACATATCCACTATAATAAAAGGCAGGGGAGTGTTTCAGTATATAAACACATGTAGAATAATGTTTTAAACGTCGTGATATAAATTTTAATATTATTGATTAAAGATATTCTCTTTTCAACAAACATTAATAGCACAAGTCAGATAACTTACTAAGGCTAATTGGCGGATTGCTTGTTCTGACGAATAGTTATCTGCAGTCATATACTTTCCCTCGTTTCAAAACCGTTTGATATAAAATTGAAGTGTTTCATGACCATTCAGTAGATATAAATTAGTTAAATAATGTATAAGGTAGAAGACTCATCCCACATGAAAGTGTTGTAGGTCGTGGAAGGACATGGGATGACAAAACACTCAACCCAGCACGTCAACAGTTAACTACGCCATCTACGTTATCAGCTCCGGAGTCTGCGAGCTGACGACACACCGAGGCTGTGATTAATCACGCGCGCGCGTAGGAGCGACGCAATCAGCGCGCGTTTAATCTCGGGTACTATCCACACAATCTTTTGAAATACACATCTCAATGATACGAAAACCGGCTGGCACAAACAACTACACTGATACACATTACAAACACAGTGTGCTAGCCAAGATTGTTTACATTTTTAAGAAATGTAATTCTATTGGTAATTTCTTGCTTCGGAAAAATGACGTCTATATGTTACACTCAGAACTGTTTAATTATAGATGTTATGCCAAGTGTACTATATTGGTATATCTATTCAATATTGTCTATTGCTTAATTACTATATAAATGCTATTTTATTATATCATTACTTTCTCCATGGACGTATGTCGTTAGCAGCCATACTGCACATGTATTTTTATAAATCCATTATATTTTCTCACGCAAAAGGCAGAAGAGGTGAAACATCACAGTTTTATTATATTATTAATTCTATGTAATTTCACTATGTGATATGTAACAGGTATACATTGCAATTCTCCATGTGTAACCTTTACACATAGTATGCATTTAATATAACCATGTTCTGCAACACACTAGTTATTTGCTACATGGCAAATATATGTCAAGTGTATTACCACATGGAATAAAAACAATTATTATTCTCTTTTATGTCAACAACACCTCTTTTATACACGGTAGAATATACTGAAATGTACTGAGATACACACATATATATATATAGTAAGGACCCCTTTTGTTGACGAAACACTAATACTTAGAATCAAACCAATGCCAGTGTTTGAACAAAAACCTTGTTTTCAGGCATTAGCACACAAAAGTAATAATGGTGACGCAAATTTGCAGCGAACACAATAAGTTTATTAATGATGCCACCCAGGGAGATACGTGTAAATTGTAAAATACAAACTAATTTAGATTAAAGCAACCCTCTCACACCCTATCCTTAGTAATTAAACGCAGAAGAGGGGATCGCGATTTTTGAAATATTTTGTGTGCAGGTAAAGATAGGCAATCATAAATCTATGTTTAATTACAACCACCATGCCATTTCCTCGTTTAGCGATATCGCTTAGTCTTAGACTTCTTTAATATGATTATAAATATATTAAGATACAATTCTAATATATGCATATATATGTATTAGTTAAACTCAACATTTAAATGCAATACTAGTATGTCTCACTTAGTATGTTTAGTTTCAATGTATAGAATGTATGATGGATCCAACCCAACTTATTTTTCAGCGACAATTAACTCCATCTAATGTATGTCAATAATATAACACAAATAATTATATTATGTTTTCTATCTAAGAAATTTTGTTACGGGCGGAACTTATAATGTTTTAAATTACAATCTAGTTCACCTTGGTAATGACATTGCATTGTTAATTACTTCAAATATTACACTAACTTTAAAGATAATAAACTTGCATATGAAGCCACGGTAGGTGGTGTAGGATCATCAACTCGCTTGCGTCAGCGTGAGAAGTACGTCTACGTCATGAGAGAGTCACAGTCATGACCATACAATCTGACGTCACAAGAGCAGTAAACAGAATTGCGAAGGTCACAGACCCAATTCAAAGACGGAGAGCACAATTACTTCCCAGAATCTCTTTACAAAATATGTCTTATTTCACACTTTAATAAGCAGTTAATAGTATAAGTGCAAGTACGAAGGCTAGGTATCTCCTTACACCTAATTCCACGTTGGGCCCTAACCTCCTTTCTCTAACTCCCCACCGTAGCGAGGACTTTACAACCAACCGTATTCCCACTGCCGTGAAGCATACGTCGTGGACACTATGGACCCGAACCACTGTACTATACTCACCTGTCCCCAGAGCTGGCGACCAGCTCTCGTTGAGCATGGAGGTGATGTAGCAAGCAACCAAGTGACTTCCTGAGCTTGGTTGGAAACCACTTAGCAATATTACTGAGAGCGAGCCCGCGCGAGGCGAGGAGTATGTTTTACTAACATGATTGAGCAACACCCCGTGGCATCGACGATATAGCACGCGCGGAGGTACGAAACAAGGCCTGTCGCCGACCTGCCGCCAGACAGTCGCCACCCAGAGGACGCGAGGCATTCCGGGACCGCCTCTGTACGAGAGTGTCGTCAAACAGCGTTCAGCATCACACTAGGGAATTATAAATCCATAGGGAACTGCAAGAGACTGCTGGATAAATATACGTGGCTGATGGTATTAACTGGATTCAGTTAGCATACAATCATCCCCCCCGTTTGAGAACACACAAACTTTCGATACCGCCTGACTCTTCTCCAATTACGATTGGCGAAAGACTATGCTTGAATACGTAAAATACGACGGGACCTCCAAGAACGAGTGGGTAAAGTTTTTGCACGTGTTGAGTTCAAATAAACGGCTGAATACAACGCACATCAGTCTGTATTTACATCAGTGAGTTTACACTACATTCGCACAACGTATTGGGTGGTAACCTATCACTTGGGTTATCAGGTTCGTGATATCCTACATGATTTGCTTCTCTAATGTAAGTGGGTGAAAAAGGATATCGTTATTTACACATAGATTTGTATTCCGCTTTCAAGGGAAAATTTTAATACTTCGTAGAGTATCAGGTGCCCAGCGCGGTGCCTTCTGAGTGTTGTCAGGGCTATATCATTTTAATGACATCTTAATCGTGAACAATAATTTGTGGTTATTATTTATTGGTTAACCTTTACATTTTTAAAGAGTGAATTTTTGTATTTTTCACAAAGTATAAAAAAAACTTTCGAAGTTAAACTTTGATTGTTGTAGAGATAAGCCACATTTGTACCGACACAATGCTCATAAATAGATTTGGACTTGAACAACCATACGTTTGGCTTCCACGCTATAAGATGATATGCCATCACACTGACGGCAGAAAACTCGTAAAAAAGAATTTAATTAACTGTGGAATGTAAAATTAAAAGAACCATGCCAATTTTCAAGCAGTCGCACACGTTATTAAATTTTCATGAGGTCTTATTACGAGTATAGCTAATCAAATTTATTCCCTGGCACAAAAACGCAGCCAACATCCACGTTTTATATTCAATTCTCTTTGTGTACCTAGAAGTGTGAAACATACAGAAAATTCCGTCCAGCATGACCATTTCATTTACATATCAGTCCACCTGTAATTAAATTGTCCGTTTGCTAAGTATGAAACATACGCAGCTTTATTAAAACAGAACACGTTAAAAGAAAACGTTTATTACGTTCATAACATTATGAAGGCTAGCTAAGTTAAATAACATGCACATGGAAAACTGCACTCTACAATTTTTTTGTTCTTTTGCAAGAAAAATCCTTGGAAACCCAGTCCCCAAGAAAATGCTTTGTAAATTTACAAAGAGTTTCCTTGTAAATTCTGCAAGGCTGTTATTTGTAATACTACAAATGATCGCCTTGTATTACAACTCACATTACTGAGAAGTGTACATGAAATTACTTTTTTTTCTCTTCTAGAAAACAAATGTGATAAATTAATAACAGAGAATAACTAAAAAAATATATTTCCAAATATAATTTACGGAAAAAATGTCTAAATTTTGCCAGCACTGAGACAAGAACCCACACGCCTCGTATCACTAGTCGGCACCCTTAACCACAAGACAAACTTGATTCCAGTTTCGGGGCGAAGATATTCAATTTAGGTATATTTTTACTTCAAGTTTCGAAACTAGAGTCAAAAAATGTTTGCTTTCCGCACGATTCGTCTTAAATTTCTTTCTTTTACTACCCGAGCTGTTCTCAAACATAAAAAGCAGTCAAGTATATATTTTTTGGTAGTCAATTAAGTCTTTGGTCGACTTCAGGTGCAGTACGACATACGAAAGGTACACTTACACAAACCATTTTCTTAAAACACCCTTATTTTAAATACCCGTATCAATAGAAAATATTTTGTAAAAATATTTTCCAGTGTCACTACACTAATTTTAGCATAAGTATGTTTTAGGGGACTTAAACCTCATAAAATTTCCGTCTTTTACATTCGTAATTACATTACAAATCCCTGCTGTGATAGGTTGGAAATAAAAAAAAGGTATGGAAGGCAGACTGGCTTCCCCCCCCCCCCCCCCCGCCCCCCCCCCCCTGAATATAACTATTTCATGCAAAGCAAATGTTGATTTTATCTTTATTCAGAAATTAATGTCTCAATTTACATGTTCTTTAATTTTGCGGAGTGCATTCCATAGGAGTGTTACTTCATACAAAACAAAAACATTAAATATAGGTATCAGTGATCGCCACATTTTTCGAATTACACAATTTTCGAATAAATGACCGTATCGTTATATTTAGTTCGTTCGTTCTAAAGAACTTTCTTACGTGTCTTTGTTATTCGCGTCTGATAAAGACGATAAAAACACTCTTTTCCGAGGGGTCTGAAAATATAAATAGAGATTATCTCCGTGTAAACCAGGAAACAAATTTTGAGCAGAGGGGCGTGGATAGCAAGAACATTTTATCTCACTGAAACGCTTTCATATACTACAGTGTGTATGCTAACAGTAGCATGGTGTACGTTTGTTTGAAACACTTATACGAAATGCCAATACTAAGACTAACTGTGTCGAAAGACTTGATGAGCGACACTTCACGGTATGTGACGGCACTTTCTGCCGGCGCAGAAACTGACAACTTGCCTTGTGCACTGCCTGTTGTGTTTCTCCAGAGTTTCCTCTCCGCCCGATATCAGAGAGGGGATTCGCGTAGATCGGGCAGTGAATTTGTTGTTTACGGGCACTCGGTGTTTGTAAACTTTGTCATTACCCACTTCCCCTCGAGTGGAGTGCCTTGTTTTATTTATTTCCTTGCAGTGGCTCACAAATAAATTGCAGCATCCCTCTCTCGTTCGCATGTTCGGTTATTTTCAAATAACGTCGGTTGTCCCATCGCCATGCCTGGGAGCTTCAGGTTGTATAGCTCATAGTTTTTACTAAAATAACAGAGGAACCATATATAAATTTTATGGAACATTTTTAAGGACTTCGTATTTAAAAAAACGATGTTTATAAAATCTAAGGAAAAAGTTGTCACGCAGCTTATAAACTAAGTAATATAATTTTTTAAAGGCTGATATAATAGAAAATGTTTTTCATTTTCCTAGCTGATTTAATTGCGCTCTGGTAAAATGAGCACTTATCAGCATTGTTTATTTATATCTTTTTTCAAAATGCATTAGTCATGTACAGAAATATATACAATGTGTGGTTAAATTATCCGCTCAATTAGTCACATTACGAATTGATAGCACAAACTTTTTGTGTTTTCATTTACGTCAATTAACTTGTTTGTAATTAATTTGTAGGAAAATATCCAGACTTATTTAATTACCAGGAATTTTTTCCAGAGTAATTATTCTGATAGGTAAATATTTTTAACATTAATTTAAATATTATCTTTTTATTATTTATACTCATATGAGATGAAATAAGTTTATTGTGACATTCACAGTATATTACAGTGTAATTTACTACAAATTCAGTATATAAGTTAAATATTACTAAAATTATTTGTATTGGAAAATACTAAAATTTATTTCGGCAACCTGTAACTTTAACTGATAAAAAAAATTTGTGCTCTTTATTTTGAAATAATACGAAATGGCACTTTTCTAAATTTTTAGCATTAAACTACAAAACGTTTTGTGCAGTAAGATGAACTAGATAACAGTTTAAGAAAATGTTTGAATTACTGCAGCTGGCACAAGTATTCATTTTAAAATGAATCACGGAACACGCATTAAATGCAACGATTGCGCAACCAGCTATAAAACAATTGATATAATAACTTAAGAATTTAATTTGCAGATCTATGAAAAAACTACAAATCGTTCTGGCAAAATAAATTAATTTACCTTAAATATTCATAACCCATTAAAGTAAATTTACACGTTATTGCAATCGTTAGAGGTTAACACCTTTGCCTTTTAACAAACATGTTTTAATACTGTTCACTCGCATTGGAGGACAAAAAATTAAAATAATATTATTATACTTATAAAAGTTACAAATAGAACGAAGCATCCTCATAATCGCGTAACTTACATGTCACATGGAAAGCATTGAAATATTGAATTGAAATTATTGAATTTCACTGCTTGTTAGAGGTGCTGAGCTCGTACTGTTGTAATAAGCAATTATTAGCAGAATCATTAATTATTACGAGAACATAAGTAATACCATTCCTAATTCTTTGCAAAAAAAATGCTACTATGATGGATCAACTCATTAAAACCTTTCTAAAGAGCCCCGAAAACACCTCTCTAAAATAAAATGCAAATGCAGTAGAGAAACAAATTAATTTGGAAAGACAACCTGATACAGTGTTACTACTAACAGGTCTAATCTTAGACTGAAAGTTCATTACGCCCTCCCGTGCAACGATCTCATGCCGTTGCCAAAATGCCAGCTCCTGATATTTGTCATTGCTGGGCCAAGAATACAGTACAAAGACTTTCCTCCCTTGCATTAATCTTATTTGGATGAACGCGAAGAATTATTGAACTTTTGGTAGGGTGCCAGGGTTGTGCCATTGTAGACACATTCAGAAGAAAAAATCTCACACATCAAGACATTTTTCTCTAAAAAGAATAAAATTCATATAGCCATCCCAAATACAGAAAATAGCATGGGAATAAGTGTTTTGTGAAATTTATACTAAAATCTTCTGTAAAATCCAATTATTCCGTGAATTATTCAACAAACTATGATCTAAGCCATTTTAATTTGGTGAGTTATACAAGTGAAACAGTACTAAGTGATAACACACACTGAACAACTTTATCAAAATACGCTAAATTACTTTTGGTGGTTTTGAGTTTAACAAATTCGTTCGACCTCTGTTGTGCAATTTTAAGATACCTGTGTCACAGCCACTAGAAGTCCTCTTAAGGTTGAAGTAAAGCAACTGTCTACAGAGCTCTGCAACCGACTACAAAACGTGAGGAATTCATAACAATAGTCAACAATTGTCAGAAAAGTGCGATTTATGCTGAATATGAAAGAAGAATACATGTATTTTGCAACATAAAAAAATATTTGACTAAAATGTACTTCTAAATGTAAAAAAAAAAAAATCGATTAAAATAGTCTGTATTTTTAACCAAATTTAAGCGCATTTCCATTCTGGATTCTTCTGAAAGCAGAATTTACAAGAAAATTTTCTTCAATCATTATGACGATATTCCATGAAAAATTACTATGCAGTTTTCCCCTGTCATCTTGAAATTTAAATTTTAATTGATAAGAAAGAATAATGATTTCACTGTTTTAAGTAAAAATTACCACGTGCATGTGACTGAAATAACAGTTAAAAAAAAATCCAAGTGTAAAATTTTAGTTGACCCACTTATGCAAATTTCCTTGTACACGAGCAGCCCGCAAACAGTTTCCGTAATAAATAAGCCTTCGTATTGCACCCGCAGACGCAGGTGGCTTTATCATGCTTCTTGACTGTTGTGTGCTGTTGGCCACATCTGGGCTCTGTTCAGATAACTTGCATGTAGCGAAATACAATCTACCTATAAGCTGCCTGATTGGCGTGGCCAGCTGTATCTCAAGCACGCTGGCACCGCCAGTGGGCCATAAGTGGCAGCAGAGGCCTGATAGTTTACTGCTTCTAGCCTGCCATAAGTTAACTAACTGCTGTCAGCCAATTGTTAAGAAGCCACTTTTGGCCCAGCTATTGTTAGGGGTAGTGAAATTTCGCGAAAATATCTCAAAACAAGTTATATTTCAATACACTGTAGGATCATTTAACTATCTTGATTGGCTTCTTACACATTACCTTTTCTATAATTTCAGAATTGGTAATTTTTTTTAAGAACGTGGATTCGAACTCACAACCCTTGCATACTCAATCTAGAATGCTACAGGCCTTTCACGATAAGTGAGCACATTTGAAACCCTAGTTACTTTTTTCTTTCAGCCAATTTACATCCTTCCACTATTTGTTAATGTAAACTCCGGCTACGTGAGTAATAAACACAGTGTATACATTCACCATACCCAAAACCAAAAGTCTGACGCCATAATGAAATGTATTTATTGATTATTATGTCTGATGAAACATCTTAAAAAAGTGCTCTCTTTACCGTGAACGGCCTATACCCACTACTGTACCATGCATTCACGCAGGACCTTCTAAGTAAAGATGAATACTTTTAGTATATAAAATGTGCATTGTTAACATTTACTTTTGATACAGTTTGTTACAATTTCTCAAAAGTTATCGGGCTAAGCCAGGTTCGTAAAATGATTGAGGTCTTGATTGCATTTTATTAAAAATAATTACAAAGAAAATTCTCTAGTCTCAGCAACTCACAATAAATTAATATATCTTGCTGTTTGCGATTAATAAATCCAATGAGTACAATTTGAAATTACCTCAAAGCCATCAATGTAATTAAATAACCAAAATCATTCTCAGTAAGCAGTGAATCAAAAATATATTTAATTAATATATAAATTATAAGTTCGTAATTGGCTGTTCCAATATTTACAGTAAAGTCCGTATAACATATTCATACAATTACACCACAGTTTAGTCCATATTCCACCAGTCCGAATTGTTCTAGAGTTCTCCGAGAGCCCTCATGCACAGTAGCGCATTCGCTCGACGAGTTTCACGCCCTCTCGTCCGTTCACACCACAAGCACCTCTTCCGCCGTCGTCTCGCAATCTCCCGTCGTTGTCCGCCCTCTTCACCGATGTCCCTCGCGGCACTTGACTTCGCACGGTCACCGCACTCGCCAAAAGATTTCTGCCAACAGACTGCCGACCCTCGGGCCGCAATGATAGTTATAGGGTCGTCGGTCACCGCCCAGAAATTCCTCCAAATGCCGCATTGCGCCGAGGGGTTTCAGTGCACAGAATATTCTTGCGCATTCTCTTAATTCGTTGGCTTCTTCAACAATGGGTTGAGTGGGGCGGGGAGCGGAGACTGTGGCGCCAGTCAGGTCAGCTGCTTATAATTTCCCCGGCTGCCGGCCGCCCGAAGCAGACCGCCAGGAGAGAAAGGAGAGTCGAGGTCGGTCAGTGCCCCCCTCACAAACTCTCCGAGCCGGACCGAGCGCGCCTGATGCTTGTTCCGCGCGCCTAGGAGGATACACGTCAAATACGGATACACAAAACACAGACGTGACGTGATGTCACGTAATATGGCGTGGGATAACATAACGTCGAAATGCGGATATGCAAAACACAGACGTGACGTGATGTCACGTCATATGGCGTGAGGTCATCACGTAAAGTGCGGATACACACAACACTGACGTGATGTGGCGTCATATCATATGGCATTTTAATTCTGTGTGCGTGTGTGTGGAATCACTGCATTTTAGTACGAGGTGAGCTGGAGCGCACTACATTCTACAATTTTCAGAGGGTTGCTGGCTGAACTTGACGCGGAAGAGGATATAATTGCAGGTGTAACATATGTGCTTGCTTCACAGTATACGCGGAGTGTTTGGGTTCATTCCATTAACCAGTTGAGGTGGGTACACGGTGAGTTTCACCAACTGATGCCAGAACTTCTGGAAGATGAAAATCATTTCTTAATGTACTACAGAATGTCAAATGATCAGTTCTACTTCATTTTAAACATGATCTCCTTGGAGCTAGAGAAGTGCAACACTCAAATGACGGAACAAATTGAACCTGACGAGAGATTCGCTGTATGTTTGAGGTATGTTGATATTAAATGTTAAAACAGCAGAACAATAAAAGATACAACGTTTACTGTCGGTTTTACGTTAAGTAGTAAATCCCGTACATGTAGGCTATTTATTTTAACAGTATGGAAAATAATGAGACAAAGAATTACAAAACATTGGAGCTGCCAAATCGATGTGCTGTTCATTAGAGGGGGAGAGGGAGGGGCACATGGGGAAGGTGTACCTGAGGAAACGTTCTCGGAAGCAGTAGCTGGTGAATGTTGAACCTGATAGGGAATAATTGTGCTCACGATTGTCTGAGCATCTCGCAACTCGGCCTGGAAAAAACGGCGTTGCTGACTTCCATCTTTGCTCTTACTTGTTCTTGGCAGCTTAGTTTCCTGACACTTTTAGCCATACAAAAAAAAACAGTTCGAAGTCATCAGCTTCAGACACTTGGAACGTGGTCGGTGTACATTGTTGGGAGATGATTTTTGAACGCAAACGACTTTTATCTTTCATTATGGATACCATCTCACTTACGGTAGCCTCCAATCTTGTTTTTTTTTTCTAGGATTCTTATTTGGCGATACAAATTGTTGCAAGTGTGTGGAAGGTAAAGAACGAAGTAAATTTCGTGTTATTTACCTGGGGGATAAACGGAGGGCTTGCTTGCACTACTCGGGATGGCAAGAGACTGCGAGTCCTGAGACTGATCAGCATGTCCAGATGGATTTGGTGTTCCCGGAGCATCAGAATCATTCTCCTCGACACCTTCGTCGTTAGTACCATAATGACTTGTATTTCCATGTGTTCTGCAAAGACCAGCAAAATTTTGCTTTTTAATTAAAAGCAATCGCTACTGGAATATCCGATTTGCCTATTTTTCTCTAGACCAGCGGTCTGAAACTCGTGGCCCTCGGGCCACTTGCGGCCCACCGATTACTATTTTGTTGCCCGCACGAATAGGTAAATACACTATTAATCAATAACATTTTACGATATTTTGAAATGTAAACAAATTTGTCATGAATAAAACAAAAATTTATATAATTGCGGTCCTAAACTTCCTTCGAAAACATAGAGCGGCCCTTCACATAGTCTGAGTTTGAGACCACTGATATAGGCCATTACTGAAACATGGATTGAGGTTTAAGATAGACAGATATAGTATTGTTTTGAACTAGTAGAATTTTTTCTATACACACAGACATATAAGAAAATAACGTACGTTCTTGGCTCTAGGGTCGGAAGTAGAAAGGCCATTTGGTCCTCGAGTTCCATTTGCCCAAACTTTTGGTAGCTTGTCCAGACTTGGTCGTTCTTTTCACAACCTGAGTATACGCGTTTCTGAGTTTTCCCCATATTTGCTTACATTCATTTCCTGCAAGAGAAAGAAACATCCAAAATTCCTCCTTAAAGTTTTCCATAAAAGTGCGTAAATTATTGATTCTGAATGAAATAAATGAAATCTTAAATTTTTAAGAAATTGTTAAATAAGAATTTTCATTTTTAAATGAAGCGTATAAGTTGTCACGGAATTTTTTTTCTGCAATTTGGTTATATACCGTGAACATTGTAAGCCTAAACTCATTTATGTTGGTTTCACAGGTGTTTAGCAACAGGAAATTCCTTCCGGTCGTTGGGATTTTCATTTCGAATCGGCTTTTCTACAATTGGTCAGATCGTCAAAGAATGCTGCAAAATTATTTTGGAACGTTTAAACCGGTGTACACGGCGGAGCCTAATTAAACTCTATGGAAAGAGATCGCGAAAGAATCCGCACTGCATCGGGGCATTGGACGTCAAACACGCGCGTGTGCGTTGTCCATACAATTCTGCTTCTTCTACGTATTCTGTAGTTTCAATGGCCTTAGTGGATGCGCGCTACAACTTTACGTACGTTGATGTGGGAGCTCGTGGGAAAAGCAGGGATGGTGGTACGTTTGAGAGGTCGTCCTTCGGAAGAAAGTTGGCAAACAACAGACTTAAACTTTCCTGTCATTCCTGTTGAAGATAATCTGAAAGCGACGGCAGTCTCCGTGCCCTACGCCATAGTGGCAGATGAAACGTTTCCCTTGAAACCGAACGTAATGCAATCCTACAGCAGAAACACAACGACGAGTGACGGAGAAAAAGTGTACGATACCGGCCAAGAAGAGTTGTGGGAGATGCTTTCGGTTTTTTAGCAGGCCGATGGCGAATATTTTTTAAAACACGTTGAGACGCGAGTAGACACAGCAGATTCCATCGTTCTTGCTGCATGTCGTCTCCGCCGCTTCCTCCGCCAAAACAACATAACTTTTTTTCCCCCGTTTGAGGAGGGGTTGAACGTAAATAATTGAGAAATCAAAGGGCTTGACAGACTGAAAGTTGCATCGTACTGACTCTCTATATTTCTTTCTGTTTAAGTTCGCACTTTCTTTACGCATGTAGGTAAAGCATTAGGCCATAGTTTTACATGCATTAGGCTAGCCGATAATATTTTCAGTAATTTATTCCACTAATAAGCTATCATGTATATCTGCAAAATGTGTTAAAAAAAAACATTACTTCGGTACATTTGTTAAATCTACTAACTTCAACGCGAGGTAAATTGTACGTACCTGACAATCATACTTTTTCTCCAATTTCTTCCCACATTTCCTTCCCGGCTGTCTGATCGATGGGTTGTAAACAATCGGATTTAACCGTACGCACTCCACAAGGAGCTGTTCATGCATTTCAAACACCAGTAAAACAGAATGAACATACATGATACAATAGATGCAGAGGATGGCTGAACTATGTGGCGTCTCCACACACCATCCCACGCCTCACGAATATCTGGGAGGTTTGAATTCTTCCTGGCAGGTCAGCATGCGTGTTGCGTCACATCGCGTCACAACAAACAGTGCCACCTCACGTCAGCACAGAGTGCACGTCTCCGCTGGAAGTACACGTATAGGAATTTCCGGCACACGTCACGCCATTGTAGTGTATATAGTCCATTCACGGTTCCTTCGGCCTTTTTGAATCAAACCTTTGAAAAATCTCCCTATGTATGACGTGCTCAGTTATTTCCTAAATACGCCATCTATCACGAGCGTTTCATACTTGTGTTAATAAGAGTTAATTTTTTTCCTGTTAAATTGAAATGTTATTTATATATGATCTATAAATTATAATGATTCATTTATAAATAATTTAAATAAAAAACAGGGAGAAATAGGTATGTTGGTAGCGCCTAGTGCATGGTGC
The DNA here is from genome assembly GCA_029891345.1 of Dryococelus australis. Taxonomy (NCBI): domain Eukaryota; kingdom Metazoa; phylum Arthropoda; class Insecta; order Phasmatodea; family Phasmatidae; genus Dryococelus; species Dryococelus australis. The sequence goes on along the minus strand of CM057002.1, from coordinate 63,705,074 downwards.
GTCATCCTTCTGGTGTATTTCTCTCTAGGCTTAGTCAAGCTTACTTTACACGAGGCGGAGGGATATCCTGTAAGTAGAACTTTAGCAAGGCCTCAGAGAAGGCTGGAGTAACCGTGAATGGATTATATCCCCCACACTGTCGTCATTTAGTACTGGGATTTATGTGTACTGTTTAAAATACTACCATGTTGCTTTCAGGCTACTTTAAGATGGCATTTAAAATGCAAAATAAAGGAAATATTTTGCGTGTTACGTTTTGCAGTTTCCCACAGAAGAAACTATTTGTTTCCTTTCTAGTAATGTTACGTGATAATTTTACTTTGCATATGCATGAAATAAAACAAACTAAGTCAATTCACATACGCTATTTGCTATTTCACAACAACAATAGTTATTGGCATACCATGAATGGCCTGTAAATATTCTGCTAATATTTTTCCAGCTTTATGTTACAGCATGTTGTGTACCGTTTGCTTCTGGGGCTTGTGTTGCATTCTGACAATCATTGTGAGAGAATTGGCCCACAATGCGATTATTTTATTTTAAAAATGGCCAATGTCACTTTCGTTGACATTACCTAATTGTCAACCATACAAGAAATGCTGACAGTTACAAATGCGAACGTTTTCCCCCACTGCCAACAGTTGGCCAACTGTAAACTGTTTGTTGTCCGCTACTTGGGGAGTGTCTTATGTATGAATGCGCATTAATCACATTTGACTGGTTTTCTGTACGCTTGAAAGAGTAATTATCTTAATGAATCAAAGCTTTTATTTACACTATTTGCTAACTATAATATAATAAATGTATTAAGCGTCTCTCCGTGAACTTTTTTAAGTCGTAGTGCTGTAGTTTCTAGAACGGGTGAACAAAATGTTAGGGCGTAATATGTCTGAATAAGGACGATTCCAACGGAAACACGAAAAATGTATTCGTCTGGGTTACTTGTTAATGAAATTTTTCTAAATATGTTTTTAATTGCCAGATATATACCTAAACCTATTTACATAATAAAAGCATGTGCCACAGCTTTTTTAATTTACCTACCGCTAATAAATTGATATTAAATAATACCTTTCCGCCTTATTTCTTATAGGGTGCTTCTATATGTGGAAAATATCTGCTCAGAAGCTAGAAGAGACTTCACGACAACACAATACAATATTTATAGCCACTGTGTTCAGTGTTAGGTAGCGGGTGTGTATTTGTGTAAAGAAAAATTAATAAACTGGCTATGTTTAGGAGGAAGAATATGAATATTGATATCCAGTTATAGTCAGGTACCAAGTACAAACTGTGTTGTTAACTTGAAATCAGTACAATGTGTCTCGCTCGAAGTAACTGCGATCGTTTGGAATTACGCGAGTCGAGAAATCCTGATATACGCTGTTCACGGTAAAATGAACACCTTCGAAAGCCCTGCTTAAGACCTACTCGTGTACACGTTCTGTATTTCCCCGCCTTGTGTAAAATTAACATTCCTATGGGCCTCGTCACTTTATTCATGCGTCGGTCAAATGAAACTGTGACATTATTAAGAAACTAAATACTTTACAAATCTGATAATTTTTACACTCCGATGCATTTAAAAACTGAAAGCGAAAGAAACAATTTTCAGTTATCACAAATGGTTACCTAACACTTTTTATTCGACGTTAATATGAGGAACTTCTTTTCATCCATAGCTACCAACTTTACTGGGCGAATGTCACTCAGTGCGCCCATTAATATATATGCATGTATAGGTAGTGGCATTTTTCTAAGGTTAATTTTCTAAAGGGCTCACTTTATCGTGAACAGTCTTTATACGTCTTATGCGCAGGCTCTGCAGGTGTAATGAAGAGACAGTCGAGATTTCTGTTAGTGCAGCGCTATCCTTCTCGTGTTGGAACGAATAAGATGATGTCTCGTAGAATAGCGAGTGGCTGAGAGAGAGAGAACGAGAGAGATGTATAGAGAGAGAAAGAAATCGTGTGTGTGAGTGGTTTTCTCACTAAGCGGAGTGGTAATGTCAACAAACGAGAGTAGTAGTTTTGGGAAAGTGTGTTCTCGCTCACACTCGAGAGTACTCGGGCGAGGTAAATTCAATAGCCTAGGCCGTACTGCGTTCAGAGAGTGAAGTATCGCTGCTATTACACACGCAAGGCAGCAGATACACGAAAAGGCGATGTCAAGTATTGTTATTAACATTTCCAGTAGAACCTTTGAAGGCTTTGATTTCGACAACCGTTCAACATAAGCCGTTTGTTCATCACGATTGTACTGTTTTCTGTTCGTTTGAGATCTTCTGATGCCATTAACTGCTTATTTTTTTAAGTGTTTTGTTACACAGCTGACACTGATCAGCGAAGTCACTTAACAATTCTATGAAACCTAATTTAAGAGACTCGTTGAACTGATTCATAACTCTAATAGTAGTACTAGGGGTTTTAAAACAAAATTAATTATTGCCGACTGTCACCGTATTTGAGTACTATGTAAACTTAGCGAAATTGATGTTTTAAAATATGAAAATACTATGGATATCGCACTCTGTATTGTCTTGTGAACTTGACGTTCTACCAAAATGTGGCTGCAGAAAAGTATGACACTGCAAATACTTTTTTTTACTCAATACGTTGAATAACAATGCAAATAAACCTATGCCTATTTAAATAAACAAACGACGTCAGTTTCACTTGTAATTTGGCTATGTTTTAGGAATCACTCAATAAGTATGTCTTTGTGACTTTCTTTTTTACTTATATAAGATATAATCATAGTACTCACCACAGTTTTGTTTATATAGATAATTTGATTTATACGCCACTTACTCAGTACTTTTTTTTTTTTGCGCGCGCGAAGATATATCGAAAATCAGCGATCTGAAATTTCAAATTGGTGAAATTAAATTTTCTGGATGTGAAAATGTACTTGGTACCTCCGCATGTTTGTGTAACGGTATGAAATGTTTGAACAGTAAGAGGAATGGAATAAACAGCCGGGTGGATGTTCGTTAGACCCGGAACTGAAACGAAGTATCTCGGCTGAGAGTGACGTATATAGACCGCAACGGACAGGTGGACGCAACCGGAATACGGCATCGAGCAGCTACTCCGTGACTTGCATCCAAACAGTGGCATTAAGGAACTTCAGGGAAATGCGATCGTATACACCCTCGTGTACCTAAACCCGCGAGACCCCTAGAGCAAGGGGTGAAGATTTGCTGGAGCAACGAAGCTGCCCCGGCGAACCACCCCAACTACAGACGAAGAAGATTAAGGGGGGCGAGGGACACAAATTAACACCACGTAAGTAAATTGATTATTACTGGTTTGAAAGCCAACATAGAAAAAAATAAAAATGGCAATCCTAGATAATAGGTTTTACCAACTTAACGACCAAGTATTTTGCAGTGTTACTGTATAAATTTCACATAATGTCTTACGCCACGAAAACACACAAAAATTGACGGCGTCAGAAACATCTCGGCAGAATAACGTCACTCAGGTAAAATATTTACTCTCGTAGTTAGTAAAAACTATTCTTTATGGTTGCCCTTTCCTTTTTTTCTCTATCGACTTCCATAAAATTGGTAAAATTCGATAAACCTCAATAATATTAATTAATATCCCATGCCCTCTTAAGATTCCTGCACGCTGATATGTCATAAAAAGGGGCACATGTGTTTTCACGAGAAAGTTTTTAGGACAAGTTGTGCTCCAACGCACCTTAGTTCAGAAACACTTTTGTGATTGGATCATTTGAACTGTTACACATCTTGTCTGTCTGCCCACGAATCACGGACGGTCAGTATTGGAGAAACTTAATTCTGATTGGCTCACTCATGTAACATACTGTCTTCAAGCATAGACAAGTGTCCAATAGTCAAATGAAGACTGCAAGTGTGCACGTATGACATTGAAATCTAGCCTCCGTGTAAATATTTTCGCGAAAAGAAAGGTAGCCCAAGTCATAACCCATTTCCTTCTTCCCGATGAATAGCTGCTGGTCATGAACACGACCTAAGCCTTTGTTTGTCGTCTGCGAATATATCCTATACACTGGCTTCCAACTGGCCTACAGAACTTGCCTAATCACTTGTTCCAGAAGGGACATCGACAGCTATTTATAATTAGAATTTTAAATCACTCTGCGTACAAATACATGTGTTTATTTATACACAACTAATTTCTTTAATTTTAGTTCCACTAGAACTCTTGGTCAGAGTGATAGTATAATATTTTGAAACTTGTGTTTATCTAAACGAATATAAGCTAACAATTGTCGAATCCACGTGATTTAGATCGATCAACACGCCAGAAAGTACTTACTTCTCTGTTATGTTTTGAAAGTTGTTAAAGGCTATTCACGGTTATTTGAGAATTTTAGAAACCAACTTTTTAAAAATTTCACTGCCCCTAGCTGCATATATTTTAACGGGCATTCTGTATAGCATGCACCCAATATAGCTGGCAACGACGGATGGAAAATACTTCCACGTATTAGCATTGAATTAAAAGTATTAGGTTAAACATTTGTGAATACAGAAGTTATTTCTATTACTCTCTGTTTATTTTCAAAGCATAAAAGTGTAAGAATAATCAAATTAGTATAAAACTTACTTCTATATCAATTTCACAGTTTCATTTGATCGACGCATGAATGAAGTGAGCACGCCCATGGCAAAGGTAATTTTAAATATGGTGGAAGAATACACAATATGAATACAAGTAGATGTTAAATATGGTAGAAGAATACATAATGTGTATACAAGTCGATGTCAAATATGGTGGAACAATACACAATGTGTATACAAGTCGATGTTAAATATGGTGGAACAATACACAATGTGAATACACGTCGATGTTAAATATGGTGGAACAATACACAATGTGAATACAAGTAGATGTTAAATATGGTGGAAGAATACACAATGTGAATACAAGCAGATGTTAAATATGGTGGAAGAATACACAATGTGAATACAAGTAGATGTTAAATAGGGCTTTAAAAAATGCTCGTTTTAGCGCGAGCAGCCTATACCTGCTCAGCTGGTATCCACATTTTACCCTTTTTTTCCTCTACACTGTTTAGCAAGCTAAGTAGCCAGCATGCCTACAGACCGTGGTTTTACGAAAACTGCACGCCATAATAAAGATTTGACAAGATCGAGATTTTTGGACATTCGCCATTGTGATGCAGATAGACGTCTGTCATGGATTAGACAGGACTGAGCACGAAAAAATACTTAAAGAGAAGCAACCTATGGACGAGAAAAAAAAATGTATGCAGCCCTGGACTCTATTCCAATGCGGGAATAGAGTCATAAAAACGAAACAGAAACTAATTACGAACAGTATATGTATATATACATGACCAACAGATAACACATAGGACCAACACTGGTAAGAAACCTGCTGGCAAAGTTAGGACAACACTGACATAAGTAAGAACAAAATAGGACAACACAACGGAGAAAGGCACTAAAGCACAGCACGTTAACCAGACACGACAGAATACAAGCTTATTTACGGATAGTTTCTGGGGATTCGCGGATACCACTGTGGAACTCACGGTGGGATCGTCATTGGGAAAGCAGCTTGACCGTGATTTCATACAGATGAAGTCTGGAGAACTTTTTGCCAATGCTTTTCTGTAAAAGGATTGAATATTTAACTATGTTCGAGTCTGTGCAGCTCGATTTTACAGCCCTGGGAAGCATATCTCCACTTATTAGCGATAGTAACACATATGGATCTCACCGAACTGATCTAGACACAAGCGTTGTGTCATTTTCAAACATTCCACCGCGTTTACCCGCCCCAGGCCAACGGGTTACCGATCGAACGAGAACATACTTAAGTATGCTGCAACGATTGTGGATGGGTAGAAGAACCGGTTTCATGTTGTTCGGAACTAGACAGGCAAATCAATCACTCTGTCATTAAGAACCAAATATGAATTTCCGGTCATTAATTTTTACTTTGTGTATCTCTTGTTGGTGTCTTGGCTTTGTAAATAGTATAATTTGCATACAACTAAGCCTTTATGAGTTTATAGTTATTCCTTGTTTGTCAACGTCACTGTTATAACGATTTTACAATGTTCAGATAAGTAAAGTGTTCACAGTGATGATGGAAAGTTATAGCCTAAGAAATTATGAAGTCTGCGTATAGCAAATCGTTATCCCTAAAATTATGAAGTATTTTCGTGCCTGGAAAAGTTTGATTGGTTTTCCGTTAATTTACACCTACAAGAAAATTAAAAGAACTTTTCACACAGAAATGCCAGGCATATGTTGAAGTAGACAACGACATAGGATATTAAAAAAAACTATTTTTGGTTTATCATTTTATTAGTTCTTACGTGAGAATCAAAAAATTAATACATAGCGATTTTGTGAGGAAATTATTTAAAAAAATAAGATATTAACCCAGCAAACACAGCCTGTCAGCAAATTGTCGGCCCGATACCTGTTCTATCGGCAACTGTCGTTTCAATGCCAGAAGACAGTCATCTGACAATGGCGTGACGTCTTTTTTGAGACAGTGTGTTTGCCGTTATAAGAAAGACAACGGCGCACTGTATTCGTTTGGATAACAGATGGAAGTAATATAATTATGATGGTTTGGTGGCAAGAGGATCGGGGATCGGATTCGGATACGGGGGAGCAGCCATCTTGTTACGTCACACGACCGCCATCTTGGTTGTCATTGAACTTTTACCCCTAACCAGCGTGAACTTTTATCATGACCTTGACCCTGAGGACCTTTGACCTCAAAAAACACTAAAAAAATGCCAAAAAATTCAAAAAAAAATCCGAAAGAATATGTTATTAAAAATTATTAAAAATTATTGAAAAATTATTTGAAAATTTTTTAAAAGGATCCTCAGAAATGAACCATTTTTTTTTTTTTTTTTTTTTTTTTAATGCTGACAGCGATCAGCGACTCAGGTGACTAGGAGACAGGGATCAGTACCTATGACCTCTGACCTTGACGTTTGACATTCGATCTTGAAAATACAAAACTTCTAAGAAAATTATAAAAAAATTGTAATTAAAAATTTGTTTAAAAATAACAAAATCGATTGGGAAAACGATAAAAATTTTTAATTAATATTTTAAATTAAAAAATCATTAATTTCTTTTTTTAAATCATTTAAAATTTAATTTATAAAATTATTTTTTTGAATTTCTTCATTAAAAAGTATTATACGCCGGCGGCCATTTTTCCGTTTATTCCCTCAAAATTTCCCTTTTTAACTATGAATTTTCCCATAAAAATTTATGGAATATTTAATTTAAAATCTTACATTTCCTAAGGTCTCCCGACCACACCTCCAAATTAGTCACCTCTGTTCGAATCCAGCAGACGACTAACTCCCTCGCCTTCACTCCCCTCGCATAAATTCATTCCGCCATCTTGATTTTTTCGTTCGTCATTTGTTTACATACTACTGGTGGCAGCCATATTTGTTTATATGTTATTGGAGGCCGCCATAGTGCCTTTTGGTTAGTCATTTTTTTACATTCTACTGGAGGCAGCCATATTTCTTTATATGTTACTGGAGGCCACAATTTTTTTTTCGTTAGTCATATTGTTGTTATTAAAAACTTAAAGACCAATAGGAGTATACAACACACAAAAACTTTCGTAAGAAAGCACTTAATCACAACATCTGATGTAACCCCGATCTTTAAGTGCTCTTATGACCGAACCACTTCTTTCATAGTCGAGTAATTCCCACGTCGTTGCCTATCAAGCAAATATTTAAAAGTCTGCCTACAAGTTTATTGGAATCTTCGGTAAATATATCGTCAGTATACTCGATGTCTTCTACCTTATTCACATTACTTGTCAAAGGAGACTCGTTGGGAAAATGTGCAGGACTGTCGAGGGAATAATCATCGTCTTCAACACTATCACTGTCGCCATAGTTATCATCAATGCTATCTTCATGATTGTCTTCACGTCCTGCTGCATCCTCAATAACAAGTTTACTTTTCTGTGTAGCAGGAGTTGTATGTCCATCGGTATTTAGAGCTGATGACCGTTTATTTCTAAGTTTTTCGACCTCACACGAACATCTTGCAAGTATGTCTTCCGCACAAACCGACTGGACTGCACTCATTCCGACCTTAGCATTAACTGTGGTGTCATTATCGTCTGCGGAAACAGTACCCATGGATGTAGCAGGAGGTATTGATGACATCACTTGCTGGTTCCCAGTAGACTAACCCTCTTGACAGACAACGATGAATTGACGAACCCACTCCTGTACCTTCCCCTATGTAGCAGACAGTCCTTAACGATAGTCAAATCTGCATATTTTACTTCCAGCACAAGGGCTTAAAAATGAGAAGGAACTGCAGAATTAAATGTACTGTTCATATTTGTTTCATAGAAATTTATTTTTTACTCTGCTATTGAGAAGTCCAACATATAGAACGTCGAAATACCTCAATAAGTTACGAATAAAGTTAGAATTATAAAGAAAGTACATTTTAATTATTTTAAAAATTAAAATAATCTAAACTATATTTAGAGTAATGTGATTGCAATAAATACCAGTACGATAAAATGAGCGTTACTTTATACTTACGTTTCAGAGTATTTTTGAACGAGTTATTTCAGAAAAGGGGAAAATATATTCCATCTCAGTTTAAATTATTTTTTCTACTTCATATATTTCACTTTGTTGTATAGTGCATAAGTGATGAACCACTATATATCGAGTTGTAATACGTATTTTTGACAAATTTAAACATAGAAACTTAACATTTTGTGAGAATCGTTTCTCCATGCGCCAAGTTAATTTCGCCTTCACTGCACGCGCGTACGCACACGCTCATATACAACAGACATTATACATTTATAGATAGTATATTTGCAGTTTCTTCACATTATTTAATCACACTAGAATAATCGCCCTATGTATGGCATGTTCGGTTGTAGCCTAAAAATTGCCGGTATTACAAGCATTTTATACATGTGTTACCATAAAATGACCTTTTTAAATGTTGCTTATAAAAGCGTCTATAAGTTATAATATTTAATTTTAAATTAATATGAATAAAAACAAGGAGAAAATAGGCTTTGGTAACATGTAGTAAGAAATAGTTCTTATGGAAAACAACATTACAATGATTGTGCGCATATCTGGTGCGTCGTACATTTGATGGAATACGCCTACTTGGCTAAGCTTTGTTTGCATGAGGCAGAGAAGTATCCTGAAAGTAGAACTTAGCAGGGTTTTCAGGATAGTTGAAAGTAACGGAGAATGAACTGTAGTAAAAAAAATATCTGCGTACAGTGATAATAGTACGTAAAGATGTCAAATGTATGTTTAAAAAATGAAAATTCTTCATGTTGCATGATCAGTGTCCTCGCGTACACAACTTGCAGGGAAATATACACGGTAATATAAGTTTAACAACGACGACACATATTGTTTGCAGTTGGGTAACAATGTATACTCACGCTAGACGAGTTAAGTTTGTGCTTGTATTTCACATTAGTACATTCGTTTCTAATTAGTCTCTCTTAATTTCCTTCTCTCCCTTCAAAGAGACTTGTGCAGCTGTCGCTTTCTCTCTGCACGTATTTACCTCGTAACAACTTTCGAATCCTGGCAACTTAATCTCAAACTAATATCCTTCCATTGGCATTATTATTTCAAAGTTGAAGTTACGATTTATAAACCTCATTTGAAATGAAAATAAACAACTGGAAGGAGATAATGTCATAATTAAATTTGCCAATTTACGGTGTCTTCGATAAGCTATTTTGAGAACTAGCAGAACATGAAATTAAAATTTAATGATATTTTACCATGGGAACAGTCCACGTGACACCAAGTAACATATTTTATCAAATATAATGTATATGATATGCCTAGTAATTTTTTTTCTCTCCCTCTCTACCTCTTATGTCCCCTGATAACATTCACACTAGTGCAAGTAATATAAAGGTATTTTCATGGTCACATCACGTTTTATTTGAAATATGAATATCAAATTAAAAGGTTTTCAGGGACACAATAAGGTGTGACAGCCTGAATTTCGTATCGATTTTGCCTGTGATTTGAAACGCCGAACCGTTCGTCAACACCTTTACTGAGATAAATATTTGCTGACAAATAAGGCCAATTATAAGTGAGTGGCGTGTATTCACGACTGCATGACCATTTGTTATATTAGTCCTTGTTTTTCCCACTTGCAACATTCCCACAGGTTCACACCACATCGGGCATGCTTACTGTACTCTGTCACCTTCAACTGGCTGCCTTTCTGCCAATTCAACGCCGAAATGAAGGTGTGTCAGTCCGATGTTATTACCCACGTAGTATAATAATCAATCGATTTTCTTCATTGTAGATCATTTACAATTTGGGTTGCTGGCGTAATGTGACGTTGCACTGAAGATGGTGAAATCTGCTAATGAAGTACTGTAGGCGGGAGTCACATTGTGACTGAGTGGGTGACATTGTTAGACTACTATTTCGCACTATTATTATAATTTTCTTTGGTTTCATATAGGTTGTTTCAAATGTTGTGTGGTTAAATTGGCACCACTGAATACCTTAAAAACATCCAACTTAAATACTTTTTGGTCAGTGTTTTTAAAAAAATGCGGACGTCTTAAAATTACGGTACACTCCATTTAGGCTATTCACGGTAAAGTGAGTACTTTTCGAAGCGCTCTTATTTGGAATAAAAATCAACAAATATATTTAATTTCAACCTTAGGCGTTATCTTTCAAGCCCGGTGAACTATTTACACTGTGTTTATTACTTACATGGCATAATTTATTTTTAAATATCGTGGAATGTTAAAAAATATATGATACGAAAAAGGTAACTTGAGCCTCAAAAGTGCTCACTTTACCGTGAACAGCCTATACAACTCAGTTGCATTCAGGCTACTTCTTACGTTGGCAGCACATAAAATGTCAAATGGAACTACGCAATTCTGTATTGATTAATTTCTCCAGTACGTGTGAATAATAAATACTCTCTCTTCCACTGCGTACGAGTTAGTACTGTACTGTGGGCTGTATATTGCGCTAGACGATAAGGCACGGTGACTGTGGAGGATCCCGTAGAAACCAGGAAGTCACAGGCGTCACACTAACTACTGAAGACAGTTAACACGCAGTCGACCTTCACTTCTAGCAGGCTTGAGACACGTAGTATAGAACAGCGCTGTCAATTATCCGTGTTCTTCGGTGACCATGCGTCATATACCTCGCGAGGGCTTGCGCAGCCGTCATCGTTAAGGTGTGTACAAAGTTAAAGAATCGCCGATGGCCACATAGAATTGGAGTCTAAAGGCTTTCTATGAAATAACTGAGTTCTAATCAGGCACAAGTTGTTCAACAATTGGATATTATAAGAAGACCAAATTTCCTATTGTTTCCCAACATATTTATGGAAAACTTGATTGTGAAAACTAATGTTTTTTTGTTTTTAATTTGAAATGTCGTGCTCGTAGGCATGCTGGAATTCAAGAAGGTATGTCGGAATTATTGTAGGAGTGATGAATGACAATGTGATATTGTACCAAATGATTCGTTCCGGTAAAAAAAACACACAATTACCTTCTCCCAGCCGTGATAAAAGTAAAGCACTTTAAGCTTTGTTTAAACTAACGAGCATTTGCGATGAAATATCCTGGCCCGTTTTGGATAGAATAAAGCCATTATATTACGTATCCCAACGAAACGTAAAAACGTTAACATAAAATAATTGCTCTCATAGTTACCATGTCTGGCTTGGTGATTCAGTTCTTTGCTCTTAGGGATGTTTTCCTAGTTTTAAACCTATATTACCGTAGTTTTCAAGTCTTCCTCCTACGTCGTTCTCCTCGTTCCATCACAGCTCCACACAAACATTATATTCTCTTCACTTTCCCTTTATTTTGCTTGGATATCAGCGTTCACTCATGCCATTCGTGTTGTCCTGCCTCGGACGTGAGGAAACTTAAAATATTATAAGAAATTAAAATGATTGAAAACTACACTTTATGTGAAATATCAGTGTTACAGCTGCTAGTAAAATCATATTAATTTATATGCTTAACTTGGAATTATTTTACGAGTTTTATTTAACCATATGTTTATGCCGTGGCAAGTTTTAATATCTGACGATCCTCTCCTCATAAACGTAAAATGTACTTAACCTTAAAAAATATGTGATAGATGAACTAAACACACAAGTGAACGCCGTTAGAAAAATTAGGCTTGACTGTGTTAGGCATATGGCCGTTTGTTTCGCGTGAATACGTCTACGTTGACGCGCTCGGACGCCTTGATGTTTATTTTACGTTCCCGGCACCGCTTCACTCGATCAAAATGGAGTTTTATGGTTATCACTGGATTGATTTTGAGATGCTCTTTCTAACCGTATACGATTTCTGTATTTCGATGAGTATGGGCCGAAATTGTGTTAAGTTTTCTTACATTTTTACATTAAATGCGTACAGTTTCACCATAACAACGCCACGCAAATGTTTTTATACACGCAATGGATTGATATTGACGATAGCTGTCAAATAAGACTTAAACGGGCGTCTCAACTGAATTAAAAATCCCCCCCCCCTCAATCTCACGTAATTCTTCGCATTCCTCATTCAACGCAACATATTCTTTGATCCTTTGTAGAAATCAAGTGGGGTAATTTAATTTTGAATTTAGGCGATAGATTTGGAGCTGCAATGCCAAACTGTATCCCCCGATTTTGTGGTCATCAGATTTTCTGGATTGCCTCCCACTATGATTGCAAATTTAAAGACGTGATCACGTCAGAAAATATTTGTTCTCGGCGTTTTCAGCGACTCCTTGCTACAGGACATGAAGAGCAAATAATTTCCAACCTAGTGGCGTGACGCGGTGGTGAACATTTGGACTGATATACAGAGGGCCTGGATTCGAATCAAGTTCCGACCTTCCGGATTTCAGTTTCTCATGGCGTCTCGAATTCACTGCAGCGAATACCGGAATGGTTCCTTACTACAAGTTGTAGAGGATTCCTTCTCTTCTCGGGCTTCTGTGGGCAGCTTACTCCTTCTCTAATGACCTCGCTGTCGACCAAGACGTTAAGCCCTACAAACCCACCTACCGCCCAAGCGCGCAGTTTATTTGCATATTTTCTGTCCTGTAATGAACTTCAGTGTCTTGAAACTACAAGGCCGCCAGGAGCTTACCAAAGGTGCCAGCGGACAGCGAAGTAAAACAGAAAGTTTACTACTGCTGATTAGAAAATAAACATCATTACAAAACACCACTAGTCACGAATCCACCACAAACTGATGAGTTCGCAAGTGTTAATGCGGTCAACAATAGATGCGCATGTATGTTTCTCTAGTAGACTGGTCTACGGCTTTTGCTGGTAGACCAAAATATATTTAACACAGTCTTGGACAAACGAATTTGAAGCCAATGAATGCAGTTAATTTCAATTATCATGATTCATGCTTGAAAATGACTGATACCCATCCCAAGCAACAATGAAAACAGGGGGGGGGGGGGGGAATCTCAAAAGAAGTTAGAGTAAAATAACTTAAACAACTTTGAAAAGTTCACGAAAGTAACACACGGTGATAAAAAAGTAGGGTTTCAAAATACGTGAATGAATAGAGGCCTATGTGATCGTCAGAGAAAAAAAAATCATTCAATCCTAATAAATGGGCTCAGGACCTGTTGAAGAAAACATTGCGATAATGTGTTGTAAATGTCACTGGAATATTCCATTCACGGTTACTTCGAACTTTTATGAAGCCCTGCTAAAGTTTTACTTCCGGGATGTTCCTCCGCCTCGAGTAATCATAGTTTATACGAGTCTAGTAAAGTACAACACCAAAAGGGACAACGCGCCGCATTCGTGCGCACTCAGTCAAACAATGTTTTGAAAATGAACTATTTATTACTATGGGCTGTTCACGGTAAAGTGAGCACTTTTGACGCCCTAGTTACGTTATCCTTTCAGCCATATTGAATTATTTAAACACCTTTCAAAATAAACATTGCAGTGTAGGTAATAAATAGTGTGTGTATTTTCCACAACACTCAGAAGCTAATGTCTAAGGCTAGAATAAAATATATTTAATGACTATTATTCCAAATGAGAGGGCTTTCAAAAGTGCTTGCTTTACCGTTGATAGTCTATAGGCATTATTAACACACCTATTTTCTCACTGTTTTAATTCACATAAATAATAAATAAAATATTATAATTCACAGATATATGTAAATATATAATATATAAACTCTAAAAATATTTCTGCTAAACTTCGTAAACTGAATTGCAAATTTTTAACCCACATATCGCATGGAAATAATACCACACATCTGGCTACAAATATGGAATGTTTATTGTCGCTACTATACAGAGTTGGGAAGTTTCTTACGTATTGCACTGTTTTCTGAGCAAATGTATCAGGAACGCTAGCATGAACGTATGGGAAATAACATTACAATTCACGCGTACTCCCCCTAAGTACTGTATACACCGATGTAGAAAATTTGCGAATAATAATATATAATATAAGTAAATGTTAAGTTTCGCCAAATAATAACGTACTTTTACGCTAACAGAAGTATAAAACGCTAGCGATACATGGCATATTTAGAAAATAACCCAACACATCATACATGTGGCATTTTTCCAAACGTGTAGTTCAGAAAGTGAACAAGAGTTCAAAGAGTGAAGTAACAGTGAACGGGCTATAGTACAATATTGAAAGTGGTATTTCTAGCACGCAGGTAAAACGGACTACGAGCTGGGCAACGCGGACTCTTATCGATCGTAAGAATGTTTACGAATTCAGAAGGTTAAAAACGCAACGAACCTCCAGAGGCGACGAGCCATTAAGCAAACCACGAGAGCCACGCTCCAGAGAGAGGACTAGGACTAACAAGCGGAACTTCTGGGCGAGCGGAGAATTCAGCTACAAGGTTCAAAAGTGCGCAGCATAAAGCTGAACGCCCTTATAAGCAGAAACTGACCAGACAGTACTCGCATTTGCAAGGGTGACAGCGCACGACAGCTACTAACGAGCCCAACTTTCAACTACATGGGTGCAAATAATTTTTAATGAGTACTTAAAAGCTTAGATAGTGGGTAAGCATTGTCGCTGACGGTTATACCATTAGAGAGTGGAGCCAGAAACATATGCAGCAGTAGTGAGGGAGTTCCAAAAATACGCGTGCCTCGCACGGGACTCGAACTCGGGAAGCCTCGTGCCGTTAGCTCACGCGCAACCAAATGTTTTACGGATGTGATGTACAGTCTAAGAAATTATTCGGAAATTTACCATACCAGTGTATAAGCTTAGTGAGAACAAGGAGACGGTAATATGTTCCCCCCTGTACCTCAATTGTAGAGTTTGTACGTTTGCTCAGGAGACAGTCAAATGCGTAGGGAAATTCCCAACTCTGTATAGGCCGTTCACGGTAAAGTGAGCACTTTTTAAGTCCATTTCAAGAGGCTTTAACCACTAATAAATATATCTTATTGCCGCATTAGGCATTCAATTTTGAAGGTGGCGAAATGTATACACCGCGTTTATTCGTCACAAAGCAATGTTTATATTAAAAAGCAGCAGGAATATGGATATAGGATGAACGGAAAAATTTAGAAGGGCCTTAAAAAGTGCTCACTTTACCGTGAACAGCCTATATAGTAGCGACTCTAAACATTACTATATCTGCAGCTTGATGTGTGGTATTATTACCATACAGTGCATACGTTTAAAACTTCCATTAAAGTGTAGAAAGTTTACCAGATTTTTTTTACTGTGTAGGATTAGCATAAAGTTCTGATAGAATCTGTTAAATGTTTTTAATAATAGAGTTTACTAACCTGGACTATTTACAAGTGCCTGAGCTACTTAAAACACGTATGTTGCGTGGCCAAGCTTAGTGCTACTTGTACGAAGAATTTAGTGGGTATCGTTTGATTGGTTCCCAATTACTACATAAAACATTTTTTTTTTTTATTTGGTGCTATCATCCAAATTGTGTTAAAAAAAAAGTTTCTGAATAAGATTCTGCTAATGTATATTGTCACCATACGACGTTTAGTTGAATTTGGCTGAATAGTTAAATATGTGTGTCAAATTTATGTAAATTATTTACATGACCACCATTTTGACAGTCAGTGTATGACGAAGCTTAAATCGTATAAGCTTACATTACCTTCGCAGCACTACTAGTATGAGAGGTTTTGGTGGAAATTAGAATAATGTTTCTGGAAATAATGGCTAAATGTTTCTTTTTTCACACATGGTACTATTTTGGAAAAACTTCGGAGAAATAGGATCTTTGTACGTATACTTGCCGTTTCTAATACATATTATTTGCGTAAGAATTCGATTGAATATCTTTGAATTGTTCCGTAGGTGAAACATACTAATCTTAATTATTTATATTAACGGCAGAACACAAGCTTACCGAGCCTAAAACATATGTGTTTATATGTCCTATCGCAGCTCTACTTGTGTGTAAAATTTGCCGATATTAGATTGCTTGGTCCCCAATACATGGCTTAAAGACGCAATTTTTTCATGGAACGATCGTCATAAATGAAGGCCATCTAATATATGCGATAGCACATACGATGATTGTCATGTATATTACCATTATACTAAAAATAAACTAATTTATTTTCACGCCTCTTATTTTGAAAATATATGACTACCCCATATAATAAGATTTAGGTGGATTAGAAAAGTTTATCTTGTCGCATAAATTTGACGGGAATAATATATTATTTTCCTGAGGTATAACATTACGCTATATTCTGCATGTTGAGCTATTGTTCTAAATGATGGGCAGATGTGTTTATGTATTAGCTACTTTGATGTTTACATATATACTCCCAGTATACAAAGATATGTTAGTATCGGTTACTGTACATTGTTTCGTAGATATATTATAAGAAGGTAAAATATTTTTAGTGTCAAGAATCTATGAAAGTAAGTGTCTGGCACACTTAAAATATATAAATTAATACGGTCTACTAAAGTAAAAATTCTTCGTCAAATTTGGTAGGAATCGGTTAATTATTCCCCGAGATATGACATTCAACTTTATTTCACGTTGGGCTATCTTACAAAATGTCGGAAAAATGAGGCTACGTTAAGTCACATTTAATGGCTGTAATTTCTAGAGTGTTTATCAATATATAAGAAAATCTTAGTTTTTAATGTGGCGCTATCTTACTAAAATGGCTGACAAAAGTGGATATTTGTTGGCATACATGCTTGTCCTAATATATAATTTTCAGCATACAAAATTTAGTCAAAATTTACCGAAAGTTATCGTAGATGTACCAAATAAACCTCTAAGATCTTTACAACCAACATTTTCAAAAGAAGGTGTCTTGATTTAAATTGTATTTATTTTATGTCCTACTATAGTATTGCTTAAATGCTAAATTTGGAGAGAATTGGTTCAGTAATTTTTAAGATATAATATAAAAGCTATATTTTTTTCATGTATTTAGGTTGTTAAAGATTGCGGACCAACAACTTAATTCATTTTAAGTTCAATGCTTACATTATATATCTGATGTCAACATACAAAATGTTGTTAAAATCGGTTGAATGGTTCTCGAAAAATTATATCGCAAAATAAATTTTGAAATTTGCCACCGTTTCGAAAGTAAGCACCTGGCGTTATCGAAATTGATAAAAGTCGGACGTCCAGGTATCGACTTTGGTGAAATTCGGTTTGCGCGTTCAAAAGATTTTAGAGGACGGGGCACATACACACACTGACAACAAAGACAGGAAAGTTATCTCGTAAGCCTTTCTTTCCTTCGGAACGTATTCTATGAAATCATTAAAAGTGAAGGACCCAGTCTACAAACCGGGCTTAACATTTGGGACAGCATGTCTCGACAGCAACTACTAGTGCAGAAATATGTTAGTCGAACATTATTTTGAGATACGGTTATCGGAATGTTATTTTCATAAAGAACTTTGCACCTAAAGGCTCCAAAGTAGACCGATCAAAACTACACGCGTCCAGCACAATAATAAGACGAGAAATAGCCGGGGCCTATACCGCACGACATTACTTACCGTATGGAACAGAGGGTAAGTATGGGTTACAGAATACTTACACTATATTGCACACACAATCGTGTTTCTAACACGTGGGAGTTTAAACATAGCTTAAATACCTAGAAAAATATTAATGTTATCAAACTGTCTTTGAATGTCTCAATGAAAATACAAGGATTAATAATTGAGTAAATAATAATATAAAAACTACGCTTAAATTTATTTTTAGGAGAGCGGAGCTCTATTGTGTTGGAAGATAAAATGAAAATGTACTCCACTTAAATATAGCTGGCAACTTATAAAATTTTGTGTAGGTATAAAATGATATTTTTTCTTATATAAATATTAAGGAAGTAAAGTCATTTTCTGAGTGTGCGTGTTTTTAAACCGGTGTTTGTATGAATTGTTGATTTTGAACACGTATAAGAGACATCTGGCTGCCTCTATTATATATATATATATATATATATATATATATATATATATATATATATATATATATATATATATATATATATATTTGAACTAGAAAATACTCGCATTACATTGACGACTGAAGATGTTTAGTTAGATACACAGAACTTGTATTGTGTATACATCGCATTTTTATAAAATTTTGTATACTTTTTTATTATGTAGAAATAAAAGATTTCTACTGCGTTGGTAAAGAACAGTTTTTATTTTCTTAACAACGGAACAAACTTTTATAGCGCTGCATGTTTTCTTACCACTTGCACAAACATTAAACATAATGGAACTGAACTATTCTTTTCATATTTTGTATCAACGAATCAGTATTTTGAAAATAAAATAGTCTTCGTAGCTAGCTGTATGTCCAAAATAACATACACTTTAAAATGGTCCAGAATTATTATAAATCATTTAAGCTTGGTTGATTCTAAATAGAAGACTGAGAAAGTACATATGGATTTATGACATGGATAAATGTTCCTTGCTGCGATTACAACCATGACTTACCATGTGAAATTATATTTGATTTTTAACTATAATCATTTAAGCTTGGTTGATTCTAAATAGAAGACTGAGAAAGTACATAGGGATTTATGACATGTATAAATGTTCCTTGCTGCGATTACAACCATGACTTACCATGTGAAATTATATTTGATTTTTAACTATAATCATTTAAGCTTGGTTGATTCTAAATAGAAGACTGAGAAAGTACATATGGATTTATGACATGGATAAATGTTCCTTGCTGCGATTACAACCATGACTTACCATGTGAAATTATATTTGATTTTTAACTATAATCATTTAAGCTTGGTTGATTCTAAATAGAAGACTGAGAAAGTACATATGGATTTATGACATGGATAAATGTCCCTTGCTGCGATTACAACCATGACTTACCATGTGAAATTATATTTGAATTTTAACTATAATCTCCGTTTTCTCTGAACAACTTATAATCGTCTGGCGATTAAGTTATTTACGTTGCAATAAGCCCTGAAGAATGGTTGTCGGTGGCCATTTTGAAACCGGCGTGTAAAGTAACAAGCAGGGACACAGGCTGAACCATTTTTCGAAGTATACTCAACGGCCATTTACGTGCCATAGTTCACTTTCAAATGTGGAATTACGGAACTAAAAGTATTCAGGTCACCACAAACAGGATTTTCTAAACTTGCAATTTTCTATCAGTGGAATTATCAATGTCGCTCCCTAATTTCTTCTCCAGGTTTCGCCTCAAGCTTCTCTGCAAGATACTATAACAATGTTGTAGATACTGCCGCATCGTAGTAACTGTATGTCCATATTGGTTTCCAACTCTGCGCCGTAGCTGTCACTTTCATCATGATATTTTCTTTTTATTCTTATTCACAAATTACTATAAACAAAATCCCATAACGAGGCCTAAATTCTCAATGTTTTAACGTTTCTCAGATCTATCTATCTTTTTTTTCGGATGTTCCTTACATATAAATTAAAACATTGTCGAATGTTTGTGTAGCTCTTGGCCTCCTTTTGTGACTCGCAAATTCAAAATACACACGCAGTTTTAAACAAATATTTTGAAAATTCATCGATTGAAAACTGTTTATTTACACTTGAGAAATTAATAAGGGCAAAATATAGAAATCTTTTCAGATATTATGACATTATGTATTATTTTTCTTTCCTATTTTTGATTTAATATAGTATGTGTGGACTGAACAATATAATAACGTGTTCTTGACTTTTCTGACTAGTTACGCTGCTCAACTAGCAGAGGTTTCGGGGAAAAAACGTTAGTTATTTCATAGTTTGAATGAAATTGATGGAAAATATTCACAAATAATCAATCAGAAATCTTTCAGAACTTAGTTATGCCAATCTAGAAACGTTTTTACGAACTTTTTTTTTTGCTTCCAAATATAGTATTTTATAAAACACTAAAATTTTAAGCATCATACTTCATATTTTGTTTACACATGAAGATATTGGAATTTCTGTCATAATTTAAGGCGGGTCACTTGATCAAAAAATGTAGCGAGGAATTCACTGTCCGTAGTTCCCACATGTATGGTCTATTAGCGTTTTATTCACACTTTTTGAATCAAGTGTTTGAGAAATCGCCCTATGTACGATGTATTTAGTTCTTTCCTAAATGTGCCGTGATCATAACTATTTTATATTTGCGTTAACATAAATTAGCTTATTTTTGGTTATAGGATTTTTCCTTATATTCAGTTTATAAATTACAATTTTTCATTTTTAATTGATATTAATAAAAACAGTGGCAAATTGGAGATTTGGTAATTCCCAGTAAAAATAGTGGTTATGCAAAATAATATTATACTGAGTGCGCACGAATGCGGTATGCGTTGTCCACTTGGTGTACTTTTTCACACTTGGTTGAGTATTATTGCAAGAGGCGGAGGAATGTCCTGGATTTAGGACTTCAGCCGGGCTTGAGAAATGTTGTAGGTAACCGTGAGCGGACCATATCAAATGTTTTTCTTTTCACAGTCCTCGTCATGAAGCTGAGGACTGTACGCGCTACTGAACTTGAAACGCCCGAACTGCGTGGCTGCGATGGAAGCTTCCTTGGTTACTCTGTGTTTCTGCGTTGCTGAGAAGTTTGGGGTTTGCGGCCAAGAAACTTGGGACAAGATTGGATTACACGAACATGACGGCGAGAAATATCGAACTCCAGGACGAGACGGAAACTAATCTACGCGTACAGAGGCGTATTTAGAAACATAATTTACATATTGAAGGTCCAGTTCCCTTTCAGGTCAGCAAGATATTAACTTGACTAGGGTAATATTTGAAGTTTATAGTGTATGAAAAAATATATTACTTGCATTTTTTAAAGGAGTTTGTTGAAGTTATCCAAAAATGTTAATTCCTGTACGCGTTAAAGTTAAGAAAGTCACATTGACGTTTATTTCATGCGGTTAGTTAACGGTAATTTACAAGATATAAATTAATGCAGATATTCTGCGTATTTGGATTTTTGACACGTCTAATTAGACTTTCATACTTTGTGTAGTGTCCAGACGGGGACACTGTGAGACACACAGTTAAGGAGATATTACCGAAGTTAAATGAAGAAACAAAAATTTTATTTGAAAAGACAATTTTAATAGCCGTAACTTCTATTCACAAATTTGTAGCTAAATTGACACTTACTCGCTTTAGCCGACCTCCCTGTGGCGCAGTCGGTTGGTGCGCCGCCGATCTCCTTTGCGAGTGGTTCTGGGTTCGAATCCTAGGTAAATTATGGGTGTTTAAGTTAGGTCATAAGTTAGGTTGTAAGCCGTTTCCTGATAACCCTTCAGAAATAACACCGGGGCACGTTAATAATAAGTCCTTTTCAATTTGAAAAACAAAACTTACTCACTTTGTGGAGAAACTAACGATAACTTGGGGGGCGACAAGTTCAGGAAGCTAACAACATAGTAAAATGTTTCAATGCTAGGGCTATCCAGGATACGGTTCCAGTACTAGGCAAGTTTTCTCTCTCCACCTGCGCTGTTTAAGTCTAGAAGGCCTTTGTGAGAATACTTATAGCAGACAGATAGTCCTGGGGCGTCGTCTAAGATATCTGGTCACGAGGTTACAAAGCAGTTATGACCGGACCAGGGGATACACTCTAGATAGAGCTTACAATCGCGTTATTTGAAGTAAGTGCCTGTGGAAACACCAACCTAGACATTTTACCATTATAATCAATTATTTTATGGAACAAATTGTTTTTGAGTGAAAACTATGAGTGTTTTGTATCTGAAACATACTGATTTAACATACATATATTTCAGGTGCTGATTTAGTTACTTACTAAAACGATTATAAATATTTAATTCGCTTTTTGCACTGCTTGTGCAATATTTATTTCATTCTGTTGGTCACAATTCAAGGTAACGTAAATATTTCAAAGACAGAGCTAACACAAACAGCACAGGTATATATTTAATTATTGCCGAAAACAGCATTCGGCAAATAAATGGTATTAGTCAAGTAGGTTCTAATTAAGCAATTCTAAAACGTATTTCTAGAACCTCTCAAGAATAAGGCAAGCTGTAAACATACTGCAAATGCTACCCGGCAAGCCTAAAAAAAAAAAGAAATAATATTTTCTTTTTTGTAAATCACCTATTTGATTATACATTGAACACGACGTGATTATTAACTACTTCAATGAAGCGTTTTTATCACGAAATAATCATTAAACATATTATTTTTGTTTTTTTCATCTAGGTGATTATTTTTCGTAATGCGTGTCTGCTGCTGGTATTAATCCAGGCACCTGCCACCCACCCACTACCCCTGAAAAAGACTTCAAAATAAGAAGATTGTTACAACATGGAAGTGTCCGCTCTTGTCTCCTTACTTGCTCTGTGGACCGGACGACACGTGCACCTGATTCTGGAAAGATCTCTAGCGCGACCCTTGAGGAAACATGCATCAGCTGCTGCGAGATAATCCCCACCAGTTGGGTGCGGTTGGCATGCACCAACATTGCAACTTCTTCGATCTTGCTGTCATTTCGGTTATTTCGCAACCGACCAGTACGCTAATCATCCACCGAACCGTCTCTCCACTGAGCAAAGTGTTGGTTCCACTTAAACACAGCACTGTGGCCCCATGGCGCCATCCCCTTTCACTTATTTCATCGTCTGGAAAGATTTTCTAGCGGATTTGCTTAACTTTTGTCGGATGTTGACGCTTGCCCGATGATAAAACTGTCAGAATAGAGGATGATGTTCAATCTGCAACGATGTGGGTGAACCCAGACTGCCCGACAAAAACTTACCAGGATATAGAACGAAAACTACATCTATCCAGATTGGAGGAGCAAGCCATTCTGACGGCGGCCCTGTCCCTGCGGTTAAGATCGATAATAAAGGGAGGAGTTGAGATTCTCTTCCCCAGGACGGAAGCCATGGACAGGCTCGCCATTGTCCAGGTGGGCCTTCCAAGAGATAATGACGCTCTGTTGAGCTTGCTCACAGATTACTATCACAAGGGCGGGCTTAAGTCTTAAGTTCTTTCCAACAGACGTTTAGAAGGGTACCGTACGAACATACGGGAGAGGTTTCATTGACTACACTATACCCTTTACACGGTCTAGTCCTTCACACCTGAAACAACAGCGGGGTGAAGCGCCTTAGTCCTGATTGTGACACTCTCCCTGGATAAGCTCCCCTCTCTCTCTCCTCTCTCTCCTCTCTCTCTCTCTCTCTCTCTCTCTCTCTCTCTCTCTCTCTCTCCTCTCTCTCTCTCTCTCTCTCTCTCTCTCTCCTCTCTCTCTCTCTCTCTCTCTCTCCTCTCTCTCTCTCTCTCTCTCTCTCTCTCTCTTCCAAGGACCCCGATGACGACGACAGCGATTGACCCGGTGTAAGCTAGAAGGCAGCCGGATGGGAGCACGCTCCCAGAGAATGGACTGACCCTGACAGTGGTCCAGAGAATGCTCTGCATGGTTGTGATGTCCACACTGGGCTCGCGACGAGTCCCAAGCACTCACTGCTTGGCGCTACGCCTTTAGTTAGCCTGGAAAACTCTCCCTTTCTCCACAACGAGGATCGCACCTTACACTGAGAGAAAAGCCAACCAAATATTTGTTCGTATACGACCAGAAATATATTTAGCTACCCGCACGAAATATTTTGTTCAGTACCAAAACTTGAAAAACAACAAATTAATTTTGTTTCTCTAATTGAAATAACAATACCTCTGTGCTGGGACGAAAGAAATTAGACTTTCAGCAAACTATTTGGTTACATCACCTTTATATATTTGTTTAATTGCTCATTTTATTCTCTTCGTTTGAAAATACAGCTAGAGTGTTTGTATATTTTTGTGACAATTAGAATAAAACAGTGTTTGTTAGCACATTTATTGATGATTAATAATGGTATAAACATCCTAATAAAACACTTTCAGCATGAAACTAAAAAGAAAATCTGTCAAACTTGAGCGCACGTTGTCCAGTATTTGGATTGTATTTATTTTAAAAGCATCAGTATTTCACCAGCAGGCACTTTAGCCGAGGTTGCTGAAGCATAGCACTCGATCGTAGCTGATAAAGGTTCGGATCTGGTGAAGCCTCAGGTGTTTTTTTTTTGTACAAAACGAAACTCTTTAATGTACGGAAAGTCTAAATAATGTTTAGTGGCACCAACCAAATCTTTGTTTGTGGCAAACAAAACAAACTTATAAAAAATTAATGTAATACACAAAAAGGAATTAAACTATTAATTCAACACAGATATATGCCTCAAAACAAGGTAAGAACACAAAAAAAAAAACCAGAAAAGTTCAGGATCAGCCAGTACCTACTAATTTAACCTACTCGCTCGGCATTAACATGCGAATGGGAAACTCCGCGCAGCTCTCCGTATCAACAAACTTTGATGATTCGACAAATTTTTTTTTCTCGGTGTAGGGGATAGACGACCTAGATGATGATGAGAAGGGATCAGGAGGAGGAACTGAGGAGTGGAAGCGGAGGAGAATCGCGACGAGGTCCATGACACCCTCGTTCTTGGCGCCACAACTGTTAATAAATGGACGGTTGCTTATTTATGCAGCGGAATATATTAAACTTTGAACATAGCTCACTCGTTCCTAGGAATTTATTTTTTATTTCCTCTTTTTTGAGGGCCGATTTCTTCCTCCAGTAGGTTTAAAAGGGAATATAATTCCTAAGTAAGGAAATATATCTAACCGCTGGAGTAACTCAGTTGTTTAAGACATGGTATTTAACATTACCAACTCCTAAGTCTTCTCTCCAGTTCCACACTGGTGCGGATCAGGAAAATATTTACGTGAGAATTTTTATTTGTCACTCAGGAGGATTTCATAAAAATGGAGATTCACTGAACGCTTATCTTTCCCCCCAACGTCTCAACACTTCCTCTCCGCTACACCTGCATCAAATTTTTTGTCTGTCAAATGGGTAGAGTAGCTCGCTCCGCTCGGTAAAAATTCAATTTACTGCTACCTCCGGCAAATAAAACCGGCGGGTATTATTCTGTCTGTGAATCAACGCAGTTCCTGGTTCGCGTTCGAAAACATATCAGTAGTCATAAAGCAGCGTGGTATAAAATACACTCGCGAGAGGAAATTTTAGGAAAGTCTCCATTTGAGTAAAGGTGAATGAGAAGCAGCGTGATACTCGAGTTACAAATTTACGGATACGCTATTGGCATGTTAAGGACTGTTCACGATGAAGACAGCACTTTTTGAAATCAACCTTAGAAAAATGTCACTGCCCTTGCCTGTATACTTACGTTCTAACGGTCTCACTGAGTGACAAGTACCCAGTAAAGCTGGTAACGATGGATGGGAAGTAGTTCCATATTTTAACGTCGACTAAAAAGTGTTGAGGTCATCATTTATAATAACTCAAAATGTTCCTTCGCTTCCTGTTTTTTTTTATACACCAGTGTGTAAAAATGAGCAGATTTGTAAAATATTTACTTTTCTAATAATTGCACAGTTCCACTTGATCAACGCATGAATAAAGTGATGAGGCCCATGACAATGTTAATTTTACATAACGCGAAATAATAAACAACGTGTATACAAATAGATCTTAAGCAGGACTTTCAAAAATGCTCATTTTACCGCGAACAGTCTATACAAGATGGTATAAAGCCCTCCGCACAAAAGCAAAGCCTAGTAATCACAAGGCTTAGTTACGTGACACCCGCAATAAACAACCTCGTTAAAACACTACCTCCCATAATCCGTAAAAGAGGTCATTAAGTGTTCTTAATGTAGCAGTTTCAAAGAAAATATTTTTGAGGAAAATTCCATAGTACGTAAAGTGTTCAGGTTGAACTCTATGGCATAATTAATTTGTCATGTAGGTTGAAAGATCAATTATCTCACATGTCCGAACAAAGGTAACAATTTTTTAGTTCTCTGTTTGTCATAACCTTGAAACCAGTTTTGTACTTTCACCTGTAAGATCTGAAATTTCATAAAAAAAACAAGAGCCCTTGATTTTAAAGAAAACCGTTTTTGCCGCAAGAAAAGTTTTATATATCTTTTTCGGAAAATATTATATTAAATTAATTTTATAATATTTTCTATTTACATTTATATTCTACCTACAACTCTATAAATAATTAAATTTGATAATTCATCAGCTCTATAGGAACTCACGTTATTCAGATTCTGTTAAGTAATAAAATTACGTACAACGTACTATTGTCCTTATTACTACGACACAAAACCTCTAAGGTTCAGTCAGATAACTCGATGCTAGCTGAAATAGTGTAAGGAGCCTGTCTACAAAGCGACCATTAGTACCCACAGAAAGTATTTAACTTTTCCTTAATAAAACTGTGAAAGTAAATCCATTTCAGTTATGAAATCAGAGGTGACAATAAAATATGTCAGAAACTCTTACAATATTCCCACGGTTAAAAAAATCAAATGTGCACAAAGTGTCGTTAAAAAAAAACTAATGCCATTTTCAGAAGGTAATTAATTCGACATCCACAAAATAAGGATAAATGTTAGAATTCATATCGGCCAGGTAATTTTGTAAATCGGCGTTTTCAAGAAAAACTATTTCGAAATATATGTCTAGCCGGCAGTAATGTGATTAAATGTAAACAATCTGAACTAGGTACATGCTGATATAGGTTACCTTATTTAACACAAAACAATTTCTTAAACAGCCAATAATTTTGAAAATTTGAAATTCATTTAACCCTAGAAAAAATTCGTTAGCATTTTCATAACAAATATATCGGTTACAAATTATAAATTTCATACACAAAAAATGGCGAAGAATTACACTCAAACACACACACGCGGACGCATATATATATATATATATATATATATATATATATATATATATATATATATATATATGGTGAGTCATCAGCTCTGCGACAAACGGCGATAAAACGTCCCTTGCAAAATTTCAGTTAGAAAATGTGACAACTAACGCCAGGAAACCACTCCTAAGAGCAGGAAATTCTTGTGAAGATGGGGATGCATTTATGAACTTAATTTAATAACACTGAAACCATGTGATATTAAGGGATGAATTTCTGTAGGCATGCCAAACAATTCAGTCGCTGTAACATGTAAGTACCCAAGTTGACCTACCGCATATTCTACATAGTAAAATGGAGTTTGCCACTCCACTGAAAAAAGGGTCGTTGTACATCGTTACGTAAATTATGATCCTATGGCCTATGAATAAACACTGCAAGGCGTAAAATTAAGTCCTCTTGGCCAGAAAACCTCCGACGAATGGTTTGTGATAAAACAGACCTCCAAGATACTAAATTGCACGTAATGCTTATGTGGCATTTAATACCTTGGAGATCTGTTTTCTCGCAAACCATTCTTCGGAGGTTTTAATACCAATAGGACATTTTTTTACGTCTTGCAATGGTGATTCATAGGCCGGGATCATAATATCCATAACGATGTACGAATACTCTTATTTTTTCACTATTTGAAGTTGTGGCAACTCCCAATTTACTATATGGGTTGTGCAGTAGATCAACATGGGTACTTGCATGTTACAGCGACTGAAATGTTTGGCATGCCTACAGAATTTAATCCATTCTTTCTCTCTCTCTCTCTCTCTCTCTCTCTCTCTATATATATATATATATATATATATATATACACACACATACATATACACACACACAACCATTTGGAAGATTATGGAATGTTCATATATATTTATAATAATAAAAATAAATAGAACTACTTGTGTGTTGTGCAGAATTTTGCAATGTACAATAATATCAAAATAAATAAGTGGACTATAAATCGCAGAGTTCACAAATTATTTATGTACAAAGGACCATACATAACTAAAACAAAAGTTAAAAGAGACTGGAAATTTGTTCTCGTAATGTCTGAGATGAAAGTTTATAAAAATTATAGCAGGTAACGTGACCTACAGTGAACAACTGAAAAACCTAACGTTCAAATAGGATTACAAAATAATTCCGTTTATAGGGAAAACTAATTGACAGACCATGAAGTAAAGTAGCGGGACATTCCGCAAACAAAAAACAGAGAAACAGATTTTAATTGAAAGATCTAGGACATAGGGTACAGTACATATTATTATAAATAGAACTTCTCAGTATCTGAAGAAGTGGGAGAGATACTCTTAAAGAACAGAAGTGAATTGTCACAACTATCACTAGCATGATTAATAAGAAAAAGACAAAATCTTGTAAGATATTATAATTTTTTTGCATGTAACCTGTATCAACCGCCACCTTTAAATTCCAAAAAATAAGTCTGCTCATCTAGCTAAAAAGTAAGTAAATTTTAAATCCTTCATTTGATTAAACAGTTTAGCGAGCAGAGAAATATATGCCACATCTCAAGTGAGTTTATTGAAAAATTTAATCAAATTTGTCAACCAACCAAATGATCGATTTGCAATGAAGCCATTCATGAGTAAACTATGCCAAATTTTGCTTATTATGGTTGACCATTAGATAAATGAAAATACCATAATGTTAAAAACGTATCAATTAGAATAAGTAAGCCTAAGAAGTTAAGAAAGCTGTAAAATAAAATTATAATCTTTAATATTTGCATAGTGATTGCCTAATTCAGGAAGTAGGTACTCGGTTGTCTTACAGGTACATTATTGCCATATTTATACTTTAAATCAGCTCTAAGTACATGAGATGTCTAAAGATGTAGGATGAACCATCAGTATAAGTCATACATTGATACGCATTTTTACGTTCATTAATTCGTCTGAATTCGTGCACATTGTGTAAAACTATTTTTTAAATAATGAGTTTCACATAGACTTCATTTTCGACCATTTGGAGGCCACAATAGTGGAAAAGTGTACAGTGCTCTCTTTCTGGTTCGTTGGTCAACTGTTCATACGAGAAAGATTTGCTTAGTAGACTCAGAAGTGTGTTTGGCACAATCCTTTCCTTCAACCTGCTGTCAACAGTGTCCATCAATTGCAGAACCTTCATGTAAAAAGAACTTATTGCCCTAAGTTATTACATCGTTTTTAAGCTAACTACACTTATTGTGCTTAACAGTGAGTTGTAAAATATTATGGAATATGTTTATTATGCTGGTTTACTTAAAAGCCTAAAGCTTAAATATTTGCTTGAAGTTCAGGCATAGCTCATATAATGGCTCAATTATATCACACATCAGGTCTTGCAACATTTTAACCTACATAAGTTGGTAATAAACTAATTTGCTAAACCCATTCGTTTTTAATTCAAACTTTTCTGAAGTCCTGCTAAAGTTCTACTTTTAGACTATTCCTCCGCCTCATGCAATCAGAGCTCAATGAAGTCTAGAAAATTACACCATATGGCAACGCTCTGCATTGTTGAGTATTCATTTTAATAATATTTTGTGTTAGAACTATATATTACTAGGCATAGCCAGCACACCTACACTCATTTGCAGAAAAAAATTGGTCACCTTGAAAGTGGGGTGCTGGAATGGTAGTAAATGGCACCTCACAACATGAGAACTCTCGTTGAGGCGGTTTGCCGCTCAGCAATGAAGCGTGGATCACAGCGTTGGCCAGTACGTCTCCAGACTCGGATTCTGCGGTCGTCTGCATCCAGACAGGGCAATGGTTGATAGCTGAACACCATTCGTCGCCAACCCCGAAACTTCCATGCTGCCCGTTGCTGGCAGGAGGTCACGCGTGCTTGACGATGCTCAGGTCGCAATAAAAGGTGTAAGGGACGCTGCGAGCACAGACCTCGATCTGCTAGCCACCTGAATGTGGTGCCGGTGGACACGAGCTGCCGTTAACATGTCCCTGGATGGTGCGCTTGCAGCCCGTCGCACGATGGAGCCATCCTCCCTGCTGGCGGTCTGCCGGGGTCGAACCATACCTTCTCGACGGCTGCGTGAAACCTTCTGTTCATACTGCATCCAACACCCGCTCTCAGTGTAGGTAGAACAGTTCAAGTGGCGAGCAATGCACTGAAACGTCCAACGTAGCCTATATCTCGGAGATCGACGATGTCGATTCCCTCGAACTCGCCAAGATGGGCAAAGGCGTGTCGAAGGCGACGCAGAGACATGCTGCGTGTTCACACAACTTGGTTCTGTGATGGCTCACACTGCTGCTAAGGCCATATTCGATGTATTGCAACTATGAACGATGGAGGGACATGTATGCCCCCCTAGTGGCGCGCATGTCGAACACATGGAGCACATGTCAAGTTATAACGATACTGTGTGGCATTCTTCGTTGTAATTGCATAGTTCGTCCTAGGCGAGACATTTTTATAATTACTGTATTTTATCTCGTATCAGTTATAAATTAAATATTATGATACATAGCTGAATTGTAAATAAAATATAAATTTAGCAGAAATTAAATACTTTTATGTCTACAGAACTATAAATTTTTTGAAGGTTTGAGTCGTAAATGTTACGAATATACTATATTTGTTGCAGTAATTCACAATGTCTATCAAGACAATTTACAACTGGTATATATCGACCTCTAAAAATAACAAACGTAAAGGGCATTGAAATGTTTCTTCACAATGTGAGTAATAACGAATGTTTCATTGTATTTCAGTAGTTACTCGCTCATTTGAGTTTCACAAAATATGTTTTTTGAAATTTGCGTACAGTCGTTATATACATGTATTTCAAAAGCGTTAGCTTGGTAAGACGAAACTGTTATTAGACATTTATACAGACTATTTTAAGTACGGGAAAACCCTACGATCATAGTTTATCAATATTTATATACTACAAAAATTTTGCCTGAATAGGCTCGGAGTGGATTTATAGCCTGCAACTTCGTAGTCAAAATATATATAATAAACTCAAAAATTCTGTATCCAGACACGGATGAAAATCATTAAATAATTACGAGATTCTTATTTTTTTAATGGGATTTATAGGCAATTAAAGATAACGAATAGCCTGCAGTTATTGTGACGACATTATTGTTGATTGTTTACTTTGCGAAATCTCGGGGTTTGTGTTTCTGTTACATTTGTTAAATGCTGTTTGGGGTGTAAGTTACTCTTACTTATAAAGTAATACAAGTTAAACAACACCGTATTTATACAGTGCCCGTATGCACGTAAACCGAACACAGCGGGAAAGTCCTGAGAAATCCCACCGACTTTAACTTCGCAGTTCCGAGGAAGGTTAATTAGCATGCCGCCAAATAGGCGGTAACAATGCTTCCTTTGGCAAAAACAAACAGCTCGTATTTACCCCGGGGAGCCTACTAAATTGGCGAGAAACAATGCTTTACTGTTTATTACTCCTCTGAAATGCCTTCAGGGTATTAAACTGAGAACTGTAAACAGAGTCTGAGCTTCCATTCTTCCTTCCGTGTTGTAAATAACATTAAGGATTCCGCCCGCCTGCCTAGAGCTTATTTCCACGATTGAGACCGAGAAGCGCGGGAGCGACAAAGGCGACACTGCCACGCTCATGAAGTGCGCCATCGCCTCTAAGCGCAATTCCTTGAACTGGCATACAGTTTTCTCGTCGCACTGCGTGTACCTATGGGACTTTCAGCGGTGACGCTATTATTTTCTTAGTGGAACGTCTGTAGGAAGGTTCAATGCTGGGACCGTGAATAGATTTGCGTGTATCTGATGCGTATATACTAAGATACAGCGCTTTGAAAAGACGTCTTTAACCTTTTTTGGAGTGCTATAAGATGGTGTGTCTAATTTGCTTGACGTTTTCAAAACACTCAACAGCTAGTTATTTTCGTAGACCTGCAAATTAGATGCAGGTTTAATAGTTTAATTGAAAAACGTGTATTTAAAACACACTGCAACGTACACCAGACGCCAGGTATAAGGAAATCTGATGGCATGTTTTCATTGTTCACTGTTTAACATCGCTCATCTTTCAGGATGGATTTTCCACAGTATAATAAAACTAGCAGCCTGCCATCGCTTCGCTCAGGTTTTATGGAGTTATTGCAATACATACCTACTGTATGTATGTGACAACCAGTGACGGCTACCCGTGAATACCTGTGACTACCCGTGACTACCCGTGACTATCTGGGACTATCCATGATTACCTGAAACTACTTGTGACTACTGGCGACTTTTTTAAAGTTAAACATAGCCTATGTCCATCTGGAAGAATGCAGCTTTATAACGGTGACATAATGATAATAATCGGCCCTGTAGTTTTGGTAGAGCATGCTTAGAAAGCAGCCAAGTAGCTTATTTTTCTCAGACTTAAAAATTTTGGAATTTTTCAAGGATTTTTAAAAAATTAAACACAGCCTATGTCCATCTAGAAGAATGTAGCTTTCTAACAGTGAAATAATTACAAGGATCAGCCACGTAGTTTCCGAGATTTGCCGTTACATATAAACAAACTCACATTGCCTCTTTACTATCTTAGTATAGATGTGGAACATTTACTGTATCATAACATATGCACACACGTGTCGTTCAAACTGAAAACTTTTCCGTTTATTCATTGCGCATTTTTAGGAATTCTCAATTATAATTTTTTTGACACTGAACGTATAATAAATGTACTATTAAAACTTAACAAAAATGTTTAACTTGTTCACTAACGTAAATTTTGAAAATAATTTTGCTAAAGTCCAATAACCTGGTTAACACATGAACATTCTATAATCACGTCCTTCAGCTAACATAGATATTCTAACAGTGAGAGTGATGTGAATTCTTAATCTACCACCACCAAATAAAAAATGAATTGAGTTTTATAACCTCAGTGTAACACTAGACCTATTTAAATTTTGCACAGTAGAAATATATCTAGAACCGAAATCATGCTATTCTGAATTTCGGTATACGAAAGATGCCAAAGAGTTTAGAAAAAAAAAAAAAAAAAAAAAAAAAAAAAAAAAAAAAAAAAAAGCTGATATTAAGTAAATGCTAATTACTTTAGTTTTCCGTGACACAGTCTCTATTAAATATGTGATATTGTGACAGTGGAGGCGATAATAACGCATCTCTTCGATTGAATGCTTCATGTTTAGAATAATCGAATAAGACGTGATCGCAATGTCGAAGATTAATTGTTGTACTTTTTCGTACAGCAAATCTCACGCATAGCAAATACGATGTTCGCAGATTTTCGCTGCCGTTGCCGTAATGGTCCTATAGTCCTACTGAGTCGCCATCCCTCTTTATACATTGGTTGACAAAAAAGTGAAGAAGCTAGAATATATGATTAAAATTGGACGTGATTTGGTACACATGCCCAGCATAGTTCGGTGTAAATGATAGGAATTGCAATCATCTCAACCGCTTAGAATAACAAAAAGAATGCATTAGTGGTTCCATCACGATTATAGCGTTACCGTTAGGAGTTCAAGGAACGTCAATCGGTCAGTACAGTGAAGAAAAATTACCGAACACAAGGAATATCTCGTATATGCAGTATACAGTATTACCGGCACTTATTAACTTTTTGATAATGCCCAAATGTTTGGTCTCCGTGAGCCTTACTCGATACTAATAGTGAAGAACATGGAACATTTCGATCTCACAGTGACCCGATGTTGGAGCCACTGGGTACTTTGTACACCATTACCACGTCATAAAGTTTCTGGTCTACCAAGAGACCACGACAAAGGAACTTCACGACCGTGGGCCAAGCCTTACGCAATTACTAGACTTCTTCACCAGCCGGCAGACAGAAGGTTGCAGGACACGCTGCAGCACCCCGTGCCATCCCGCTACATGTCTAGGCGACTGGCAACCGGGTTCGGTACCCCACGGGGTCTCTCCCGGATTTGCGCGCGTGGTATTCGTGCCAGACGATGCCGCTGGTCAGCGGGTTTTTTCTTGGGGATCTCCCATTTCCCAAGTCCCCGCATTCCGGCGCTGCTCCATTCTCACATCGCTTCAACCTCTTAGCCTTCAAGACCTCGTTGTTAAAAGCCTCCAAAACCTCTCTCAACTCGTCTCACATGCAGTATTTCAACAAGAAAATGCCCGTCCACACACGGTAGATGTGCCTATGGAATGCCTAAGTCATGTAGAGTTACAGTCTTTGCCAGCAAGGTCCTCCGATCTGCCACCGACAGAACGTGTTTGTAAACAACTCAGACGTCAACTTAGACCCGGTGCCGGTCTACACGTATCGAAGGCCAGGTAAAATATTTTGGGGACTGACTTGCCTCAGAAGGGGATATAACAGCAATTCGACTCCATTCCGAATCGGCATGACGCATGTATCCGGAACCGAAAGGGGGCTACATCCTTATTTTGTCTACGTGATCTGATTTTGTACTCATTTGCAACACACACCTATCTTTCCGACACATGCAGTTTCATTTCATCACCAACATTCCTTCTAGGTGATTAAGATAACTATTCGTGATAATGTAGTTTACTGGGAAAGGTTATGCTTCATCATTCAGTGGTTACTTCCCGTTTGGCTGGCGGCTGAGATGGGCAAGCAGGACTTGTCTGTCCTCATCGGACGGAGCTCCTGAATAACTAGTAGCTTCTTCCTTCCTGATGGACAATCGAGCCAGTCAGGAGCGTTCTGTCGTAAATAAGGTTTTGTAACTTCAGAAGAGAGAAGTTCAGATGCTGCTGTATTTTTCATTAGTATTCCCTGTATATATGAAGAGGGGATTGTAGCCAATTTTTTCACAAAAGCATTCTATCTTTAATGTGTTATCAGATGATTTTATAATGAATTAGTTTTGTCAGTTTTAAATATTTTAATGGGCTTATAAAGTGTCTCGCTATAAACTGTTACGCCCCTTTATGGCGTAGCATGGCTAAAGGAAGGCAGGGAGAATGATACATAACATTAAAAAATTAATAAATCATAGACATAAAAAAATTCCAAATCAATACAATATATACCTATATTTGAGCCCATCTATACATTATGACCAACAACAAGTTTGCAACTTGATTGGAAAGTTATGAATTGCATTTGAAAGTTAATCTTCCTTGCTACCTATCGATAAACTAGGGAAAGGAGGGAACACATATGCACTGGAATAAACAGAAAAACAACAGTGTTAATATATCCCGAGAAAGCACTCAGCCTGAATGAACACTTCTGAAGTTTAAATAAATGGTAAAATGACTCCGTGAGTAAAGCAAGTATCGTTAAAACTTTAAAAGTAGAGTACGCCTGATGATTCACTAAAAGGGGAATAGTAAAACATGGAATACTAATAAAAAAAATTAATACCATTAGCAAGGAGCCAAAACCCTCATTACATTTGACCATGAGCATACAGGCATGCAATTTCTACAGCATGCCAAAAAAAGAAGAATCCACCTCTTAAAAATATGCTAATAAAATGCTATTTGGATTATCCAAACAATCAGAACAGTGAAGAAACACTTCCCTACAAAAATCCACATACGCAAAAATTCGCTAAAAGCCCTACCAAAAAGGGAACTCTGCCCCTGGCATTACAACAACTACGTTTATTCCAATACTTAACTTGTTTACTCATATTACGCGAAAACGCGTCTAGCATGCTGAAGCCCCGAGGTACAAAGTGGTGTAGACATCTATCGTCGGCCAGCCCGCGCAACTCTAAGAGGAACAATGCACACTTGCTCGGGCTGGGGACGAACATTTATACGCAAAAAAGCGACTCGGGAAGGTTAAGGAAGCGGCAAGAACGGCGGAGAGGCGTGTAGAAGGTGCCAGAGTGTGCGAGCCTGAACTCGTTGCTAGTAGTAGCCACCAGACAGCTCTCGATTGCACCACGAGCGCCGCGCGCCTCTCTTCAGTATGGCTCAACACCGGGTACCATTCAGACGTTCCAACCCTATAGACTAAGAGCATCCCAACCCTATTAACTAATAGCATGTTTTCCAAACACTATGTCTCCTGTAGCATTATATTTAATTTAATTTAATCCCTGCAATAATTTTTTAATTTTTACTTCTCTGTCGCAAGGGTTTTTACGTCTCTCTTGACGGTTTTTCCCTTGCTCTTCGCAGTTAAGACTAGTTCTAAGTACACTTAGGGAGATAGTCATGGCCCCAAAGTGCAGGCCATGGCTGCCCAATCCCTCTTTGCCGCAATGCACGTCTCCTTGCATGATTTTCCTAGTAGGCGTAAGGGGTTAACCCTGAGATGCAATAAAATCCCGCCCTACCTTCGGGCTTTTACTTCACATAACACTTAGAATAAGGTAGTTAAGAAAAAAAAAGCGTTCAGACGTGTTTAACCCAAAGTGGGGGGGGGGGGTGTGAATATAAACAACATACCTTACAGTGCAGCATATTTTATTGCCTCTTCATATAATAATCTCTCTCTTCAAACAATAACAGTTTATTATACTGGGCTACAAAATGTAGACGTGGCTAAAAACCAAGCAGACTTGCTGACCAAGTTCATTAACGTCATGTAGTTCTGTAAACACACCAACCCCCATAATAGCAGCATTTAGTCGTACTCCAGAAGATTGTAGACATCACACATTTCACCAGTTCGAGGGACGAAAAATTAATCGTTCAGGCAGGACAGGAGTACTCGCACAAAATTGCTGGAGTTTAATAATTGACATTCGTGTCATACTTGAAGCAGGGCTTCAGAACGTAAACATATTTTATCGTTATTAATTTAGAATTATTTTTACTTAACACTGACTATAATTCTCGGGTCAGTATGGTCAATATATCTTTTATACAGAAACGTGTATTATGTCACATTCGCTTAGGTTTACTTCTAGTATGAATATTCTGGTCCTTAACAGCGAATATCAATTACTGATATAATGTATAAACTGTTACACCAAACCATCACCACCCCCCAACTTAAGATTGGTTCCATTAACCCATTAAGTCAATAGTAAATTAATTTCGGACCCTACTGAAATTATTAACCCTGTAAGTATATCTACATTTTTATTACATTCCAGTATCTGCCGTTTAAGTTCATAGTTTCGATTTTTTAATCTTGAGTTTTTGCAACCATAAATTGATTACGATTAACGTTACTGTCTACTTTCACAGCATCCTTCAAGAAACAAAATTATACTTACATTGGCGTTAGAGAAAAATCTGAGTAGTCTTGCTCTGTGACAACACAATAAACAATTCAAAAAATTTCTTCAACATACTTTGAATTTTTTATGTTCATATATATATTATTCGTTTATTTCATTCACGAATGTTATTGTGTGGAGTTCTACAGTGCTTTGTTTATCGACGACACATGTATCCCTCTTTCCTTGTAGAGGGTGCATTCTTACTGACGTAAATAAATAATCCCCTTCTTCAAGCTATTCCATGGCTGCCTGTATGCAGGGTCAACATGAAAAAGAGAAAGCTGGTTATATTGGAGTTCTGCTACCGCCACTCCTGTCACACAAACCTAGGGATGGACCTGTCGTTCCTGTCAAGTCTGAAGAATGGACGCGCTAAGATGATGGTTGGAGGGAACTCCGTGGAATACACATGAGGGTTGCAACGGCTGTACCGCAAGTAAAATAATCCCAAGCCACCGCAGTCTACAACACACTGTGCAGACAAGACACCATTCTGAACAATCCTTTGCCGCCAAGCTCGTTATCAATTTCTAAGTAAGTAAAATTAATCAAATGAACACTATTTAATTTATGTTCCCTATTAACAAATGTTTGCGAACCCAAGCAGCGTGGTCGGGTACGCTTGCACTGGGAGAAAATCGAACAAAATATTATTTATATAGGACCAAATATATATTTAGTTCCCCTAACAAATTATGTATGTTTGAACAAACAAAATCTGTGTCGGGCCAAAAAAAAATTAGACTGTCAACTAAATATTTTGTTGAATCAACTGTCTATGTTTCTTTGGCTACTCATTTGACTGTCTTCGTTCGAAAATAGAGCTCGAGAGTTTGTTTGTATTTTCTGTGACAATTAGGATAGTAACCGTATTTGTTAGTGCATTTATTGATGCTTCAACAGTCGTATAAACGCATTAATGAAACATTGCAAGAAGAGATTGGCAAGTAAAGCTGTAAAACTGGAAGTATTTGTTTGCACACGTTGCCCAATATTTGCCGAGTATCTAATGGAAAACTTTCCGGTTCCATCAGTTGTCACATTAGCTTTGATGTTTAAGACGTAGCGCTCGGACGGTGGTGATATAGGTCGAAACTCGGCCGAACTTGTAACGTTTCTTTTCATATCTGCCCAAACTGTTTAATGTACGTGTAGCCAAACAAATCTTTATTTGCACCGAACAAATCTTACAGTTTGGGGCAACCAAATGAAAACAACAAAATAATTTGGTTTCTGCAACAAATATTCAACCACCCCTATGTGAACAAAGTATTTGGTTGCACCAAACAAATCTTGTTTGATGTAATACTGCCAAGCGATTAATGGAGAAAGCAAATAAGTTAATAAAATAGATTTTTTCTGGACTTCATTTGCCCAGATCGCGTCTGACTTATCCCGTGTCTTGTAAAGCAGAGGAGAATCGTAATTTTTATTCTCTGCTACCTGTTGCTTAAAACAATTCGAGATTATTCACTCGCTGTTCGAGAAAGATCAGGCGTATTCTGAATCGTAAGTTTTCACTGGGAGAATTACTGCGAAATTTTCGCACGGGCTTAACGGCGATTAGTTTTTGCAATTGTGTTACTGCTCTAGTTCATTTCAAAACATAGGTGTCTGGGTAGATCAGAGGAGATAATGACCACTGTAAGTAACCTGACTGAACATTCCGTGCATGTAGGGTCTACTCCAATGGACGTCATATTTACACCTGAGTCACGGAAACAGCCGGAATGAAAAGTAACTTGGGAACTGTTTAGCATCAGCGTGTTTTCATTCCCTTGCGGGTGCCAACCGAATATAAAATATTTCCTGTCAAGCCAGGGAAAAGTAAGACTAGTCCAAGTAATAATATCAATTAAATTTTAAAAAACTATTCTTCAACAAGGTATATCTCTTACGAGTATGTCGGTTGTATTATTAATAATAAAAAAAACTAATCAACAATAATTTTGTTACTACTGAGATGGGTGAACATCGCTTTGTAATATACACACGTTAGATGACTAGATTTGTTCACTGCTCAGATTAATTAAAATAGTTTTGCAGTCTACAAATATTTTTCGAAAATCTTTTGTCACCGTTTTTTTTTTCGCATGCAGATATTTCAGTGCGAGTTTTATATCTGTTTCGATTCGATAATATTGTTTTATATTGTGCACTTATCTCATTGCACGTGATTTTCTGCTATAATTCGAAGATTAATATTTTTTTTTTTCCCCCGTATCATCAAACAGGCAGTTTCGGTGTTTATTTTTTTCACCAATAATTTTTGTTTCATCTGTACTCGGCTCTTATAAATTATACTGAAAGAAAAATACCGATATAAAATTTAAACCAAATAATAATAACATTTTCTTTCAAGAAAAGACGACTGAAATTCTGCGGTCATATTCTCATAATGATAATTGACAGTCTGGCTAAAAGGATTTTGTCTTGCCCTACCATACAAAGTCAAGAAAAATTGGCTAGTTGAAATTGAAAGAGACCTTCCAGAATCCAACATCACCGAGGACAGGATATGGGATAGAAAAACTTATAACATCAAGCGAATACCATCAGTTTGCGGATAAACCTAAAACCCGAGCAAACAAAACCTGATCAGAAGAACGCAAGTAGAAGCACAGCGAGAATATTAGAGTTTTGTAAATAATAATAATTATTATTATAAATATTCCATTCAGAAACTTGCACCTGGTTCCCAAAACAAAACATAACAGGCTCCCATGACCCGTTGGAGTGGTTTTGTAAATCGAGTTTGCAGCTCAAAATAGACCAAGTTAATATAATTGAGCTGGCGCTGACCCGCTGTGTTTCTGTTTGAGCTGCACTCCAAGACCGTATTTAAACCTGTCAACCACTTTTTCTTTAAGGCTATCACGATAAAGTGAGCACTTTTGAAATTTACCTTAGAAAAAAGTCACTGCCCCTGCATGCATATATATTAACGAGCGCATTGAGTGACATTCGCTCAGTAAAGTTGGTAGCGATGAATGGAAAGTAGTTTCATATCTTAACGTCGAATAAAAATTGTTAGGTAACCATCTGTGAGAACCTAAAATTATGTTTTTGTGCTATCTGGTTTTTTTAATGCATCGAATTGTATAAATGAACAGATTTCTAAAGTATTTGCGTTGTTAATAATTTCACTTTATATTTTGATCGACGCATCAATACAGTGATGAGGCCTATGTGGCGGAAGAATACACAACGTGTATGCAAGTAGATCTCAAGCAGGACATTCAAAAGTGCCTATTTAACAGTGAACCACCTACAAATCTATTAACTCTACATGTAGGTGTATCGGGGACCAATCTCTCGAATGGTGTGTTGTAATGTTTTGATGTTTATATTGCGTGTATTAGTGTTGTCGATAAGTGACTAGTTAAACTCGCGTGTCTTGTGTCGGTGGGTTCCTACAAACCAAGCAGCTGTTCATAGTCAACCCTGATTGTCGCGACGATGCCTTGCGGCAGTATTAAGTCAGGGTCCGGCCTCGCTATTTGCTTTCCAACGTAATTTCACGATGTGTCTTCTGTGAAAAGAAGTAGGATGTAACCAGTAAACTTTACTGGTGTTATGTGTACCAAGATAGTTGCCAACCTTAGTCATAACCAGGGCTGACAAGTGCGGTAAAGCCTGTTCCCGATTAAGTGAGCACTTTCGAAACCAACCTTAGAAAAATGTCACTGTACCTGCCTACATATATTTCAACGGGCCCACTAAAGTGACATGCACCCAGTCAAGTTGGTAAGGAAGAATGGAAAGTATTTCCATAATAACGTCGAATACAAAGTGTTAGGTAACAATTTGTGATAACTTAAATTATTTCTTTCGCTTTCTGTTTTTTAATTAGCAGGGGTGTAAAAATTTGCGGATTTTTAGAAAATTTACTTTCCTAATAATTTTACAGTTTCACTTGACCCACGCATGAATAAAGTGCTGAGGCCCGTGGCAAAGTTAATTTTACATATGGTGGAAGAACACACAACGTACATACAAATAGATTTTAAACACGGCTTTCAAAAGGGCTCATTTTACCGTGAACAGCCCATATACGTATATCAGCCAACCGAAGGGTATCATGTGTAAGACGTAACTCAATCCTGGAAACGGCCATAAGACCTTTAATCAAAATAATTTAAGAAATCAAGAGCGTAGATTTTTTTTATTTGTTTGAATTTTATACAACTCTAAAATTTGAAGGAAAAAAATGGTGTTTTGTTTTTAAATGTCTATAAATTTTTGTGAGATTATCAACATATTTTAAATCGAAAAACTAACTTAAAGCTAACTATATACAGTGCCCCATAACACCGCCCTGAAAAGCCATGTGCGCCTCTCGGCCTGTATTTTTGACTACATAATGGAGTGAAGCTGTCTGCGTGCACCCACATGACCTGCCTTGACAAGAGCGTGTGTGTGGGACGTGATGGTCGGCCACAGTGTTCGGTTGGGGGGGGGGGGGTTGTTAGCTTGATGGGGTACAGGGGGTGACGAAGGGGTCAATAAATGAAGGAAGCGAGGTGCGGCGTGTAGGGTGTGATGCAAAACCAATAGAATATATTTTTGTGGAATGGGTAGTTACGTGGGCGTCAATTAAAAAGCCGATTAAAAATTGGAGGAGTTGGTGGTGTGACGTCAATCGTCTGCTGGTCATCGTGAAGGGAGGATGTGAGCTACGCTTTCTTATATTTTGAACCCGAAACCTCCTGTATCTATGTCTGCAATTTTTTTTTTTATTATAAAATATTTAATTTTTTTTATTTATAAAAAAGATATGATTTTCTCGGTATTTTCGGTTAATAGTCATTCTGAGGGCGTCATCAGGTCCAGGTAAAGGTCACCCACATCCAACATGGCCGATACAAGAGGTAATTCTCCTGTTCCTTAGCTCCTTATCCGTGCTCCATATTCCCAAATATACCAAACTATTCTGCTCATGCCTACAAATGGACAATGAAAAAAAAAACTTAAATATATCCCTTTTACAAGCTTACCTTACAAACTAGAGCACAAGTCGTTTCCAGAGAAGGAAATTATCATATAATATTCTCTGAATGTTGGTGCTTTTTAAACCCAATTGTTTTCCAACTCATTTATCGATTGCACATATTCAAAGACGACCCCAGAAACGTACGTGACTAAAGGAAATACATATGGCAAAACGCCACTTTGTGAATTGCTGGTGTATAAGTGGACTTTTAGGCAAAATGATATTAAACAAATAATTTTATGTTGGCAGAGTTTTAGGCAAATAGCATTAGGCAGATTGGTTTTATAGCGATCGTTTTAGGTAAAACCCCGGTATAAATAATTTTTGGGAGCAAATAATACTTTCCCAAGCAGCCAAACTGTGAGTATATCTTCTACGATTAGAATTTAATTCAGATATTTCTCAGAACTACTGTGTGATATTTGCTTACGGACGTGACCTGTGGAAATTATCTCTTTTAAACTATAGTTTATTTTTTCTCTTTCTATTTTAATGTGTATTTTCAAGAATGGAATTTCTCAAAACGTGTGTTTGTACAATGAATTTTAGAACAAAGGCACCTTATATCTCAAGTAGCACAAAAACGTGCAACATTAACTGTATTTACATCAGTGTTCGA
This sequence comes from Dryococelus australis, assembly GCA_029891345.1. Lineage (NCBI taxonomy): Eukaryota > Metazoa > Arthropoda > Insecta > Phasmatodea > Phasmatidae > Dryococelus > Dryococelus australis. The sequence goes on along the minus strand of CM057002.1, from coordinate 63,661,947 downwards.
AAAAGTTACAGTGCAGATAGCTACAGAAAACATACGAGATGGTGATATCATAAACATTTCTTTGTTATCAAATTAAGCGAATTTCCACCCGACAATTGTCGCATGGGTAGCGAACTAGACTCAGTCTTTGGTCGTAGCCGATTTTAATCTGACATAAAGCTTGGACAATATTTATATTAAATTACATAACTTATTAACTTTTCCCAAGCTGTTACTTAAGTAATTATTGCTAAAAGTCTTTACAGGCTGAAGATACAAAATTTGTGGAAAATTAAGAGCAACTACTGCTTAATAAATCCCATTTCCAATAAAGTTATGTAGTAAAGTTGTGTGAACCTTAATGCCAGTGTTTCAAAGAGTAACGTCACAGTTAGAATGTGTCTGCTTAAACGTATGAGCAAATTCGTCCGCTTCAAATATTGTGTTCTGACGGCCATACTTTCGTTGACAGTTGAATCCTATTCTCTCTCTCTCTCTCTCTCTCTCTCTCGCTCGCTCGCTCTCTCTCTCTCTCTCTCTCTCTCTCTCTCTCTCTCTCTCGCTCGCTCGCTCTCTCTCTCTCTCTCTCTCTCTCTCACTTGAGCATTCTGTTACGAAGTAACATTTTGTAAAATCCGCACAAAGGGACGTAACTGAATGACAAGAGATGATATCGTAGAGCACTATTGTGAATAAGGGGGTTTATTTAATCATGAGGAATATAGAACGGTAATGTTAATAGCTCGGGGGAGCTTATGTGAAACTACATTATCCTTACTGGTCCCCGGAGGCTGTTGTGGTATGCGGCTATCGGCGGTCGGACTCGCCCATTATGCGATCTTCCCTTGATGACGGCCGGATGTTTCGGCATGTTGTTTGGGAGGCCTATAGTTGTCCCCGATTGCTGGCCCGGTGGAGGGGATTTATGCAGCTCTCCTCTTCGCTATAAGTTGCGATTCCTCGCGTCCTGGTTTAACGTGTAAAGGTGCGATCAGACAGGGATGTCTAATTAAGGGCTGATCACATCGTAACAGTTCGTTCGTGCGCGCTCGGTGTAACTTTTTTGTGAATGCTGAAAGGAGGTTGGGCGTCAGCCTGCGTGCAGTCAGTATGTGCTTTCGCACGAGTTCGGACCGGCTCGGAGTGTCCGTTGTGAATCACGGAGTGGGCCTGCTGAAGAATGATATGAAGGAAACCCTGTCCTAAGGGGACCCTCAGCGCGGACTTTATTATAAAAAAAGTAACCAAGCACGATTATTAGGTGGACATCGCGAAACAGTTAGGGTGTTCTGCACCAGATGCGAAGAAAAAACGTCACTTTAGAGCCAAACGATACTTTACTGGTACTGCTACGCGGAAATTTGCATCCTTATTCTCGACTACTACAAGGTCAACCAGAATTTCAAGGCCTGAGAAGATATTCGTGTAAAATTTCGGAAATGCTCTTCCTCTCGTACCCTCAACAGTGCTGCATTTAGCCGCCGGCAATACAGGTGACTCGCCCATATTTTCTGGTATCTCTTTCGCCCCCTTTCAGGTTAAGGGACACAGTACAAAGAAAGAACATGCTGCCACTAAGAAATTCCATGTCGGCACTGAGAAATTGTTCTGTTCACGGCGAGATAAGTGGGAACGAGACGAGCGCCAACTCTGGGTTTCTGGACATACCAATTGTTCACGCTCGGTCAGGACCTTTGGCCTGTTCTGTTGGTTCGGAGCAAGATGCTTAAGTTAGTACCCATCTTCAAGACGCAAAACTATTTGGGGACTAGAGACCATGGTGGCTGAGCTGTTAGCCTGCTCGCCTCCCACCAAGGCGATCCGGGTTCAATCCCCGGCCGGGCCACTCCGGATTCTCGCATGTGGGAATCGTGCCGGAGGATACCGTTGGTCAACGGGCTTTCTTGGGGATCTCCCGTTTCCCCCGGCCCTTTCATTCCAGTGCCGCTCTATTCTCACTACAATCGCCCTCATTGGCTCTCAAGACCTCGATGTTAAGAACCGCCCATATTGCTGCACTCACTCACTAATTGGGGGCTATTCACCGTAAAGTGAGAAGTTTTTAAGGCTGTGCTAAAACTTAAATTTCAGTTTATTTAGACCATTACGCCGTTTGTTAATTTAAAATTTCTATGTGACTTATAAACATAGTGTATATATTTTTCAGTTACCAAAAATTTAACGTGCGAGGCTTTAAAATGTTCTCACTTTACCGTGAATAGCCTATAGGGAGAGTGATGGTATTGGCTGCCTCAGAACTTAAGACGCGTTTATAGTAAGCTCGACATCGAAGCATCTGGAGGTTTTGTTAAGCGCTCTTTACTAAACATCGCAGAGCTTCACGGCTGATGCAGTGGCACGAAAGTTGACGTGAATACTGGAACATTCATGAGCGAGGAGCGATACGACGACAGGTGGAGGAGCGATTCCAGGAAACATATCCAACTTTCCTGGCTGCTTCGCCTTCGGATCAACTTCCTTGATCTCAGAGATCATCTCGGAGACCTTCCTGTATCCATATGGCACAAGTGAGTTGCAGGGAAGAGGTGAGCATAGACAGTCCCTCGTGCACACTGGCAACGCCCACTGGTTCGATGACTATTACGTTGAATGCACTCAAAGCTTACATTTTTCAATTGTAAGGGCTGTTCACGATAATGTGAGCACCTTTGAAATGAAAATCTGAAAAAAAAAGTCACTGCCCCTGTCTGCACATATTTTAACGGGCGCATTGAGGAACATTCGCCCAATAAAGTTGGTAACGATGGAGGAAAAGTAGTTCCATATCTTAATGTCAGATAAAAATTGTGTAGTTACCATTTGTAATAACTTAAATAATTTCTTTTCCTTTATGTTTTTTAAATCCATCGAAGCGTAGAATTTTGCGTATTCGTAAAGTATTTACTTTCTTAATAATAATTTATCAGTTTTACTTTACCGACGTATGAATAAAGTGATGAGACCCATGGCAGTGTTAAACTTACATAAGGCGGAAGAATACACAATGTGCATACAAGCAGATCTTAAGGAGGGATTTCAAAAGTGCTCATTTTACTGTGAACAGCCTTTAAGTGCATACAATGCTGTGTTCACTCACTGCGATAATACCCGCTCTGTTCGGTAAATAGTTTATACCGTATTCTACATTTTTGTGCGATTTTGTTAGGAATTTAAATAAAACTACACAAACCGTTTTACATTTACAAACAAAACCCATACAGCAATCAAGCTACCTTGAATTCACGCCTATAACAAAATCCTGTTAGTTCAAAATATACTCACCAAATATATAACAAAAATTGTTAGAAACGCACGTTTAACTTTGTTAGAGACATTTCACCGATAAAATTGCAAGATCGCCATTAAAAATTCCGACTGTATTCAGGCACGCCAGTTCAGTGCTTTACTCTTAGTGGCTGTTGAGGAATTTTATGCGAATGGCACTGTGGCGCTTATCGCTCCTTGCTTCCGTGTTATTGCTACGACTACACGAACACCAGTTCTGTCGGTCCTCGTGTTTGCACACTCTATAGAGTCTTAAGGATTCAGAATGCTGCTGTCGCATTTACTGGACTAATAGTGTTTATTATTGCCTCGCTGTCACCCACTTGTATGGCGGATAGTCTACATATATGTAGTGCATTTTACAGTCCATCAAGCTCGCGTGAGCAGCTGTATAAAAAAAAATTTCTGTTTAGAAAAATTGTCGTTGTCTTGCTGTATTTTATTGCGAGGTCCTGATTCACACAAGCGACATATTAAGCTAATCAGGTGTCAGTTATATCTTCGTAGGAGACTAGACTTTTAGAAATATGCTTGACAAAGGTACACTCAGATTTGGTATTCAAAATGTTAACTATTCTCTTGTGAGATAAGAATAACAAATGACTAGGGAATTTTCTTTAATGTTCACAGAAATGTCAACAGTAACCTCGTGCGATAAGACGTACTTCAAGAGGGGCCACGGTGGCTGAGCGGTTAGCCTGCTCGCTTCCCACCAAGGCGAGCCGGGTTCAATCCCCGATCGGGTCACCGGACTTTCGCAAGTGGGAATCGTGCCGGACGATGCAGTTGGTCGGTGGGTTTTCTCGGGGATCTCCCGTTTCCCCCGCCTCTTCATTCCGGCGCCGCTCCATATTCCATTCAATCACCCTCGTCGGTTCTCAAGACCTCGCTGTTAAGAGCCGCCCAAACTTCTTCACTCTTCACGTACATCAATAAAGTTTATTAAATATACATTACAAAGCAAGAAGTCTTGTTTTTGATTAACGAATCGGGGTATTATCCTTGCGTTAAAAAATACAAAATGACGGGGAAGTATCCAACTAAATGTAACTTTCCACAGCGCTGTGTGGACAGGCCATGCCGATGACCGACTAAGCAGACGTTGTAGGCTTCGAAACTACATGCTGTTTACGATAAAGTGAGCACTTTTGAAGTCAACTTTAGAAAAAATCACTGACCCTACCTGCATATGTTATAACGGGCACAGTGAGTGACATGTGGACAGTAAAGTTGGTAGGGCTGGATGAGACGTACTTCCGTATTTTAATGTGGAATAAAATTGCAAGGCAACCATTTCTGATAAAGTAAATTAATTATTTAGTTTTCTGGGTTTTTTAATGCATCGATATGACAAAATGAGCAGATTTGTTAAATATTTACTTTTCTAATAGTTTCACAATTTCAATTGTCCGACGCGTGAATAAAGTGATGAGGGCCATGACAATGTTAGTCTTACGTAAGGCGGAAGCATACACAACAAGCATGTAAGTAGATCTTAAGCAGGGCTTTCAGACGTGATCATTTTACCGTTAATAGCCTATACGACTTCAGCCGGCCTACATAAGGGCTTCTCGGGGGTATCCTGGGCAGTCGTAGAAGGGAGGGGAGGGGGTTAATTAAAGGGAGGGAAAGGAGAATGTGAAGGCACAGGAATCGAGTACCTTTAGTTCCACGAAGCGGGAACATTGCTAGCATCCCTTCCCGTTCCATTCCCGCTGTCACGTGGGGATATTGTTAGTTCCACCAGCCAATTATAAGTGGGCTTCTACTCTCAGCCTTATGATCTTACAATGGGGAAGTCTTCCCATTGACAGCAACACAATGTTAAAGTTAAGAGTGGATGTATTTAACATACAAGTACGAATAGTACATACTGAAGAACTAAATTGACACTGAAATACCAGTAGTGGAAATAAACGCAAGTCAACAGCAGTTACACAGAAATAACCTAACGTTACGTCAACGGTATTAATGTTATCACTAAAGTAATGATTTTTTATCTCTGAGCAGTCAGTATATAATGTTGCTGTAAATTTAATATCCTGTTAAACTATTAATGCTAATTTAACATTCAAGTACGTTTGTAACAATGTTACCTCCTTACAGTTTTGTCAAAATTAAAGTGGTGTTTATGTTCGAGCAAAACAAATTTTGTTTTGAATTGATGTTAATATTTGTAATAAAAACTTTCATGTATTTTCAATGCTTTAAAAAAAATTACGAAGTAAAATACATGAAGTACGATTATTTTGTCACAAACGAAATATTACCAACGAAGAAAAATTATGCATATCAGGAGTGTATCGAACCCGCCACTTTAGGGCTAACAATTCTCCATTTTACACCTTCCCACTACTTTATTTTAACATATCTGAGCCTGTTCCATACTGTGGTTATTGAAAGGACAAAAAGAAAAACTACAGTTCTCTTACGTTATGTAGAAATATCTCACAGTCTATAAATATGTCCAGATTTGACACAAGTAAAATGCTTTTCAAGTCTTGGGAAACTGGTGCAAGCTGCATGTAGTTCACATACTACGCTTTAAAATTCAAATACACTGGGTTTTTTCACGAGGTTATCGCACGTCACTAGTATCCCCTATTTTAAACGAGGTTATCGCACGTCACTAGTATCCCCTATTTTAAACGAGGTTATCACACGTCACTAGTATCCCCTATTTTAAACGAGGTTATCGCACGTCACTAGTATCCCCTAATTTAAACGAGGTTATCGCACTTCGCTAGTATCCCCTATTTTAAAACGCAAGGTCCTAAGTATACACGTGTGTTGGTTGGACATTAATTTCGTGTCACAGTGACATGAACTATTTTGTTTCTGCACTTATTTTTAGCGTAATATAACATTTAGTTGCGGCAACATTACTTAGAGACCATATTGACATTATCACTACAACAGTGTACTACAAGTATGACTTTGTAAATGGTTAACATTATTAACTTCATCTCAATGTTATTAACCAGGGGTTAGCCCGTGACGGTGTTTTGAGTATAGTCACGTGTCTAGAATAGTTACAATGTTACACATTTTTGATATCGTACAAAGACTGAAAAAAAAATATATGTGGAATTAACTCAACATTGGATATAGTTATGTCCACTAAGCCACTGCAGCCCCATTTGGAATCACTCTATCCACTGAGACACTAAGGTCCCACGTGGAATCGCTCTAGCTACTTTGCAAATGAGGCCCCATTTGATATATATCTATCCACTGGGCCACTGCGGCCCCATTTGAGTTAGTTCTATCCAGTAAGTCACTGCGGCCCCACTTGGAAGCACTCTATCCACTGAGCCACTATGGCCCCCCTTGGGATCGCTCTAGCCACTGGGCCACTAAGGCCCCACTTCATGTGAAATCAACTCAACATTGATGCGAGACATTTAGAGTAAAAAAATGATATTCCCTTGCCTTCTTATCTCTATGTAATCCTCTGTATGCATTAAAACAAAACTTTCATGGTAAAAAGTAATTTTAAAATGAGCTCTTAGGGTCAGAAGTCATGATTGGGTAATCTGATCTTGCTGAAATTTGAACTTAACCTGTATTAAACCATGAGGATTCACTCTGAAAAATTTGAAGAACTTTTTTTGAGTTTCAAGGGACTTAGAAGTATTAAAGACGGACAGACAGAGATCATCTCCTTATATAGTAGGATTTTAATACAAGATAAAAGTTTGAAGAAATGTCTCAATAGTAATTTTTTTTGGTTGCTACAACATTAGACTCGTTTGTGTACAAGGAATTGAGCTAAGTAAGCGAAATTACTAACGAAGTTACTACGGATTTTGCTTCCTGGTTGTAAGGGCGAGAGCAGCAAAAGTGACCACTAGAGTTTAATACACTGAGAGAAAAATCTAACGAAATATTTTTTCGTATAGGGCCAAATATTTATTTAGTTGTTCTTAAAAAAATATATTGCCGAGGAAACAAAATTTTAAAAGTAACAATATTAATTTTGTTTGTCTAACAAAATATATATTTGAATAAACAAAATCCCTGTGCTGGGCCAAAAAAATTTGACTGTCAACTAAATATTTTGTTTAATCAACTGTATATATTTGTTTGGCCATTCATTTAACTGCCTTCGTTCGAAAATACAGCTCGAGAGATTGTTTGTAATTTTTGTGACAATTAGAATAGTAACCGTGTTTGCTAGTGCATGTATCGATGCTTAGCAATCGCATAAACACATTAACAAATCAATGCAACAAGAATCTGACAAGTAAAGCTGTAAAACTTGAAATATTTGTTTGCACACGTTGCCCAATATTTGCAGTTATCTATTTCAAGCTTTCGCGTGGCTGTCACATTAGCTGAGAACACTAACGCGTAGCGCTCGAACGCGGGTGATCCAGGCTCGAAATTCGGCGAAGCTTATAGGATTTTTTTTTTTATCGGCCCAAACTATTTAATGTACGTGTAGCCAAACAAATCTTTAGTTGCACCAACCAAATCTTACAGCCTGGGGCAGCCGAATGAGAACAAGAAAACAATTTGGTTTTAGTAACTAATATTTGATTGCCCCTATACAAACAAAGTATTTGGTTGCACCAAACAATTCTTGTTTTATTCAGGAAATCCTTTTTCTCAGTGTGGCAAGGGCGTAAGTGCAAAAAATTTACAATTTATTTCTGCATTCCGCATTGCCATTTTTGACTGCAAAACAGAACCACGGAAATATTCTATACACATTTTCTTATGCATCTGCCCAAAATAACAAGTGATAAATGCAGCCCTCTGCTTACGTAGATATGCTAGAGGATAAAAATATCTATGAGTAAAAATTTCATAAAAATAAAACGAAATTTTTTTATTAGTATTTACAAACGTAGCAAGCTACCGAGAAGAACGACTAGGGTGAAAATAAGACAACCTAATAAAATTATGTCAACTATCTGGTGCTCGGAGTTGAACATAATTAAGTTAAAACTTATAATGAGAGCCAATGCACCGGAATAAAAATCCATATCAGTATCGAGAACAAAATAAACCAATCAAAGAACTGTGATGTAATGAGAATTACAACCGAAGAGAAAATAAAGCAGATATTAAAAGATATAAGATAAACAGCAACTATATTATCAGACAGCATTCTAGACAATCCAGCTGCGCACGCCAGTGTTATGTAATCTTTTTTCTTATTGGAGCGCTTGGGACTGTTAGGTATATTAAAACTGTTGTTAAAACAATTATTTGGGGTTATAGGAAGGAGGGATACGAGTGCAAAGTTGTGAGTGTAGGCCAGAAGCATGCTCGCTAGCCACATCGAACTTTACATGTACCCTCCCCCCTCCCCCCTAAACACTGGTTTATTGTTGTTGAGAGATTTCGGTGGCTGCTAACAACGATGTATTGAAAGCTGATGAGGGTTAAATGATGTTAGAATGGAGCAGCGCCGGAATTACATGGTGGGCGAAACGGGAGATCTCCGAGAAAACCCCGCCGACCAGCGGCATCGTCCAGCACGATTCCCACTTGCGAAAATCCGGGACTGACCCGACCGTAGATTGGCCCCGGTTCTCCTTGATGGGGAGGCGAGCAGACTAACCGCTGAGCCACCGCGGCCCCTGGCTTCTTGTAAACGATGCGATGTAGCAAGAAAGATTCTGAGGTCCTTAGCTACGGTGAAGCCTTTCACGGTAAAATGAGCACTTCTGAAAGCCCTGCTTCAGATATACTTGTATACACGTTGTCTGTTCTTTCGCCTTATGTAATATTAACATTGCCATGGGTCTCATCACGTTATTCATGCGCCGGTCAAGTGGAACTTTGAAATTGTTAGAAAAGTAAATATTGTACAAATCTGCTAATTTTTACACTTCGATGCATTAAAAAATACTGAAATCGAGAGGATCAATTAAATTTATCACTAATTGTTACCTAACACTTGTTTTCGACGTTACTATATGGAACTACTTTCCCCTCCATCGTTGCCAACTTTACTGGACACATTTAACTCATTCCGTCCGTTTAAATATATGCAGGTAGGGGCAGTGACTTTTTTCTAAGGTTGATTCCAAAAGTGCTTGCTTTATCGTGAACAGCCTTTACAAAAGCAGTTACCGACAGTAATGTTCCAGCAAGTTTCTCACATACGAAAATACGGGTTTACCCTCGCTAGAGGGTCCAACAACAGCTCCGCGGCGCCCACCACTAGGCAGTGGAGAACCTGATTGTAACCTACAGAATTGCCAACACTTGCGTGTGTTAAATGATTCTGGATGGAAAGTAGCTGTTGCTTGTGAAGACCAGTAAATAATGAGAACCTGACACGAAAGGCCGTCCATCGTTGAGATTAAACTTGGATTAAACTGAGGAGACACGCCAGACGTACGAAATGTCCGCCTCGTTTCTCTTTAAATTTGGATCCGCCGGACACCAATCACTCACTGGCTACCTTGGTGGTAGGTCAGCATTCTTTTCGCGGTTTATTTAAACTATTTTATTTAAACATTTGAAAAATCACCCCACGTGTGCCGTGCTGGATTCTTCCATAAATGTGCCTTATTTTGACTTGAATAAGTCACTAAATTTGCAACCATAGCAGGAGGCAATCCTGAAAATCCGATGATAACAAAATCAGTGGATAGAGTTTGGCATTGGAGCTCCGAATATATCGTCAACATTAAAATTCCAGTTACACCACTCAATTTCCAAAGGATCAAAGATAATATGTTAAGTTGTGTGAGGACTACGAAGCATTTCGCGAAGGGGGGGGGGGGGGGGGGTACAATTTTGAGTTCGTTTCGCTGAGTCTCATAAATTCCGCGTAGTGTAACTATTGACTAGGGGAAACTACGACTCTCGTTTGAGTTTCAATTGGTAACTCTCGTCAAGATCATCCGATCGCGAGTATGAAAACATTTGTGTGGCGTGGTTATGGTGGAATTGCAAGAGTTCAATGTAAAAAATAAAGTATGACAACTTAACACAATGTCGACCTATACTCGTCAAAAAGCCAAGTCGAAATACAGAAATCGTATAAGGTTGGAAAGAGCATCTCAAAAGCTATCTAATGATACCCATAAAACCCTATATGATCGAATGAAGCAGTGCTTGGAACGTAAAATAGGCATAAAGGCGTCCGAGCGCGTTAACGTAGACGTATTCACGCGAAACAAATGGCCGTGTCCCCAACACAGCCACACCCCATTTTTTTTTTTTTGTTGAACATAACTTTTACTTATATTCTATTTAAAAACTGTAATATTTTATTTACAACGAATATGAATAAAGGCAGAGAGAAAATATGCGTGTTGGTTATTTCTATAAGAAATAATTCTTCTGCAAAATATTATTACACTGAGTGCACACGAATGAGGTACGTTTGCACTCTGGTGTATTTTTCTAAGCTTTGTTTGTATAAGGCAGACGAGTATCCTCAGAAAGTTTAAATCAATGGCCACTGGAGTGTAATCACATGATTCCCCAGGAAAACCATTACTTCTATAGCAAGTTTGATTTCGTTGTTTGATCACCCTGGTATAACGGTCTCTGAAACTTTAGTACACCGTCAGAGACGTGGAAACTTTACCACCACTTCTCTAACTTTATGTACTCGCCTACCTGGAAATAATGATCACCCGTCAGCGACATAGAGACAGGAAAGTAGTATGGTTGACATTGCCACGCTCATCAAATTCCCTATCGCCCTGATTGCGCTGATATAACAGGCAATCTTTCCGTCGTGCTGTGTATAACTAACGGATATCAAAAGGAGTCTTGTTATTTAATTTATGGGAAGTTTGTATCGAAGTCCAGCGCTGTGGACTATACGTCATTTGTAGATGTCCACAGAGAATTAAATTTAATGGAGCTGTCGGAAAAGGTTCGTTCGTTTCAATTTTGAAAGGTTACGAATTAATGTTTTCGATTTACAAGTTGTATTACAAGAAGAGTTCAGGAAGAGTCGGCAATGTGCGTTCTGTACGCACACTGAGTCAACAAATATTAGTTTTTATAGGGCCAAAAAATATATTTAGTTGTCCCAACACAATATATTGTTCAGTACACAAGTCTTCAAAAACAACTAATTAATTTAATTCCTCTAACAAAATACAAGATTGAATTAACACTACTTCTCTGTAGAACTGAAAGTAATTAGGGTGTCTACAAACTATTTGGTTGAATCGCCTATTTAGATTTGTTTGGTTATTCATTTGATTGTGTCTTCGTTCAAAAAAAACAGCTCGAGTGTTTGTTAGTATTTTTAGTGATAGTTTATTGTGACAGTGTTTGCTAGTGCATTTACTGATGTTTAACTACGGTATAAAAATGTTAATAAAACAAGTTCAATAGGAGACTTAAAAGGAAAGCCGTAAAACTTAAACATTTGTTTGCGCACGTTGTCCAGTATTTGAAATGTATTTATGTAAAGCATCGCTAATTCAGCAGTAGTCAGTTTAGCCGAGCTTGCTAACCCAGGGCGGAAGTTTCGAGTCCCGGTCTCGCCTAAAGAGTTTTTTTTTTTTTTTTTTTTTTTTTTTTTACGAAACTGATTAGTGTACTCTCAGCCAAACAAATCTTTGTTTGTGGAAAACAATTAAGAAGAACAAAATAATTTGGTTTCAACAACAAACAATAATTAATTGCCCCTATAAAACAATTAATTTGTTTGCGCCAAACGAACTATGTCTGATTCAACAAACCTTCTTCTCAGTTAACAGATAACGAGCACTTTGAGTGATCTATTCAGCCTATAGATTTTCTGTGGTTAAGTATTTCCCAAATTACATTTAAAAAATTATCTCCTTTGTAACTGAATACATTTTATCATTATAAGTACACACTGCAATATTCGACGTTAAGTTGGTAACGAAGAATAAACGTAGGCTACCTTTAACGTCATGTTACTATTGAAATGTTGGTATTAATGATATCCGAGCTAGCTTTTATTTTTGTTATATGTGCATATGCAACAAAAATAGTCGTGATATTAATAAGCTTGTGATTCTCACGATTTTTGTAGTATTCCGGCATAGTCTCTGGGAAGCAAACACTCCACGTAATATACAACACGGCTAGTTTATTTACGAGCGCCTGAAGTGGGTTGAATTAAAAGAATCGAATTACTAATAAAGCTTACGTCGAATGATTTTAATTTATTTGGTATTATTTTTCTGTGATTGTGTAGGGTTAAATAAATAGTTGTATAACAAGGTAACTTTCCAATAGCCAGTTTACCACAGTTCCATTATGATTTGCTGAGAAGTTCGTTTCCGTCCATTTATAGGGTTTACATGACGGTAATTAATTTTGACCTAATTATCTTACCTATCTTATCTGAAGTAAAATCTATTTTTTTTTTTTTTTTTTTTTTTTTTTTTTTTTTTTTTTTTTTTTTTTTTTTTTTTAATATACGAACGCTTTTTCGTGAATTTCATTTCCATTATGTCGTGAGTATTCTTGAGATATTTCGTTTATATCGGTACAGAAATCTAAATTTTATGAACAGCTAGTAAGTTTCTCGTAAGGAAATTACTGGACAAACACGCTTGTGTTGTTAGATGCTACGATAGCTGGGCATCTTGACGGATATTCACGAAAATTGGCTTAAATATTAAATGTTGTCAAGAAAATGTGGTGCGAAGACTAGGAGTAATTTTGACAGCCATAATTTAGTAACAAATATTACTCTCGTTCGAAATATAAGTATATCCCGCTTGTTCGTGTAAGGTATATAATACTTAGTTATAAGTTATTTAGACCTAAACTCATACACATTTTAAATGTAGATTTTTATACGGCTGCAAAAATTGTAATGGACTATACATAAAAAAATTAAATAACATTCGTGACTCGAAATAAATTAGTTGCAATCGAAAATCAAATTTAAAATACATATTCTGGCAGTTTAAGAATATTTAAAATACGTTGACATTCGTAGGAAGAGTTGAATAATTATTTTTATCAAGGGACGTGCTCGGCGACTAAGAAAATTTGAACAGTGCACAATCTGAAAGAGGAAAGTTGTAAACAGAAACTTGATTCTGACAAGAGGGAACTAGTTTTTGTTATTTCTTAAAAATGCGATATGTATGTATCAATACTTTGTAAGCGTAATACACAAAGTTAAAGACAATATCTAAATTGAAAAACTCATTTATTTCTACCAAAATCCACAAACCGGTAACATTATTCAATCAATTTAAACTTACGTGTTTATATTATTAATTGTTTTCGTTTTTATTTAGTACAATGCGTGAAAAGTATGAATAAACGTTACGTGAAAGACTCATGCCGAAACAATACTGAGATGCGGCGGAAAGATACGCAACAATAAATTTCGAAAAGCTCAATACACCTCGAAAATCATATAAAATGTATGTGTTTCAAACAATCCGCAAAGTAAATTTGTTACTAGACTAGCTCCTTAAGTAGGGCAACCAGAAATTTCTTTGTCAGTGAAATCTGGGATGATATTTATGAACCGATAACTGCGGTCTTGACGGAGTTTGGGGCAAAGAAATTGTCGGGTCGAGACAATTGAAAGCGCTGCGAGTAACTATCCTTGGACAATTTGTGGTTTTGGGATTCGCGTTTTTTTTAAACTCGGAGTCGCAAGATATTGATGCCGAAATTCGCATACCTAATAAGCGGGATGATGAATTGTTGACTAATATTGGCACGGAATGACACCAAGTTCCACAATGCCAATAGCGAAACCACCCGAAGATATTTGATTAATGCGAAAAACGATTTTTTTTTTATTACGCTTGGTTCTGGGCGGCTGATATTCAGATTTTAGAATTACTGGAACGGAAATATATGACTACCGAATTTATAACTCGTTACTATCTCACTTACTAAGGGTTTCTCTTCTGCAGGCAACTGAGATGAGCCTGTGATAATTTTGTTCATAGCAAAATTTTATGCTCACACATAAACATAGAAACACATACAACTACAGATTTAGACTCTATAACTAGTTATTATACAATCTTTCTAAAGTCTCAGTCCCGCTAAATGTATTAAAAATATATTTGTTATTCATTTTGATTTTTGGTACAAATTAGACATTTCCATTTCCGTAATCCGAACCAAAAATACTATTTTCGGTATACAAACTGCTAGAACAGGTAAAATGTGAATCCGACATAAAATGAGGGTAATTTATGACCCAGCGAGAGTGTTTATTTTGTTTGTTTCAACTCCAGAGAAAATGTAAAACAATATTTTAACAATAAGCGAAAATGGGTTTTATATTTACTTCTGTTGGAATAAATACATCTCCAGGTATATTCGCACTGTTCTTTAACAGTTTGACATGCACTAAAATTCGCAAATTTAAGAACTGAGAAACTATTTCTTTGATGCATATAAAATGTGTTCTAAAGTTTTGTCAGTTTAGATTTTTTATCCATGTTAATTATAATTTCACATTACGAATCGTACATTCTTAAAGTGGTCACTGAATTGTCTACAGTGTTAGGAATGATAACTCACGATTAAATAAGTTGAAATGAGTTGAGAGATTTGGATGAGGTCTTGAGATCCGATGAGGTGAGAATGGAGCAGCACCGGAATCCAAGGGCCGGGGAAAACGGGAGATCCCCGAGAAAACCCGTCCAGCGGCATCGTCCATCACGAGTCCCACTTGCGAAAATCTGGGAGTGACCCGGCTGGGGATTGAATCCGGTTTGCATTGGTGGGAAACTATTAAAGGAGGTACATGGTATGAAATTTAATACCACCAGTTTTATTCTCATTATGATCATTAGAAAATATTTTTCTAAACTTAATTCATGATTACATATCCCTATTCCATTACCGTAATACAGTACTGTTTTGGGTTGTTTTCAATAATTGCGAATGTAGAGGAACTGGGTCAGAATTACAGATCCAGTTACGTCCCTTGCCATATTTCGGATATGTTTGACAGCGAATAGTTTTATTAGGGTTTCATTATCGATTTAGCCTATTTGCTTAAACTAATGCTTTTTATCTTGTTTTCAGTTAATAAAGCAAAACGTTCACTGAACAAAACTTTTTAAATACTCTGACTGCAATTACCTTTTACCATAAATTATGAGTAGCATATCTATATTAAACGTAGACAGCTAGTAGTGAAAATTAGGTATAGGTCTGAACGCTATATTCAAAGTGTTTTTTTTTTTTTCGGGCTGATTATCACTGAGATCGATGACATGTAATTTACGTAGATTGAAGTTATAACTTTAAGTAAATTAATTAGTGACGTTAATATAGATGAATGTGTCCACAATAATCAGACATAAAAAAATAACAATTAAATAAAACGTGAAGAATATATTTTAATATATTCTAAGTCCCGCCGATATACTTTTAAGGCATTGCGAATGCCAGCATAATTTTAAGCAATTAAATATAGTATTCTTATGGACTGGTTTCCTGGTATCCCGTTTTTGTTCAGGGATACCTCCAAGTTTTGGGCAAGTCGACTTTATTGCAAGAAAAACGTCGGGAACTTGCACTTTTATGTGGGACATAAACAACTGAGTGTATAAAACCACAAGTTGTTTTCTTAGTTTGATCCTTGACCTCCTCACTGGACCAGGACTCCCGCGCTAGTGGAACAGAGATATTTAGTGCAAACCATCACGAAAAAGAATATACGGCCACGTAGTGAGCATTGGCGGAACTGTTCTAGGAACCACGTGGATGCATCGAGAGTAACTGCGCAGAGAGCGGGAGACAATAGGCCCTATTTACCGTCTCTTTCCGGAATGAACGGCAGTGAACATTCAGAGTAGATAACGTGGCACGGTCGTGAGGGATGAGGTCCGGGATTGAGCGTGCGATATGTTCGACTCGGCAACCCCGACGCTACGGACAGCGATCCACCCCACCCCCCTTTTTTTTCCCACCCTTCAACAAATCGAAGAAGGGAAAACTGCTGGCTCTGGTTTATGTCCGGCACGAAACGCTGAACGTGTGATAAAAATCTCGGAAGGAGAAACTTGTAAAAGCTCGACATACATCATGCGGTCTTTTCCCCGGAGCCCTATCCACTTCGTCCTTCAACTGCCAGTGCCACCCCCACAAAACCCGTGGCCCTTTCCAGCCCCTTCGGTGCCACAGCCAACCAATCCTGGTGGGGGTTGGTTGGGAGGGAGATATGGACGCCTGGCGCTTGGCCAACTGATGCGCTTTTCTCTTCCCCCGCCCTTCTCGGCAACCCACAAAGGTCGACAATGAGGCTGCGAAGATGTGCCTTGGTCGGGAGGGTGAGGGAGGGGGGGGGTGGTAGCGACGTGGAAAGTAGAGCGAGTGTAAGGGAGGGGCGCAGGAAAAGTCTCAAACATCGAAACCTGTAACCGGGCCAAAAAAAAAAAAAAACTCGCCACCTCTTTTTTTTTTGTAAGCTTCTCTGCAACTGTGTAGAAGCTCGGCCACCTCTCATCATTTCTTCGTTTCATTCCTCGACTGGAATTGTCGCCCAACCCCAACACCCCCGCCACTTTTCCCCGGCACCTCGGTCCACGACTGGAAAATAACGTCTTCTTTCTCATTTCGTTTCTACGTCAGGAAATTCGGTGTGATTTGCCCACTTTGTTGTGGTGAAGATGGAAATTTTCTTCAGCGCTTCCTCTCCTTGTTGCCGGCGAGGCATAGGTTTGTGTCAAATGAATTTATTAAGACCTCCTGTCAGCTGTACTCCGGGAACCACGAACACAAAGATTCGCCGCGAGTTCATACCGTAGGCACATATCAAGCCACACCCGGATCGAGTGTCTTGACACGTGATCGCGACGTTTTAGGAGCACGGCGAGGCATGGAAAGGGAAATTTCACCCACCAGTTCTTATCCTGATTCTAGAATGCCTGGGGTCTTTTGAGAGACTCAGTAACACAAACTTGAGAGTAGGAACTTTTTAAAGACGCCATAAGCGAAATGGAAGTTACATGCATAAGATATTAAAAAAAAAAAAAAAAAAAAAAAAAACTTTAAAATATAATAAAGTTGTTAAGAATTTTTTTTTTTTGGCTATGTTACAATACATTATATGTGATAGATTTGTAAATTTAACTATACAATTATTAAAAGAAACCCCATCAAAATATACTAAGCGGTTAAAATTCAGTTCGGGATTTATTTTTTTTTGTGAATTCGCGCACTGACGTTTATACATCCCTCAGATGTAATGATAAATACGGAATTGTGGGATGAGTTGTTTTTTCGATGGCTGCTTCACAAGGGAAACGGCATTAAAACATTAAACGTGTAGGACCGTTCGAGTGATAACATATTCCGAATGTGCATTATGAGTGAGAATATAAGGTGCCTACGATAACCCGCTCGGTTCACAAGTGTCTATAATTGTGGACGTGCTGCAAATTGTAATAGTATTTAAATAACTAAATACTTTAAATGTTCATTATTATGAATGTATACGTTTAAGATCAAACCATTACATATCCACAAGGTAGGGGCGAGCTTGCTGTGGTTCTACTGGTAGAGCAACTCAGGTGAATTTAGAATAAATGATAACATTTTATGAAAGGAAACTTTAATTATACCTATACGTGTATGTTAAACCTCTAGGAAGTATTGCAAATCTGTATAAATGTGTTATTGGCGGGAAACTATTTCATATATTATAAACTACTTGAGATGTCTGAGCCATGCCCCGTAACACAGATTTAGTCAAGAGGTCTCGCGTTGTTTCGAAACCTGGAGCTGAGTTGGATATGCAGATTGCAGCGGTTGGTACACCCATCCTATGTTCTCCTACTGGGCAACTAGTGCTGGTGTGACGGCGAAAATGGACACCGCTCGAGGTAATGCAGGTGTCCTGTATCGCCGGGTTATCCTGCAATCGTCACCTGGTTCTCAATGTGGCAAGATGGGATCCTTGCTGTTCCCGGCAACAAAATGTTTGGTGTATAGCGTCCTGGCATCTGGAATCTTTTGCCGACTAGCCTGGTTGGTATCGTGTGTGTTTCATGTTGCCTAAATGCCGAAATAAGGCTTGGCCATGCCGTAATGACAAATTGAAGGATACTTAAGGCAGGTGATGGGCACAGTGAACAAACGATGCACGACACAATCAGTGTCTTCTCTGTGGGTAGTGATATTTGTGAGGTTTCTGCATCTCTGGTTATTGAAAGTTCCGCAATCTATTCCTCGATTGTAGGGAGGTTAATTGACACAAGTATACACAAATATCCCGTCATTACAGATACACGTTTTTAGAACAGAGCAGTCTTTAACAGCGTAAACTTGATAATGGTTTACCTCTAGACACCAAAAAACAGACACTGTTTTGACGTCTTCCCACAGTGACTTAGTTAGATGTGTTTCACTGTGTAAACAACTGGGCAGTGACTTCTCCATTGTCTGTGCTAGACTTATCAAACAGACAAATATTAACTAATATTTTTTCTTACCAGTAAATGCTTGACCATTTACTCACTAAGTTATGTTTATATTTGTGGAGATTGTAGCTACTATCAAATTTAAAACTCGATAAACAAGCTTAGAGTAATCACGCTGAAGTGTAATAAAGAAAATTATAGAGGTCATGTGTTTCCTAGGAGAGGACGACATGACTTACAAATAGGGCGACTAAGAAAATCGTACATTTTCTATTTGCATGTTTTAAATAAATCATTTATGGCAAGGCACTTACAATACGTATAACTTCGAGTCATAAGACACAACTCGGATGCATAAAAGAGCCCTAAGTCGTACATCAAGCTGCATACCAGTCAGTTAAAGGCTGTTCACGATAAAGTGAGCACTTTGGAAACGGACCTTAGAAAAAAGTTTCTGCCCCTGCCTGCGTATATTTCAATTGGCGCACTGAGTGAGATTCGCCCAGTAAAGTTGGTAACGATGGATGGAAAGTAGCTCCATAACTTAACGCCGAATAAAAAGTGCTAGGTAACGATTTGTGATAACTTAAATTATTTATTTCACATTCTGTTTTCTTTAAAGCATCGAAATGTAGAAATGAGCAGTTATGTAAGGTGTTTACTTTCCTAATAATTTCACATTTTCGCTTTACCGACGCATGAATAAAGTGATAAGGCCCATGGCAACGTTAATTTTACATAAGGCGGAGGAATACACACCGTGCATACAAGTAGATCTTACGCAGGGCTTTTCAAAGTGCTCATTTAATCGTGAAGAGCCTATATCAGTAAATGAAGTGTCCATCACTTTTTAAAGCAATCCAGATTCCGCGTTACTTCACACCATGAGTGAAGATGACCCAGATAAGCGTGTCGAATTTCGTGAGTGGATTGTGAACTTGTGCAACAACTTAGAATATTCTGACTTGATTCTTTGGTTGGATAAGGCAACATTTGCATTTGATTGAGCTGTGGAATACAACAACGGTGTGTACTAGGGCGGCGAAAATCCCCACCTTCCGTCAGAGCAAGTAGTTGATCTTCCTGGGTTACAAGCGTGATGCGGTACGTCTGCCAGAAGACTGGCGGGCCCATTCTTCTTCGATGAAGCAGTGACAGGTGAGATTTACTGTAACATGTTTCTGGAAAACACTGTCAGCTGTTCGCCAACTCCACCCAGATGACGACTGCTTTTTCCAGCAGCGCGGTGAACCCTCATATTACCATCAATACTACCAGAAAGATAACTAAAAGTCGGTGCGCAATTCGAATAATTATTTAACAGAAACACCGCCAATGTCATACATTATTAATTAGCTTTCATCATAACTTAATAGAGACATGATCAAAAAGAGTAAAATGATATTATGATTAATTCCTCTCTCTAATCGTCTCCACAAAACGATATATCATACTCATTTTTAACTTCTGTGTCTCATGCGTAGTTACTATAAAT
Source organism: Dryococelus australis (assembly GCA_029891345.1). Classification (NCBI taxonomy): domain Eukaryota; kingdom Metazoa; phylum Arthropoda; class Insecta; order Phasmatodea; family Phasmatidae; genus Dryococelus; species Dryococelus australis. The sequence goes on along the minus strand of CM057002.1, from coordinate 63,641,868 downwards.
ATTGGATAGATTTTAAAAAATGCATTGTTTTTATTTTATGCCAAACATTTGTTCACATACAGACGACACGTAATATATAGTAAGTCAAATAAATAGTCTAATTTCATATTTTACGTCCAGGTACATCTCCACAGAATATTGTTCCCCCCCCCCCCCTCTTTTTGGACACGAGGTACACCAAATGAATTTGCTTGTGCTATGTAATAGTTATTTTAAGGAATATATACGGATCAGCAAGTTCTGGATACCTCGTATACTGTGAGCGTCAAAACCATTCTGATGAAAGTTTCAAACTGCAGTAACATTGCGCAAGTTATGTTGGCTAGATCCCATCCATTACCACTGCCATAGGACAAAAACACACATTCCTGCGATATTACGCATTGATTTAATTTGTTTTGTTAGAAGTACAGAAATAAATATTTTATTTTAGTAATATTAAAATTATTAAAGTAAATTGTTTGAAAAAAATTCTTATTAAAACTTCGGATTGAGCCGTATATGAAAAGTAGTCATCAGATATAGAATGTTTCTACACGAACTCCTCGGCGAACCGCAAACAGCTTGGTTTTCTTCTACTTATGCCACTTTCAAATACAGAAACATGATCAGTATCAGATTTTCTCTTCCTCCCTCCTTCTTCGGATCGCATTATGATCCTCGTATAGGAAACGCGTGTTGTCACTTACTGGGCAAAGCGAGAATTACTACGATATAAAAGCTTTTCTTAAAAGATTCAACAGAAAATATCAGGAACGCACAGAAAAAAGGTATCGCAAATACAATCCCTTTTAAGTTTGAAGTAAAGCAACTGCCTATTTAGCACTGCACCTGACTGTACGATGTGAAGAACTCATAAAAACATATTACAGACACCATAAATTTGTCATAAAAGTGGATATATGCTGTATATGAAGAAAAATGTATATATTTTGCAACGGTATAAAATGTTTTACCAAAATAAATATTTTTAATGTAAAAAAATATTCGATTAAAATAGTCTCTATTTTTTAACCAAATTTAAGCACACTTCCATTCTGGATGCCTCGGAAAATAGAATTTGCAAGAAAATCTTCTTCAAGAAAGATCATCATAATATATTTTAAGTGTTGCTAAGTGTTACATACGCCTGTTGCTACTTTTTTATTTTTGAAAGAACAGGTCTTAGTGACATGGATAACCTTAACTGCCGCAGGAACGATAATTTCCTAGTTACAGTGCAGACGAAGAAAGTTTCGGGTAGACTCGCCATTGTTCGTGCCCAAAACCCGAAGTTATACAAATGCGGAGATTTTTAGTATTTTGTATTTACTCACTTAACTACGTTTTTCGTCGTTACGGATTGTGTTTCCGTATATTTACTGTGCATTTTCGTAAAAAATTTTCGTAAAAAATTTTCGTATATATACGGATCATTTTAACAGTGTAGTTGAGGTGGCACGAACTTGTTGGGAGTGCGAAAGAAGGCCAGCATTAAAGGGTGAGGTATGATGAACCCGAATCAATTAGTATTTCGTCACACAGTTCTAATTAGTCTGTTGGTATATCTGAATTATTTGAGGAGCTTGCATCGCCTGTGTTAAATGAGGCTGGACCTACTGGGATAAACTTACTATTAGCATCCCCGTGCGCTGTTGACATACCAGGTGATATTGCGTCTGATAGAGCACCAGAATTCGATAGTGATTCGGATATTATTGAGGAGTGGCCATCACACGTGTTTTCTGGATGTAATAGCCGCACCAAAATATGAACAGTATTGAGTTCTGTGTAGGTGCTTCATGGACTCCCCGTTTTACCTAAGGACTCCGTTGAAATCTGTTCATTATGGGCGTTTCCTAACCTGCCAAATTCTGGAAGGTGTCTCCTTTTTAGTCAATCCCGTTTCGGTTATAATACTTATTAATCTTTAATTTTGTTTTACAATTGATTTAACGTTCACTATTTCCATGAAAATTTGTTCCATCTGTGTTTCTGAGGAATCTATTTTCACGCCAAACTCACTAGTACTGGGACAATGTTTTTCATATTTTGTTATGTCGCTTGCCGCAATAATTATCTCGGGGACAATTTAAAATGGGCTATGAAAGACTTACCTACCACTGGAGTTTATTATAGAGTTGTTTTGGGATTACCTTAAATACTTACACGCTTTTAGGAAAAATAATTTGTTGGTTTCGTGGTCTGAAAATATCTGTCCACAAGAAAGGGTCCATCGAAAATTTGCACCGACCGCGAAACGTTTAGCTTTTAAACGCGTAGTTAGCAGACAGCACTGAACTCTGTTGATCGTTGCCTAGCAGAAATGTGACTGGGCTTCTACAATTTACAAAGTTATAAATCGAAGTGGAAAATTGCATACCAGAGAGTAATTTTGTTTTGTGTTTGTCTCGAATAAATCGAGACATATTTAAGATAATGCTTCAATAATTTAGATTTTGAAATTTCTTTGTGAAGTAATATATTTAAGAATCACCAAGTATGGTGGAAGTGAATCACGAAGAATATGTGTCCAAATATTTAAGTAATTGATGTGTACAGAATAGGAAATATACTGCTACTCTGTGCACTACAATAAACATGAACTTTTGGAAACAGAGGATGATAGTCAGGAAAATTATTTTGATTGTGATACCAACGCACATACTTTACGATGACGGGCTGGACAGAGGACGCAAACTTTACATGGTAAACTACCAGCATTCATGTCTCAAACTGGTGAGCATGTCCACCGTTAACCAAGAAAAAAAAAACCTAGTGACGCCCAAAATGTCCTTAGTCACATTACATACGAATGTTGCCATATTGATAACTTAGGCTACATAGAGAATAGTTGTTGGCTTTAGTGAAAAGGGTTTAGAAGAAGTTATTTATCAAAGATGCAATCTCTCTGGGAGCTACTGCGTGTACATCGTATTCATCCTCTGCAATTCGTGCCAGAAAATTATTTTTGTTCCAAAATTTATAATACATTCCTTGTTTGAAAAGTTGACTGGGTTTTCCTTTATACCAGTCCAATGACCGGCGTATGTTATCACCACAAATGTGAGATGAAAATAGATTCACATTGGCTAAGTTAAATAAGCACTTCTCTCAAGACTGTGAAACCAACATCGAAATTTTAAACAAAACATTAAAAACACTAGAATTTCGCGAGTTTATTTTATGTTAACATATACATAAAAGTAGTTTAGACATACAAGCTGGCGATACTCCTTCGTTAGTTAATGTCCAACAAATAGAGTTTCTCTTTTGTGGGCTAGGTAGTGCTTGATAACCTCACAAATAGCTAATTGTTTTCTACAGCATCGACAAACCTCCTCCAGAACATGTCAAAACACCAATAGCCCGGGTCCACAGCGATGTAGTGGTCACACCAAGGCGAATCGGATTCGATTCCCGGCGGGGTCGCTCCTGGATTTTCGCATGTGGGAATCGTGACGGACGACGCCGCTGGTCGACGGATTTTCCCGGGGATCTCCCGTTTACCTTGCCCTTGCATTCCGGCGCTGCTCCATACTCACCTCGCTTCACCCTCATCGGCTCTCAAGACCTTGCTTTTTAATATCCGCCCTAACGTCTATATTCTGCTCCACCAACAGCCCGTTCAAAAGTCGACTGTAAAGTTAACGGGGTAATGTTTGTCCAAGGCACACAAGATTTCTGGGTTAGGCGACTGTTACTGTCACACCTGAAACGCAGCACGATTCTCATGGACGGGGGATGAGGATTCTTTGTCAGCGAAGTTCTATGGCCATGCGAAGCTCCTTCGCTGCTTCTTGATACTGTAGAAATAATCTCAGCACGCAGGATCATCCGTGATCAAGTCAAAGTAGTATCCTCAGCAGTAATGTTTTTATAGGGTTATGCCAGAATTCTCTCTCCTCTCCCACATCGAGAAGCTTTATTTCGTAAGTCATCTAGAAATATGAATTTAAAAAAGAGTTTCACCACGAGCGTAACCTCAATTGATCGATCACTAGAGTAAACCGCCAAGTACTGCCGATATGTGGTCCCATACTACAACTTAGCTCTTCTCCACACTTATGGGTCTTGCAGCCAGGTTCAAAATAAATTCAATCTGTCCTGCTAAAACATGTAGTCTACTTGAGGAAAATTTTGATCATCTTCAAAATGGAAAGGCACCATCAAGTTACTTACTGTTATAGTCTAGAAAACAAAACCCCTAACCCTGTGTGCAACAAGTCAGAGATGAAACTTGCATGTACCTACCAATTCTTATGATTCACTCACGTGTATCTCCATACCCATATCCGTTGACAGCACATTCTAATGCTGGGAATGCGAAAATGTGTAGCAGACTAATGAAAATGTTTGTCGTGTATAAGACATTACAAAGCCTGGATTCCTTTCGATTTGTAGGTGAATGTAGATGGTCTGTGATTTGGAAGAATTCCTCAGCCCTGCGGCACGGGTTTCTAATGTGTTACATTTATTTTCAAGTCAGTAGCAACTCAATGTCTCCATTGAGATCACTGGGTCACTTTTGGAGCAGAAGCTTAGCCAACGATGAGTCAAAGTTAGCATAGATAAGTCACGTAACGACCTTCAATGTATGGGTAAGAATAAACCACCATCGTCATATCATTCCTCCCATTTCAGCACAAGTAACAAGGGCAGATGTGATATAGTAACAAGTGCATTAGCCTTTATTCACCACGACGATACTGGTACATTTACCTCGGGTATCACAGTTGGGTTTTCGCATAAGGGAAACTTGAGGGATTTCGCCAGTGGACATGGGGTTTTCTCTGGGTTCTATTTCATCACCTATCCATTTTGGTTTCTCATTCTGTCTCTCACTTAAGGAGTTATGGACTCGTCTCTGTCCCATTTATAAATCCCTTGGATGCGGTGTAGCTCTTCTAAGTCATTATTATTCTCGTGGCGCAAGCAACTTCTCTGCTGTAGTTCTACAACTGTTGACCAGCCGGATGACAAACCGCTGCTGAATATTACAATATGCGCCGAGTGCTAATAACAAACGCACTTCAAACAGTGGCTTTTCTGTGGAGCTTTGGCCATAGCGAAACGGAAAGATCGTGGGAGAAATCTGTGCGACAGTAGCGGACGCTAAAACTCAAAAATCGTTGAAGACAATGATACTTTGTGGTGAATATTTCACACGAATTACCATATTATTGGTATAAAACGATCGTTCGTACTTATATTTTGCGTTTATCAGCTCTACGGCGGTATCTAACACCAACATTTTCGGTATAGGTAGTAACGAAACACAGTGCCTTTTTACATAGGTCGCTTTCAACTACGCTCCACATGGAGAAAATATCTTCTCTACGAACCGAATTCTGTGGCAAGCAATATTCTTAATGAGGCCGTAGGGAAATTACATACAGCAGGTAGCATTTTTAAAATCGAACACAGGTGATGAGACCCTCTATGATCTGAAATGTGAACAGGTAACAAGAGTTCCGATATTTCTTAGGAGGTTCGTGCTCTCCAAACAACTTAGCGTTTTGGTGATGAGGTAACTTAAACGGATCGTACTCTGGCATCCCGACCGAATACATTCAATTGTTTCCTATTGCGGTGGTATTCAAGCACCACTACTAGAAAATGTATACAATTTTTTCCTTAATATTTAACTCCGAACATTCTATGTTCCACTTGTATGATGTGTCATTCACATCACAATAGGAGAAAAAAAATTAAGTAGAGTACGCTGGAGATTCCAGTATAATGTAGAAACGAGCTGTGGAATCGGAATTAAAAAAATTGATACTTAGCAGTAAGGTACTTATTTAGTCATGTGTAAGAAATGGATGAAATTAACTCTCGAGAGTATTGTTATAGGTATCTAATTAACAATAAATTATTGATTTTTAAAAAATCAGTAACATTTCATCGTTTGCTTATCATCTCATTTAGTAAAAGTATTTTGTCTTCCTAAATTTAAGGTTACTCTTTATAGCCTATTAGTACACTAAAGTTTGTTAAAAATGCAACACCAAGAAGGATACATGAGACTAAAATTAAATTTCTACTACAGATTAGTTACATGAAAATACACAATTGATTGAAATTACAGAACTGTACATAATCTCTGTCCTTGAGAGTTCAGTATGCTGTGAAGCCCCCAGGTGCTGCAGTCAGAGCACCTAAACGTCGCAGCATGGAATCAAAGAGGACCTGGATATGTACCTGGGAATCTTCATTCACGCGGTTTGTATGAGAGTCCACAAAGCACCGACAGTGGTTGTTGGAGGTCCGTGAGGAACACGTCACCGACCCATTACACCCCAGACATGTTAGATGGGCGACATGTCATGTGAACGTGCAGGCCAGGGAAGCAGTGGTACCCGTCGTTCATTGAAGAAGGCTTGCACGTTCCTCGCCACATGTGGCCGGGCATTGCCCTGCTGAAATATGGCATGTGGAGTCGCCTGAAGAAGGGACAGTACCTTGGGCTCTTTAACCTCCCTGATGTAGCGGTTGCTGTTCAGATTGCCCTCAATACGTAGGATCGAGATCCCATGTTGTAACCAATGATGCCCCAAACCATCACACATTGCGACATCCGCAATGCCGCTCCACAATGCAGTGGAGAGAGTGGAGAGATTTGGGTGGTTATTAACATCGAAGTCTTGAGAGAGCCGATGCGGGTGATTGAGATGAGTATGAAGAGGCGCCGGAATGAAGGGACGGGGGAAAACGGGAGACCCGCGAGAAAACCCATCGATCAACGGCATCTTTAGGCACGATTCCCACATGCGAAAATCCGGAGTGACCCAGCCGGGGATTCAACCCAGGTCGTCTTGGTGGGAGGCGAGCAGGCTAACCGCTCAGCCACGACAACCCTGCTCCACAATGCAGGCTGCAAGATTGCGGTCACCACAGCAGTGTCTAACGCGTACGCGGCCATCACTGTAGGACAGTTTGAAGCGGGACTCGTTTGAAAACACTACATTTTGCCACTCAGCGCTCCAGTGTCAGCGTTCACCTGCCCATTGCAGTCTGAGGCGTTTGTGGTTTCTGGACAATGGAAACTGACGTAACTGCATGTGTGCCACCAGTCCAGCCCACAGCAGACGGCGTTGAACCGTCGGCACAGACAGACCCACACCCGTTGCAGTGCTCCAGTGTCGTGCTAACACTGAGGACGAATATTTACTGTCCGCTACGGCCATGCGGACAAGATGGCGGTCATCCCGTGCTGTGGTCACATTGCGTGGTCCAGTACCCGCTCGTCGCTGCGTACGACCCTCTTATACTCACTGGTACGAGCCTAAATGACATGGTATGACAAAACCGATCATTCTGCCCCGTTCGAACTCACTCACATACTGATACGGCTTCCTTTGACGTCGACGAGGCATACTAGCACTTGCTTTCACTTCCTTTCACTGATTGATCTTGATGTAACGTGAACCTTTCGGTCACACAAGAGAGTGCGCCGCTGGGCCTACGAGTACGCTACCTCTCTGCAATATTAATCACTTATTGCCGGTACACTGTTATAAACATGCTCTGAGTTTGGATCCATTCAGACTATTCTTTCTGTGTGTTTGCAATTTTCATAAACAACAGTGTAGATTTTGTGGGATGACAAAGTCACGAATAATCTGAAACCTGAAAACTAATTGTATTGGCTTTTAGATATTCATTGAAATTTTTTTTTTTGCTTGTAGAGTGAGTCTTTATCAGCTTAAGGCAAATAGCAGGAAAATTAAGTTCTGTCAGTTGACTTCATTACACCGCGAAACAGATGCACTTATGTGTTTTTACTAATATGCATATAACTGAAATAATAAATATTGTTATGTTAATTATGTGTAAAAGTGCAACAATTATGACAGTATTCATTTTCCAGTCATTGTTCATTTTTCTTTTTTTTTATTTGTAGTTTTATTGCGTTTTGGAATATTATAACGCACTGAGCCTATTCTAACCCTTTTTTTAAATCATGGAATTGCACCAATTTGAATTTATTTAATTTTAAATTGCATCATTATATCATGACTCTTCCGAAATTGACATAAACATGTTCACTTCGAACATAGACTCAAAGTGTCGTTTACGAGTGTACAGAATTTTGTGTTAATAGCGTCGGCAGAACTCAGAAGAATTTATCAGGAATTGAGGAAAACCCGCGTGTTATGGCGTTTACGTGCATTCAACATAGTTCTGAAACAGCGCTGACACAGTCACTCACTTTGACCACATTGTAGAGGATTTAGATGATTAGTTACCGGGTTTGTATGGTTGGGGTATGGGTAGGGGTTATAAAGCCGCCTCGACAAGTATTTTAGTCGACGTGTCGGAAGTTAATTGATGACAATTAATTACCCCGAAAGCTTGCCGGTAAGGGTGGGTGACTTACAAAGTTACCGCGTTGATCTGGAGATAATTGGGGCCACAATATTCTTCACCCAACTCGACCGCGAAACCCTCCCGAGAGCAAGATTGATTATTGCTTCCATTGCCGCCCACTCTCACTGGTGTAAATTAATGATCCTTAACGTCGACCAAAGTCAGATTAGTTATTGGAAAATTGCGTCCTCCAAGGACTTTCCAGCTGAACGAACGCTAACGGAATAATTCTGGAAGTATGGTGATGAAACGGGACACAACTTTATTCGCACCTACATTTCGGCAGTCTTTTGTCACAGTTATTATTGTAGATCTTTAAGAGTAGGGTTAAAGCAATATAAATTATTGCCATTGTTAATATGTATTCAAGTCATCTGAAAATTGCAGGTAACCATTTAAAAAAAATTAATTGCTCATGCTACCGGCTAAGCAATACTGTTTTCCGTAAATAAAAATATAGCACTTTCATAGTAAATAAGATATACATATTTTACTTCATGACACACAACTATACAAAAACCTATCAAAAATGTAAAAATAAATTTTTATAATGAACAGTCGTACACATTTTAAAGAAAATACTACGAAAAATATTGACAGATTCAACCGACAGTATTGATGGAAATGCATAAACCTTAGCTAAATTAAACGAAAATACTTCAACTTTGTGTGCAGAGATGCGTGTCTGCAAAATGGTATCCTTTATACATTGGGATATTAAGATATGCTTAAAAAGTCAACGGCCTAACCCAATATTTTCTTGAAAATAATTCTCACTTCTTACAATTGCATGAAAGTTTCGAGAAGTATTTATATGAAGAGTTTTACAAAAAAAAAAAAAAAAAAAAAAAAGGAAATACATATATATTGTGATCGCTGCTTGATGTTTAAATGAATGAAATTCCCATCCCTTTACTGCATATAATTTGACGCCAACTGGTTGCATAATTTTCAGAAAGAAAACAGGAATGAGCAAAATAAAGTCAATCCATATATTAAAAATGTAATGTCCAAGTGCCAGAAAATGAACTTTTTTTTTGTTGTATCACACTGCTTTCGTATTTAAGCGATAAAAACCCATTTAATATTTTATCGAAATCCCAGTTCATTTCGTTGGCACATAGGCAAGCACACAATACCTACATTTATTTTCTGAGCATATGTGAAGTCTGGTAATTGTTACTTACGGTGATTTTTAATATGCATGTATGTATGGAATTTCACATATAAAATAGCGCATAAAGTAAAGATTTCAGTATTTTTATATTGTTTCTGAATATGTATTAACCCCTTTCTAATACTCCAAAGCTATTTATGATTTAAGAAGGATAGTATAACATATAATTTATAGCTACTAGAAGTTTGCGTATTCTGCCTACATAGTAATCTATTTACCAATATTAATCGGCACTTGATAAACACTAAGTGAAGGTGTTTTAAGAAATTATTTTGTTGTTAATATGATGTGCTCATAAAACAGATCTCAATACACGCTCGTTAACTAGTTCTCATATCAACAATTTTATTGGCATTGACTTGGTTTATCCTTCACATCCTACCAGCGTTCTGCCAAAGTTTAGTTCATTTTGTTTTAGAAGATTATCTTATTTGCAAAGTATAGGGAATATTGTCTTGAGACATCGTGTAGTCCGCACAGGACCTCTTGGCCACCAAAGATCAATCCCATCAGCTGTGCTGCTTATAAAGAAGGTCTGACCTTCAGCAGCTAACGAGTTTTGCGTGGACAGTAATTGTTTGGTCGGTAAAGATAATATCACGGTCAGCACTACAAGATAGAATGCCAAGTAATTATACAGAATGGGGTGGAATTCGACCGATAATTTTCGCGAGGTGATTTTTATGCAACATGTAAAGGACACTTCATATCTGAAGAACTTCGTACCTAAGAGAATTGAAATTTTAGAATGCATTTTTTGCATAATATCGGGGAAGAAGTGAAATTAAGTTACAATTCTCCGAGCATGGTTTTATGTAATCAGGATCTTCAACATAATATAAATGCTCATTAATACCTCCCCATTAAAGAAAAAACGGTGGTGGCCACCCTCCTGTTAGACAACATTTTCACCGTCAGGAATTATGAGCATCTAATTCCGGTGGTTTCAACTTATTTTCAAAAAAATGGTCATCTTGTTGCAACTGTCCTGAACACACTGTTTTCGTGTGAGACGCACACAAAGGACTTGCTGCAGCGATAGAGGGCCTAGCACTAATACAATGCTACCTTTGTGCGTATATTGCGCGCTGACGTGCAGGGTCGGCAAAATGACACCAATTTTCAGTCTATCCAATGCCTCGGGTAAAAATTTGGGTTTTTCCGGTAAATACTGGTTTTTACCGACAGATATATAATACAATTTTGTACCTACGTGTGTAACAAAAGTAGACTGTTAAAGTTATTGGTTTTTAATGAAAATTTGCTTTTACTTATTAATACAATTAAATAGATCAGCACGTTATTGTTTATTGTTATATTTGTTATACGTATACAGATTTATGTTCTAAAATGATAATGCAACATTTTGAGAATGTAATTCTATGACAATTATTCCAGTAAGTACTCGTAAAAGGAAGCCTGATAATTCCCGAGTTTGGTTGGGAAATTTAAAATTTTGTCATTTGGAAGTGTCCACACTAGATAATGAAGTGCTATAGAATAAAAATAACAAGGACGTGATCCCTGTTGTTTTTTTTTTTATTGAGATGGGTGTTATTAATGAGAACTTGCGAATAATAGGATTTGTTCATAGGTTTAATATCTTATTAACTTAAATCAAAGTTCGGTGAACTGTAGTTTAATATTACTTCACTTCCGACATTATGTAAAAATACAGATTAAAATCCCCTATTTTCGAGAGCGAATGTTCCCCTGAAGTGTCTGTTCAGGTAGGAAGTGTCTCGTGTGTTTTCCATTTGATTTTGGGTAAGACGTCACGGAGTTTGTTTTCTGCCCCAGGCCCTATGTTAAGTCATTTTCTAAACATTGAGTTACAAATATTCCTAACTTTTAGTATTTTAAATATTCTTTCAGTGGGCTGAGTGACAAAATGACATTCTATTTCGGGCATACGACATTGAAGAGATTCAACTGTATTTCACGGGAAACATTGAATACGGAATAAAATTGGAACATAAAAGTAAACAAATAACGACGAACACGGTAACTTAAGAAAGATGTCTTCTTAGAACACGTAAATAACGCAAAATGAGTTACGCAGAAGTATAATTAAGTCAAATATTACTTCTTCCCCGGCTACGCTAGGTATCTTCTACCAATATGTTGACCACAGTTAAATTTGTATCACTTAAATATTGTATTTGATTTTGTTCTTCCGGCTTGTTTTCTCGATTGCGACGACAGAATTTCACAATAACAGTGGAAGGGCGATAGGAGGGGGGGGGGGGGCTAGACTCGTCTTAAGCGCCCGACTCAACTGACCTACCAATGGGAGAACACAAACTGCCTCCCTCCCCAGACTTGTACCGTTCCCGCGCTGAAGTAGGGATAACACGATGCAAGATGCACTTCGCGCAATATTTCGTACGAGAATGCAGACTAAATTGCATGCGAAACGAGTTCACATGCAGATAAATAAGATGAATACTGTCTTGCATCCAAAAATTAGTTGATAGCCCTGGTGAGTACCAAACAACCAAGGTATAATAATACAAAATATGAAGTTGCTTACCTCAACAAGGTATTTGTTTCAAAGCTATCCCTCCGATATATAACTGTTATTATTTTATTCTCAGCGAACTGTCTTAACTTCAATCCACGCTTTAAAGTTATTTCCCAACGATGTTTTGTTTCCCTGTATTCCTCTTCGCACACCTCAGATTATGAATTTCTTTCACTCTACGGTTAAGTTTACAACATGTCGCACGACCAGCATACAAGGGACCAATAGGATCGCAACTTGCATCATCGCCTTGCACGAGAAAAATAGGACCTGCTCCATCTCCTCACTTCTTGCAAAATGTGCAAGAAATTCTCGCGCAAGGTCGGCATCTCGCGCAAGATTGGTAATTATCTTGCATCGTGTGATCCCTGCTTGAGTGTCGAAAGCCGGTGATCTTGAACGGCCAACGCGAATTCCGTAAGATATTTTTCTGCAAAATTCAGTCTCGAACATTCGTCTTCTTTTTCTGGCAGAAATAAAGTTGCTTACATGCAGAACTGGGATATTTATAACAAGAAATAAGAATTTCGGGTTTACAAAGATTCAAACCACTTATGCTTATATAGTACGTGTTTTTTACGAATGCATACACTGTTCCGAATGCCTCGTCTGAAATAAGTGTTGTGCCGTTCTATTTATTTTTTGGATAAAAATTATGTGGAGTAATATTAAGTTCTCACGTAGATTTACAAATGGTTTAATTTATTTCAGGATCATTTAAAAGAGAGAGTTATGGATTTAATACACTGAACGGAAATTACTGAAGTAAATGATCGTAATCCCATCACGCACAACTTTAATCATTATCGGTCGATTCAATATAGCTCGGAGCGAAACGCGAAATCAGGACTGGAATTTTACCGATTTACAATATTTTTTGGTACTACAGTATTTGGTAAGCGATAGAATTTATAGGAGTACATAAAATTTGCGCCTCCCAGAATTGCTCAAACGATTTCATTTTCATTCCCGATGACATAAATTATGTATGGAATTTCACCCTTTGGTTCACTGTAGAAAAAAATTCATAACATAATGGAAGACTTATCAATTTTTGTAGGCTTCTCCTATACCTAAGATAAATGCAATCCCTTTCCGTCGACTTTAACGAACAGTAATTCCGGTAGCCACACCTGGTTGAGAGTTACGGTGGCCACGTATTACATGTATCAGTATACACACAGCTGGAACTCATTGTGATTACTTAGACTTGACTAAACCAACATTTATTTGTGATGGCTGTGCGTTTTATCTCTGTCAGTATGTTTGGCTGCTCTACGCGAATGACACAAATTTGTATTAACTCAACAACAGTGGAAAATAGTGTTCACGAGTTAATGGCAATGTTTCTGAAAAAAATTTCCCACGCGCTGTTTCAGCATTTTCTCGCGTCAACGTCTGAAATGCCAAACTTGTTCTCGTTCATGCAAGAGTCTTAATTTGACGAAAACCATGCAAACTTAAATTAATATCAAGATTTCCCTTAATAAAGAAAATAAATATTCTTGTGCTGATTCACCGGGACCCTAAAATCTCTGAGTTGCAATTAACGATTATTATTATTTTACGTTTCCTTAGTTTGTAAATGGGTAATCTCAAACCTCCGTCCATTTTTACTAGAAAGTTTTTATAAATATTTTCTGCAAGTATAGACTGTTCACCGTAAAGTGAGCACTTTTCAGGGCCTTTTCAACAGTCATTAACCATTAATATAAAGATTTTATCGCATCTCCAGACGTTAAATTTTGGGAGTGGTGAAATGTATACACTGTGTTTATTAGTCTGATGGCGATCTTTATATTAAAAAGCGACAGAAAGATAGAAATCTGATGATGATAAGAAAACTTCAGCAAGGCCTTAAAAAGTGCTCACTTTACCGTGAATCGCTAATACACGCGGGAATGTGTAGTATTACGTTCAGAAAGTTGTGAGTGTTTCTCATATGACGTACTGTAGTTATTATATGAACTGAAACGCAGTTCCGTCTCTATGCTTCTTTATTATTAGCTCGTGGGCACGCCCTTTCGCAACATGATAGTCCACTCTCCCGTATTCTACTCCATCCTCTCCGCCTTTTCTCTTAACTGCGTACTCGCGTTTCCACTTTCTGTCTCGCTTCCCTGCCTTCATGTCTTTGAGGAGCATCTGCCAGCCAAAGTTCCCTTCTTTCAAATATATCGCAAGTATCCTTGTACCTTCAATGTTACAAGTATATTTTTCATTTTTCTTTAATCTGGACATTGTTTTGCCAGACAGCGATAATGTTTTGCCCTACCCATTCGATATATCTTTTACTTACTAAATAACTTACTGAGAAAAGCTAAGTTTATAAATTATAGTACACTCTAAATAAAACCAGTTGCCAAGGAAATCCATTCTAAATCTACAAACTGTTTTCTTGTTAAATCTGCAAGACATTTATTTGTAATATTATAAATCATAGCCTTGTATTACAACTGACATTATAGAGAAGTATACATAAAATTACTTAAGTTTTCTTCTAGAAAACAAATGTGATAAATTAATAACAGAGCATAACATAACAAAAAATCCAAAATATAATTTACGAGAAAAAATCAACTTCGCCAGCACGGGGACTATAACCTACACCCATTGTATGTATTTTTAACCGGCCCCGTAAATGACAAGACCAACTCGACTTAAGGGATTAAAACTTGTTTTCACAGAAAATATAGATTCAAGAACCTACAAAATACTAATGGAGTTATTTGGTTAGTAAGAATAGGTACATTAGTTTCATTTTAAGAGTTCTGTTGTTGAGTTAAGAGATTTGGACAGCTCTTATCAACGAGCCGATTTAAGAATTCTGTGTAGTTAGGAAACACGAACAGTTAATAAATATTACTGTCACGGTTTATTGAAATTGCCGTTTTATTATGATTATTTCAGTTGATATAAGTGTTTTATGTTATTCAAACTTGCAATACATTTCTTCCTGCACGCAGCTACTTTTTATAGCACCTATACTTTTTGCACAAACAGTTGAATACGTGTTTTACGTTGTTGAGTGTCTACCATTCTGCTGAAGCTCGTGGAAACGGGTCAGTATACTACAAACATTTCTCGAAGTCTATTACAAACACGCGCCTTGTAGTTTTACAAACTAGTAGTTTTACAAGAGAAATATTTGTACTGTCACAAGCATTTGTAAAATTACAAAGAATTTGTCAGCAAAAATGAATAATTTTTTGCAGTGTAGTTTATATTGCCTTTTAACACATGTATACAAGGTACGAATTGTTATGCTAATGCAGTGGCCATAACACACAGTGTCTCTTCCAAAGATATGAAAATCATATTTTTAGAGATATACCAAATATATAAAATGAATCGTCTTAGAAATATTACTAATTTAACTGGAATATCTTTTTATAATTTCATACTTAGCAAAGAGTGTCAAGCATTCGATTTTGTTGGCATATTATAATAGCAAGTTACGAGCAACCTACCTTGTGAAATTGGTTCTGTTGCCTTAGTGTGTAGGCCTACTTGTTGAGAAACTTTGGCCATTATTTTTAATTTGTCTACTACGTTCTATTTCTTTGTTAAGCTCTTATAGGTTTAAAAATATTCCTTTGGATAAAGAGGCTATTTTCGATGATACTGCACAATTCGCCTATTTTTCGAAAAATCGTTGCTCTATTAACACGAATATAAACTTATCACTAAAATCTGGTTGTTGGAAAAAAACAAAAGTGAGAGCAAATCATTAAAAACAGAAGTTCTTTATGCCTTATAAATAAAACTCTTGACTTCTTTGATGGGCACTGTAATTATTTGAATATAGATGAGCGACGTAAGGCAAAACCGCAGGAAGGAATTGCTTTGCATGCTAAAAATTTATCCATTACTGAAATTAAAATTTGAAATCTGCGATAATTATTTAAAACAAAAGATGAAAAAAATGCTGCGAACTCGTATTCTATTGAAAATGAAAATAATTAGATATTTATTTATTTTCAATTTCAATGAGTTTCTTTGTTACGCACATTTTACGATGATGTTTGCTGTTCTGGTTCAGAGATTATAAATGCCACTGGATATATTGTGTTTATAAATCACTACTCCATTTATTTCACGAATACGCATTTTTAACCAAAATAATTTTTTTAACACCACCGGAAAAAGAGGAACGGCATGATAAATTCTAGTATTTTTCTCCCATTCGGAAAAAAAATTCAATTACCTTTGTTTCGACACATTCGCGCGCTTCAGTTGGTATCAATATTCGCATTCTGCGAGTGCCTCATTGCTAAATGTTGATAACTATTTTTATCAATTGCTAAAAAAAAACTAACTCTAACACACAGATATTCGTTAGCTCGATTGATTTATTATGCGTTTCCGACACACAGTTCTGCTTTGCATTATTATTATTATTATATACACTCTAAAACTTTTTTGTACTCTTACAAGATGAATTCTTGGAAACCCAGTTGCCAAGAAAATCCTTTGTAAATATACAAAGGGTTTTCTTGTAAAATCTGCAAGATAATTCTTTGTAACATTACAAATGATAACCTTGTAGTACAACTGACATTACTGAGAAGTGTACATGAAATTACTTTTTTTCTCTAGAAAACAAATATGATAAATTAATAGCAGAGAATAACTAAAAAAAAAATTATTTCAAAGTACAATTTACAGAAAAAATAAATTCCACTTTGCCACATCCTCTGTAGCATCAACCGGCACCCTTAACTACCCTTAACTACAAGATGACCTTGACTTACGAGCATGTATGTTATTTTTACAGTGAATATAGCTGTAGTTGCCTACAAAATATTAATAAAGTTATTTGGTTAGTAATAATAAGAATATTTATATAATTTTAAGAGTTCTGTTGTTCAGTTAAGAGATTAGGAAGGCTCTTAACAACGAGGTATTGTGAGCCAATTCAACAGTTCTGAGTAGCTAGGAAACACTAACGGTAAATGAATAATACGGTCATGGTATATCGAAATTGCCGTTGTATTATGAGTATTTAAGTTGTTTTGAGTGTTTCACGTTATTCGAACTCGCAATACATTTTTTTTTCTCGCACCCAGATACGCTTTACATAACCCGTAATTTTCGCACAAACAGATAAATACGGTTTTACGTTGTTAAATGTTCGCCATTTTGCTGAAATTCGTGGAAACGGGTGACTAGAGTACAATTATTTCTTGAGGTCTATTACAAACATGGCCCGTGTAGTTTTACAAACGAATAGGTTTGCAAAAAACATCTTCGTACTGTTACAAGCATTTCTAAAATTACAAAGAATTTCTCAGTAAAAATTAAAATTTTTTTACAGTGTACCTTATATATCATTATAAAACATTATTTACGTAAAATCACAGGCAACACTGCGCAATAAACTTGACGTCAAGATTTTACATGGATTATATCGATACAGGATTGTGCCAATAAAATGTTCGACGTTCAGGTAAAGCTCAAATTCTTGAAGGATTAAAAGAGTTTAAGATATCACGATACATATTTTCCTTACTTTATAACAGTTAAACCTGTAAGTGTGTTTCAAAACTGAGGTAATGGAAACTGTGACATAGTAATTGTTGACGTAGTATTACTAGTTCACCGTTCCTTTAATATTTCCTTTACAAATATATTGCATTAAGAGATTTAACTATGTTAAGACTTGCCAGAAACACTTACCTTGGAACATCTAATAAAATATTTGCACGTACTGATATAACTAAAATTTGTTAGTTATGGCGAGGGGCAGGAATGTGATCTATCATAAAAACTGTTAATAAGAGGGCTCATTATTTTATATTTCATCCAAACACTATTCACGTAGTAAACATGCTTGATATGTTTTCTAGTCGATAATTTAAAAGGCTTTTTCCTGCAATTCTCTTAAAGTCACGTGTCAAAACTTATGTTCACAGTATGGGGGATAGAATAAATTATTTTAAAAAAATCTGCATAAGTGAGAATTAAACTGAGAGAAAATTATATGTTATAACTTAACAGAAGTTCGTAATCACTCACATAAAATCATTTCTGCTATTAGATATTGTTCTTCATAAAGGAATTTCGAAGCATACGTTATCTGTTCCTGTCACTTAAATTCCGTTCAGTAATTTTATAACTTTATTTTGAACAAATTAGGTCACTATATCTAAACTTTCATTATTTCATTATAAGTAAACCGTTTAGTTAATGTTGTGTTTCAAATGCATTGGAAATTGATTGCACAGAAACGATGGAATAACACTTTTTTTTCTTTGTGGCAATGACATCACGTGAAATATTGTCGCCATGTAGTAAACTTCAAACATATAAATTAATTTCCTAGTCGTGTGAGTCATATCAGTTAAATAAGCTTTCGTCTTTGGCCCAACAAACACGAAGACCACGATGCAGGTTATACAATACAGCATTTACTTCTGCTGGTTAATATATAATGTAAATATCACTGTAGGCATATAGCAGCAGAAAATAATATTTATTGCAGCTTTAGTTTAGGCTTCCTGCCCAGAAAGCCTAATAGTATTCTATGCGTCAACGTAGATAATTAATTTTTTAAATTATTTTCGCTCATTAGAGTGAACCAAATCATTCTATGGAACTGATGATAAAAATACTTGTTTTTATTTCAGTAGTGTAATGGATTACTTAAAACTCAGTTGTTCCTGCCAGTGTTATAAATGTGGATTTACAGTTCTCGTGTCCCACTTTACATACAGGTACAGCCGAAGACTTTGAAATATTAAATAAGTATAAAGACTAACGATCGGATTGATAATGCGTTGCCTCCGAAATTATAAGTAGTCGGGTAGAATCATAGCCACGCCAAGTGAGCGCGCCGTCATTATGTGATAAGCTGCGTCTACAAAACAAACTGTGTGGGATTAGAGGTAGTAGGCTAGTTACTCGTTAAGTAATAAACTAATGTAGAGTAAGCTGAACTCAGCTGGTAAAGCAACCTCCTCACGATGACTCCCTGGTAATGCGAAGGTGCCTAATAATAAATTATGATCAAATTAATTAATATTTTTTTACAATAATTATCCGCACAGTTAACAGAGCCTACATCAAATTAATCGTGTCTATTATGGTCCTTAAAACAGCTTACTGCAAGAATTTTGTTGAATTATGCAAGTTAACAATAATTTGGAACAAGCCATTCCGGTGACTGAAATACGCACTTCAGCCGGAATCAAACTTTGCGTGAAGGGCCGCGGTGGTGTCGTTGTCGGATTACTCGTAGCCTCCCACCTAGGCGTACAGGGTTCTATTCCTGGCGGGGTCGCTTCCGGATTTTCGCGTGAGGGAATCGTTGCCGGATGACGCCGCTGCTCGGCGGGTTTTCTCGGGGACCTCCCGTTTCCCCCGCTCCTGCATTCCGGCGCTGCTCCATGTTCTCCTCGTTTCACCCCCATCGGCTCTCAAGAACACGATGTTAAGAGCCGTCCAAATCTCTCCACTCCACTCCACTCCACTCCAAACGTTCCGTGAAAATGACTTCTTGGAATTTGTAATGTTAATTTCAAATCCCCACATCTGCGCTTTAAAAAATTAGAAGAAGTTAGTTTCTCGATTTTTTTTTATCACATTATAATCGGTGTCATGTTACGATACTATAAAATATACTCAAACCCTAGTAAAAAAGGTATTCTCTTGAGCAGCGTTTAACCATTTTTATTCCCTCTTCTCTTTACTACCAAGTAAAGGCTTTTCATAGTAAAATGAACACTTTTGAAAGCCCTGCTTAAGATCTACCTCTATGAACGTTGTGTATTCTTCCACCTTATGTAAAATTAATACTGTCACGGGCCTCGTCACTTTATTCATACGTCGGTCAAGTGAAACTGGGAAACTATTTAAAAAAAAGAAAGTATTTTACAAATATGCTCATATTTACGGTTACTCACAAGGAAAAAGAAAGTGAAAGAAATAATTTAAGTTATTGCAAATTGTTACGTAATATTTTTTATTCGACTTTAAGGATGGAACTATTTCCCCTCCATCGTTACCAATTTTACTGGGCGCATGTCACTCAGTGCGCCAGTTAAAATATATGCCAGCAGGGGCAGTGACTTTTTTCTAAGGTTGATTTCCAAAGTGCTCTCTTTATTGTGAACAGCGATATAAGAGATAAGAACCTGACAACCCTAACCAAGAGTTACGTTTAATACACCTTATAACAAAGGGAAGGAGATGTCCTTTTTTATGTGTGTGTTTATAGAAAGCTAGAAAACTTACACCCACTCACTTCCTTGTGTGCCATACCCTCCCTAACCCAATCCACCCATAAAGGTCTTACCAGCCGTCTCAACTAGTAACGAGTTATCGATTTCCAATAGAATGTGTGAGCCACTTGCAGGCCGATACGTATCGTATTTTTTTTTTTTTGTGAAGTGAGCCTCAGAAATATATTGCAGATTCTTGGAATGAAACTTTCCCTTGCTGAGGGAGCGAGATTGTAGCGTGTGTTTACCAGAGGAAAGTTAGGTTGTTCAGCAAGATGGCTTACAAAAGAAAACGCAACAAGTGGTCTCTTCCGTTATTTTCATAGAGACCACGCCGAATGGAGAGTGTTTGTTTGTTTGTTCATAGAGTAATTTTTTTTTTGCAATTTCAAGGACCTTACATTGAACTGTCCCAATATTAATCCGATTTAATATTTTATTGACGCTTCTCAAATTTAGGAATTATTTATCAGTGTAATAATTTTGTGTTCTAAGTTATGCAAGACAAGTTTTGTTGCTCGATATATTCCTTAATTTTTGCTCCTTTGTAATGCGCATTAAAATATCGAAGTTCACGGTGACTCGGAGGAAATCGCAAGTGTTCTAGTGTGACAAATTTGGAGAACGATCACGTGCATCGGGGTGATTTTCGGTATATCAATATCTCTTACAACATAAACATGTTCTCAAGTATAATTCTAACATAAGACATGCAAGTGTAATTTTACTATGCGATCACACATTTATCTATTCCGAACCGGAATTCTAACAAAACTCAAAAATAAATTTTAATTTTATGTTAAAATTTTATGTTTGGTTTAAATTGTACATTAAATAATTTGGGGATATGTAGTACTCACAGAGAGTGAGTTAAGTAAATTTGCAATTTGTTGTATCTAAATAATATTAGTTAACTTATATCTCGTTACATGAATTATAAGTTAAATTGTATGAGCTCAGAGAAATAGTAAAAGTGAAATATAATGTAATTAAGTCACGGAACATTATTTAGTTTGGATGCTGTTTAGATCGAACGTATTCGCCTGACTCACGGCTCCGAAGGTTGACTACTGTAGATGTATTATGGCGGTCGGCACAATCCATCACCTGGTGTCTTCATCTCGGCGACCAGAGACAAAAGACCGTACAAACCACACTCCCAGCTGTCATTTTAGGCGTGTGTTGACTAAAGCCTCTGTCACACTGTCAAAATTTTCCGTCAAACTGCTTGCAACAAGTTTGGTGAAATAAAGTTGGACAGTTATGACGTCACCGAAACGTCATAAACGCCGCGATTTTTGTCTGAGAAGGTTGGATGGCTTCAGTTTCCATCAAACATTTGAAAATTGGACCAGTTATTGAATTTATGTTATGTTTGGTGGTTTCAGCAAATCAGAATGTTGCACGACAGAAATTCAATTAAAGAAACTTAAAATAACGAACTATTGCTGGAAACGAAGTAAGCTATGGAGGTAATTAGTTAATGTAGAATCTATCTGGGCATGAATGTTATTTTAAGTGAACATTACATGTTATATTACGAACTCATGCCCTTTGATTTCATTGTGCATGAAATATACCTTATAATTAAATTTTAATTTGTTTAAGAAACGAAAATTAATTTCAATATTACATACATTTCTTCCGTTAATGGACGGCAAGGAAAAACAAAAGGAATAGCTCACTATGAAAATACTTTTTAAATAATATTTCAAATAGGATTCTCCCAATAAAAATTTTGACAGTGTGACACATTTTCAAACACATGGAAGGTTAGTTGATAAAATTTTTTGGAAGGAATAATTTCATGGCCGTATTTTGTCCTCGAATATTATTGTCAAATATAGTTGCCTTTCGCCCCGTTGGAGGGCGTTCCTTGTGCTGTGGTTCTGCCGCTCTGCTCGTGTCACAATTACTTGTGTTATGTTTGTGAGATTTTGATCGCCCGATTGAAAGCTCGTGACACTACGCCGTGAGTACGGAATATTTTAATCAGGAAACTTTCATTATTTGTTACAAGTTATTAAATTATTACAATTTAAAAATCTTTAAGCAAAGGAATACAAAACAATATGAATGCAATTCAATTTAGCGATTGAGAAAAAAATTGCCTTGTAATACCTGAAGATACAGTATAAAAGTATTGAAAGACTGCGAATCCAAAACATCAACTGACATAAAATATAATTATTTAGATTTCCGTTGAATGTTCGTTTTGCCAAGAGTCACGATTCAAAAGTCAAACTAACTCAAAAAAAGGCCTGAAATCTTGCAAAACTGTCCACTAGGTAAAAATATATCGATGGCAGGAACAATAGTCACGGATAACCAATGGCCACAGCAATTGGAGAAACAGTGAACACCAAATGGGACACAAGAGCTGTCGTTGATAATACCAAAAACATGGAGGTAAGTGGTGGAAACAATGTTTTTACAACGCAGCTGGATGCAGCATGTCAACGTAATTGTCAGCTCTCGTTCCTAGCTTCATACCGAAACTAGTGAAACCGAGACAGTATTCATAAACTGAAAAATGTAAGTAAGAATACTTACTTACGAAGCATTTCTTGTCGTATCCGATTACAATGTGGAAACGCGTGGTTTGTTTATCTAAAACGATTGGAAACATTTTTTCCTAGACACTTTGTTATCAGGAAACCAATATAACATACATAAGAAAACTTTGCCGCCACAATTCGGGCTCGCTTTGAGGCACAAAAAAAAGATAGTGGAGTGGAGTGTAGGCCGGGCTACAATTTACATATATCTAACACATAACACATTCACGGTTATATATGTATACACGCACATACAAAGCGCAAACAAGTACAGTGGACTAGCTACAACTGTTTTTTTTTGTTGTTACATTTAATACCGAAGAAATCAAGTTCTGTATAGTTGTTAGCGATTTTTTTTTTTTTTTCGTAAAGTAACCTTTTTGACCACAGATTTTGTTAAAATGAGAAAATATTTTCATTAAAATTTTTAGTATGAATGTTAACCTAAAACCGTTCCAAAACTTCCATGGTTGAGATTATCCAGAAATAAACAAAAGAAAATATCTGCCCGAGGAATGAAGTCAACATACACACTTTTTTTCATTCATAAATAAGTTTTCCATTTAGTAACGTAGTACAAGTGTCAGGGCTTCTGATTGGCCGAGTATTGACGCACAGAGATAGTAAGTAACAAGCAAAGTTAAACCAAGTTGAATTTTTCTTTTTACTGTAACTATGCTTATGTAAGTATTTATCGCTATGCAGGGCTGTAGCCAGTACAACTGAAAACAAGCAGTTTAAATCTTATGTAAATCACTTGTTTGTGTTAACAACGCGCTTATTGTAATCGTGGCCGACGCTTTAGAAAACGGCAGATGCATGGGGGTCATGATGTTACGCTACTGCAACGCACTTGAAGACTCCGCAAATGTACCGTATGTGAATCTTTTCATCGGCACACACACGTCGTTGGTAGTAGACAGCCGCTTCGTTCATTTGAAGAATGTTTTGACAAAAGATTAAAGTACTTCTGTTCCAGAGTAACATCCGCACGCTAAACTGCACATGACGTGACGATAAGAAGGCGATAAGGCTGGAATTTCTGTATCCCCATAAGATATGGAATTCTCGTTAAGGGTGCTGGTTGGTCGATGTACACATTTTGGGTCCACGCACCTCCTCAGCTGCAGATTATAGGCGAATTATCGAATTATCATGGTCTATGAGCGTAATCTTCACCCACAGGCTGCTCACGGTAAAGAGAACACTTTCGAAAACAACCTTTGAAAAATGTCACCGCCCCTTGCGGCACATATTTTAACGGACGCTCTATTTGGCATGTGCCCATTAAAGTTGGTAAACGCGAAGAGAAAGTAGTTCCATTTTCTTAACTTTGAACTAAAAATGACTATCTGTGAATTCTGAAATAATTTAAATTACTTTCTGTCTTTTCTAAATTTATAAATTAACAATTATAAAATTTGTAAAATATTTTCTTTTGTAATAATTTCACATTTTTCCTTGTCGGACGTATGAATAAAGTGATGCGCCCAGTGGCAAGATTGATTTTAATTGTGGTGGAAGAATACACAATGTGCACACAAGTAGATCACAAGCAGGGCTTTCAAAAGTGCTCAGTTTATCGCGAACAGTCTATATACCGTGGATTAGTCTCTGCCATGCATCGGCCAGGTCGTCGAAATGTATTGGCCTCTGTATTATGACATCCGAGATATGCTGAATCATAATTCCTTACAGCGACGGCATTTGATTCCCACATGCTTCAAAATTAATTTTCTATATAGTATGTTATAAAATTGGCGCATTTAATGCTAGTTTGCGCCCGTCAAACTGTGTTCCACTTCTATCATACTTAGCCAAGTAGGGAAACAAGCGTGTCTAATAACTGCTGGTAGGTCGTTCAATGTTGCGCTCACAATGCAGTTTTCGTGCGCCGTTTGAGTAGTGCGATAGCTGTGAGCTATAAGCGATCCTTCCTATTTTGATGTATAGTCTATTCGCAGTTTCTTCACACTTTTTGAATCAAACCTTTGGAAAATAACCCCATGTAAGACGCGTTTAGATATTTCCTAAAAACGTCACGTAATTAGCCTATCACAACCGTTTTACACCTCCGTTAAAATACACTTATCTTCATTTTCGTTAAGTTGAAGTTTTACCCATCCTTTATCTATAAATTATAATATTTAATTTAGAATAAATGTGAGTAAAAACAGTGGAAAAACATGTATGTTGGCAGCGCACAGTAAGAAATAGTTCTCAATATTACTACAGCTGAGTGCGCACGAATTCGGTACGTTGTACAGTGGTGCTATTTTCTAGACTAAGTTAAGCTTAGTTTACACGAGGCGGAGGAGTATCCTGGAAACTAGAACTTAAGCAGGGCTTCATAAAAGTGTAAAGTAACGGTGAATGATGCTCTTCCGTACAATGCATCTCTGTCTGAAAGCGCCCGTAATCTTACTTCCGGTGTATTCGTTTGTAAACTTCAAACCCGATGAGAACATCGCATGCCATCATTTCCCCAGAGTAACAAAATGACAAGCTTTGTACTGAAAGTAGGAGTATTTTAATATTCTATCATATACCTACTAAAGACTTTTCACGATAATGTGAGCACGTTTGAAATCAACTTTAGGCGCACTGAGCGATGTGCACCCAGTAAAGTTGTTAAAGATGGATGAAAAGTAGTTCCATATCTTAACGTCGAATAAAGAATATTAGGTAACCATTTGTAGTAACTTATAATTACTTATTGGTTTTTTGTCTTTTATGCACAAAAGTGTTCAAATGAGCAGATTTGTAGAATACATACTTTTCCAAAAATTTCATAGTTTCACTTGACCGACACATGAATAAAGTGACGAGGATCATGGTAATGATAATTTTACATATGGAGGAAGAATACATAATATGCGTGTAAGTAGATCTTAAGCAGAATTTTCAAAAGTGCTCATTTTACCGTGAACAGCCTATACTGGTGCATAAAGTAATGTGTATAACTAAGCCTATGTGAAGTATTCTTGCGTCTTTTCCAGAAGTTATGTTAATTTAGGTTTATCAAAATACACCAGAAAGAATATTTTTAATCGGAAATATTTCCCTTTTCGGAGCTTTTTAATATCTATATAATTCGCTTAAAGGGCTTACAATAAAATAAAACACACAGAACTTCACTGCCGCATAGTAGTTTCTTTCCGAATAAATGATTTTAAAATTTTAGATTACTTCCTAACTTGTGATTTTGGTTTACATCCTGCTACGTATAACGACTCCGATATGTTTCGCTACTGTATTAATATCTACGTCATGATAAATTTCTGTCTTAAAGCCAAACTACAGCCAACTGCTACCAGATTGATCATAACAATGATAAAAGTAATTGATAAGACATTTTACTTTCCGCCTTCAGAAAATAATTATTCCTACTCTTTATTTTATCTTGGAGATAATTTAAAGCATAACAGTATTCTTTCGCTGTAAAATTAAAATCCCGCACTTATTAAATGATCACATTTACTTCGAAGATACAATGATACCTCAGCCACTATGGTTACTCTAACGAAACGTTTTAGTATTTAGAGTATGGGGAAAAAATTTACATGTTTTATAAAGGCTACCAAAAAAAATAGTAAGAATTTTACATGCCACACATGTTTTCATTTTGGTTTTTAATGCGTCCGTTTCAAATATCCTGAAAGATTTCGGAAAGTCAATTTTATTGAATCCCGTCATATTGTGCAGCTTAAAACTAAATTAGTAAAATACCGTGTTTTTTTATTTTAAAATATTACTTGAGTACCACGAAATGAGTACCGATTTTTCATACATTTAATTCGCTAAGAGCAGCACTATTTGTTCATTTTATAAAATTAATTTTCTTAGAAATTTAACTTAACGACTTCGTTTGTTTCTCAATGAATGCTTCCACAAAATGGCGGAAGATTGTGAGTTGCTATCACGCATTTTAATAAGCAAGCATAATTGCGGAAGCTAAGATATTTACACACGCTACCTTACTTGGACTAGCTCTAAAATGAATATGACAGTATGCTGTTAAGGTAAAGGATTGGTTTCATTAGCTGTCGAATTAATACCATAAAAATGCACTGGCGGATGCAAAGACAGCAAGGTGAAACACAGTATACAATAACACACCAAGTCATTTCGACGTAATAAAGTAACTACACACGAATATATCAAGTCGTATATAAAAAAAAAAAATTTCATTTGAAGCCGCCCAGCTAAAGACAAAGTCGAGTGCGTACATATATAAACATTATGATTGAACAAGGATCATTAGAAATATACTTCACTTTAGTCAGTACACATTCTTTGTAAAACACTAGCAAACATTTTATAAGCTCAGGAATATTTAGAAGTGAAACAAATTTCTGCAGAGTGTGACATGAATCTTTCAGTATGACTCATCTAAGATAAGCAATTCTTCAGTGTCTTCGTCTTCCTGACCTACCCTATTGCGATATTTCTCATAGCGGAATAGGTCAACCACAATGGTGTCGTGGATCGACTGAATACGGAACCATAAGGTTATATTAATTATATGAATTTTAGCTACACATATGTTTTGGACAGTAATATTTAATTTATTTCACATATTATTTGGATGTTACTATAATTATTTTCACATGTTTATTATATTTTATGATAACATTTCATTTCCTTAATTTTTCGATATATGTGAACCACCAGTCCAGTTCTCAATGATAATTTTCACACGTTGTTCCGAGTTCTACATATGGTTGTCACTTTTTTCATTATTGTATTAATATGTTTGATTTTATTTTCAGTAACTGTTCCATATTTTTTAAAGCTAAATTATTTATTGGTTTTGGGATTTAAAGACATAATATTTTAGTGAAGGCAAAGCCAGTAGCGAGCCGTGATTGGATGTTGGTTGGTCGGAAGCCGGAAGAAGAGGCTTCTGGGAAAGACATTGAACATGTAAGGGGCCTACATTTTCGTTCAAATTTACTTTTGAAATTCCAACGCCATTATAGATTTATTTTAGAAATTATGCTCCCAGAAGTTAAGTTTTTGGTAGTCGCCGCAGCAATATTTAAGAAGAGCCTAAGTCGTAGATAATATTTCGAGAGTTGAATTGCGATTACCGAGACTACGACGCCGGCGCCATGTAACGAGATAGCGCCAGAGGACCTCAGGTGACGCCAAGACAATATAACGTATGGAAAGCTTAAGTACATGAACTGTTTTTCAAGTATTGAACTTTAAGGAACCTGAACTTATTTTACTAAAGTTACTATTTTGATTTTTCATCGATTTGACTGCGAGTTCCATGAGTATGTTAAACTAGTAGTCCCGAATTTTCGCATATGAGATAGTATAGCCGGAGCAAATTGGAATGAGGAGTTAAACACTTATTTTGAACTTTCAATATAAATACAGAGTACTTTTATTTGGTGAAGTAGTATCAGATTTGAGATGATTAATTGATGAACTGACTTTTAATATTTAATGAATTATCAGTGAAAGTGATCAAAGTAATTTAAGAATATAAGTAAGAGCTTACCAAACTTTCTGGAAGTTTAGATACAGAGGATGCTACTTCCGGTGGAACCTGATTAATATTTTGAACTGAAATATCAAGTAAAAGATTTATTAATTTTTTTATACAGCAGCTCTAAAGTTTTAAAGCATTTTTCAATATTTTGTTTATTTTAATTTTGCATTCTAATTTATCCCTATTCTTACTTGTATGGTGGTATATAATTTATGTTATTTATCATGCATTTTTTTTTTTTTCTGTCACACACATGTTTAGTTTTGCACCTTGTTGAATTATTCACATGTTTGGGTCTGAGTTTATTTATTTCCTTCTTTTCATTAATAAATTTTATTATAAAGGTTACACATGTTTGATTTAAATGAATTATTGTGAATGTTGTAATGCGTTTTCTATTGCATGAGGTTTACAGCATCGCTGGAGAGCTTCTGAGTCCAGTGTGGTAAGACCAAGGTCACATCACGAATAATAAGGCGCCCAAAATCTATTAAATCATAATAATTATTCTTTCTACCGAACTCACACCACACATATTTACACACACACACACACACACACACTATTACAGACACTGTTTTAGAGTGGCACACAACGAGACACCATTACAGTGGCCATATAAATAATGTAAGTTTTCAACAATCATGTACCAAAGATGTGGTCATGAAGGGACCAAAGAGGTGGACATGTGTTAATAAAGGGAGACAATTTCTTTAGCTGATATATATATATATATATATATAATATATATATAATATATATATATATAATATATATATATATATATATATATATATATATATATATATTATATATAATATATATATATAATATACTTAAAATACCAATACCAATATTTAGATTCTGTGATTACATTATTGCCACGAGGATACAATATTTTTGGTTCTGCTAATTATATCCAATGTGTCATGCCAGTACCACTTCCAATTTTTGGACACAATGAATTGATTTCTGCAAAAGTCCAGATAAAATCACGCAGGAATATTAAGGAAAATATCGGGGCGCCCATTTACCGAATTTACTGCACTACGAGTATTTAAGCGTATTTTTATAAACGGTCTTTGAACTAATAAGTTAAACAAAACAATTTTTATCCCTTAGCAGTAGTATCCGTCATATACCAGGTTTGAAATGAAGTTTTCTCATTTTGTTAAATGTTATGTTATCCGAATCATTTTGTATCAAAACATGATTTATTCTTTTACACTTTAATTAATTTTTTATTCGTTCTTACCAAGTGCACTTACATTTCATGTTTAATTAATGATTAACTCAAAAATTGTTTAGAATCACAAACATTTTACAGGCAAGTTCTAATTTCGGAGTACAAACAATTGGACTCCAGCATCCAAACAATTTATACATCTGTTTTAACAAGTCAGAAAATTTTAATAGGCAGAAGTCCCTGCTATATCCGAGTTTTCCGAAGTTCTGTATTTGTAAAATAAACATTCGTGAGCGGTCTACTAGCATCAATAAGACAGAGCAATTTTTGGAAATTTTGTTTTCATTGTGCAGAAACAGAAGTTTAAGACCTGCTGCAAAATTGTAGAATGAAGGTTGGTAGTGTACCTGTTGTTAGTTTTCTCCATTCTTCTTTATTCAGGCGTAGACATTAAAGGTTGTGATAAAAATTAAAGAAAACATTTTAATACTTTGTATTACTATAAATTAAATCTATGCGAAATTTATTTCCTTAGAGCTTTTGAGATAGTGTCATAATTTATTCATAATAGAACTGATATTTTATAAAAGCACAGGGAAGGTACTTCTCACAACAAATGAAAATTGTTAACATTTCTAAATTTCGAAATATTAGATACTCTGAGACATGGGACTTTGTAGCTAAGTTCTTTAAAAAATATTTGTAGCTAATGTGACTAATACAATGTTACACAGGGAAAAAAGAAGTCATAAATATTAATGTACCTTATTACAGCTCTAAATATTTCAGCTTCGATCTATGTTTAACATTATTGAAGTAATGTTATTTTGTATGCCATGGGTATCAACGTTTTTTTTTTAATGTGTACACACTGTGATGCAGCACGTCACATAAAATTTGACGGTCTCACAGCAACACAAGCTTCAAAGTGCTTGCACTTACAATTTTGCTCCATGAATCATTCCTCATGGGTTGGAAATATCTCTCTTCAGAGTGCCGGGGGAGGAGGTAGAGAATCATGTTGAGTGAGCAATAAGTGTGCGACACTTTCAGAGAATTGTGTTGGAAATTCTCTGGTACCATCACGAAGCCCGGACACCACAGAAACGTTTCCAGCCCTTCCACTGGCAGCTTCCTCTCCGCACGCGTTTTGTTTTCATACGAATTTTATTTTTTTTTCGACCACTAACTACATTCACGTCTTGGTGCAAGACTATTTTGAGATGATGTAAGAGGGCTGGAAACTCTCCGAGCTGTAACAGCGTCGCGCACAAAGGACTCTTCCTACAGACTCTTCCTCACATGCCGGTGTGCATTTTGATCGCAGAATCGACACTGGCGACGACCAGTTAGCGATGATGCAGGTCGCGACTCAATGTTAGTTCAGGTCAAAGGCAGGCCTCCATATTCCTAATTCATCATCGTGGGATGACGAGAGAACGCTTCCAAATCGATGATCACCTCGCAGTGTGAAAATGTCAACCATCATTATTTTCTATATAAATGGAGTTATATTTTTACGGTAAAGAGACAATCTTGTTCTCACAAAAGAACTTCCACCATAAAATTTATATGTAAA
Organism: Dryococelus australis; assembly: GCA_029891345.1. NCBI lineage: Eukaryota > Metazoa > Arthropoda > Insecta > Phasmatodea > Phasmatidae > Dryococelus > Dryococelus australis. The sequence goes on along the minus strand of CM057002.1, from coordinate 63,610,767 downwards.
AAATATGGGAGCACTCTGAGAATTAGTATGTGGTGCTGTGAGAACTCGCCTATAAACGTAAAGACATGCATATAAGATAATAATAAAGACTTTAGTATAAAAATGCACAGATAGTCGACTGCATACGCAAACATTAATTCTGTCGTGATGCACAAATTTTGGAGACAGTTGGTGAATCTTTTTCTTGAATTGTAGGCCATGGATATAGGCAGACGAGACGCCAGTGGATTGCTAGAGATTGATGGAAAGATTACAAAAGATTGATGGAAAGATTACGATTGAGGAGGAGGATTGCTAAAGTTTGAGGAAGAGGATTGCGATTGAGGAGGAGGATTCAGATTGGGGAGGAGGATTGCGATCGAGGAGGATTGCTGAAGATTGAAGGGAAGATTTAGATAATGGTGGAAATATTGCGAAATATTGATGGAAAGGTTGATGGAAAGATTGCGTAAAATTGAAATATTGCAGTGCTTATTACAATTGTAGTGCCGATTGTGGTGCTCATTGCGATTGTAATGCTGATTATGATGCTGATTACGACTCTGTGACTGATTGAGATGCTGATTACAATTGTGGTGCTAATTGTAGTGCTGACTTTGATTGTGGTGTTTGCGATTGTGGTGTTGATTGTGATTGTGGTACTAATTGCGAGATTGTTCGGAAGATTGAAGAAAAAACTAGTATGTCATTAATAGTTTAATTTTTTTAGTTTTTTTTTTGTGTTTTAATTTCTTCAATTTTTTATTTATTTATTGTTTTGAAGGTCATTCAAGGTCATGGGGTCAAGTTTTAGGTCACCTGCACTTAATATAGTGGTAATAGTCAGTGTAATATGCTTACAGATTTTTATGAACTTGTGCGATTTTTCTTGCAATTTTTTTTAGGAAAAAAGAGGGAGTTTAGGAACAAAATTGAACTTTTGAGGGAAAAGGGAAATTTTTTCAGGAAAAAGGGAAATTATTAAGGAAAAGGGGGTTTTTTAGGAAAATTTTGTTGAATTTAAAGGAAAAATGCAAATTTTGAAGGAAAAAAGGGAAATTCCAACATGGCGGCCGGCCGGTTCCTGCACTTCTATTCCCCTTCTCCTTGTCAAAGACTCAACTATTTCTCTCTACTGTTCTTGTGGGGTCTGCTCGGCAGATAGATGCGGCCCTCGCTACCCCGAAGAAGGCCCAATTTCATCACCAGGTATGGTAATTTTCGGTGATCATTCTTGATGGTTGAAACGTAGTACGGGGAAATGTGATGAAACCTGTCACACGGTTTATATATGTATTGTTGTAAAATGAGGAGATCTTGCTACTAGGACAATTCTGGAATATTTGCGACAGTAAAATGTATATGCAAGTATAGATAACTGAAGGGACATTTATTTAATTTATTTATGTAAATTTTAACATCACCAGAACATTTTGAACTCTCGATTAGCAGCTTTTATTGTTTTTAACTTTTTTATTATTTCGTGAGGGAGAAAATATATTTGTTTATTATTTAAACCACCAGTTTCACTAAGGAAATTTGATTTAAAAAACTTCTTCGAAGGGCTGAGAGGAGATATAATTACAAATGTGTTTGAGAAAATCGGACGCCTGAATGAATGAATTTTAAACGAAACGAGGGAACTCGTATCATCTTGAGGAAACCTCCATCGGCCAAAGCTTAACACAATGGGGACAGAAGAAAGGGAAAGCGGTTTGACAAAAATACCTCTTGAGGAGCCAGGTAAAAGAACTCTTTGAGCTATATCTAGAAGAATTTTTCCAGCTGACCTTCATCTCTACTGCAGTGAGAGTCGGAGTTCATCGACTTTTAACAGAAATATTTCATCACATGAAACATATCACAACTACGACTGGGAATAAACATGCGGCTAAAACACAATCATACTTTACACAAACTCAGAAAACATACTTGAATGTTTTTTTACAAACCAAACTTACGTTAAAAATCTGGGTAAGTTTTTTTCTCTGCATTTACATAATTATTTTCCTGTTTACATTGAGGAAGACGTGATAAATTTTTTCGTGGATAATAACTAGCTTGATTGGGAAATACAAACCGGTAAACAGGACATTTTATATCACTACATTCTGCTTTTTGAAATATATATTTATTCATCTTCTGGTCCGTTTCCTTATCCTTTTGCTGTATTACAAATTTATCATCCAGGCAACGTTACCTATTTGGAAACAGTCGCTTTATATTCGACTCTCTTTTTGTTCATTTGCCTGGCGACTGCGCTCCACATCCTAGTCATGCTTGTAAGTCCCCACATATCACATACTAACGCCATTTCTTCACAAACCTCGCAGATGGATGGAAGTATATTGAAATTATTTAAGGTACGTGTTGAACTGACAGGCATTACATAGTTGTGTTCGTTCGTTATACTTCTATAATGTCAGCCGTTTGATTAATTTCGAAATGCACCTATAATCAGATGGGTAGATTACATTTTAAATAAAATATGATTTCGCAGAAATGTGCACTGGTACACTCTCACAGCCTGACTGATGTGTGTGTATATATATATATATATATATATATATATATATATATATATATATATATATATATATATATATATATATATATATATAATATATATATATATAAATTTAAATCCTTTCCATAGCTGGGCTACGTTTAAACACTTTTACATTTCTATACAGCAGACATTCGAACTGAACCGATGTGTCGTGCTGCTACCCTCTCCCAGCCTAGCATTATTCACAAGCGAGCTCAGTCATGCACAATCTTCCCAAGTGAACGGACGTGTTTCTCATCCTCCTTGTACTATTTCAAATTTTGTTGTTTATATTAATTTCATACAGGATACTCACGTACTTGTGTTCGTTTGAAATATATTTCAGTAATATTCGTTTAAAAACTCCTAATTTCTCTCGTGTAATTAATCAGGGCTGTTATTATTAATTTGGAATAATCGTTTACACTTAATATACACCATGTAAATCGTATTTTTCACAGTCGCCTATCTCCCACCACCATCTAAGACATCCAAAATAAATTACGTCACTCTTGCACAAAACTCAACACATATATACCCCCTCCCCAGCACATAAAACCTCATCCGAGTGCCAGTCGTCGTGCAGACAACATCGCTCCCCTATATAGACCCCTTCCCCAACACACAATCACCTCAGTACCACGACAGAGCTCAGAGCGTCATCTACCAGAGCTGCTCCCCCCCCCCCCCCAAAAGAAAAAAAAAAAAAAAAAAGTACACCAAATTATACACTTATAAAAAAACCGTCAAAAAAATTTGATTAACCATGTTTGATGGGAATATCTTTGGTCAAATTTCTTTCATTTAACAATCACATTTTTCATCCGATTTTATCGGAATAGGAATAAGGATGAAATTTTTTGATCGGATTAATTCTTAATCCGATCAATTTGATGTTAAAGTGTAAATCCGATTAATTAAGGTAGCGTACATTTGTATCTAAGTTCAGCACTCCCCTACTACTATTGCTTGTTGCAAATGTTACGTGAGAATATTTTTCCTGGCTGTCGTGTAATTTTTTACTTCAAATTTATGGATATTTTAAAATGTATTCATTTAATATTTTCAGTGCGTGCTAGTTATACAGTATTTCTCTGACACAAGAAAAAATTTATTTCCCTCAATATTTCTGAGATTAAATAATACACTGTGCTGCAAATAAATCAATTTTTTGTGCCAGAGAAATATAATATAAATCGCACGCACTGTAATTAGTAAATGAATACATGTTTACGTTTCCCTAAATTTGAAGTAAAAATTATGACATCATTACAGCTGTTTAAGAATTTACTCAATTATGAGATTCAGTGCAACTTTCAGGAGGTACATAGTAAGTAACATATTACTCTAGCGAAGTCATAAAATTGTGCATTTAATATGGTAAATTTGTTTAAAATTCGCTTTAATTATACCAGTGATAAAATACTAAACCTTGAACCAGTAAATAGTTAGGTGAATAATTAGCTTATTTAATTGGATTTTTTATATAATTATATCTATAACAGAAAGCCTTCTAAAGACTGTTCACTGTAAAATGAGCACTTTTAAAATCATTCTTTGAAAAATGTCACTGACCATACCTGGGTATATTGTAACGGACACACTGACTGCCACATGCTCATTAAAGATAGTAATGACGGAGAGAAAGTAGTTCCAAGTGTTAGTGTTAAAATATATATGTATTCAGTAAACATTTGTGAATAGTAAATTATTTCAAGTTATGTTTTGTTGTTTTAATGCATATATGTAAGTGTAAGTATAAACACATTTATAAAATATGAACATTTCTTAAAAAATTACACTTGCCCTTGTCCGACGCACGAATAACCAGGCCCTTGATAACGTGTTAATTGTACATGTGATGAAAGAATATGCAATGCACATACAAGTAGGTACTAAGCAGGGCTTTTAAAAGTGCTCATTTTACCGTGAACAGCCTATATTACTATTTTAATTGGTTAATATTTATTTGGATAGTTCGTAACACCGGGTGAAAGAAACGACATAGGATACCAGGCCACTACAAATCGAATAAGAAAAATTAATTATTAACGAAGAAACCCGAAGTCAAGATTGTGCAGTTTTGCAACTTCGGCATAAACGTTATTCCTATGTAGTGTGAACGTGCTTGTATATGTGAATGTTATGTGTGGGCTCAAACTATCACGATACTACCATTTTTATAATAAGACCTGATTAAATAAGAACAATTTTATTCATGTAGTCATTAAAAATATGCTTGTGTCATACAAGGATATGTTTTACACAAATAAAAGTAGTTTGACGATTCTACTGGTTATTATATCACCCTTTCTTTTATTCTAGTACGTTAATCGCAGGAAGGAGGTGAAACATACCTACATTTCACTTTAATATGTTCACACGTCCATTGATTACATGGGGCTTGAATCTGATAGCCGGAGATTCTGACGTCTTGTCTCAGAAACTTCGTGGAAGAAAGTTACCAAGAACATTTTACATTTTTTTGACGTTTTGAAATGTTTTATTATGTTCAGAGTTTGCTTTGAAGCAGCTTATGATGCACACTTGCCTAAACTCAAAGAACGACTGAAATACCTGCAACTTACCTCCACTGAGAGAAAATCGAACAAAATATTTGTTGGTATAGGGCCAAATAGATATTTATCTTTACTAACAAAATATATTGTTGTGCAAACAAAATTTGAAAAGCAACAAAATTACTTTCGTTCGTCTAGCAAAATGTATGTTTAAATAAACAAAATCTCTGTGTTGGGCCAAAATAAATTATACTGTCAACTAAATATTTCGTTGAATCAACTGTATACATTTGTTTGACCACTCATTTGACTGCCTTCGTTCGAAAATACAGCTCGAGAGTTTGTTTGTATTGTTTGTGACAACGTGTTTGTTAGTACATCTTTTGATGATTAACAAGGGTATAAACACATTAATAAAACAATGCAACAAGAAACTGACAAATAAAGGTGTAAAACGTGAAATATTTGTTTGCACACGTTGTCCAATATTTGCAATAAGTGATATTTATTTAAAAGTTTTCCAGTGTAATAAGTTGTGACATTATATGCGTTTACTCAGTTGTAGCGCTCGGTCGCAGGTGATCTAGGTTCGAACTCGTACAATTTTTTTTTTACGTCGGCCCAAACTATTTAATGTACGTATAGCCATACAAGTCTTTAGTTGCACCACCTAAATCTTACAGTTTTGGGCAACCAAATGAGAACAACAAAATAATTTGGCTTCAGCAACAAAACAAATCTTGTTTGATTCAACAAATTCTTTTTCTCAGTGTCGTAATATAACACAGAATCTTGTCATCGTAAAACGCATCCTTCGATAACAGAGGTTCTTTCACCAAAAAAAAATTCGTCAAAGGCATTCTTCATGGTCACACATAACATCGACGTAAACGAACCACAACTTGGCACTTGCCTCACTTGATTGCATAGAATATAAATTTTCACTAAATGCGAAACACTTCCTGTCCTACACGGATTTTCATGTCTGACGCCTACATTGTCACTCAAGACATATTTAAAAATTCACCTTAGTTTGTTTGCCAGAAAGTCATGGACTCTATGAAGTATTTGACAGGAGTTAGGTGTCATAGAACTTCGCACATTATAATGGGTGTTATCTCACGACCAGTTTGGAATCTTGCAACTTTGTCTAAATCTTCAGAAGTGTTTAAATATAGTCTGCTTCACCTAAAATTTCGAAACGGTAAAGTCTCCTGGTACATCTAACTATAACCATTTGTACCTATGCTTCTTAGACGGATTTAGTTTTGCACACTTATGAGGACTAGTCATGACAATTTTTCGAGCATACGCTGTAATATCCAAGCAAAAATTTCTCTGGGATGAAACTGGAGGTCAACTACACTGGCGAGCAAAAATATACTACTAAAAAAATACATATTTCAATTTGATTTATGCAAAATATAACATTCGGAATTCCTTTGATATTTGCGGAAAGGAGCGACACTCAGATTTTATTTTAGTTGTAATATTTTTTTGACAAACCGCACAATACAACATGTAGCAATATCACATCTAAAGTTGAAAGCCATTATTAGTTACATTGAAGCGGGTACGACATGTGTGCTGTATTCGGTCTAAGGAGTGGGTGGGAGTGTTGATGAGCGAGGGCAGTACAAAACGTTGCCTCACAAATGTTATGTTACATACAATCTTTAGTTTTGTAATACAGCAAAATATTTTCGGTCGCATTCTACTCCTTCCCTGAAATTAATTACCTCTTCTCTTAAAGACTGAAATCGTCAATTGAATACAACAGGGCACAGAAATACCTGGTGTAATTTTAAAGCTCATCCCCAAGCTTTAAAAGAGTATCTCCCCCGTACAGTTTTCATTAGCACACTCCTACTCCATTCACATGTATGTTTTGAGCCAACTTCGAAGCCTGCCAATGTTGACGGATAACAAAACGGTTTTTCAAAAATAATATTTCAAAATACTCGGAGACACCAACACTTTCGACAGTAAAGTCAGATGAAGCGAATTCATCAAATGCACGTAACTTGGTTCATCTGAAATATTCTGGATCTCGAGATTAATGTAGGAAAAAATACGACAATCCAAGCGGATTAATTAAAACCCGGGTTGAAACGAGCACTTCAATTTTAAACTCAAGAGCACAATACGTTAGTTTTCATTTGTAGTTTTTTGTTATTTTAAATTAGTGGGATTAAAACGTAGAAAGCGTTGTGTGTTCAGCTTGTTAAGAATAATGATTAAGAAAAGGGGGTAAAAATTCGACGAGCAGTGTATTATTTTCGTTGCCTTTATGAGTGAATAAATATCTCTGTGCATCACAAAATACAGCGGGAATTACAATGATGGGAAATGAAAGTAATAAACCAAAACATTCTGTCAGGATGATTAAAGTACAGCACACAAAGTCGGTAAATTAATTTTTACCTATTTTTATTAAGATAAAAAGAATGATAGAGCTATCTACGTGGGACACTATTCAAACATCGAAAACTCAACTATTTGTAATAAAAGTATCAAAAACAGAAAATTCGTGATTGTATTTTACAAGATGCTATCAAAATTTGAGCTCACCATTTCATAAAAACGTTCACTTTAACTTTATAAACAATTATTTATTAAACTCAGAGGAACTTCATCCATGACGGATGGAAACAAAAATTATTTCTTAAAAATATTTTTTTTATTGTAGACATCTGAAATATGTATATAGATGACTAAACATTACCCATAAACAAAATGAAATATTTTTACTCAAAAACTTACTTTTAGGATCACGTTTATGGAGAAATAATTTTCAAAGAATGTTCTCCTATCACACATTCCATGCAGATTGCCAAGACTAAAGACAGTTTTTAATTTAAAGAGAATTAAGTGTTGGTTCAGAGTACGCACACAAAAATGTTAATTTTTCTGAGGCTGAGTATACGAAGTCTATGTGTGAGGGTGTGTGTGTGTGCGTGCGCGCGAGCGCGCGTGCGTGTGCGTGTGGAGGGAGAGAGAGAGAGAGAGAGATCTGTTGAATCTTCAACGATGTCAAAATATTTTCTCTATAGACACTGAAATAAATCCGTGTTTGAAATAAAAGCATTTTTTTTTTAAACCTAATATACATGCAAGCCTTGCAGTCGAGCGACTGCTAATTTCCAAAAATTGAATCTTATGCACAGACTTGCGATCTATAATCCGAAAAGTATAAAATATTGTGCTTTATTTATGGTTCATTTTGAATTACTTATTGTAAATATATATTTTCACTCTTATCCGCCACGACACGCTCTCCTCATAAAAGAACATAAATTTTCGCAAGCCTATAAATAAGACAACATATCGTTCTTGCACTACTTATATACACCGAACATTGCTATGTTCTATATTATCAATGATTTCCAAAGTTATAACAGAACCGTGCCACGAAAACTGAAGTGATACTCGTTGGTGATAGCTAAAAATTCGAACTCGTGGAAACTTTCACATGCAGCAATAAAAAGTAAAAAAAAAAAATAGGAGCGAACTCTTACGAAGAATCACCATGTCACAGAGTGGGAACAGGAAGTATTTCTCGTCCTTAAGCTGGTTCCACAATAGTGCGAGGCGTTGCGATGAGCGGTAGCCAATCAGGATGTAGCAGATTCGATCGCAGAGCGTCGGCGTCGAGTTCGTTGCGCGAAATTCTTGAGGTGCGATTGTCCGCGTCGGCCTGCGACGGAGAAGAAGAAGAATATTAAGGATATATATATATATATACCCCTTGTAAACAAACCCTATATATATATATATATATATATATATATATATATATATATATATATATATATATATAACAATTTGAAAACGACGATCGCGTTTACGCCGACGATTTCGTATTTGTATTTTTATTATTGCTGCGTGGGTGTGAAAAAATATAAGACGAGGCTTCTTATAGATATGGACAACTAAATAAAATTATTTTATTAACATCAAAATATTTGTCCTTCGTCTTATTGTATCCCGTTCCCGCTAGTTTTCGTCCCACACCGCGTTTATACTACCCTGTTTTTTTTCTTCTACCACTTGAAACATACAGTTTCAAGTTTCAATGCCTATCTTTCGTTACATTCTTGAGGAATGAAAATGTAATTTCCACTCTTAAGATAGAGAGCAGCACCATCTCAGACGGCGTTCGTCGCCGATAGATCCATCGCATGGTTGTGAAACAGCAAGTGTATCTCGTCGCAGCCCAGCGCGCCGCAGCGTATCGCACTGTTGTGGAACCAGCTTTACCCAAAAAAAAAAAAAAAACAAATACGTCGCCAATGATTTGTCACCGCAGTAACCGCGGGAATTAATTAATGAGCCGTAGTTTGATTTGAAAATGTAATTTATGGAAGTGCGCAGAGTGGTGGGGATACACGAAGTGAAAGTGTGAGTGTGGTCGTGTATTTACCTTCCTGTTAGAAAGTCGTTTCTTTCGGTATGCCGGCAACCATGTTCACCCCTTGTATGTTTATCCCATCGAGACATTAGTCTATGGAGTGGAAGTCGAGACACGTAAAGTGAAGCCGAAAATGAAAGACAAGAACAGGGCTTGTAGTGGCAGAAAGGTGCATGTTTTACATTGCTTGCTATGTAACTTCTGCCACTCATAATATGGCGGCCGACGTAAACAATCGGTCTGCGCGTGCGCAGTTGAAAGAAGTCGGGCAAGGCATCGGCTTCGCTTGATGAACGTGGAGCTGGAGAATGGAGGCTGTTGCCACTCCATCATCTATTGCCGCAATGGTTTGTCCTTATACATAAACAAAAAATGGTGTTTCCAACAACTACCTTGGCCCGGAATATTATAATTTGTCTACATGTCACTAGAAAGTTTGTGAAGTTGTCATTTAACCTCATCATAACCAACCAATGTTTCAAATAAATAATTCGCATGGAGTGCGTGCACCAAATGCATATTATTGTTTTACACTAGAAAGAAATAGCATTTCATTCCGATCATCGGGGATAGAATTTTGCCCTTCAGTGAAGGCGGATTATTTTATATCTAAGTGAGTGATTGAAATGCTAGGATAATGCTGAAAAGAATATAGGACAAAACTGTGTGCTCAGTACACTTTGAGTTTTTGCACCGAGTACTTAATATACATATAAAACGTGCGTTATTAAATGTAGAAAGTTAATGTTGTCAGCAATAGCTGAATCTGCACTCTAAAAAAATTATCTGGTAAAATTCTTAAACAGAATTGTAAGTGTTAACCCATATATGGTATGGAAATAATACCACATACCTGGCTACAAATTTGGAATGCTAAGCGTATCTACTATACAAAGTTGGAGAGTTTCCTACTCGTTTGGATGTTTCTTGAGGAAAAGTAGGAACGCTAGCATGAATGTATGGGAAATAACTTTTCGCACTTTCTGACCGTATACATCAATGTAGTACATTTGCGAAAAATTTCTTAAGACTGTGCGGGCAAATTTTGGCATGAAGAAGAGGCCAAGTAAGTAAACATTCTTTCGACGTGAGTACGTCTTTAAGGTGAGGTCGGTAGGTAAGTGGGATTACCGTCTCATCAACAGCGAGGTCATTAGAGACGATGCAGGTTGCACAGGGAGGAGGGATTTGGGACAGATTCGGTTATGACCTTTGTTTGGGACCCATCCCATCATTCGCTTGGAGTGATTTCGGGAAATCATCGAAATCACTCCAAGCGAATGATGGGATGGGTCCCAAACAACCGGGAATCGGACCGGGAATCGAACCCGGATCCTCCCGAATGCGAGTTCAGTAAGTTACCACTGCGCCACCTCGCCCGGTAATACGTCTTTAGATTTGCAACCAAAGTGGGAGGCAATCCAGAAAATCCAATAACAAAATCGGGGGATAGAGTTTAACATTGCAGCTCCGAATCTATCGCCTACATTCAAAATTCAATTACACCACTTGATTGCTAAAGGAACCTAGAATATGTTACGCAATTTTGAGTTCGTTTCGCCGCGTTTCATAACTTACGCGTAGTATAACTTTTGACTACGAGAAGCTACAACGCTCGTTTAGGTTTCAATCGACAGGTCTCATCAAGCCCAATCGATTGTGTGTATAAAAACATTTCTGTGGCGTGGTTATTGTGAAATTGTATGCGTTTAATGTAAAAAAATTAAGCAAACTTAACACAATTTGGGCCTACATTCGTCAAAAATCCAAGCCAAGTCGAAATACAGAAATCGTAAACAGTTGGAAAGAGCATCTCAAAAGCAATCTAAGTGATACCCATAAAACTCCATATGATCGAGTGAAGCGGTGCCGGGAACGTAAAATAAACATCAAGGTGTCTGAGCGCGTCAACGTAGACTTATTCACGCAAAACATACGGTCGGGTCCCAAACACAGCATAACCAAATTTTTATGCCTAAATAATATTAAAAATTAAGCGTGGTGATAAATAGAAAAAAAAATTGTATTATATATACATTTTACATTTCTAGCAACTGACGAAACCTTTAATTAGTCCATACAAATAATGAAAATATACATAACACACGCAAATAATAATAAACTTCTAGTTTAAGCAGAGGTAATTAAGGACACTGAAAATACGTGTGAGGAGTTGGTAAGACACACACAAGTAAACTGCACTAGTATTTCCTGGAATAGGAATAGAAGGCAAGTGGGATTAATTTTTCCCCATCAGAAGCTTGTCAGGAGCGAACACACGAATATGAGCCGAGCATGCAGTTTTCACGTCATTGTCAGTTTGAAAATTCGAGTGCGCGCCGCAGCTTGGGAAGTCGAACATCAAAGATTTTTTTTATTTTTGCATCGCATGGTTAAGCCGGAAACGCTTAACAATAATGACGGGACCTCCTGTCTGTAATTGGGCACCGAACCACATCACACGAACATGGTCATGAAGTAACGCCATTATTGCCCTGGATTCCCGCCTCGTGAGCTTGGCGCCTTGTCGATTACAGTCACAGCGAAAACCATTAAGAACGATCAATTACCGGGACGATACCAATGCTCACATCACAGACACGATATCACCATAGGAGCTCTCAAATACATTGGGTAAAAAAGTGACGTTTTACTTGTGACAATAGACTAAAGATGAGGTAGACCGATCTTGCTGGCTGCGCAAACCCAGGTTCCGTGTCGCAACATTGAACTGCTCCCCTGCCAATACGTTTAGCAAAAACGACATGGATTCGATATTGAGGATAGGATACTGTTTAGTGAACAAGTGCCTAGAAATGTATCTATACTTCCTGTAAACAATTTGTAGTGCAGTTTGATTAAGTTTAGATTGGCAAAATTATCTCGTACATATAAAAGTGCTTGTCTTTTAAAATTGAGGCATATACAAACACGTCATCAGTGTTTACCATGTAACTTTGACAGTTGTGTTCCTTTGGGGTAGGTCGATGTTGGCTACGTGCTTGTGATAAACGCTTTTAAATACAAAAAAAAAAACAATTCCCTGTTTTTACTACACATTAAGTTGTATTTAAAATATACCAGAAGTAATCGCGAATCCATCCACGTGATTTTAATAGTGTTATTTTCATAAAGTAGTCGGTTATTGGAACACGGATGTAGTTACTGCGATTGTGGCATATTTTCCTCAATAGCTCGTTGTTGCACTCAGCTCTCTTCGTTACGCAATGATGCGCAAATGAAAGCCAAGCGTAGGCCCGGAAAGAGGATAGCACACTTTCTTATAAACTATTTTCCCAAACAGAATCGGAATTTCGGAAGTTTGAACAAGCTGGACAGTCCGCCGAGGTAACAGGTGTTCACGATTAAGTGAGCACTTTTGAAAGCTCTGCCTAAGATCTACTTGTATGCACGTTGTGCAGTCTTCCGCCTTGTGTAAGGTTAACATTAACATGGGCCCTATCACTTTATTCATGCCTCGGTCAAGTGGAACTGTGAAATTATTAGAAAAGTAAACATTTTATAAATATGCTATTTTTTTTTCACATTGGGGCGTTAAAAAAATTGAAAGCGAATGAAATAATTTTAAGTTATCAGAAATGGTTAACTAACACTTTTTATTCCACGTTAAGATACGGAACTACTTCCCATCCGTCGTTACCAACTTTACTGAGCGCATGTCACTCAGGGCGCCCGTCGAAACATATGCAGATATGGGCAGTGCTTTTTTTTTTTGTCAGGTTGATTTCAAAAGTGCTCGCTTTACCGAGAACAGCCTTTACTAATCTTTAACTGGTCCAGGCCCCGGTTTAGTTGACTGGCACCCTGGCAACTTACCTCTCGCCCTCCCTCCCACCATCCTCATATTTACTACTATGTTATTATATATGTTATATTAATGTTGGAAGTTGGCGGTACGTGGCCGATAACTGCTGGCTAGTAGTATTTCAAGAATTTTTTAAGAAAATGTATATATATATAATAAATATCCTTACGCATTGCACTCCGCACCCTATCAACCATCCAGGGTATTTGCCCAATCTGCCCAGCTACTATAACACGGGAACGATTACTTATCTCATAGGCAGAATTTACAATAGCCTGCCGCGTCAGTCCATCATCCGCCCGTCCGTCGTGCATTTGTCCGTCTCACAGCCGAGCGGTTTACAACCAAACTTCGTACGTCCATCGCAAGTTCATTGCTGCAAACTAATAAAAACCAAAATTTTTACAAAGAAGAAAATAATTCCTTTTTTTCCGGTGTTTTGTTTTTAATTAGGTACCCAAAAACGTACTTACACGTACGTAACGGAAATTATTCGATGTAAACAAAATTTTAAATAGCAAATAAAGGATGATTTTATTACTTTTATTATTGTACAAAAGGAGCTCGTGTTTCCAAACATAATGATAAATTACTCTTCAGTAGATAACTTAATTTATTTTTACAATTTCATAAACAAACATGTGAAACCAAAAGACAGCCAAAACAAAACACTGCACACACTACACGACCTTGTAAAGAACTCAGAATGAACGAGTAACAAAACGTGCAAGTTTAGAAGGCTGTAAATTTCATCCGTTCGTCCGTCGAAAGTTAAAGCTTGCCAAGATTTTGACGGACGGGCGGATAGAATTAATGGTCACCTCTGATTGGTTGGTGGTCACGTGATTTACCGACGGATGACGGACGGATGCGACGGGTTGTTGTAAATCCTGCCTTACTCTATTATTAGTTCACCTTTCGACCCCACCCTCTCAACCAAGACTTGTGACTTTAGAAAATAAAAGGCGGGACATAAAATCCTGCAGTGAGACACGTGAAGCCAGCATGGAACATTTAAGGACTCGTGACTCGCCAGTTTCCCTAAGAGCTTTTGAAAAAACTGGTCCAGTGTTGCAGCTCTTAGAACTATGATGCGTAAATCTCAAGAACAAATAGGACCTGCATCACCTTTATCATCACTGCGTGCAGCTTCCTTCGCAACTCGCCGTCACCAGAGACGTTTCAGAACGCCCAATGTTTCGAGAAGTGGTTTTACTGTGTGACTTGCACTGTATTAGAAAGCAGAACTTCTCTAGTGTACATTCCAGGAGTTCGACAATTGTCTAGCCTATACAGCGATGACAGTCAAATAGTCATTGAACAAAATGCTCAAGCTGTAGTACATTATATTCCCACAGATAACTACTCGGGACGAAGAGTCGAGTTCTGTACGAAATATTCATACGACTCCTAGTGGAATGAATTGCGATCAAAATGAGTGAATGATATTGCGAACGTTTTTAGATGAATTCAGGAAATTATGTGATAGGTACTATCAGAACTAACCGGCTTTGCCCAGGTATAAGATGGCAATGAGAGTCACATGATGAGGTTATAAGCCGGCCAAAAGGATGTTCGGATTCCATGTTGACTTACAAAGTATTTTTATTTGGGTAATGAAGGTTATCCCCGCCATATTTGTTCTAGTCGTGTCAAAAAGTGGATAGTTGTAAAAAAATTAAAATATATATGAGGGTACAAACTTTGAATTTAATACATAAACTAAGAAATTGTTCTCAAGAGTACCATATAGGTGTGTAAATATAGTAATGAATCATGAATGGTAAGGTTGTTTCCCATACATCGATGGTAGAGTTCCTCTATTTGCTGAGGAATTAGTACAATGCTTAGGGAAGTTCCCAACTCTGAATAGTCGTGACGTTGACATTCCTATGTCAGCAGCCTGACGTGTGGTTTTATTTCCACAACTACTACAGGTTAAGAATTCCCATTTCGTTTAGGAAGTCTACTAGAAAAAATTTTACAGTGTACATGTAGCTACACTATTTGAACAACGGAGAACACTATAACACTTAAATTAAAGTATTCCCATAGTGTGGGCAAAGTGATTTGTTTTCAGAGTCATTATGCGAATGTCTTCGTATACCAGCATAATTCTCAACAATCTTCCACTTAACATATATATTAGGAAAAGCATCAGAAAAATTTATTTTGCCTTCTACTGCGTATCACAGCAAAATGGGAAGCTTATACCGGTTATGCTTAGGAAAGCAATATATTTTGTGGATCCCTAAACTCGGTTTAAATTTATAGTTCTTGAAATTGAAAGCAAGAGGAATACATCTATTTAAAAAAAAAAGTCTCGGTGGACACTGCGGACACAATTTCTGAAATACTCAATCTTCACTGAGAAACGTCGTTTATTAAAGGATTCGTGATTCATGATTCATGATTACACACAAATATTCGTAAAGCGTAAATTTCGAACATAAGCTGATGTGTTTTAACATATTCAAACAGAAACCAAACTGATGTAAACAAACCTCAAAATAAATTAATCGAACTGAACTACGGCTTGTTATCCAACCAGAGTATGTTAACAGTATTTATTAATCGATTCTCTTCAATGGAATTGAAGTATTAATTTTTGTAACTGTAGACTCGTATTCTCAAAATTGCCAAATTCTTATTTTTCAAATTGAAATATAAAACAACATGAATTTAACTACGTATTCTTTAGTAAAATTGTAACTTGAAGAGAAAGTAATACTGCATGCTGTTTCTGAAACAAAATTTGTAAATTTATCGCCTTCTGCTGTAAAATACTTATATTTATATATTAATTTTTAAAGTGAAACGCCGATATATCCGGTAGGCTACATTTGCAGCCAAACTGTTTCGCCTTGTAAGATGTGGATTCCTGAAATCTTTTGCGGATTTCCTTATTAGTAAAATTGTAGCTAAGCTCTCTTACAAGAAACGTGATAATGGAAGAGAGAGTTATACACGAATGTGTACAAGTCAACTCGCAGGTCAGGAGCTCCAACTGTGTATGAGATTCAGTGTCGTGTATATTTCTCTCTCTAAACTTCAACACTTTCAAACTGCAATTATTTTTCTTAAAGAAACAGCACCCAATGATTACAAATGAACGTTTAAAATTTCCAAAATCTTTCAAAAGAGAGCAAGTTTTTAATTCCAAATAAATAACACGCATATTGTCTTTAAAAAAATTACGTGGTTAAATGTACTAAAGGAAAGTAACATTTTGACTTAGTCATCGTGCCCGTATCTCAAACGGTTCACGATATATAAGCACATGCTAAGAAATAATTCGCGAATTTACATCGGTGTGTACGAGTATATGGTCAGCTAGAATGGTTATATTATTTACTGCTGAGTGAAGAAACAAATTTGTTTACAGTACGGATACCTCAAGAATTCTGCATTTTCAGCCCGATGTTTAGTAACTTTCCCGTATTATGTTCCCATTATTAAGCAGGTGGTTTATTTAAAATTGTTTCGCGGTGAATCTCAAAATTGTATGTTCTCCAGAAAAAAAAAAATATAATTTTGAAATCGTAGGCGTTTCACAGTAGATATAGCGACCGAAGTTTCCGCTATGCAGTATTATAATCTAACGTTATACTCTTCATAATATGTTCAACGTAATCAATGTAAACCGCGTTTTACGGGAAATTACAGATTTACATAGCAAAGCTGAAATTGCAAAGCGTTTCGCGTGTTTGTATCTGCCTTCGGCGTTGGATGAATCAACTCGTAACCTAAGTACGCAGAAACGTGTGCATCTGACGGTGTTTCAGAGAAAATCTTTTGATCAGCAGCAAATTTTTTTTTTGTTGCAAGTACGTGCTCGGTAAATTCAACGAGGAACAACTTTTCACACTGAGCGGATGGTTTAATCCTTTCTAAAGCGGATCAGCAAAAAAAAAAAAAAAAAACGTAATTCGTAAAATTTAACGAGGTGGAGTTGAGAATGAGAGCTGGCGAGGGCGAATCTTAAGCAGGATTTGACAGGCGAACTAAAAAAATAAACTCGGAAGTGTAGGATGACGTGGTGATTACTGGAGTTCGTATAGAATGTGGCATAGAAATTTTCTTTCCCATCTGTGAGGCAGCCTACATTCGGGGTCCGATTACTTTTTCAACGCTCTGAAAGAAGGTTTTTTTCGTGCAGATATTCAGTCTACCATGTTAACTTGACGATGGAAGTTATTAACGGTCGTAGCAAAGTAACAAGCGATGAAAGAGAACTATTGAGCCATGTTAATTAAATTCGTGCTTACAGATAATTGAAGACAGATTAATAAACAAGCGCAAAGAAAAATTCGGGTTTATATTCGAACTTTAATTTTACGTTACCTTGAAGTACAGCTAAGTTCTAATAAATCGCATAAGACTTTTACGCGTGTTGTAATATGGCGATGTAAGATAACAAAATAATATTCTTCGGATATGTACTTTCCTTATTTATATATTCAATTGAACTTCTTATTGTATTTGCGCATATTACTAATGCTAAAGTTTTAATTTGTGGTTTTTTTTTAATTTAAATTATATTGTTTTATTCGTGAATTTAAATGAACATTTGGCATTACTTCCGACACGACCGGCAGGATTGAGACTCGGCAAGATTACAACATGACTCGGTGGCTTGAAGAGATTTAAGAGTTATTTTTCAAAGGTTGTTCACGATAAAGTGACCACTTTTAAAATCAACCTTTGAAAAATGTCGCTGCCTCGTACCTGCATATATTTTAACAGGTGCGCTGAGTGACATACGCCCAGTAAAGTTGGTAACGATGGATGGGAAGCAGGCCTAGTTCCGTATCTCAATGTCGAATAAAAAGTGTTACGTAACCATTTATGATAACTTTAATTATTTATTTCGCTTCCGGTTTATTTTTTCATGCATCGAAGTGTAAAAGTGAGCAGATTTATAAGATATTTACTCTGCAAATAATTCCATAGTTTCGCTTGACTGGCGCATGAATGAAGTGATGAAGCACGCGACAGTTCTAACCTTGCATAAGGCGGAAGAATTCACATCGTGCAAACAAGTAAATTTTAGGCAGGGATTTCAAAAGTGATCGTTTTAACGTGAATATTCTATAACTGCCGGGCAAGTGCAGGTCGTGAATTCTCATAGCGACATCCGCAAAAACCACGGCTTTAATAAATAATGTCATGTTACGGCATCATTGCAACTACGAAGGATTTTCGTAAACATTAAGTATATACACAGCTGAGCCTAGTGACAAACCAGTTTCCTGGCGCTATGAAATGCTTGGGCACATAAGTTTGTGTGTGCAAACGGCGTAACGTTCTATGCAGAGAAATTATTACTTGACGAGACAACATCCTAGAAAAATTTCTGATTATGGCGCAAGCCCATGGTAATATTATTAAAGGTTTTTTTTTTTAAAACAGAAGAGGAAATATTTACATAAACATGTTAAAGTTATGTTTTTAATTTTTTTTAAATTAAGCTTATCAACCCCATTTGTTTTAGATAGATTAATGTATAATATTTATTGTTATGTCTAAAATGATACACTCCAGCATAAAAACATGAGATAAACGTTCTGTATATTATAAAATTTTTTATTGTATATTAGGAATACTCGGCTGTCTCTTTGCAAGGCGAAAATTCTAGAAACAATATGGTGTTAACCACCATTATCCCTGTGACATACTTTATGACAAAGACAGTATTTACTGACATACTTTATGACAAAGACAGTATTTACTGACATACTTTATGACAAAGACAGTATTTACTGTGGATATATTAATGTTTTGTACACTATTCATACACTCAAGAATTTCAGGTAAATGATATCCTGATTGTGCTATTCTAATATAAAGTGTGTATCATCACCTCTACTTTTAAGGACATGTTCTATATTTAGGACACGTGTTAGGCTCTGTCATATATGTATAACACCTATATTTTCGTGAGTAATCACTCTTGACAGAGTTTGCATGCGTTATTTGTTAACATTCTCTATCTCTGTTTATAAAATTAAGTTTCCCGACTGACTCTCTCACTCAGCAATGCGCAGCCCAAAACACTGGACGCAGAAGCGTGAAAATATAGGGATGGCTTCATCTTAGGTCGAGTAAATAGATTTGAGCGGCTCTTAACATCGAGGTCTTGAGAGCCGATTAGGGTGAAACTAGGTGAGTACGGAACAGCGCCGGAAAGAAAGGGCGGAGAAACGGGAGATTTCAGAGAAAATCCGCCGACCAACGGCATCGTCCGGCACGATTTCCATGCACAAAATTCCGGAAGTGACCTCGCCAGGTGGCAGGCGAGTAGTCTGATTACTACACCATCGCTGCCCTTTCCCTTAGAATGCACGCACTCAATAAGAAATTATTGTTAGTAATTCGACCTCTACGAGAGTAAAATGGGCTAAAATATTGTTACAAGACACCTGAGGAGCGTGTCTGACTTCGTAAAGGATGGCGATCTTAGTAAAAATAAAAGAACTAAATTAAATTTTAATATATTCACACAGCCATAATTTACAGAATTGAATTATCTATCTCCACTATTACTCTTTTTATTTCTAAGTAAGCGCAATATTAAATGTCTATTTCAACTCTTAATAACACCCTTCTTAATATCTTGGATCGGTTATAAACAATTAACTAATGCTCATCATTAACACACGTTCGGTATGTCAGTTGCCATCATTTGCAAAGGCTGTTCACGATAAAGTGAGAACTTTTGAAATCAACCATAGAAAAATGTCACTGCCCCTACATATAGTTTAACGGGCGAAATGAGTGACATGCGACCAGTAGAGTGGTTAAAGATGGAGGGAAAGTAGCTCCATATCTAAACGTAAAACAAAAAGTGATAGGTAACAATTTCTGATAACTTAAATTATTTTCCTCCTTTTTTGTATTTTTTAATGCATCGAAGTTAAAAAAATGAACCGATTTGTACAATATTCGCTTTTCTAATAACTACATAGTTTTACTTGACCAACGCATGAATAAAGTGATGAGGCCCATGACAACGTTAATTATACATAAGATGGAAGAATTCACAACGTGCATACAAGTATATCTTAAGGAGGGCTTTCAAAAGTGCTCATTTTACAGTGAACAGCCTATAATCTCTTTCGCCCATGCATCTAGTCCAATAGGGCAGTTTGCTAGTCGCACGCTGCACTGCTTCATGCTCACAGTCGCAGACTTACCTCCCGCTGGTCACTTCTGGCGCTACTCGTTGCGCTTCCAGCGCGTCGTATATCGCTTAACGTTGCACAATCGTCCAGACTCCCGGACTCTCATGACAACTCATCGACTCCACTCTCGAAGACCCGTGGCACTTATATATCAGTCGCCCTGACCTTCTGGAAGGTTCGACGCTCCCCGAGTCACGCTGAGAGAAACTAGATCAGTGACCCACTAGAAAATTCTTCAGATAGGCGAGAAAATTCAATCTGCTGAGTGTCAGGAGCACGCTAATCACAAAAAAAAATTATCACGACACCAGGCGGAATAACGCGCGGCGTCACACTTTGTAAATAAAAACCCTGATAGGAATATCGCTGCTCTCCTATCATTCATTCCTCCGTTCTCGCCACCCCTTATCACATAACTAATCTTTCCTTCACACGCTCTTCGCTCGCGCGATGCAATGGAGTAACGCGTAGAAATATATTATCGAGTACTCCTAAATAGCTCATTAAGCCGATGAGAAATATTTATGCTCTTAGCTTCAAAACATAGCCTATGCAAACACCTAAAAATTACTTTCATGATTATTTTTAATTCAACCCCTAAGAGCGTGAAAAGGGGTGAAAAGTTTTTCTGAGGTCTCCTCAATAGCTCATTAACCCAATGAGATATTTGTACTATTTGTATTTGTACTATTAGCTTTAAACTATAGCTAATAGAAACACCTAAAATCGTAATTTTATCAATTTCTTAAAACTCAACCCCTAAGAGTGTAAAAAGGAATAAAAATTTACCTACATAAGGCCTAAATTTTATTTCAACAATTTTAAAATTCAACTCATTAAAATGCTGTAAAATTAATTTTGATGACTTCTCAAAAGCTTAGTAACCCGGTAGAATATTGTTATGCACGTTACTTTAAAAGTTCTGTATACAAACTCCAAAAAACTAAATTTAGGATTTTTTTTCAAAATTCAAATCCCTAAGAAGGTGGAAAATGTTCGAATATGTTTTCAATATTATGCTACGTAAATTACAATTTTTCCCCATGCTCTTAACATTAAAATCAAGAGTCGCAAAAAAATGTATAAAATCGATCAGTATCAATAAATTATTAAGCTTATTTTCGTAGACTGCGCGGTCAACATAATACATCGCGTTGTTTAATTGTTATGAGGTTCTTTACGTAGGTTCAAAATGCATATTATATAGCGGTTTATAATATCAAACGTAATTTTCGATTAAGATTGATTGGAATATAGTGCTCATTCCAGCTGCACTGAAACTAATTTTGTGTTGCAACGTTTAATTGGTTTTGTCCAAACTATAAACTTGCGAATCACCTAGAAAACTATCGAAATCACATGTTATATCAGTAACATGGCAGATATGGTTTATTTTATTTTCCAACAAACCTGAACTTTAATTCACTACAATAATTTTCAACGTATTTTGGATACATTCCAGTATCGTGATAATTAAAAATACTCAGAAGGAAAATGTGTATTTATACGATCTTAATTTTGTAGTTATGAAGTAAATCGAAAAAAAGTTATGAAAATAACGTTTCTAGTTAAGAAGATGTTACAAGGATTAAACGACGTTAACAATTTTACAACAAAATATAGTATTTATATAGTTCCCGTAGTGGTTTTAGGGGGTGTAAATAAAGTTAAAATCTGGAAACACACACACTAAATCTGAATCAGTAAGAATGTCACTGTTACAATCAATCAAACCTATTTTACTGATTCAATAGTTACTTCAGTGAATTTAACTGACCAATCAGTGAAAAAATGCCAAATTTCCCTCACTTATATTAGTGGAATTTTCCGCTGACACAAGTCATTTTTTTCACTTTTTACCCCGGGGTTTATTTTTGACTTATGGATAAGTCATGGATCACGTAATTATTTGGCTACATTCAATAAAAACAACACTTAATTCGCCGCTGTAGTCGGCCATCACGTATTCAATAAGTGAAATAATTTTACGTCACTAATTAAATGAGTAAAATTTTTTCACTGAAACATTCATTGGTTTCCCGCTGGTTCTAAGTGGAGCCATTTTCACTGATTCGAATAGTTGGATTTCACTATGAATCAGTGGATTCCCACTATCTTGAATTCGGAGCGCAGTTGTAAAAATGGATGATAAATCCTATTACTCCGCGGGTTTCATCAACGGCATATATCCTCCTACGCTATCCCCACACAAGCTTCTTCTCTATGGTCGGGGCTCTGTTAATTCTACTGCCAAAATGCTTCAATAGCATCAAGCTCCATGGGAAGGCTTGGCGAAAATATGCAACCAAAGCCACGGTATTCTAGGATATATATCATTTGATGAGGGAAGGGGGTGCAGATAATATTTCCCAATGCACATGTCAATGATTTAATCTGATAACGCTTTCAAATTCAAGACTGCAATGTCTTAAGGTCTGTTTTGCAGTGACAAAAAATGAGGCCCAAGGACAGTCTCTAAACGAGGCAGGATGTGATATGAGCGAGGGCTGATTCTCGCACTGGCAAGTACACGTGGCCTGCTCCAGAGTAAACGCACCTAGTAAATTGATAATCCTAGCACCTGAGTGTGTAATCACTCATGTGTTACAAAAAAAACTGCTTCTGTAAAGGAAGTTATAGCTGCTTACTATAGTAATCAGTGATGCCGGCTGATACATGGGAGTGTATAACCCCCGCACGACGTAGGTAGTATTAGGACGCCAGCGCGCTGCTTCCATTACACTTTGAGGTTATGTCGCCCACGTCTAAAATCCCAACTATCATAACTATTGAACTATTTTACCGACTTACAAAATACAAACACCATTATTTTACAAATGCATGGGGGAAGATAAAATTATTTTGCCTGCAACTAACATTATGATATTAATAGCGAACATTTGGAGAGCTCCCTTAGGAAATACATTCAACATAATAAGCACATATACCGACACATAGATAAACATACATATATATACATACAAAATATTTTGTACAGGAGGGAAAGGGGGGAGATAACTGATAAAACCCCCCCCCCCCTTTTTCCTGCACCACCATGGTAAATGTTGAGACACAGACAGATAATGATGATGAAATATTTACATCTATAATCTCAAATTCACGGAATTCAAGGTTCACATATGTAACTTTTGATGTAATAATTTCTTATTTATGTATTATATTTGTTATGTGCATGTTATGCCATGAGTGTGTGTATTTACATGTGCATGTATATAACGAGAGCACGAATTGGTTAAATATACTTACTTGTTACAATAAAACGTGTTCAGAAAAGTGGTCTAGTAATATTTGATCAATATAAAAATTTGTGCTAACCATATACACCCCAACCTTAGTTTTTTTTACAACGGCGAAACAGCTTTTCTGAGTTTGGACAAAGGAAATGTTTACTGCGCAGCTGGATTCCTCACTCTATAGTCACTCCTAAGTATCGACCTGACCCTGTTCCAGCTCCTCCCCTCTCTCCAGCTGTTCCTCTGTCACTGCTAAGCACACCGAGTAACGTCTCACCGCGGCGCTAATCGGCGGAACCAATTTCGCTCGCTCATTAAAAACACAACCGGTAGAGAGCAGAGCAGCGAGTTAAAATGAAATTCCGACTTTCAATTAGCGGCAGCTTCTGCAGCTGATTACAAACCGGCGACTATAGTAGAAAAAGAAAAAAAGCAGCGTCTTTGATTCCGGGAAGTTTCTCATAGCGGAACACACCTCTATTACATCGCGCTAATGCACGGACATCCCGTCTGTTTTTATTTCGTATCGCCACCGCGAAAAGTTTCTCAAATCTGAAATTTTATCGAAATTAACGAGGATAAAGGCATCGTTTAACTACCGCCAACGACATGCAGAAAAAAATAGACATTTCCTCGCGGTTTTTTCAACATTTCAGCATACTAGAACGATATAATATAGTAGTTCAGAATTTTAATTGTATTAATTAATATAAGACTTATTTTTATTTCTGTCTAAAGTCCTTATAATTGCAGTAAAGTCTATAAGAGATTAAAGTCAATAAATGCATAAAGTACTTTGTAGCGAGTGCAGAGAGTCTTGAACCGATGAGGGTGAAGAGAGGTGAGAATGAAGGAAGACCTGAACTCAAGGGTGGGGGAAGTGGGAGATCCCCGAGAAAATCCACCGACCATCGGTTTCCCAAGTGCGAAAATCCAGGAGCGTCCCCGCTGACAATCGAACCATTTCTCCCTTGGTGAGATGCGAGCGTTCTATTCGCTGCCACTGTTAAAAAATTTCCGTATATTTACGGAATGTTTTACGTAAATGTACAGTGTATATACGGAAAGGCAATCCGTAATGACTAAAAACGGAGTTAAGTCCGTAAATATAAAATGCGGAAAGTCTCCGTAATCCCTTTGGCATCAAGTTACGGAGACGAACAATACCGATTCTACACGAAGCTTTCTTCGCCATTGTAACAAGAAAATTATCGTTTCTGCGGCAATTAAGGTTATCCACATGACTATGACCTATTTTTTCAAACATAAAAAAATAACATCAGGAGTCTGTAACATTTGACAACATTAAAAATACACAAAATTTAACAGAAACTGAATTTTTGTTTTTTTACATTTTGAGTATAAATATCAACGTCGTATGAAAATTACTGTGTAAGAGTTGTAGGTGAGTGGTTAGAGTCGTGAACTGGTAATATTTTGACCCGGGTTCAAATCTCGCTTAAGTACAAAATATTTTATTTTTTTTAATAAAAAATTTTTATACACAGTAGAACATGCACACAACGAAAGTTAAAGACATTTTCATTATCTCATTTTATTTTAAACGGAAAGTACATAAAAATAACTTGAAAATTAACGGAGAAGTTCCGTGAAATTTACGACAAGTCCGTTTCTGAAAATCAATGTGTCCGTAATTTTACGGAGAGTTTACGGACACTTCTGGATAAATTTTTACCAGCACTTTTCCGTAAAATGAAGGAAACATTTTTTAACAGTGATGCGCCTCTGTGGCCCCGTGTATTTTGCCTGTAACTTCAGTTTAGGCAAGCATAAATTACGCGGTATATCTGAAGGATGTGTAGTCTGCAATTCATAGCCATGAACCTGAAATATAAATAAATTAATATCGAAGCGTATCTTACAAAAATTATAAACGTTTTGTGCCTACCAATGCATACGTTTTAAAGGACATATTCACAAACTCTCTCTCAGCAAAAATTACAATGAGAATGGAGCAGAAATTCAGTTTCATAACGTATTTAAAAAATTCGTTATAATATTTTGCTATCGTTGAATCCCTTTCATTTGATTGTTCCTATCTTTAAGCCAACAAGAGTAATAATTCACATATTATTAATATATTTTCGCCCATTACGATGTTACATTTTCACATGATCTCTCCATGATTTTAGGTCCATGACAAAGTCGATTAAACACAATACTGAAGAATACAAAACGGGGGAGAAAGTAATATATAAGGTAGAATTTATAAAGGGTTTAATTATGTGCCAGTTACTTGCACTAAAGTTAACTGTGACCCTAAAAAAAAAAAGTCATGTTTGATCTTGTTGTAAAAACCGTAAGTTATAAGTCACTGGTAACTGAAGCTAGTATTATTTATATCGCAGTAAAAACCAGAGCAATACTGATACAACAATTTCACTGTATTATGTAACTGACGTGTTCGTAGCAGTAATATCTAACTAATTAAGTCACTCAAATTATATGCCGGGAAGTCTGATTAGAAGAAACTATGTTCAACTATGAGAAGTCGATGAGAAAAGTACAGTCTGTAAGTCCCTAGATAAGTAATTATATAAATTCTAATCGACAGAAGAAATGTTACGCCAAATTAAAGTGTGTAGTAAGAATAGCCACAGACTTATCATTTTCTACCAAATACAATCGTGGTTCTTTTCCAAATTATTGTGAACGTAACATTCTACCGACTACGTATGTATCTGAAATTTTACTAACGTATCTTCAAGTTGTAACACATATCACACAGTTAAGTAACTAATGCACATGCAACAAACTACGCACTTAAAAATGTAGCTCTAAATATTATAGCTCACTAATGAATATGAAATGATTTTTCGAGTCAACCAAAATAGGCCTATAATTAATAGTGTTGATGATATATGAATTTTCTTGTTACTAAGAAATACGGTCATACGTGAATATTTTATTTTTTAACAAACATCGCATTGTGGAGATATTATGTTAAACTTACTAGCATGCACTCTAAATTAATATTTGAAAAGTTTTCTGTGGGGCAAAGAAAACCATTTCTTAGAGGATGTTTTGTTTACAGAACACAATATTGCTTTAATTCAAAGAGAATGTTACAGAAACATGGGTTTGCTGTCAATAAATGTTTTCTATATAAACATGTTTGTTTATCGTAGCATTATCTTTCTTCATAGAAAATAGATTAAAAATAATTTCAGCTGCTCTTGTTCACAGTAAATAAATACCATTTCGTAGCAAACGTTACAAGAGCTCTGTCGTTCATTGCAGTTTTCAGTACATAACTGCTGTCCTGACTCAAACATTCATCAACCAATATATTCTGCAGTTCAGAAACAGCAGCTGATCAAATGTACAGTCATCCTGCAGACTTTAATGTCATTCTGAAGTTCAGTGACTCTCCAAACCAGTAAGTGCAATTCTCCCCTAGTGGTGACATATTCTGGGTCAAGTTACTACCTAACATATCCTACCTATTAAAATTAATCTGAAAACAATAAGGCAAGCTGGTCGTATGGCGAAGGATATTGGACTAGAAACCCCTTGAGGGGGAGGGGGGATTACGGGTTCGAGTCTCGGGGCCGTCGTATTATCGTTATTACTTTTATAGTTAATATAATTTTGAGAGATTTGTTACGTCTATTTTATTTACTAATCACGGTTGTTTCTCAGAGCACAATATTTATTTACAGTGTAACTTGTACAGGGCGAGTCGTTTAAAAGAGGCCCCGTGCAGCATGTGTGTAAAGGAGTGCGGGAATGAGGAAATGCAGTCCAGTGTGACAACAGAATACCTAGAGTAGGTGCTGGAAGTTGCCGCCATTGACCTCGAGGCAGGTGTGCAGACGACACCAAAAGTTGTGAAAGGCACGGGCGAGGACATGCTGCAGGATGGCATCGATAGCTGTGATAATGCTGGCCTGGAGTTCTTAAGAGTATGTGGCGGGTTATTGCTGTAGACCTGTCCCTTTAGAGCGTCCCACAAGAAGGAATCGTAGACGGATAAATCTGGAGAACGGGGTGGCATAGGTTGGTTTGTCCCGCGGCTGATGACACACGATCGGGCTGGAACACCGACTCAATGTGCGCGTGCAGTATGCGCCGTCGCTCCATCCTGCTGATAGTAAGCAGTGTTGCGCTCATCCTCCGTCAGTTGTTCCGCAAAGACATTGACAATGTTCATTCCCTCGTTCCGTTACACACATGTCCCACGGGGCCTCTTTTAAAGGACTCACTCTGTATTACCGAAAAAAACTTTCCCTGAACTATTGTAACGACAATGCAATGTTATCATATTCATTACAATACAGAACAACCAAAAATTACGTTTATATCAAGTATATTTTGCAGTGGTTCAAATTTAAAGAAATTTTTTCTTTACGGCGAAAAAAAAAAATCATGCGTTGCAGCAAAGACCCCTTTTTAATAGTGCGCATGTACTAACTAGTGTACAGGAAACCCTTTTGAAAATCAAATTGTAGGCTGTTCACGGCAAAGTGAGCACTTTTGAAAACCCTGCTTAAGTTCTACTTGTATTCATGTTGTGTATTCTTCCGCCTCATGTAAAATTAACATTCCCATGGGTTACATCATTTTATTCATGCGTCAGTCAAGTGAAAGTGTGAAATTATTAGGAAAGTAAATATTTTACAAATTTTCTCATTTTTACACTTTGATGCATTAAAAAAAAGCGCAAAGAAAAAAAATGATTCAAGTGATCAAAAATGGTTACCAAACATTTTATATTCAACGTTAAGGTATGGAGCTACTATCCGTCCATCGTTACCAGCTTTGCTGGGCGAATGTCACTCAGTGCACCCATTAAAATGTATGTAGGCAGGGGAAGTGATTTTTTCCAAGGTTCATTTCAAAAGTGCCTACTTTATCGTGAACAGCCTTTAGTAACGCGTAATTTACTGGCGTATTCTGAGGGTAACGAGGGTGTTTAGTAGCTATCTGACTGCTTCGCCATGTTCAACTCTTCCCGTCACATATATAAAAGCGGTATTGTTTGGAACTGTAAAGTATTTCCACAATTAACTGTCATATGCCATAACTAAGGCTACCTGTTTTTCGCGAAAAGATTTACGCGAAGGCTAGACTTCAATATCATATGTGCATACTTGCAGCTTTCTTTTGGCTGCTGGCCGCCATGTCTTTATGTGAAGTGTGTCTGGTACATGAGTGAGCCAATCAGAGCTAAGTTTCTCCGATATTGTCTGTCCGTGATTCGCGGACAGTCAGATAGTGCGCGTAACAATTCAGACCATCCAATGACTAAAGTGCTTCTGTACTAAAGCGTTTTGGAACACAACTTGTCATGAAATCTTTCGCGAAAAATAAACTGATGCTCCTAGCCATAACCAACAAAAATGTGTTTGTTCGCGTGGTATGCTATTTCTGCTATCGGAGAGCAAGTGATACTTCTCACGAGCAGCGAAGTAGCAGGAAGAGCAATTTCTCTTAGCAGGACGACATGAACGACAAACAACAGAATACAGGATGTCTGGAATAAAGAATTAAATTTTATTAGGAAAATGTTGATAATAATTTTTGGCCCTGTGTAGTTATCGTTTACCGAAAATCAAGGCTACTCAGGATAACTTACTTAGTGGCTAAATGCGACTGTATTAGTTTTATTACTAAGGGCAAAGTATCCGCGCACTTCCTACGAGATAGCCAAACAACTTCTCGTCGCCAACCTGTGAAAAAGTGAATTAATTTTCCCAATCACCACTCTCAATATTTCGACCTTCGATGTTTGTAATGTTTAATTTGGCGGGCCTTTTTCATTTTTTGCTCGTCCTGCTATTATTGCTGTACCTTGGCGAGAAAGAGCAGATGTAGCTGATTTTATTGCAGAAATTACTATTACCGCGGAACTACAAATCTAATAAAACACCTCACTATTTCATTGTTATCACAATAACATTGGCCAGATCGCATAAATACGAAGAACATATAAGAATTCAGGTATTGTCTACGGTGTAAACTGATAATATGCAAATGAATTTTACTGAGTCAACAGAGTCAATAAGGTGAACGTTGTCTAGGTGCCTTGACATTTCAATAATTTTTCATACTGTTCATTCAGTAAAAAACTGGCATAAAACGACTGGCATGAAATCACTTTTAAGAGTTCTTATACTTAGGCATTGAAGGCTGACGTCGCCTAGTTTTCTCAGATGCTTTTGCATTTTCCAAGTCATTCTCATAAACTTATTTGAAAAACAACCTTCTCAGTAGAAATAACCGTAGACATGACAAAATGCAGCATGTGGTACATGCCAGCAACTCATCAACAATCGCGGGAAGCCACGAATTTGTCATATCATTTTCTATACACGTATTATTTATTTATTTTTCCTACGCACATCAACGTAAAATATTATAAAAAAAGTATTTTTTTTACGAAGATTCGCATTTTCCAGCGCGAAAAATTTCTCTTTTTTTTTTGTGTTGGGAACGTGTATGTAACCACGAGGAAATAGTAATTCGACAAGAACTGCATATGTATAGTGTGTTGCCCCCATCATTCAATTTCTAAGACAGTATAACTGTGGCTTCACTAACGTGTACCACTGTGAGTGCGTAAAAAATGTGTTAGTGCAAAAATGAGGATTAGAGCCTATATTTATATCAAATGCCAGCTGTCATAAAGTTGGAAAAATTAAGCACATATATCGCGCTGAGTGTTACGTTCTTTAAAAAAAAAAAAAAAACTTACAATCGGAAATGGAATCTACGTTGCTCTACTCCATTGCAGCTTCGAGTCCTGTTTAGTAAGCGTATTGGTTTTGTCAAGAAAATGTTACTAAATAAATTATATTTTCTTTTTGAAGCAAAAAAAGAAAGCCCTTCTATCTTATTGCTTGTGCACAACTACAGTATAGACTGTTCTCGGTAAACTAAATACTTTTGAGAGCCCTGCTTAAGATCTACTTGTATGCGCGTTTTAACTATTGCACCATATGTACAATTGAAACTGCCATTAGTCTGATCACGTTGTTCCTTCGTCGGTCAAGTAAAACTGCGAAATTACTATAAAAATAACTAACTAACAAATTTGATATTTATTTCGTTTATATGCATTAAAAATGAAAGAAAATAAAATAATTCGAGTATCAACTGATGTTTTCCTAACACTGTAAGTTCAAAGTTACGACATGAAACTACTTTCCGTCCGTCGTTATCAACTTTACTGGACGCATTCCAGTCAATGAACCCATTAATATATGTATGCATAGAGTATCGTATACATTATTTAAAGTTTGATTGCAGAAGCGCTCTATTTATCATGAAAAGTGTATATTTGCAATGAAAATAGAGAAGTGTATTTCTATGGATATACGCAACAAATTCTAAAATCTTCAGTTTGACGTGCCATGACCCTTTGTACGGACGGAATCGTGCTCGTAAATGTACAGGACGTGTGCCCCCGGCTTGATGTCGGAAAACACGCCGAAATAGTTACGACTGGCGGTTGTTGTGATGAGATCAGGCCTTAGGCAGACGGCGTGACTGATGATCACACCTTTAAACGTTACACCAGGATGCGAGCGGGATTACAACTACTCACTGTGAAAACAGCCATGTAAAGGCTGTTCACTATAAAGTGAGCACTTTTGAAATCAACCGTACTGCCTTTACGCGCATGTATTTTAACGGGCTCCGGGAGTTACGTGTGTCCAATAAAATTGGCAATGGTAGAGGGGACAGTAGTTCCATATATTAACGTCGAACGTGAAGTGTTAGGTATAGGCCGTTCACAATAGTGTGAGCACTTTTGAAAACCTAGTTACTTTTTTCTTTCAACCAATTTATATCCTTTCCCCACTTGTTCGTGTAAACCCTGCCATATGAGTATAGGCTGTTCACCGTAAAGTGAGCACTTTTGAAAGTGCTCTCCTTAAAAATAATAGTTAATAAATATATTTAATTTTAGCCCTAGACGTTAACTTCCGAGGGCGGTGAAATATACGCACTGTGTTTATTACTTAAACGGGAATGTTTATTTTAAAAAATTCTTAAAATATAAGAAATGGCTAAAAGAAAAGAGTAACTAGGGACCTCCGAAGTGCTCATTTTACCGTGAATGGCCCATAACAATTTGTGATAACTTAAATTATTTCTCTCGCTCTCTGAATTTCGTAATGCATCGAAGTGTAAAAATGAGCAGATTCGTACAATATTTAATTTTCTAATAATTTCACAGTTTCACTGGACCGGCGCATGGATAAAGCGATGCAGCCCACGGCAATGTTAATTTTGCATGAGGCGGAAGAACACACAACGTGTATACAAGCAGATCTTGAGCAGGGCTCTCAGAAGTGCTCATTTTACCGTGAACAGCTTATACATAAAACCGCTCCACCGGCCGGCAATCGGCGACGAGTATGCCAAACAACGCGCCTATACAGGACGGCTCCACGCTGGGCGCGCCCCTCTTTCGTCACCGGGATATCAACAAAATAAGGTCACGGAAATGGGCGAGTTCGGACGTCGATAACCGCCTACCAGTACAGCCTCAGGAAGCATGATCCCAGTAGCTTGTCACAGTAGTGGCTGTGGTAACTATTTCGTAACAGGGGGAAGGTCCACCGAGTAGTTATCATTAACGTAATAATGCTGTACCAAATCATCTCTCTTATCATTCAGCTTCGCCCCTAACCCTTTCATGGTATGAGTATGACCATACGTTATGCTCATTACACGGTGCAATACCAATTGGAAAATATCTCTCCCAAGGGTGCTTCTCTGTCTATAGACTGTTCGCGGTAAAATTGCCACTTTTGAAAGCCCCACATGAGATCTACTTGTATTCAAGTTGTGTGTTCTTCCACCTTTAGTAAAATTAGCATTTCCATGGTCCTCGTCGATTTATTTTTGCGTCGGTCAAGTGAAACTGTGAAATTATTAGAAAAGTAAATATTGAACAAATCTGCTCATTTTATTACTTCAATGCATTAAAAAATACTCAAAGCGAGAGAAATCATTTAAGTTATCACAAATCGTTACCTAACACTTTTTGTTCTAAGTTAATATTTGGAACTGATTTTCCCTCCATCGTCGCTAACTTTACTGGA
Source organism: Dryococelus australis (assembly GCA_029891345.1). Taxonomy (NCBI): domain Eukaryota; kingdom Metazoa; phylum Arthropoda; class Insecta; order Phasmatodea; family Phasmatidae; genus Dryococelus; species Dryococelus australis. The sequence goes on along the minus strand of CM057002.1, from coordinate 63,577,969 downwards.
CACATGTCACTCATTGCGCCCGTTAAAATACACGCAGGTAGGAGCAGTGACTTTTTTTTTTTAAAGATATGGCAGCACTGAGATACCCAAAACTCCGTTTCCAAACGGGCTAGCGTTAATAAAAATTGCGCAAGGTTTTACAAAAAGAAAATTCTAATTACAGCGTCACTCGCTGTCAAGGTACTTCGGGTCTCCGAGTTCCGCATTTGATTTCGGCGCCGAGAGCCTAATTGGACAGGTACTTTTTCTTTTCCCGGGATGCCAATAGCCGCTGCGTGCAGTGACGAGGCGGCGTTCGAATTAATGGACGAGTCCGTCGTCAAAAGGGGCCGCGAGTCGAAAGGGGTCGATGTAAAAAAAAAGTTTTTTCTTTTTCTTTTTCGCGCACGCGCGTTGCAAATCATCACCGGTGAAAGGTGTGATGGTGAAGGGGGTGTCTCCTGGAGGGTTGAAGAGCGGCGGGCCTGTTTTATTAGGACCATTAATTTACTTCGCACGCAGCGGTTTGCGGGAGGTATTCCTGAGTGCCCCATCGGACCGCGGGCCTCGGCGCCGTCATGCCGTAAGGTCTTGATTCTCGGAGGCTCTCCTGTGAGTTTCCATCGCGCCGCGAAGCGAAGCCGTGATGCGGGCTTTCCCGAGTGTTCCTGCGAGAGGGTGAGTTCGCTTGGCACGTGAAGGGTGGAGGGGGTGGCTTTGGCGGAGATTTGTCAACCCGGAGCTGCGGGGATGAGGTGGGGGAGACGACGACCTCGCCACTCTGCAAAGTAAGTTACAGCCCCCACGTCGTAAATTATTTATCACCTGTTTTTTTTTTTCGGACGCGTCCTACGCCGGTTACGTTAAATTTATTCGAAATTTACCCCCTCCCCCCTCCTTCGCACGCGTATTTTCCGGCCTAAATAAATATCTGGTGCGTTTGAAATATGCCTGGAAGCAAAATGAAATAAGTTCGCTGTTTAAGGTTCTTAAGTCTGACTCTCAACTTTCCCCTTGATAAGATATTTCTCGTATTCTGCAAGAAATATTTTTCTCCCTGATACATTTAAACTTATATTCACCGGGTAGCTAAGTTTTCTTAAAAGTAGCGTCAAAATCTGTCACCGGCCAAATGAATATTTTTTACGAATGTGTCCATAACGCGTTAGTATTAGATGCAAAATAAAACAAAGTGTAATAGATGGTTCTCGTTGTTATATTATTCTGAGTGATTCACTCGGTTTCACCGGAACTGTAACCTAGATCTCATATGTGAAACCGTGAACTGAAAATTAGTTGGCATAGAATTTATTACGCATTGCGAAAGGTTGCTGATAAATACCAAACCCTCCACCAAAATTATTTTAAACAAGAAGTTACGACATACCTAATAAGTCTAATTTCCCCTACATGGAAGCAAATCATTTTGATGGTGTTCTTAAAAAGTGACATGGTGCGTAAGCCTTGACATATGCTTGACAGAGATATCATAAGGGGAGGAAGCAGAAAAGTATATTACACTAGCAAGACAAATACAAATACACACGTGCCTTGCCAGGGAATCGAACCCGGAGTCCCTCGTACCTCAAGCTACCGAGCCACTAAATGATTTACGAAGGTAGGATTTGAAGTATTAACTTCGGTTGTTATCGTTCTAATGTTTTGGTAGATTAACTTTACCAAACTGAAATAGTTACAGGTCCATCACTTTGAAAACCAGTCACTAAATACATGTCATTTCTAATGGCCTATCGCAAGCAATACTTGCGTGAAGAATTTGTAAATAATGCCAGGCACAAATAAGGCATGCAAGCTCGCATGGCCTACTCTAGCGCTAATTGTTTTCAAGAATAGGTAGGAATCGGTTAATTTGTTCCCGAAATATGGCAAAAAATTTCAATTTTATCCTGTGCTGCTATCTTTATAAATGGCTCGCACAAAGGTAACATATTGGCAAATTCCAAAAAATACAGAGTTTAAGTAGTAGTATAGCATAGATACTGCCAGGAAACAAAGTCAAGTGGAAATTGGTTAGATATTTTCGTAGATATAGCACAGTGTGTTAAAACTTTTATATGACCGTTATTTTAAAGATCAGTGTCTGGTTTTCGTGAAAAATATTTTACGTGGCCAACCTTTCGACCACTTGTTTGCCAAATTGGGTAGATATTGGTTGACTGTTTCCCAATATATGACGAAAAACTTTATTTTTTTTCATGTGGTGCTATCTTATAAAACGGCGGACAAAACATCTGTGTCGATAAATTTGATCGTCATATAATATACAGCCAGTATAGGGAATAAAGTTGAAATTTCTTAAAAACTTAAATATTTATATGGCTTCAATTTTAATCATATATCTCTGGTGCACTTAATACATTTCAGTTCACATTACCTACTGCAACACTACTGTTCCGCCACGTTTGGTAGGACTCTGTCAATTGTTCCCCGAGTTATGGGATAAAAATATTTTTCATGTGGCGCTGCGTTACAAAATGGCGGAGAAAATGATTGTGTATTGGACATTTTATATCTGTAACAATTCATTTACCATGCCAAGTTTGGTCGAAATTGGTCTAATTGCATGCTAGATATAGCAAAAAACCTAAATACAAAATAAAGGTTGAAAATAATTGTTTTACTCATTTATATTGCACAAATTTACATCCGCTACAATAGTATTACGTAACGTATCAAATTTAGTTTAAATCAGAATAATCGTTTCCCATATATGATAAAATGCCTGAAATTGAAAAATAATCACCAATTTGATAATATTGTAAGTACCCTACGTGATTCAAAACAATAAGAGACAAATTTCGTTACTAAGTAACATAAGAGTACGGAATATGGTGAAATACGGTTCAATGGTTCAAAAGTTTTTTTTTGGGGGGGGGGGGGGTTATATATATACACACAGACCACTCATAAATACACACACACATACAGGAAAGTGTTCACATAAGCTTATCATCAGTTCAGAAAGTAGGCTAAAATACAATTGTTCGTGCAAAAAAATTAAAAACAGATGAAATTGGATTTTTGATTAACACAATTTAGAAATAAAATTATTGCTATACAGTTGCTGTTTAAATTTATTAAGTCATAAAAATATTGCATTCAGTTTACAATTATCGCAGGAGACGCTGCATGTGACAGGTTATAGCATTTTTTTATATAAAATGTCTACGCACTTTTTTTAAATTAATAGGTAGTAATATTGAAATTTTCGTCTAGCCGAGTTAATTTAAACGCAATATGCCGCTGATGGAAATACATTTTATTAATAATGTGGCCACGTAATTTCCTGAGTGAAATTCATTTGCAGTTAAATTTAATTACACATGTAATCAAAATGAGACTAAGGTACACCGTGTGAAGCGAGTATATGCGTTTAATCAAATAGACGTGGCTAAGTCAGTAGAGGTGAATGAAACATGGTTTCGCATTTATTTATTTGGGAAAAAAGTGGGAGGGGGTGGGGAGGTTTACGGTTGCTGAAGCATTTTGAAGCATGCGATTGAGAGTCACGGAAAAGTACTTTTGAAATAAGCCTTAGACAAAAGTCACTGTTCCTACCTGCATATAACTTAAAGGGCGCGCTGAGTGGCATGGGCCCAGCCAATGTTAGTAACACTGGAGGGAAAGAAGTTCCATGTCTTAACGTCGAATTAAAAATTATGTGAACATTTGCGAAAACCTAATGGTTTCTTCAGCTTTCTGTTTTTACAAAACATCTAAGTGAAAGCATATTTGTAAAATATTTACCTTTATAATAATAAAAAAACAACTCGAGTGGAGAGTGAACCCAGGGCGAGGCAACACACTCCAAGTGACGGGCTTTCCATAGCTGGGATCCGTAGGAGTCCGTCATCCCAGGACATGGCATGAAATGAAATTATAGGATGGAGCGGCGCTGGAATACAAGGATGGGGGAAACGGGAGTGCCCCGAGAAAACCGGCCGGCAAGCGGCATTGTCCGGCACGATACATACGCGCGAGGATCCTGGAGTGAACCCGCCGAGGCGAGCGCCCTATGGAGTGCAGTTAGCCCAAAAGCAGGGCTTTCAAAAGTGCTCTATTTACTGTGAATGGTCTATAATGATACGACAGTGGTAAAGTATTTCCATGTCTTAACTTTAAGTAAAGAAAAAGTGTGTGAATACTTAAACGGTTTCTTTTCCTTTGTGGTTTTTATGCGCTTAAGTGTAAGCTTAAGTATATTTGTAAAATATTATCTTTTCTAATAAGTTCACAGTTTCATTTGACCGACGTAGGACTCAAGGCATCAGGCCCATTGCAATGTTAACTGTACATAGACAATGATCGGCAAATACACCACGTCCATTCAATTAGATCTTAATGAGGGCTTTAAACTGTGCTCGGTTCGCCGTGAATGGCCTATAGCAAGTTTCAACTTGTCAAAAAGGAACTCTTCCGCTTTATGAAAAAAGGCATAAAAACTGATTCTTATACAGGTTAGAACTCGGACTCTTCCACCGTAAAATTGCCATGGACAATGCTACGGAGATAGCTGCGTCATATGTTATGTTCATAGTAGCTGATTTTACTCCTTCGAATAGCTAACGCCTTTAAACAAGCCGATAAATTAATTACGCATAAATATAAATACATTTCTATTTACATGTCTACGAACAAGTATGCTCCATACATGTTAGTATAGACTGTTCAAGTTAAAGTGAGCACTTTTGAAGCCCATTCGATTTTTTTTTCAGCTATTGTTATGCCTTAATCCACGTTTTAAAATAAAATGTTACCGTGTAAGTAATAAACACAGTGTTAAAATTCCACCGCTGTCCACTGACTCCTTTTCCGCTTGCCGGTAATGTGACACGGAAACCTTATGAGCAACATGCATGTATAAGTATATTATGAATTAAGTCAATTCTTACTCCACTGTAGAAGAAAAATTCTATTTAATTTCACTCGCCACCAAAACAGTTAAATATTTTACACTTTCTTATTGGAAATTACTTGAAGTATTCCGACCAGATTTGTCGGTTAAAGCGTATGCATTCTCAAGAGCAGGGTGTTGTATTCCAAAGGTCGATAAATACTTTTCACGATAAAGTAAGCACGCTTGATTTTTTTTAAATACTACTCTTTAGAACTATATATATATATATATATATATATATATATATATATATATATATATATATATAAATTTAGACTGGCATGGAGTAGTTTTGTTAAGTTGGCAGCCAATTAAAAAAACTAATTCCCATTACATGACGTGGTTTTGCGAGTGTAATTTTCTAATATATCGGAACTTTAAGTCAGCGTTTCTTGTTTGTAAAACATAAGAGATTTTTGTATGTAAATAACACATTTACATTACTAACAACTTCAAGATTTCACTTGAAATGGTGCATGAGCAAAATGGTTAGACCCACGGCAATGTTAACAAAGCTAATTTTTGGAATAATACAAAATAAGAAGTGAAGTAGCTGCTAGGGTTGTATATTTCTCTGGTTCCATCGCTAATTATATCGCTGTCAACCATACGCGAACGAATGTAGTAAGTGCAGTTATTTGGGAGGTTGGTAACATCAAGGTCTGCGAGAGCCGATAAGGGTGAAGTGAGGTGAGTAAGGAGCAGCATAGGAATGTAAAGGCGGGGAAACGGGAGATCCCAGAGAAAACCCGCCGACCAGCGATATCGTCCGGCACGATTCCCACGTGCGAAAATCCAGGGTCGACCCCGCCGAGAATCGAAGCCGGTTCGCCTAGGTACGAGATGAGTGCTTTAACCACTGCACCACCGCGGCCGCACAACCACGTGTCAAGGCTTAGGCCTACCTACCATCTCACCTTTTAATAACTTCATCAAAATTAATTGCATCAATGCAGAGGAAATTAGACTTACTTGTTATGTTGTAACTTCTTGTTTAATATTATTTTGATGGAAGAATTTATATTTAACAGTTACCTTTCGTAATGCATAATAAATTTTATCCTAATTTTTTTGAAGTCACGTTTTCACATTTTGTATCTCAGATTACAGTTCTGGCGAAACGGCGTAAATGGATTAGCATAAAAAAAACAAAGTGAGTCGGCTGTAAATTTTGTTTTATTTTGCAATAAATACTAACGCGTATTCATTTGTCCGGTGGCAGATCTTCACCATACCTTCAAGAGAACGTTGCAACCCGGTGAACATAAGTTTAAATGAATCAAGGGGAAATAATTATTGCAGAATGCTGAAAATAACTTACCAACGGAAACGCTGAGTGTGGCACTTAAGGTTGTGAAACGGCAGTGTACCATTCCACGAGCGAAGACATTGATTCGGCTTCGGAGGCATATTTCAAACGCGGTTATTTACGCCGTAAAAATCTCTAGCGCAATTTTCGAATCAATTAGACCTTTACGTAACCTGCGTAGGACTCGTCCGAAATAGAATTTTGCTAACTGAGCTTAACCATGAACAGCCTATTTCAATAGTACTCTCTTTTTAAGAATTAAAATAGCTTTGGAATACTTTGTACGGGGATGTTTCATTCAGTTTCCTCTGTCGTTACGGGTCATTAGAAAAATATCTCTACATTATATTCGAAATTTTGTACTCGACAACAAGAAGAAGAACATAAATTTAGTAATATTTTTACCCGCTCTGCCCTTACTCGTTTAATTTACAACCCTTACGTAATAGTCTTTCGAAAGAATTGGAACAATATTCAAATTAGGCCAAGGAAATGAATTTATCAGACGAAGCTCCGAGCGTATTTCGGGCACTTCACTGACGTTGGAAACGCAGCGTGACAATTTATCATCCACTTTTCTTGGAGTGGGGAGCTCCACTGAGGTAGATATTCATCAGTAGCACCTCCACGTCTACAATCTTCTTAGCACATGGCTTTTTGAAATAACTGAGTGAGATCTCGATAAGCCAACATTATTCAAGAAAGAATATTGTGACTCCAGAATTTTAAAATTCCTCTTTGTTCCAAAGCCGGGCAGTTAGTGACTCGAATGTCTAACGTTTTCCGTCGGTATTTTTAAACAAAACGTAGGCGAATGTTCAGCTGAATCGCAAACCAGAATAAAGTATTAAGCACATTCAAGGTTAATTTTATTGAGTACAAAATACAGCATACAGCTACTACACATAAAATAATACAAAATACACATACAGCAACTATAAATCAGAAGATGTTTTCAGATGCCTGTATTGCGTTTAATATTTACGATAGGAAAGTTGACTGATCTGAACTCCTGCTAAATACTGGCCTGAGAGTTCCGGAAATCGGTACACGACTGAGAAATCTACCATGCCCAGCTCTCAATACCATTACCAGACACCAGACGGGCGTGTTCGTGGTCATGAGGGATGGAGGTCTTAATATAAAAAAAAGAACTAAGTTCGATTTTAATTTGTTCACACGGATATAATCTATTGTTATTCCCATTGAACGCAATATTTAAGGCCACAATCTCCCATTTGTAGAGACTGGCCGAGAATTAATTTTTTAAACCCAAACGGGAGCCCTTATTGTAAAATCCTCTTACAATTTTGTTACAATTTTTTTTATTATGTAGTCAAAATTTTTAACACAAAAATCGGTATAATTTTACCCAATTAATTAATTAACGAAAATTTTGTTTATTTAATAATAAGTTAAAAAATTATTAATTTTGTTTGCATTGAAAACATTATACAAGGTAATAAAAAACAATTTATAATAAAACTTTAAGAGGATTTTACAATACCGGCTCCCGTTTGGGCTGAAGAAATTAATTCTTACAAAAGCTCTACGAATGGGAGATCGCGGCCTTGATGTCAATCTCAACTGTAATCAAAGTCCTTTCTTGTGTGTCAGTATTGATCGAAGTCGCTTAATTCACACTCATTATTTACACATGTTCAGTGCGTCTTTTGCCATCGGTTATTCAGTCGTCCCGCCCTCCAGTCTCATTCTCCACTAGACTGCAAACTTCACCCCCGCTGATTACTCTCGTCTCTCCGCTGGCTCACTATCTTCGCACGCTGGCCACTCAAGGTCGCACGACGCTCCAAAACTCTCAAAAACAGCTGGCCGCCGCCGACCCTCGTATGCCACCGGAACGACACGTGTATCGTGTCATTCTATAACTCACTGGGTGTTTGTAAAAACAATTGCCACCCGACACTTGGACTAATCGTATGGTCCGCGGGCGGGGGCCGTGTCAATGTAAGTCTGGGGCACTGGGCCCACATTTAGGCTGTGTCTAGTTTTGTTGCCTATTATCATGTAAATTGATGTGTTTGTGTTGTCGGCGGGGGAGTGACGTGATGTCTGTCTAACGTGTTGAAATGTTGTATACAAGTGTGCTATTTAATCTCGCGTGTAGTGTGTCGGTGAGTCCCTAATCGCCCGGGAGCAACCCTCGGGGTAGGTTTCATCGTTTCAGAGTGTTGTTACATAGGAAAGAAATCCAGTGTTAGTAACAAAAACAGACATTCTGTGGTTCGAATCCACACTCTTTAATTTCGTTAAATATTGCTTTTCTATCTGTTTTTTTGAGGTAAGCCTTTAATTGCTAATTTCACTGACCTTTCACTTATTATGGAGTGTGTATTGAATCTAATTACAATTTGCCTCAAGAAAATCGATAAGCGTTTGATGTTTTTTTCTTCTACTGCATTCCTCAGCTGTTGTTTATTTGTGAGTGTTTTTTTTTTTTTGCGAAAAAAGCTTCGCCGAATTGGGTACGTGAGTACTTGAGCTTCGTGTTGTCTGAAATATAAATTAGTGGAGCAAGTGGTGTTTTACATGTGTGTTGTTGTGATACTACTGTGCTTGTACCACTCTGTCCATCGTCTAATGGGCCTACTTCTTCCATAGGAGAAAAAGAATTACCAGCAGGAATTGGTTCTCTAACCTGTGTTTCTTTAACTGTTTTTGATGTATGTTTTTTTATTTGGTTAGTGAAAATCAGAGTGTTGTGTGTTGCGTTGTGATTTGTTTGATTTTTCGGAAATAGAAGGAACAGGCGATTTCGGCCCTGCTCCCCTCCGATAACATGTCGTCCGCCGTCTGACAGCGCAAAGTCGGTGTTGTCGAGTCGTTGCCGACTCGCCTACAACCTTAAACCTCTGTGGATGACCAGCTCCCTTGAGGAGGGAGGCGGGCTATGCCTTTGGGAGGCTCCCAGCACCAAGATTCGGTGCTGGGAGGTCCACAGCTGCTGAAATAGTCTCGCTGCCCCGGTTTGGAAGATCCCCCCGCACCACGCGGCTCGTTGAGATAGGCGAGGGCGATGGCCCAGAACATTATTTTCAAATATAACCGCAGGTATCCAATTCGCTTGATGTCAAGAGCGCGTGAGTTGTGACGGTCTTATCGCGGCGGCATACCTTTGTAAAGCGCCGATCGCGTCTCAGATTACGCTGCCCTGACATGCCTTCGCTCTCACGAGCAAGATAGGAACAAGTGAAGCAACATGTAACGCTACTAAAGGCTGTTCACAATGAAGTGATAACTTTTAAAATCAACCTTATAACACAGTCACTATCCCTACGTGCACATATTTTAACGGGTGGAATGAGCGACATGTGCCCAATACAGATGGTGACGATGGAGGGGAAAGAAGTTCCATATATTAACGTAGAATAAAACGTCTTAGGTCTTAAATTATTTCTCTCGGTTTGGGTTTTTTTAATGCATCAAGTGTAAAAATGAGCAGGTTTGTACAATATTTACTTTTAAAATAATTGCACATTTTCACATGACCCACGCATGAATAAAGTGGTGAGGCCCATGGAAATGTTAATGTTACATAAAGAGGAAAAACGCACAACATGCATACAAGAAGATCTTAAGCAGGGATTTCGAAAGTGCTCGTTTTACCGTGAAAACCCTATAGTGATCTACTATACTGATGTATGTTCATTATAGACACAGTATAGACTTCTTAACTATGATTATTCAAAAATTAATGAAGCAAAGATAAGTTTCGTACAAGTCATTGATATATGTTTACAACAGTTTAATACTTTATTAGGTTCTTAACAATTCTGGATGTGTATAGATGACAAGACATCTTCAAGATTTGAATTGTCTACCAGTGTCATTAACCTTCCCTAGTCTGACTGCTGGATGGCTGATTTTCTGCACAGACCTATCTTACAGTGAATTTAATCGTTTTTTATCCAAGAATTGTAAGTTATGTTTATTTTATAACAATCTTGTACGTCTTGTGTTTCTAAGCTTTTTTAGTGCCTGTGCTAGTTAGTGATATTTTGTACCAATTTCTATGTATACTTTTCAAGGCTGGCATCTGTTGATAGGCACGTAATGATTTTTAATAAAATAAAATAAATCTCAAGAAATATTATAACATAAATGATAAAACATGTGATAGATGCACTAGGTGATCTTCATACATAGTTTTATGATTGTGCTTTTTTTAAAACCTGAGCAGACTGATGCATCTAGAAAAGACCAAGCTAAGTGGAATGGCGGCAAATCACTCGAGTAACATTCCAGTAAAGCCGGGTTGAATTCCCGGTGCGAAATGATTCTAGGTTGGCATCGCTTTTCAAAATAATTCAAGGACAATACTGGGATATTTGCATACGACAGGCCATGGCTGATTCCTTTCTTGATCATGGTTGCCTGAGAAACTGTTTGCGTTGCTAATAACGTACAGTCACTCAGGATTATAGTGAAACATGATATTCATAATAATAAGCACTCCGAAGTCTTCCGAATCACACTATGTGTGGCAGAAAAGCAATGAGACTGGCAACAATGTAGCACGAACTTGCAATGTTGCGGCCCATCTAACTACAAGGGAGCCAGGTAAAACTATCCTTCTGGATACTGTGTGATTGTTTTCACGTCCTGCGGCCATTGCACAATAAGTGAGAGCGTTTTAAGTGAATTCTGTTTTTGTGAGGTGTATTACAAAGACGAAATATCGAACTACGCCGTTATAAAAAATTTTGGAGAAAGTTGGCGAATCCGCCGCTGTGGACGTATGAAAAGCTGCAACGGGCTAATATGGGAAGCAGTATACCGGATGCTGGGAAATTTCCCGTACAAACTTCTTGGACTTGTAGAGGGGACTGAGTAGACGATTTTTTGAGTAGGAACATATGTCCGGAAACGTACCTTTTCCGTGCTACAGCCATTTTAAATCAAATGGGCTCGTCGGTGCAGCGGTGTAGGAACCACGTGCAGAAGTTAACACGTTATGCAAAATCGGCTGGACGCTAAGACTGTGCCCTTTGGAGGTGGTAAGGATGTGGTTGTTGCTCATGCAGAACCTCCCAGACGATGCTGGGAGCAACACCCATTGCACGTACAACTGATCGCGTACTCATTGACGGGCTCTGTTCAACGTGATGCACTATGGCCTCTTCCAATTCGGGAGTGCGGCGTCTCTTTGGAGAACCACTGTCGTGCCTGTCAGCTGTGAAGGTACCTCGTTCTCGGAGGCCGTTGCGTAATTGTGGCGAAAAGGGTATGGGATGGCGTCGCACGATGTGGATAACGCTCTTCATACAGCCCATGAGCTGCTCTTCCGTTACCTTCAGCTGCGCCGTACACGAGGATCATGTCTGTGTATTCCGCAAACGTGTACTCAACACTGTTAATCGGTAACGCAAAGGCGCGTGAATGGGCCTCGCGGCAGGATACCGTGGCAGGGTAGACGTCATGTGCCATCAGGTGATCGTCTGACGTAATGTACTGCCTACTCAGTTGCATACCAAAACAGGAAAATCCGCGACATTGCTCTTTCCCTCAGTGGAAGTGGACGAGTGATACACCTGATCTGAAATAGTTGCAGCACGGCAACGGTACGTTTTCAAACATGGGTTACTATTCTAAAGATCGTCTACTCAGTGTCTCCTCTACAAGTCCTAGAAGTTTGTAAGGGGAATTTCCGAGCTCTCCGTATATCCAGAGCACGAGGGTTCAGATCACACACGCCCTTTTTAAATAACCGAGAAGTGTAAGACACGCTTTTTTCCGGGTTGGATTTAACATCGAAAAAAGGACAATAATGTGAAAAATATGAGGATTCTGCTGATGTCTGGCCTCTGATTGATATTGAGGATGATCAACAGTGTGTCTAAATGGCATCGGTTTATCACCCACCCAATTATCAACCCCGGGTTCGGGCATTAGAAAAGTGCGTTCCAAGATGGTTCCAAAACACCTTACGACTGAGCAGAAGGGTAATTGGACGGCTGTCCGTTGTGATCTTCACGAGCGCCTTGAAACGGGCTCAGGATTCTTTGGTCATGTGATCATAGGTGATGAAACAAAGGTTTCGAATTCTACCCAATTCAGGAATGGCACGTTGATAAATATGTTTGTCCGACAGAAAAAAAAATCGAGAATGAACAAGCCCAGAATCAAATCGACGCTCATGTGTGGTTTTTTTTTTTTTTTTTTTTTTTTTTTTTTTTTTTTTTTAAGATTGAGGGCATCGTGCACAATTAGTTCATTCTTCAGAACAAACTGTCAGTGAAACCTATGAGAATTCTTCCGGAGACTCAGGAAAAGGACAGCGCTCGTGTGTGGCCAACCATTTCAAGCATTTAGGATGTAGCACAATGAAATGACCCCTCGTCACGCTGTACTCACCATCAATGAATAATGAATGTTAAGCAAAGGCTTTTCTATTGCTACCCAGCCACGCTTTCGCCTGATCTCTCTATCTCTGTGACTTCTTTTCATTCACCACAGACTCAATAACCACTTGGAAGGGAGCAATTTTGGTACTGTGGATAACATCCAAAAGGGCGCAACCGACGAACTTAAACGTATTTCAGTAGAAGCCTTCTAGCTTTCATACGACGAACTGAAGCGACGTGTCCGTCGTTATGTAGCCGTACGATGGAACTTTTTGAAGGGAGTTACTTCGTTGTAAAATAAATTGTAATAAATAATATGGTAAGAAAATTAATCTCCTTACTTTTCCACTATACTTCGTAAATATAATTACAAACCTTCAAAATGTCGTGTATGGTATCGGATACGGATGTTTCCTTTTCGCACTGAATTCCGAAACACTTTGCGCATTTCTGCACCCGATCGGCAGATGGGTTGGTGGCGGGGCGGGACCGGGGGGGGGGGGGGCTGTAAAACCTCTCAATAACACTACGGTTAATACCGACGTTTGTTTCTGCTGTCTCACACACAAAGAATACAGAAACGCCCGAGTTAATAAAATCCCAGTGGATTTAGACTAAGTGGACGCGGTGGTAATAGATTCGGTCGTCGCATATCTCTTTAATAGATACCTACCTACGTAAAGTTAGGCTGCAGTTACTAGGATCAACAAAACTGAAAATCGGGAGGGAATTCAACAAGGAAATGTCAAATATTCATCAAGAAATCGAAGCAAGCTTATTCTGTAGGCCTTGCAGGGAGCACACGTGATTACACTGGTTACCAGTAATACTGGACTAGACTTCAATTGGAAACCATTCCTAACTATACCATTCAAGCTACTGCTCTCAAGTTTGTTTATTTGAACTCGCAGTTTCATCCCATTTGAATGTAGTTTAATCTGTAAACGGCACAACTGCAGTGAAGACACGGGTATAAATTTATATGAGCACTGTCAAATATTGTGTAATTATACAATAACTGTATGCGGCAGCAGTTTCTCCACTGATGTCGGTGTAGTTTTACACCTACATATGTCGGTTTTTTTTTTACTCTACATCCAAGAAAATTTACCCTACAGACAAGTAAAATAACAAGTACTTTGTACAGCGAATTTTACATAGAACGGTGCAAAATAACTATTACTAGCTAGCCGAAAATAAACTGCAACATTCGTGTATTTTTTCTCACTGGAATGCAAATTCACACAGACATCGGAATTGTAATTTCACCACGAGTAAGTGTCTTTTTTTCAATTAGAAAAACTTATAATTACACAGTCTCTGGGCATTTTTCACTGTTCTACTGAACAATTTTTGCGCGTCATGTCAATTCACAACTTTGTATGTGTATTTTTTCTACACTTTGCACTTTGTTGTATTCCGTTTTATAACATAGTAGTTTAACAAAGTTATGAAAAAGTTATCTCCAAAACGTGGATAACAATTGACTTCAGATATAGAACAAGTAGTTACAAGTTAGCATAACCAATTAGTGGAAGTTAGTATTCCCTTTGAGCACACAAATAGTATTCGAAGTAGTTCTACTCCCTACCGCTAGATCGCATATGTTAAACAAATACGTGTAGTTATATTTGAACTCCTAGGATCATTACTGTAAAATTACAAATGCAGTACGCCTTTAAGCAAATTACACATAAAAATGTAAGATTACCGAAAATGTGTGTGTGCAAATATACGTTCACACATACCCCAGAATGTATTGCAAGTCTACACCCACGCACTCATTATAAAATTACACAATGTACAACCATGTAGCAGTAAAAATATACAATTCAAGTTTTTAATACAGGCATTGCGTGTTTTCACATATACTTCAAAATCTGTAAATTAATACCCACATTATGTTTATTAAGTCATAAATTCATATATTTTCACCAGCGATTTGTAGTATTCTCTGCATTATTCAAAAAATTTGTGTAAAATTACACGTAATGTTATTTTTTTACAAATTACACATACATAATGTAAAATTAGCGAAACTTTTTTTAAAGTGAACACAACAGGTTGTGCATGAATGTGAGTTGGTACCACAGACTGCGAGTATTCTGCATGGCGAGAATATAATAGCTAACTCATTCAACTATCTGCATAGACAACATCCATTGTTAAAGTTGAATTTCGTAAACAATACAATCTGTCCGTTTGAAAGTATTGCTTATTTCTTCTTTCAGCTTATTTTGTGTAACTTACCGCATTTAAAAATAAATATAAAAAAATTATAGCTAGCGAATAATCAAAAAAATATGGTTTCAAATTTTATTGTTAATATTATAGCTCAGTGGATGGTTTCATATGTGTGTTTTTTTTTTTTTTTTTTAGATAAAAATGTATACCAAATTTTCGAGACCAGAAATAATATTTATTTTGTGCCGTGAAATGAAATAGTCATATACGGGTCGAGAATAGTTTTGATTTCGCCGCGTCGCTGATTGCAAGTTTCTTTTTATAATTCAAGCATTTATTGAATATCCTATGTCTGAAAGAAAATGAAAATGATTTCTAAAGCCTTTGTCTTACGAAAAAATCGCTCTTCGGTTATAAAATTTGAAAGCATTCCTAGATAAAACGTACAATAATTAAGAACAGTAACATTTAAGTATCGTAGCCAACGAACAACTATTTCGCGTAACCGTGTTCTCACTTTAATCCAAAATTCTATTTCCTTTCGAGTAGCTAGTGTTCTGCCAACAAGTCCTGCAACGTCTTTCAAAAACATAGTTCCGCTTATCGACTAGTATAAAATAGACTGCTAATTAAAATTCATGAAACGATGCTATAGAGCTCGCAAGGAATGTTACGTGCTTAGTATCAAGCAGTTCTGTGAATATATTTTAAATCCAAACGAAAATCATGGTGTGCATTAGACCGAGTCAAGTTAAAGCGATCGCCGAAGCTCACAAGACTGAAATACAACAGTGTCATCGTAATGGACTACAAACTATTAACATTTCTTCTAATTTCATCTAGTTTTTTTTTATATCGCCAACTTTACCTGCATGTAGGCACACTTTAAGTGAGTATGCTATGCAGTAGACTGGGATTTGCAGGAACCAGAACTACGTTGTATTAAACTCCTAGAAAACAAAATCACTTCGCTCAGAAATTATATAGAAAAGCTTAATTTCAGACGCATGTTTGAAATTTATGTGTTTACTCGTATTCATAATTGACGGATAAAATCTTTTACCGAACACCACTTGCTAAACCACACTGTCAATTTTTCTTTGTAGGGAGGGGCGAGGGATAGCAATAGAACTAATACCATCTATCGAAGTGTTGATCAGGTGGCATTGTATAGTTTGCATCAACACGAAAATACGTAGAGTAGTAGGTCAATCATTAGTCGGAAGAGCATAGAAATATTAGAAACCAAATTGGACGGCCACAAGCTTTTAATTTCTACATTCAGCATGACACTGAGAAAATAAAATATACTCATCTCTGGATGTAGTGAATTCTTTTATGGTGAACATTCGACAACGTGGACCTAAATTATTGGTTCCTACCAGTGTACGGTAGAATTTTCGTTTACTATAAACCCTGAATTTCATTTGTACTAAACCTAAAAATTGAAACTTCAAATAAAAGATGTAACTGTAAAAAAAAAAAAAAATTGTAATTTATTTCAAAACTATATTTTTCCTAGGAACATGAAAGAATGTGCTGATATCAGTTTTGTAGGCCTACGACTTCTAAAATGCTTTGAGGGGTAAAGATAGGATGGTTCCGATTCGTCTGAAAAAGGCTATTGTGCCCCAGTCAGAACATCAAATACAGACTGTTGTCAGGTAAGTGTCATTTCCTGGAATGGAAGTGACGTCAAGGGGTTAAATGCGGGTCATATTCCAAAGGGCCTCCCCCCTTTTTTTTTCACTACCAGCTTGTTGAACTGAGCCTGATAAAATTCCAAGAATCATTCAACTAGATGTATGGCATTCGAAGAAGAGTTTGAAGAGCCTCTCAAATGTCTACGTCATCATATCAGTGCGAATTCCACTGAACCTGAAGGTTTTGTTATTGTTGACTGTGAAGTTATAACGAATGAAATCCCGTCCTGTGAAAGGCAGTTCCAGTATGGAAGATAGCGAGGTTGAAGATGACGAGGCCGACATTGAAGAATGTGTTCCAACAGTGAAAGAGGCATTGGAGGGTGTCAGGAATAAGCTAAGCTTCCTAGAATGTACAATGTAAAAGGTAGACTCGAGTGTAGAAAATGCAAAAACTCCAGCAAAGGACATAGAGAAAATATTTTTTTAAAACGGTTTACAGCAACCAGCGGCATAACAGACCACTACTGTAAGCCTACTTCTCATGTTAAAGAAGGTACTGTAAATTACAATTTACTGCACAATACGTAAGTACAGTATATGCACTACTCACTCTAATTTTGTTTACCCTACTATTGTAAATAACGTACGTATGTTTTATGTTAGTTAAAGTACTCTACTGTACTAATGAGAAATCGATTTTCTTTACTTTATGTATTTAGTGCATACGTATGCATGATGTAGGGTACATACTGTGTTTTATTTTCTTGTAAGGGAAGACACTAAGTTCTTAGTGAACCTCGGACGTATGAACGAAATATGCGAGTCCGTAGAGGTTCACTATAGGCGGAGTTTTCTATACTATCTTTCTTAATTAGCTGCTGGAATTACTCGGAGTATTCTAGTTATAGGCTGTTCGCGGTAAAGTAGCAGGACATCTCTCTCAACAGTATCCCCAGACGACGGTATCGAGGTCCGGTGACCTCGCGGGGGCCCAGGCAGTCAACATCGAGTCCGTGGAGCGTCCATCCGACCACACGTTTACAATTCGGGTGCGGTGGATCGATGCATTGCCTTGCTGTAGTCACAAGTCTCCTACAGGTGCAGAAACGACTAAGCGTGATCTGCCAGCAGGTTCCTGTATCTTTCGACTGTGAGGCACTATGGAATGTGCACCATAGTATCCATATTATCCCACGTTAAGTCCCCGTGCGAGAATATCACCACCAACGGCCTGACTGTAACCTGCTGATACGAAGGATCGACCGTTTCATCTGCTTGGCGACAAACTCGTACGATGTCATCAGCGTGTAAAGGCTGTTTACCATAAAGTGAGCACTTTCATACAAAAAAGTTACTGACCCTGCCTGCATATATTTAAACGGGTGCACTGAGTGACATGCGCCCTGTGAAGTTGGTTAAATAGAAAACCATTCCATAACTTAAAGTCGAATAAAAAGTGTTAGGTAACCACTTGTGATGACTTAAATTATTGACTTCGCTTTCTGTCTCTTTTTAATGCATCGAAGTGTAAAAATGACCAGATTTGTAAAATATTTTCTTTTCCTATAATTCCACAGTTTCACCTGACCGACGCATTAATAATGTGATGATGCCCAGGACAATGTTAATTTTACATAAGGCGGAGGAATACACAACGTTACATGAGGTGGGAGAATACACAACATGCACTGAGGAAAAGGTTTGGTTGCATCAAACAAAATTTGTTTGATGCAACCAAATTATTTGTTTGTATAGGAGCAATGAAATACTTTGTAACTGAAAACTAATTGTTTTGTCGTTCTCATTTGGTTGCCCCAAACTATAGGATCAGGTTAGTGCGACTAATGATTTGTTTCGCTACATGTGCATTAAACAGTTTGGGCCTATATAAAAAAAAATCATAATCTCGACCGTGTTTCGAACCTACGTGAGCTGCGTTCGAGAGCTATACCTCAGTATCCTCAGCTAATGTGACAATTGATGACACCTGAAAGCTTTTAAAAAGATATATTTCAAACTTTGGGCAACGTGTGCAAACAAATATTTCAAGTTTTACAGCTTTAATTGTCAGTTTCTTGTTGCATTGATTTATTAATGTGTTTGTACCATTGTTAATTATCAATAGATTCACTAACAAACACGGTTACTATCCTAATTGTCAAAAACAATACAGACAAACTCTCGAGGTTTATTTTCGAACGAAGACAGTCAAATGAGTGGACAAATAAATATATAAAGTTATTCAACAAAAAACTAAGTTGACAGTCTATTTTTTTTAACCCAACACAGAGATTTTTTTTTATTCAAACACATATTTTGTTAGGGCAACTAAATATGTATTTGGCCCTATACAAACATATATTTTGTTCGACTTTTCTCTCAGTGTGCCTACAAGTAGATTTTAAGTATACCTCTCAAAAGTGCTCATTTTACTGTGGACAGCTTATACCGACGTGTACCTTAAATCATCAAATCATCCATCCAGCGACCTTTATCCATGTCTAAGATCCAATGGCAGTGTTCCCGCGCCCTCATTAAGGCTCGGCCACACAGAATGCGGGCTACCGCAGCGGGCAGGATGTAGCGAGAAATCGCAGTGGGCTGCGATCAGCAGGCGTCACACGCACACGCACACGCGCGCGCGCGTATCCTGCTGCGGGCGGCGCGAAATACCAATGCCTATATAGCACATGATAGGTGCAGTAAAAATGAAGTCTTCGTCTCATGACGAGGAAATACTTGCACTTTTCACACTGATGAAGAAGCGTGGTAAAAGGAAATGGATACATGAAATCAGTAGGAAAAGAAAGCAACTTGGCGAATATCATAGACTGTGTCAAGAACTGCAGTCATTTGATGATAGAGTTTCTATTTACTTTCGAATGTCTTGAGAGTGCTTCGAAACCTTGATTTCCTATCGGAAGTGAAAATCACGAAATTTACGACAGACTGGAGGAGGCCGGCGACTGCAAGAGAAAGTCTTGGAATTTGTCTAAGGCATAATCGTTGAAGACTGTTCACAATAAAGTGAGCACTGTTGAAATCAACCTTAGAAAAAAAATCTTCGCTAAAACTGTAGAACGGAAGGATCGTGCCATTTAGGCAACAATGAATTAATTCGAACGTTATCTGACACTTGAGTCATCGTTAATATCGATATCACCTCCAGCACGCTCCCGCAGCTTCGCGGCTATAACAATTTGCCGACTCATAAATGAAATGAGTATCTGCCGACTCCTCGTTTTGAAAACGCTGTAGCCACGTTCGAGATGAAAACACACATCAGAGATGAAACTACCTGTTCGCTGCCGCGCCCAGCAGGTGAAATGGGTCGAGTAGGAGGAGGAATGGTTCCCTAGCCTACATTTACCAACGCGCGTGTGTGCGTGTTTACGTGCGTTCGCGTATAGGTGGGCATGTGTGCTAAAGAGATAGACAGAGAGAGAGAGAGAGAGACAAAGGGGAAAACGGGAGCTAGAGGAGAAGAGTTGAATGAAGTGATACTGTGTACACGATAGCCGTGTATCACATTCCAAAATAAGAAGAGAACCAACATAGTCCCTGCGCCGATTCAACGTATTGGCCACTATATTTACTCAACAAATTGTTATGTATAACACTGAAGGTCACAAACATGGAAATGGAACATATTTATCTTTATTTGCAGTTTTATTCAAACAAGAATGTTTTTTCTCGTCCTGTGTGTCTATGTGAGGAATTTTTCACCAAATATTTGCAACGCATTTTAATTACACTCAGCATAATTACGTGATATTTCAGTATAAATATATTACTCTCAGTAATATTAAAACATGTATATTTCGACCTCTTTCTGTTTTCTGGTATTAAAAATAAAAACTAATTTAAATACTATTTCCATAATAAAATGTTAATAGTAAATATTTCTGTATTCACATTTTCCTTTTGATATATTTCAATCTTTATTTTTAGCAAATAATCGTAAAACTATGATGTTTTGAAATTACACAAACGTTATTGCAGGGTAGTTTTTTTTTTTTTTTTTTTTTTTTTAGAAATTCCATAATTTTTTTCTACTAATTTAACAGTGTTCTATAAACATGTAGAATTATTCATATTTCTCGGGTGCGGCTAGCAATCAGAGACTCGCCAACGCTTTATGCTGCGGGTAAATTCCTGGTGCAGAAAGTCGAGCTACACTGCGAAGCTGAACCCAAGCAGAGCGAGAAAGTTAGTTTCAGCTCGGGAATTGTACGAAGGTAGAAATTCATCTGTTTCATGTGCAAGTCAACAATGACGGACGCCATAAAAGACGCCGCGCCCTAGCGAAATGAAAGACGCCGCGCGGGGTAAATTGAACTTTGTAATTGCCCGGCGACATGAAAAGAGCACGCTTGGAAGGAGACAAAAGTTGTTGCAGTTCACGGTGCAGTCAGAAACAATGCATCTCCCCTCGCGCTTTTAGTGATCCGGACAATGTAAGTGGCATTCATCAAGTACGAGTTACGTGGAATTTCAGAGTTGAGACGACAGAATGAAATCGCTTTCAAATGTGCTTAGGAATATTCTTCTCCATCCTTGCTTCAACTTTCTACTTAGTCTTCAGCCATTTGTATCTTTTTTTTTTTTTTTTCTTATGGCTGATGCTTCATAGTTAAAAATACGAGTAGGTTTCCAAGCATTATTTATTCATTTTGTCTGTATTTTTCCTGTTTGCTGTTGTTTAGAAATGTTATTAACTCATTCCCAGGCTTTATAAGATATTTTCATTTGTCATATATTGTATAATCCAGTGCATTCCAACAAAATCCTAATTAGTGTATCGAATAAATACACTGTGGTTACCATATAACACTTGAATAACAATAATACACATTAACCTAACACATATTTCATTATAACTTTATCATTCTTTTCAGCACTAACCTACACTCTTAAAAAGCGTTTGTACTTAAAAAAAATCCTTGGAAATCCAGTTGCATAGAAATTCCTTTGAAAGGTACAGTTTCCTTTTAAAATCGGCATAACTTATATTTTTAATATTACAAATGATAACCTTGTGTTGCACCATACAGTATTAAAAGTGTACAAATTTTTTTTTGCTTCTAGAGAACAAATTAATAAAAGAAAATATCTTTAAAAAAATATTTCAAAATATTTATGGAAAAAAAGTTATACTTCGTCAACACAGAGACTTGAACCCACACCTCTCACATATTTAGTCTGCATCCTCAACCACTAGGCCAACTTGACTTACGTATTTAGCGCTTATTTAGTACTTACAAAATATTAAGGCATTTACTTGATTAAGAAGAATATATTTACAGGTACTGCATTTCATTTTAGGAGTTCTATGTAGCTGGGAAACATTAACAGTTAATGACTAATACAGTCGCGTTTGATTGAAATTGTCGTTTTATTACGATTATTTGAGTTCTTTTATCGTTTTACGTTATTCAAACTCGAAATGTATAAATCAAAATCGCTATCGATATCAAGGGCCCTTTCGGACACTGGATCATCAAGCTGGATGAATAAAACATCCATATTTCTCTAGCAACCTCTGGGGTTGAGTCTGCAACGGTATTACATAATTTTTGCTATTGTTTTATTTAATTCTTGTTTATTAATTTCTGTATGTGTAACCGCAACATGCTTGTCTATGTTCTACATCTAAGAAAAAAATATATTATTCAGACGTCATATTTGAGAAATTGGGAATAACTGGCATGCTCAAGGATAACGTTTTTATAAAAGCTTTAAGATGTTACAGCGTTGGACATTCGGTATTTTCGTACGTTTTTCCAGTTTGCATTTTTGTCCTCCTGTTAATATCAACACGCACTCGGTCTCATGCAAATTGAATAAATAAAATAAAATACGTCAACCACCTGTCGTTGTTTGATTAAAGGGGGATGTCATTTTCGTGCAGGAATCCAATTTGCCGCCAGCTTTAATTACCTGCGTCACCAGTAGAGGAACTTCACGAAAGTCTGCTGTGTTTCTCAGGTAACAAATTAACGCGGCTCTCTCCGACGTGAAAATGAGTTAGGTAACGCGCGTGAGTACTGCGTGGTTACTTACCGAGGACTCGAACCTCCTAAAGGTTGAGCCGTGTTTGATGTTGAAGGAGCAGGGCGGATATTGCTGGATGTGTACGGCGTCGAAGGCAGAAAGCTTCGCGGGAGTGTGGAACCTCCTAATTACCAGGTACAGAAGGAGGTTGATAAAGGAGAGAGAGAGAGAGAGCATCGGAGAGAAGACCAAAGGAACTAACAGCAGTATCACGCAGCACGGATTGTTTCCAGGCTCGCGATAGGGTTGCGCCGGTATACGTGTGCCTCGCCAAGTCCCGTGCCAAAGGCACTCGTAGGTTATTTCGGTGCCCGCGGGCCGCGAGGAACGGAATTTAAACGCGCACGTGCCCCTCGGGAGCCCGATCCGAACGGCGAACCGTTCCCGATAGTTCTTGCCGTATCGCGATCGTTCCGTGGACATTGTCACACGCGTAAATTATGGCACTCGCGAAACTTCTAACAACGCGTGCAGTTCTCGGTTAACGGCGGCCGCAATATTGCACCGTCAATACATGTGGGGAAAATCGTTAGCTGCAACAAACTGCAGTGATACGAGATCCCAGTTCCAGGTTTCAAACGATAATGACTTTGCTGTTTTTAACATTTCCTCCTGCTTGGGATCTCTTCAGCTCGGTATATCGGATATATCCAAAAGATTTTACTAACAATATGCATCAATATCACTGAACAATGCCAACATTTATGACTAACCAATTAAACAGAGATTTGAAAAAATTAAAATACTCGGTTTTTTTTGTCGTAGTCGAGTAGTCCTGTTTCTTGAACACTGAAAATTATTCATTCTATATTGTTGACAGTGGCTGCGAAAGTTCATGAATTCCCAAATAGGTAGAGACCTGCAAAATTCGCGTTGTAATTTGGGGACACGTTAAACCTTAAACACGTTTACCTGTGCAATATGTCTGTCATTAGAGCATAATTTTGTCTGACAAGTCCTGGGTAACGCTGCGCCAATAAGTGAACACTTCACAATTGTATTCAATCAGATAGGACGTGACGTAACACCTATGCAGCTGCCAATAGAGAAGCGACACCGACTCCAGTACAGACAGTACTGTGAAGGTTAGTCTGATGCCCTGTAATAAAGCGAATTTTGCATTTCTCTGCTAATAGATGAAGTTTTGTTTACACAGATTAGGCCCACTGATTTTTTTTAACGTATATTCCTCGGAAAGATATGGGCTTTGGTAAAATCGTTTTCTCTGTTTGGGCGAGTCCCATCTAAATATTGTTAACTGCCTAATAGTAGGAGGTATTCACTTATAATTTTGAATTTACTTTTGGTAAGTGATGAAACTGAATTGGTAAACGGAATCTGGAGCCGTAAAATTCCATTATTTTCTAGACATTAACAATGAAAGGATATGGCCGAGGAAAATTCCTAGCGTAGGGCTCTACATCAAATGGGTTATGTAGGGTTGAACTTAACTCAGCCGGCAAATTCGGTACGTGACTCATATTGCCTAAGTCTATTACGGAAGGCTGTAACCACCTTTGAACGCGCAGTAACTGAAGCAGACGTTAACACATCCAAAATAAAAGCTACGTATCTAAAATCTGAGATAATTAATCATTTAATGACCATGCGGGAGCGATATAAAATTGGGTGCTGCTATCAAACCCCTTACATAACAAATAAAGGGTCTGAACCTCATTTCAGATCGAAAAAAATGTAACTTTCCACGGTGTTCTTGAGTTATCACTGTGTCAGTAATATATTGTAAATGATAAACGAAAAGACGTCGCTTGTATTTTTACAAGCTTTTATTTATCTTCTCTTGTTTGTATGTACGGTAGGTGTGTGTGAGGTGTCTGTCCGGCGCCCACCGAATCACTAGCAATCACGATGTATTTGGTGGACAAGTTGTCGATTGCTGGTGGCGTGTAGAGTTTCAGTGCCGGGCAAGTCCTTATTTACACATGGTTGTGTGGTTAATATTCACCAGGCCGGGCCCTAGGGCAGGCCGAGCGGGTCCGTCGCCCCGGGGGCCAAGATGAAGAGGGCGCCAAAATCACACGAGAAAATTAATATTTTTTCCTGCAATCATAGCGTAAATTTGGCACGCACAAAGGTATTTAACACATGCACTGCAGATAATGTCGGCAGTTCAAGATTGGTATGAAAAGGGCAAAAATCTAGAAGAGTTTACAAATGTGATGTAGTTGTAATTCCTGTGCGTTACTTTATTGACGAAATGGACTAACTGCTGAGCTACTGACGATATGCAGGCTTAGCGTTTAGTGCGCTCTGTCCCTTGTAGTTCAAAATATGTAAGGCAGTTACCGTTTGGAAACGTGCAACATTCTTATCGAGTGTGCTTTGTTTGAATAGCTTATCTGTATTCTAAGAATTAGTTTATGATTAACCGTTTTTACATATGAATATTGCGACCTCAGACGATATAATTATGTGATCGTTAATCTTAACCAAGAATGGGTTTTTATTACTGGTTATTTAATGCAGTAGGTAAGTGAAACTAATAATTCCCTTTTTTATGTAAGTACATAAGTTTTGTTTATAGCCTACGCTATTCATAGTAAAGTGAGCACTCTTTGAAGCCCTTCTCAGATTTTCTTTTCAGCCAATTTTTGCTGAAAACTTTTTAATATGAAAAGTGCTGTCCGAGGTGTAACAAACAGTCTAATAAACACGATGTTAACATTCCACTATTATCAGAAGTTAACTTCTGAGGCCACCATAAAGTATATTTATTTGTTATATTTATGAGTTGATATAGGCCTATTAATCAGTTACATAATGCGATTATCACTGCGCCCACATTATATACCAAAATATTCGCATAATCGTGGGGTCCTTTCAAGATAAACCAATATAAATTATTACCGATTACAGTTATCCCAGTAAATAATTTTTTCAAACATGAACAATAATACTAAAAAGTGTTTTTGAATAGGCACGTGTGTATACAAATTCCACAATGTTAACAAAGATGTTGAAATTTTTTTTTTTTTTTTTTTGCTGGTTTGTCTTGTAAAGCTTTGTAAGATTATCTAAATGCGCCTTAACACAAATTACATTAATATTTTACATTCTTTGCACATAGTATTGTAAATCATTTATCAATAGTTAAGAGACCCTGCCATTTCGAGTTATAAAATAACAATCTCGCTAGACTTCACAATCCTGTGCATCCTAAAGAGCTACAGTAGAGGTCTTCATTGACTGGTTGGTTGCCACATTCGGCCCTCACTCTCCTGTTCGACTTAGTCTCGCAGAGTTAGGTCAGCCAAGGGATGTTAGTTCAATGTTATTAGAGGCGTGTCGGACGAGTGAAGGTCCAATGACGTACGCGATAACAGCATCAACTTAAATGACACAGAGCTCGCTTCCGAATTATTTCGAGAATTGCTTCGTTTGCATAAGGCGGAGGAATAACCTTATAACATAAATTCAGCAAGTATTCAGGAGAGTTGTAAGTAACCGTGAATGAACTATTAATTCCACACGCCCTGTATTTCTGGTGAGATGTTCTAGATAACCATAATAAGGAACTTCGTTTACCACTGGTGTTGATGCAATGGTCACTGCACTTTCGTGGGTTTCCCGTTCACCTGATTCGTCGTCTGTCGGACATTTATAGAACCATATGGCACACTAGCTTGCCCCATGTAGAAGAGTTCGTAATTTGGAGAGCATTTTGCAACCACTGTGAGAAAATCCGGTAATGGATAAGTTATGGAGTTCATTTGACTCCACGCAATATTGGATCGACAAATTTCTCCAGGCACGAGGCATCCAACGAAGAAAGGAAAGTGCAGAAATTGGAAGAAGATAATCCTAATGCAATGATATTTTAATATCTCCTTATGTTTGGCTACAGCATAGGACTGATAACATGTATTTTGAACCTCACTGTTTATTCTTGATGAGCACACTTTTACAACTTTATATGAATATCAATACGTGCATTTTGGGGAATGATATACAATACAATGTTGGAAAAATATTAATAAATGTTTGTATTGTATCAGTTTCTCAATATTTATGAACGGAAGAGTAAAAGAAGGTTTCGAAAACGTTAGTAAAAGTTATAAGCGTAATATTACCTAATAAACTTTGCAAGATTAATAACGCAAATTAATTTAACGGTTTTAATGACGGTGCACCATGTGTGCCCGATTAAAATCTAATTAAAATATTTTAACTGCCTTAACAATAAACATTTCTATACTGCATTTCACACTAAGGCAAAATTTGTTCAAGCTACTTGCTGGTTGCGAACAAAAGGTAATTTTAATGGAGTTAAAATTTTATTTTTAACTTTCGAAGAACTTTCTAATAATGAGCTTATATCCATTCAAAATGCGTACTTGTAAACTTTATTTTTTATTAATGTATGGGGCGGATTTTTTGCACGTCATTCCTAACCGAAACGATCAAAATTGTTCAGATTTTACTGTTTTATTAATATAATAAAACTATCTTTCCTAAAGAGTTAAATTGTCGTTTGAATTGAATAACCAGACTAAAGCTAAACTACAAATAAGACAGCGAAAGAATGTGGAATTCACTGAGAGGGCTTAACTATAGTAAAACACTTGTTCCAAACATTTCTCCTTTACTAAACATAATCTGACATACAAAAGAGTGTAAGCTCCGAAACCCTAACAAAATTACATTTGACGATTTTACACTACGAACTTTGAAGAAAAGTTGGTTGTTACAGTGCATGGTCCACCATGCCATCTCAAAGTTCTTCATACTAATGTGTGTTTACCTTTATAGATGTGACGGTAAGAGGAATATTAAATTTTCGTATATAACGCAAATTATATTTTATTGTTTGTTTCAATTATAGTATTTTTTTTGTATTACATCATATATATATATATATATATATATATATACACACACATACATGATGTATTTTTATACGTTCGCACTAACGGCTTGGAACGCTTTCTTCTTACAGTATGTCATTAATAAAATATTTTTCCTGACCTTTCCTTTGCACTTTAAATTTAAAGTCTCCTGAACGCTGCCTTGAGCTACAAACTGGTTTTTATATTTACTATTACTGCCGGGAAAATGAATATAGCTGGGCGTTGTCTGCACTTTGCAGTGCCAACAAACGGAATTTTTAATTTTTCAACCGAAACTCCGCAATTTTTTTCCAGGGGATGCCATTTTCTGGGTAACTTATTTTACTCGCGAAACTGAAGTATGGGCATTAAAACCAAAATAAAACCAGTTGGTTAACATGATTATACCGCAACCTTAAAACTCTGTGTATTTAAACGCTAACTAATATACGATTATTTAAATATGAAGGAACTAAGATAATTGAATCCATGCAGATGCACTGATAGTATCATCACTGAAGAACCTCAATGAAACCTTTATGCGCAGGCAACAACATTCCAGAAAAAACGTATTTTTTTCTCCAATAAAACTTCGTAGTTACTCAGCTTTTGTAATATTCTCGTCTAGCTCAATCGGATGTCTACAAAGTAATGAACCTTTCAGATTGCGTAGTTAATTCGGTTAATTGATTAATTTCGCTGGGTTTTAATTTGTCGCAATGACAACGGACGGACGACAAACGTAAAGTGCGGGAATGAAATAACGCAATTATCCTCCGTTTGAAATGGTCGAGTAGTTGCGGTCAACGTGTTTGCTTGGAAATAATTAATTGTCAACGTTTGCACGCAAAATGTCCCAACGTGTCGAGAATCCAAGCACGTCCAATAAAATTAACTTTGCGGGGAAATTTTAACAAACTGATGTTCCAAAAAGTGTGATGTCAAAATTTTTATTCCACAATTTGTTTTAATAAAAGTATATGCGGTAACTTTAGTTAAGTAATATTATATCTTTTTTCGAAGTATTTACGATATGTAACCTTCAAAGTAAATACTACTTAGATCCTCGAATGACCTTACCTAACACAACTTGAGGTGATCCACTGTCATCATCATCATCATCATCATCATCATCATTAGTCAGTTCAATCATGAAATGATGTGACCTCTTAAAGTTAGGAATTCAGGTATAATTTCAATAGTCTTCTCCAGGTAGAAAGATCTTGGGCGATTCTCTGCCAATTAACTCCAGCAGCTGGAGTGTATGTCTTTGCCCCAACAGCCTGCTGGTCTTTCTCTTGATCCCCGATAATTTTTTGGACTCCATTCCAACACATTTACTGTCCATCTTTCATCTTTCGTCCGAGCAAAACATGGCCGGACCATTGCTACTTCATGGCGGCTGTCTTCTCCAGGATGTCTTTAACTTTAGTAACTGATCTGATGTCAAATGCTTTTTTTTTTTTTTTGCCTTCTCTAGTAAAACCCAGCATTGACCTCTCCATAACTCTTTGGGCTGTTATAAGTTTTCCTTACGTAAATTCATCGAGTGTCCAGGTCTCACAGCCGTAAATCAGCATATGAACTCAGATATAGTAAAATGTTTTTTCGATATTTTCATGATACATATGGTTTTATTTCCCTGGTCCTCGGTCGTACATCAGCAGCTGAAACGTTAGTTAGGAAGGGACTTAGATCATGATTGTGAAGTAAGAAAACGACCGGAATAAGAGCCATGCCATGCCACACCCCTTGTATGAATAGACTGTTCACGGTAAAATGAGCACTTTTGAAAGCCCTGCTTAAGATCTACTCGTTGCACGTTGTGTATTCTTCTGCCTTGTGTAAAATTTACATTGTCATGGGCCTCATCACTTTATTCATGCGCCGGTAAATGAAAACTGTGAAGTTATTATAAAAGTAAATATTTTACATGTGCGCTCATTTTTACACTTCGGCGCATTAAAAAAACTAGCGAGCTAAATAAATAATTTAATTTATCACACATGGTGACCTAACACTTTCTATTCGACTTTAAGATATGGAACTACCTTCAATCCATTGTTACAAACTTTACTGAGCGCATATCACTCAGTGAGCCCATTAAAATATATGCAGGCGGAAGCTGGGACTTTTTTCTAACGTTGATTTTAAAAATTCTCACTTTATCGTGAACAGCCTTTACATCCTTGTACCACATCCCCGAAAATAAAAAAATTAAATACCGTCATTATCGCCTTCCATTTTGTTATTAATATAGATGTTTAGTATATTCACGGTTCCTTCACACTCTTTGCATAAAACATTTGTAAAATCTCCATATTTATCACTTGTTTGGTTTTTCTGTAAATATGTAAAGAACAACAAGTGTTTTACTAATCTATTAACATAAAAGTATCATAAATTAGGTTAATGAAATCGTTTACTTATATTTGAACTATAAATAACAACTTTTCGTTCGCAATTAATTTGAATAAAATCAGCGAGAATATAGGTATGTCGGTAATGCCTATACTGTAAAAATATTGGGGAAATTACCTGACACTTGTAAGATAATATTCGCAAACTTGTTTGGGAAACGTATGTTACTTTACATGTATGATAGAATTACCTCACTCGGGAGTAAAATTCACTTCCATGGCAGGGGAAAATTACCTTACGACATTTGGATCTCTTCTGCAGTATCTCAAAAGCTTGACGAAACAAACCGAGGGGCCATGTTGGACAGCTTGTAAGACTTACATTCGCTAGAGCAGGCAAAATAATTTACAAACAAAATTAATTTTAAGGTAGAATATCTGTAAAATATGATTATAAAATAGTTCCAAAAGGAAAGCTTAAATAAAAAAAGCAATAAGAAGATTTGTAAGATGCTGTGGAGACCAGATAGCTTTTTATTCCCGTGTTGAAATCGCAGTTAACATCTTTATCTTACCATGCGTGATTATTATGGCAATGGAATTACTAAAAGACTTGGAAAAGTGTTGGCTTGAAAGCACTTATATTGTCGCTAAAAATTCTACACAAACTTTGCTTTGTAGAGCACAAAAGTAACTGTGGAATATGTTAAACAAAATCAGTATTATAGCCAGTTTCAGAAATAACTAATTCGTCAAGTGTTGCTCTTAGAATGGTGGGAATGTTCTAGCTAATAATAAGAAATATTGGCGGACAACATAGTATAGTTATTTAATTACACATTTTATAGGCAATTTTAATTAATACCTTTTTATTTTTTGTGGTCAATTCCTTTAGTACACGGTAAAAAATATTGGCAAAATTACTAGAAAAGTGTAAGGTATTATTCCCAAATTTGTGGGGGAAACAATTTTCCTCACGGGTAAGGTAAAATTACCGCAAACTGGAGTAAAATTCACTTACATGTAAGTGGAAAACGCCATACATGGATTGGGAAAATTACCTTACGATGTGTGGATCTCCTCGTCTATTTTTAAGGATTTGATAATTCCACTTTATATATTATTTACCTTAAGATTTAATTTAATGTTCAGTCATACAAGCTGTCTAACATAGCTCTTTATATTCAAGGTATAATAACCGCAGTGTAGAGTAAAATCCACGTACATAGCAGTGGAAAATCCATAAATGGATGGGAAAATTACCTTACGACGCGTGCATCTCTTCAGCATTATCTCAACAGCTAAGTGGGTTGAGGGAGGTGGTACAATCATGTAACACACTAATATTCACTGACCCTGTCACGCTGTCTTCATGGTGTAATGGATAGCGCGCTGGTCCTCCGAGACAGAAGACTGTGGTTCGCACCCACCCGCCGGCAAGTGTCGCGAAATTTACAATTGTGGTTTCTGTTATCTGTTACTATTCGTCTGAGGATATGGATGATGATGATGAAATGAAAATACTAATACTCCCGAGTTACTTAAAATATACCTTAATTGCGAGAACTGATTCAGGTATCATGGTAAATATTGTTTCTCCCGAAAACGATCCAACGCGGGGAGTGTACTTATAGGTTGTTCACGGTAAAGTGAGCACTTTTGAGCAACTAGTTACTTTTTTTTTTTGTCATCTCTTATCCTTTAACAACCTTTTGAAATAAATATTGCCATATAAATAATAAACACAGTTCATATATTGAACCGCACGCGGAAAATTACGTATTGGGCTAAAATAAAATATACTTATCGACTATTAATCGAAATGAGAGGGCTTTCAAAAGTGCTCACTTTACCGTGAACGGCATTTACAATTTAAAGGCGACACCACGTGGGGTATGGATGCAGGAATGTCCGGCAAGGAACTAAGAAATACATGGCTGCTTGAAATTACCGTTTAATTGGTGTATTCTCGTACACTCTGTATAGACCTATTTGAACGGTTTTCAAAGTCATCTAAGGTCAGGGTCGAAGGTCATCGACATCTTATATGGCTGACGAGATTGGTACTGGCTGACGTGGCGGTCATGTCAGGAGCCCCGGACCTCCTACATTTATATCCGAAATTTTTTGTCATTTTTTTTTACCACTTTTAAATGTTTTATATATTTTTTTGCTATTTTATAATTCTTCTGCAATTTTCATGGGGTTTTTTGGGTTCAAAGTCAACCAAGGTAACCGGGCACAGGGTCAAGGTCACAGGTGAAAAACGAGTCCCCCAAATCGTTCCAATGGATCGCTTTTGCCAGAAAAAAAAGGTCTCGTTTTTTAAAATGAGGCGACCGCTGTTTTTTAGGGATAAATGGAAAATTTTAAGAAGGAAAGGGGAATTTTTAGGAAGAAAAGGGAAATTTTAAGCGAAAAATGGTCAATTTCGAGGGAAAGAAAGGAAATTTTGAGAGAAAAGAGGGAAAAAAAAGGGAAATTAAAGATGGCGGTGGTCGGCGCCTCGCTCCTATCCCGATCTCCTTGGCCCAGACTTATAATTTCCATACTACTAGCGTCGATTATGCATGTGTTTTGAATTCGCTGTGGATAAGGAATTAGAGCACTTTTATTTTCTGTTTAAGTTCTATGAAATAATTTCGAATATGTTATACGCAACGAATCTGTAAATTTTTGCTGTCAGATATAAACTCAGTTATTTACATACCTCATCTTTCTTTCATAATAAATGTTACAGGTATTTCAGTATAATTATCAAGCTTATAAAACAAGTAAACTCGTAAATGTGACTTTTATGAATTGTTGTTAGGCCCAGCATAAATTCACACAGCTTGTCCGAAGTGTGATTATAAATTTATTTATTTTAATTTAGCTCAACCTTTCCTTTTTTTTTCTAAGATACGTGTTCTTCTTTGAACTTTCGTCGTCAAGCAGTCTTGCCGCCGGATGTATCGGGTCATATATCTTTAGTGGATGGTATTATATTTTCTTTCTATAATCCCTTTGGGCGCCTCTCTCTCATTTTTGCATTCACTTTTTTTTAAGACACATTAAGTTTCGGCAGTTCTGTTTAAGTTTTACACCTAGGTTTCAAAATAAAAATCATGAATTAAAGTAACGTAGTAAATGTTATAAATATGTTACCAACAAATTGCAGACAAAAATGCATATACTGACACTACGACATCAATGGCGTAAAATAAATCAAAACACAAAAATTGATGTCTTTAACTTTTCACCGAACGTTGAAGAACTGGGTAAAAGCCGCAAGTATTAATTTGAGGAATTGTTTTTATTTTGAGGTTGGTATAAATACCCAGTAAAGAAATACAGTTAATTTCGTGTATTCGTAACAAGTAAAACTACAAATAAATTGCTGACAAATATTATAAGATTAACTTTCATTCGTAGTTTGAGAATGACCTTCAAATAGTTAACAAACAATTGTTTCATTCGTTTAGTTATAAGTGGTTTTATTAGGAAATGAATTAATAGACGTTAATACAGGGTAAATGTTAATACAGGGTAAATGTTAATACAGGGTAAATGTTAATACAGGGTAAATGTTAATACAGGATAAATGTTAATACAGGATAAATGTTAATACAGGATAAATGTTAAATTTTACACCAGACGTTACCTCGCTCAGAGATATAACACTCGTAACATAACTTTTGTTCAGTTTAAATATGACAAAAATATATTTGGCATTTGAAATTTTTTTTTTACGTACGCGTTCGTTCAGCTTATCGTTTTGGTTACGTTTTTCTTGTAATGTCGTTTAATATGAAAAGACCTAGAACATTATAACTTTTGTTTTGGTTCGGCAATCGTAAGTCATGTTAATTTGCACAATTATCACACAACTGATTTTGGACTGAATCATAACATTAAGCACTCTTACTAGCGTGTTCATCGTTAGAATTACCAAAATAACAGAAATGTTACCAAGATAAAAGTATTTTCCAAACGCAGAGAACTATTCTGCCATTTTCCATCATAACTTTCCTTGATTTGGCACAATGCTGCTACATTCTAGGTATCTGTAAAATTATGATGGTCCATAAATAATCGTTACTAACGTAACTTTTATGGCGCTTGAATCTGGGAGACCCGAGAATTAACCAGTACATATTCATCAGTGAAAAGAAAGGACGTTGCAGACAGGCAGTTGAAATGGAAAATTTCTTCCACACAAAAAAAAAAAAGAAAAGAAAATAAACGAGCTTTAAAAATCTCGGCTCTCCGTAGTACTGTGAAATCGAACGCTTCTTCAAACATATCGTTAGTTGGTCGTATATAAGGGTATAGACTGATGAAAAATTTAACCAATATATTTCCCAACTTACGAAGGTTATCAGAACGAACGATTCTGCAGCAAATTAGATTATCAGCCATAGGAATATCCTCCAGTAACCACTAAAAATCGTAATACCCAGCGAAAATATTCACATACTTGTAATCTAAACTAATGCTCCCAATTTCCCGACCATCTCTAAGAAAATGTACATATTAAGTAACAAGTTACAAATCCATTTTTATAAAGTTACGTTCTATTCGCACTTATAAAGTACACTACAGTAAAATAACAATAGTAAAAACATTTTAGAGCACAAACATTTTTGTAAAATTAAAAGTACAACATCCGAGCCGTTTTATTTTACGGCACTTGCCTGATGTATCTTTAACTCGCTTTTCAGTAATATTTATGGCAAAGCCATTTCCTTCGTCCTCGAACTTTATTTGTTTCGTTCCACTTTCAACTATCGATAATTAAAATAAAATTTTAACCACTGCTATTTGAAATCATAAAATCATATATTTCATATAATTAAGTGTTTATTGTAAATTATTTTTCGAAACCATAATTTAATCTGGCTCTCTACTTTGACCCTTTCAAGTGTTTTACACCACGATAGATTGATTTCTAGCGTCTGTGTAACATTTTAATTATGTCTACGTGACGTCAATGTAATTCATGTTATGTATAAAAGGAAATTTAAATACGTAAATAATTTCAATCGCACTTCTATTTCGGGACCACAGTATGGCCACTCGATTGTACCGAATATACCAATCGGACGAAAATGTGCAGGCACGTGAACTTCTTTGATGCTTGCTCAACCTTCTTTATTTTCTACTCTACCATAATGTGAGATCACGTAATTGTTACGTACTTGGTTTTTTTTTAAATCGATTGTGTCGTAGCGCGTTCCATCACCTCCTGTGGTAGCGTTTTTTACACGTTCATTTTTTTTTCCATGCTTAAATCGCGTGTTTATTTCGCATGTTGTAACTTCGGTGAATCATTTGACTTTGTAGTACAATGCACCTCCTAGAGGGCTAGGCTTGCTAGTCCAGCATCTTGCTGCTCGGAATCTCTTGCTGATAACAAGTCCAACTTCATGGCAACGGTGTTTCGCCATGGCTGTTGGTTTCCGTATCCAGCTACACAGTAATGTCATCACGCCTTGGCTGTTGATCTGCTAGCTGCACTTCACTCTCAAGAAAGCCATGACTTCTTATTCCCTTGCTGCATGAGGATTTTTCAAACTTACCTTTCGGGCATAAAATAAAGAAAAATATGAAAATTAAAAATACTGTGCTTCTCGGCCGTTCCATACTTGATAACGTTATTTATTTTGATTAATGTTAACTTGAAAAAAATATTTAAAATTTGCAAGGAATATGTGTTAAAAGTCTTTAAGTCGTGCACCACAAACCTCCCATAACATTTTTATTTGTCTGAGTAGTCGATATCTTATTTTTCACCATTTAATGAGTGATACAATTTACTTTCATTTCAATGCTAATATTTGTTTGCACTATGTCTAACTCATTCTACTATTTTATTATGTCACTGTCAAATAGGCGGTATGAGCAAAGAACAACTACTCATAGTAATGGTAACAATGGAATTTCGTTGAATATTTATTTATTGCCCTAAATTCAGTGTTCCACAGTAATTGATTTAATTTTCCAATCCCTGCACATTAAATGTTTACACGTGGTCGTAACCACGTGTAAAACCAAAGGAGTCACGTTGAAGTGGTGTGCTATTACCGGAATGTTTTAAAGGGAAAATGACTCTGGGGGGCCGACCCTAGTTTCTTGCTCTTTTAAAGAGGTCTGCCTGCACTGGTCGCGGAATTTGGTTCGTGTGTTTCCTGTTGGGCATCTTCTGAGAATGGGGTCGAAACCGACTGAGTTGTTGGCCCCTTCCTGTGGATTATGATTCGCGTTCCAGCCCTGCGACCGGAGGGCGGCTCACATCCCACACACCGGACCTTATCCTAGTAGCATTCGTGCTGTAGGCTGTTCACGGTAAAACGAGCACTTCCGAAAGCCCTGCTTAAGATCTACTTGTATACCCGTTGTGTATTCCTCCGCCTTATGTAAAATTAGCATTACTATGGGCCTCGTCACTTTATCCATGGGTCGGTCGAATGAAACTGAAATTATTAGGAAAGCAAATACTTTACAAATGTGCTCATTTTTATACTTCGATGCATTAAAAAACAGAAAGTGAAAGAATTAATTTTAAATTAACTCAAATGGTTACCTAACGCTTTCTATTCGACGTTAAGATATAGAACTACTTTCCATCCATCGTTGCCAAATTTACTGGGCGAATGTCACTCAGTGCGCCCATTAAAATATAGGCATGCAGGAGCAGTGACTTTTTCTAATGTTCATTTCTAAAGTGCTCACTTTATCGTGAACCACCTTTAACCGACGCGTGCTTCATTGTCTCACAACAGCTCGAAATTCGCAGGAGAAAGAGTGCATGTAAGCCTACAGTGTAACACACTTATGTGTTGATGCGAGAGGGCATCGGCCATCAAAAATATTAAATTTTAAATGCACTTTTTAATAACTTATAAAATGTCACAATTTTATAAATAATGAAAACGTAAATTTTTGAAATAAAAAAAAATTAAGATTTAGAAGGTTTACAAATTTAGATGAGTTCAATCACTAACAAAAAATCTTTTGTTGAAAATACTACGACAAAAAACGACTGAGAGATCATTGTACGAATTTAGCCTTTGACTCCCCATACGCCCATGCATGGTGAAGCCTGGCCTTAAAGCAAAATAGCATCAATTTAGAGTCTATAATACTTAATATTAAAAAACTTTAACCAAACAAAATACCTGGCAAAATGAATGAGAATTGGTTTTGTGCCGTAACGCGAGAGCTCTGCTTCACGCACCGCCACTGGAAACAATCGATTAATGGATAGTGCACACCAAAACAACAAAATGTCCCTATGATTACATGTCTAAAGTCTTCCTGGCACATTCCAGTTCGTGCAGCTGTAACCATGTTCGTATACCAGCTACACGTGACTCCACAATAAGTGCTCGAGATGCATGCATTATTGCCTGAACACACTGCGTCGCTGATTGTCTGACACGTTCAAGTACTCCAGTAATTGCATGTGTCTGCTGGCAACCTTTTCCCACTCGCTGGAGAAGCACTGTTTTTACGTCTGAATATAGAGTTGCATAAACTATTACCTTTAGATGCTCCCACAAGAACTAGTCCAGTTGATAGGAATCCGGGGTTTTGAGAGCTTCGCATTCGACCAGTGCAATGGAACAGGTATAGGCTGGTCACGGTTAAATGAGTGAGTGCAGATATCTGGGCGGCTTTTAGCAGCGTGGTCTTGAGAGCCGATGAGCGTAATTGAGGTGAGTATTGGACGGCCAGGGTGCCGAGGGGGGGGGGGGAGATCCCGAGAAAACCCGCCTATCAACGGCATCGTCCGCAACGATTCCCACATGCAAAAGTCCGATGACCCGACCGGGGATTGAACCCGGATCGACTTGGTGGGAGGCGAGCAGGCTAACCGCTCAGCCACCGCAGCCCCATGGTAAAATGAGTCATTTTTGAGAGTCCTGCTTAAGATCTACTTCTATGCACTTTGTGTAATCTTCCGCCTTATGAAAATTTTACTTTGCTATGAGACTCATCACTATTCATGCGTCGGTCGAGTGAAATTGTGGAATTATATGAAAACGAAATATTTTATAAATCTGCCCATTTTTACTCTTAGATGCATTAAAAAAAGAGCAGAAAGCGAAATAAATAATTTAAGTTGTCAGAAATTGTTACCTAACACATTTTATTCTACGTTAAGTTATGGACCTGCTTTCCCTCCAGTGTTACCAACTTTACTGGGCGCATGTCACTCAGTGCGCCCGTTAAAATATATGCCACG
This sequence comes from Dryococelus australis, assembly GCA_029891345.1. Lineage (NCBI taxonomy): Eukaryota > Metazoa > Arthropoda > Insecta > Phasmatodea > Phasmatidae > Dryococelus > Dryococelus australis. The sequence continues at coordinate 63,540,077 of CM057002.1, read as the reverse complement.
CCGGAGTAGTGACTTTATTCTAAATTTGAATTCAAAATTGCTCACACTATCGTGAACAGCCTTTAATAACACCCATAATATTACAACTGAGCGCATTAACAGTCAAACTTCGTAAAAAAATCGAATATTACCAATACATGTGGTACAATGTTGGAAGGTAGGGAAATTTTGTGTTGTTCTGGGGTGTACTATCCATTCCCCGATCGCTTTTGCTATCATTCTGTGTAATAAAACCCCAAATCTTACTAGCTATAAATTTTTAAGTTTATTTATTAGAAGTTTAACTTAAAATCTTTGGTTCTTATAATTGTGCTGTTTTTGAAAGATTAAGGTTTATTTTAAATGTTCGTTGAAGACACAATGGAACGAGTATTGAAATTGATTTGAAATTGGACATCTGAGTCACCTGCGTAATGATTCAGCTTTTAACTATTACGAATTTAAATTTTACCTGTAATGATATAATTGTAAAACGGGTAAACCGCACAACAAATTCACAAGATATATTATTTACGGATTGGCTATAATATGAACAATTATCGTGAGCTCTAGTCCAACAGGCTAATCATGCTCAATATCGAGATTCGTACAAAACATTTAAATTACAAACATCCATAATCCTTGTATTCTTTTTTAAAGTCATATTCCTTCATCGTTATTCACGCTTTTTAAATTATATGAAAATAATAAATAACTTGTAAAATATAACATAGTTACACTGAAAAGCTATCGACAAATACACTAATACAATATTTATGGTACGAAAGGAAGAACTTCTTCCTAAAGTGGCGTGATATGCCCTTCATAATCTTATTTGCCTCTGTGTACAAGCGAATTAAAGATAACTACTTTTGAAGGCTGTTCACGATAAAAAGAACACTTTTGGAATCATTCCCAGGAAAAGTCACTTCTCCTGCCTGCATATATATATATATATATATATATATATATATATATATATATATATATATATATATATATATCACTGGGCGCACTGTGTGACATGCGTCCAGTAAAGTTGGCAACGAGAGAGGAAAAGCAGTTTTATATCTTAGTACGGAATAAAAAGTGCAAGGTAACCATTTGTGATAACATAAATTATTTCATTCGCTTTCTGTTATTTTTTAAAATGCATATAAGTGTAAAAATGAGAATATTTGTAATATATTTACTTTCTAATAATTTCACAGTTTCAATTGACTGACGCAGGGATTAGGTGACGAGACCCATTACAATGTTTATTTTACATAACGCGGGAAGAACACACAACGTGCATACAAGTAGATCTTAAGCAGGGCTCTCGAAAGTTCTCAGTTTACCGTGAACTGCATATACTTGCTCATTCATTATCAGATGTGACAAACAAGACAGGTAGCATGTATTGGTTAACTAGTCTTACTCTTAGGTCCCTCGGTACAGCTGCACCCGTTACGCCCGTTCTACAATGGGACGCATGCGGGTGCGGATAACGTACGGATACACGTAAAAAAAAAAACTGAGCAACTCCCAACTCTCTTCCGTGTCCTGGAATCCAATAGGAATCGGGTATTTGATTTGCTGACATTGGTCTTCATGGCCATTGTACTCTACACGGCCATAACTGCTTGGATATACCGTGGCTGTTATCATTTGTTGTTTTAATATACACGTGCACATGGTATTGCAGAAGTATGTACGCAGTGTTAAAGACTACAAAACTATACAAAACGAGGTGTGTACATTATAAAACCCACATCAGTAATTTGTAACAGCTGAGTATTTTGATTTCGTAAGTTGCAGCACTGTACGTTTCTTGTGTAGTTTATATTAGCTTAAAATTCATCTCGAGTCGTCCGCTCGTTTCGTTTGCGTGTTCCGGGTTCTTTTTCTCACGCATCCGTGCATTGTAGAACGAGCCTTAAGCCTGAAACATACGGACATTTTTCTTCAACAAGAAGGTGTACACCTTCTTGTGCGAGTCAACTAGCGAGTGATTGGCCAGCTTGTATGCAAGTAGCTAGCATACGAGGGAGAATCGTTTAGAGACTGTCCTATCTTTCGGACACCTTCTTGTGAAAGTCCTTTGTTTACATTTGCGTTTTATACATCCATCTAGTTCCCGCGCATTTATTAATGCTGAAATTGTTAATTTGAGAGTAGAAAACAGATTTTAATTCCATATGAATGATTTATTTGGTTTGTAAAATCTTTTTGTATTGTAGTTATGTAGTTCCTGCACTTTTATTTACGCCGACAGTATTAATGTGAGAGTATAAAACAGAGATGTTTATCCTGCGTGACGCTATTGCCAACACACAAATTACTCCTACAGACCCAAAAAGAGACCCCAGATCCAAATGCCATGGCTTACTTCAACATTCAAGTACTAGTACTGTGTGTACAGTATGCTCATACTGTGTGTACAGTATGCGCATGGGACTTGTATACAAGTGGGTTTTCACTTTCTTGCTCATCTTTTGAACACGAAAGGTGTACACCTTCTTGTACGAGAAGGATGCCCGTCTGTAAAGACTGTTCACGACAAAGTGAACACTTTTGAAATCAACCTTAGAAAAATGTCCCTGCTCCTACTTGCATATATTATAACGGGCGTCTTAAATTACATGTGTCCAGTAAAGTTGGAAACGATGGATGGGAAGTAGTTCCGTATTTTAAGTCAAATAAAAAGTGTTAGGTTACTATTTGTAAGTACTTAAATTATTTATTTCCCTTCCTGTTTTTTTTTTAATGCATCGAAGTGTAAATATGAGAGTATTTGTTAAGTGTTTACTTTTCTAATAATTTCACAGTTTCACTTGCCCGACGCATGAATAAAGTGATGAGGCCCATGGCAATGTTATTCTTACATGAGGCGGAAGACGGGCATAGAAGTAGATCTTGAGCAGGGCTTTCAAAAGTGCTCACTGTACCGTGGATAGCCTATATGAGGCTTCAGTCGGTGATACCTCCGCTCTACAAACAGTTATCGCCGGTACCTGGCAGTGGCACACAATGCACGTCCGTCGCTGCAAGCCAGCGTTATGTATGTAAATGACGTCGTACGGTCGAATCAGGCCTGTGTAGTGTATAGCACGTGATCCAGAGTAGTTGTTGATGGTGGTCCGTCGGCCCGAGCTGGAGCAACTACTAGGGCGTAGGCGTGTCAAGTCCGCGGAGACCTCAACTCGTGCTCGGAGAGGAGTGTTAATGTTTGATGGGTCGTGTTTCCTGGGAGGGTGCGCGGAGCAGGCCTTGTCAACACTGCACACACACACACAGAGAGATTATGTGTGTGTGCATGTGTGTGTGTGTGTGTGAGCGTTGGGTGGAAATGGGTAGAGAAAGAGAGACAGTGTGTGTGTGTGTGTGTGCTTGAGAGAGAGAGAGAGAGAGAGAGAGAGAGCCCCCCCGGACCCCGGGGGAAAACTAACTAGTTCGCGTCCACTCCGGCAGGAGCGCGCAGGTGGCCCACACCCCGGACAAACAGAATCGCGGCGGGAGCACAGAGGAAGCTATTTTATTTTTCCGCCCCGTGCGCGCTTTCACGTGACTCGCCTTTGAGCTCGGTCCGTGCGGAATCTGGCCGCGGAAGGGTGGGAAAATGGCCAAGCGAGCTGGGGTTTGTTCTTAAAAAAAAATAATCACTTTTCCGTTTGCAGTGGACGTCTAGATCTCCTTGAGATTGGTAATAAAAAGGTTCAGCGAATCATCGGTAATGTTCTTCATGCCAACATAATTTCTCTCGAAATTTTGTATAGCACATTTCTGACAGCCTAGCGGTTCTCAAGAGAATAAATTACTGGGTCGAATGAGTAACTTGATTTTTCACAGGAAAGGCAGCAAATAAAGACTGTGAAAATGTTTATATACCCATTCCAACATTAACGGTGCTTAAATTTTCTATCGAATGACAGTGATCTCTGGCCGTGACATTCTGTCATAATTCTTGCCACTTTAGAATCACCTTTATTCTCTCGCTAGCCTGAAATACTTGCCCTGCTAGGGCTGTACGTGAGTACAGAGACAATATCGCACAGAAATTACTCCCTAAATTACAGTTTATAAGCATATTACTGCGCTCTTTATTTATTTAAGAACGGAAATAGGGACATAGCTTAAAGATTAAGCAAACCGAACCATTATTTTATAAACATCATTGACATTCAGCATTTAACCAGGATTAAATGCTGGAAGCTATATCGGATGCTCTTGTTATAATTGGTGTGCGTTGTGTTCAAGAAACTATTTATTATAAAATAAGAGACACTTTCCAGTACATCTACAATGTTACTACTTACGTCAAAATATTGAGCATGTTGGTCGGTATGTATCTTAGAGCTATCATGGAAACAAATCCGCATTTACTGTACTTCTTTCAAATATAAATCCTAGTAATACTTCAGCTAACTTGGCACAGAAAGAAAACTTGGTATACCACCCCCCCCCCCCCTTTTTCGCCTTCCTCACTCATCCTAGTGCTAAAAGATTATATCGAAAGCACATAAACTGTTTTGAAGGAATACAAATATTAAGAATTGTTATTAATAAGTAGCCATAAATATAACGAAGTTACCAAATGAATGCTTATATAATAGGTGATAGCTACTGTTGATATCTTCTCACCGAAATTAAGGTGGATTAATTCAAATACTTCTATAAAATTTAACGGTGTCATAAGGAATTCCGTTACGAACTTTGAACAATATTTGTAAAGACAACGTGTTCTTGTCCACGAGAACTATCGGCGAGTACAAGTAGGTTCAATTAACCACCTGCTGGAACGTAATAATACTATTACATCGCTTAACAAATTGTTGTAATATAATTTTTATTGCCGTGCTGAATTTACGAGAGTTGGCGATTCGGAGTGCAGTTTACATTTACATCATAATAATTTGTTTGGGTGAAGAAAACCTTAATGTTAAGGACAGTCTCAATTTACACATACACACATATACATTTATATATATATATATATATATATATAAAGGCTACAACTTTGGTACGCAGTGGCGTGTGGCGAAGTGTTGCAAGGTAAGCTGGTGCTTGCTCATGCCTGTACATTCTCGGTGCACGCAGCAGGAGCCAGTATGCGGCCTGGGGGAAGCTGAATGTATCACGACCACTCACAAGTGAGCAGCAAGAGGGACCCATTACACACATCCTGTGACGTCACCTGTCGAGCTAGGTTTGACTGGTCGAAGTGTATATAAACTAGCAAGCCACGAACAGGGTACAGAACAGAGCTAACGCCAGCTTACCTTGCAACAGTTCACCACACACCACTGTTGGTAAGATATTCGTTGGAGTTATTCCTCCCAATTCGTTGCCAGTATTACTTTGCTGTAACTGCTCTATTCGGTGTTCACTTTAGAAGGTATGCTTCTAAGAGGAAGATTCAAATAAATAGCTTTTTCTCCAACGTGTCTAACTGATCGCAGACAAGATAAATTTTTTTTTTTCGTTATAATTGTTACAATTTCTCTCTCAAAAGTCAGTGAGCTAAACAAAGTCCGTTAAGCAATGGAGATATTAATAAAATTTTCTAATTTTATTTACAACAACTACACACAAAATTATCTCGATTTATCACTTACTGTTTACAATTAATAATTTTAATTAATAGCATCTATAATTACCTGAAATAAATCGATAGTCAAATAATTAAAAATCAGTCTCCATAGACAGTATATCAAAATATATTCAAGCATTCTTATAAATTATACGTCCATATTTAACAGTTCCAATATTCACAATAAAGTCCGTATTACATGTTCATTCAGTCCCACGTCAGTTAATTCCATGTCCCGCCAATCTGCATTGTTCTAGAGCTCTCCGAGTACCCTCACGCACAGTAGCTTCACTCGTCGGGCTTCACGCCTTCTCGTCCATTCTCACCACGAACACCGCGTCCGCCGTCGTCTCGCACTTGACTTCGCACTCCGCACTCAGCCAAATAGCTTCTACTAAGACTACTGGCCGTTGGACCGCTGCAGTATTTATAGGGTCACAGGCCATCACCCAGAAATTTCGCTAAATCCTGAGTTGCGCCGAGTCCTAATTTTCAAAATATTCTTGCGCCTCCTCTACATTTGTCGGCTTCTGCAGCAGGAGGAGAGGAGGAGGGCTATGACGCCAGCCAGGTCTCACCGCTTTCAATCTTTCCCTCGCTGCCCTTGCTGAAAAAAGGGGGGGGCGTGTAGGCAGCGAGCACTTCTGTCTGGGGGAGGATCGAGGTGAGTCACCCCCCCCCCCCTTCTTCCCCAATGCAGAGCCGGATCACGTATAATGGGAGCTCGCAGGTGGTGCCAGCTATTGTGCGTAACATTGTTAACTGCCTGTTATTGTGTTAAGGTACGTACCCTACAGATGACTGCATGACTATCCTGGAGGTTATGTACAGTATATATCAGGATAAGTCCTGCTGCTGGGCCGCATGCAGTACGTGTTGAAGCCATCGGACGAAGCTTATTTCTTAACTCAGTACTGGAAGAAGAGCCAGCGATGGAAAGATGGCACTCGATGAGCGCGCAAAATCGTCTAAACTTACCACAGTATTTCTCCGAAACCACTCATTTAAACGGCTGGAGATTGACGCGCCGTTTCTTTGTTGCCATCTTGTGTTGGTTTGCCATATAGAAGTTATGTATGAGAATTTAAGAAAACAAATTACTGAACGTTTCCACAAAATTACGGAAAAGTTGCAGCGTCGGTAGTAAAATGCATTACATTATTTTTTGAAGAGATAGATGGAGTATGGAAGCATTTGAAATGTATAGAAAGGGAAAAAAATTAAGAAAATACGCGACTGTTACAGAATTCTTGTTAGTAGCCTGGTTTTTACGGATAATGAGATGATGATTTGAGATGATTTTATGGTCAACATGACTTATCAAGCATCCAGTTTAAATACTACGTCGCACTCAATATATGTTTACATCATTTGGTCTATAAGAGAGAGAATAAATGATCAAAAAATTTTTCTGTTTTTAAATTACGAGCCTAGCAACATAGTACAATATCGCAACCAGTTGGGGTGGGTTCGATTCCGCTTTAGGGCGTCAATTTTTAAAGTCACTCGACCACCAACTGGATTGAACCTGCTAGTAGGCGAGATACAACGGAAGTTTGCTAGCAAGTGTTTTGGTAGCTGCAACGTTTTCAATAGCTATATGTAATATAATCACCTTTTTTTTTATTTATCCTGTCGACTAATTATGAACAAAAGTAAACTCTAAAACATTTATATTAATAATAATTGTAATATTGAAGTTACGTATACGAATACAAAACACGTAACCAACAATATGAAATCGCTTTTATAGAGAAAAAAGTAACTGAAAGATAAAATAATTCATAAAATTTATATGACAATTCGGTGTATCATAACTTCTGTTTAATAAAAAATTTAGTTGGGAGAAACAAATAACTGCGTGGATAAGCGGAAAATGCTTACTCAGTTAATTGACTCATTTAATCGTGCAGTTTAATTTCATGTAGTACTTTGTATTGTGAAACGTTTAATCGATAGTGTAATGTAAATGGAAACCGAATTTTAGATGAAAGTGAAAAATACAGTACGAAAGTGGTACCAGAACTAAGGGGGGAGGGGCATTGCCTCCCCCCTGCATTCTGGTCGTGGGGGGGGGGGGGGGGGCAATAGGGCATAACATTTTTCTAAAAATATGAGAATTTAACTTGAAATTTTAATTGGAATATTTTATGTCTTAATCAACAGTACCTAAGTATCTGAAAAAGAAATGTAGTTAATGATGACCACATAGGCCGACTCATGTAGATGTAACATAATAAAATGAAACACACACTTCAGAACTTGCATGATCCCAACATCTTTAAATCACAACAATTATTGATTAAGGAAAATTAATTTATAATGAGTAACCAATTACTTGGTAGATAACACATAGACAGTATTTTTTGTTTTGTTTCTGTACGTACAATATGAGAACCACTGTCGCGCCTCTACTTTTCCAAACACTTGGCACCTGTGCGAATTAGCATTAATAAATCCACTCATAATTTTGTTTATGTTCGTAGCTTCAAGTAATTCTCGGTAACTGGTGATAACACACATATGATTCAAGCGTTTTTGTGTCATGGTTGACCGAAGGTACATTTTTATTCTGCGTAGTATTGAAAACGACCGTTCAGCTGTAGAATATGTAGCTGGAACCACCAGTAGCAATCTTAGGAGAACATGTAATTGGGGAAATAGGTTCATTGTTTCTGGATGCATTTGTTTGAAACCATTAACATAGTCTTGTACACTTTTTTGGAGTTTGAATCAACTGTGGGATAAATTCCTTTTCTTGTTTAAGCTTAGCCACATCAATTCCACATTCAGATATTGTTTGTCAAGATTGGCTCATCCAATGATCCAGGAGCCAAGTGGAGGTATTTCTCAAATCCAGGCTGCTCACACCTATCTTCTATCTCATTAATAATATTATCTAGAAACCCATAGTACATTTTTCTGTAGTATTGTTTGACTGACTCAAACTTGTGATCAGCAGCCAGATTTTGGGCGTGCTCTGACCTCTTTGGAAGTGTTCTCGTTCTTGACAGTGTGGGTTTTGAAAGATCCATTTCTTTAATCTTTTGTTCATCCTCATCCCAAACACCATCAAATGCAATATCCAATCTCTTACTTTCTAGACACTGTATTGCTACATTGTAAGCTTCCTTAGCACCAGCAACTATCTGGGTTTTACTTTGCAAAGTGTTACTAAGGTTCTGAGTCGATGAAAACACCACTTGGATTATCTTAATGTCAAAAAAAGACATTTCCTTGCGAAATTCGATTTAGAAAACCCCTTGCTTTAGGGCCATTATAACTACGATCATAAGCTAAGGTGTCTAGAAAATCCAGCACAGCTGGATACAATTTAAAAACACCTGACAAGGGTGCTTCTCGCACAGTCCAACGAGTTGGGCAGAGTGGTCGTGGGCCAGAACTAGTCAAATTGGGACCTGTTGCGATTTAAAAAAACACTGCGCGTCGCTTGGGAGAGTCTCTTACAATCACCCCAATGTCATTCACCCACTGCAAACAGTTCCGAATCAAGGGGAATGATTTGAACGAACCTTGTAATGCTACATTGAGAGCATGTGCAGCGCAATGAATATATAATGCTAGAGGTTGCGCAGCTAACATTCTAGATTTAACTCCCATTTTTGCAACAGCCATGTTGGAGCTTCCATCGTAACATTGCCCACGTTATTTATCTAAGTTCACGTCCAGACGAAGCAATGCATCTTTTATCACATTCAACAAGGATTCTCCAGTCATTGATGCTGTTTCATATAACCCAATGACAAACTCATCTATATTGAATGTTTCATGATCCACACTTCTAATATGTATTGACACTTGTTCTTTGCCACTTGATTCGTCAATTATTAAGGAAAACTCTCCTCTCGTTTCAATTGTGTCAACAATGTTGCGTAATATTTCATGAGAAGCAATTTTTAGGATTTCATTTTGTATATCACTTGAAGTGAACGATTTTTTATTCTGTGTGAAATTTTCAAGTTCTGGAATGTCATTTTCAGTCAACAAAATAAGTTTACAGAAATTACCTTCATCCCTTATGTTAGCCCGAAAGGCTAGTCCCTGACGTGCTAAAAACAAAGCCGAAGTGATTATTGCTTTCAAAACATTGCAGTTGTTGACCTGATCATACCTGACTTGTGAAATAAGCGAGATTATTGGTGCACCTTTTTTCAGAGCAGTCAACTTCACAACTTATTCTTTGTGACGAGAGGAAGCATCGTGTTTTTTAAACTTGTTAACTGCTTTTTTCCAATTCATATATCCCTCGGAAGTTAGTGAAATGTCGTGATTTGATTCATGGGCAACTAGAGTCATGTTTTGAGCTTTTGTACAGAAAAACCAAAATAGTTTCTCACCCTGCACTTCAAAATGGAGCCAAGGGTAATATGCATACCAATGATGTTGGAAATTGTACTTCCTTCCGCCTTGATACCATGGTTGAATATTGGATGGCTGATGTGGCTTATCGACATACTCAGTATGATCAAATTTGGGCAGTGTGGCAGGATACCTGAGACTGTACCGCCATCACAATGTGTAGTTTGAGAAGGTATGGGCTGGAGGACATCAGAGTCTGCATCATAATGTAGTTTGAAGTTGGAGGACAGACGAGGCAGCATCATGTGTAATTTGAGGCTGGAGGACATCTGAAACTGCATGATTATGTGTGTATTGAGGCTGAAGAACATCTGAGACTGCATCATCATGTGTTGTTTCAGTAATTATGTACTGAGCGCATGTGACAGCACAACCATCACCATGGCTAGTTTCAGAAAGTACAGACTGGACTTCTCAGACTGCTTTAATCTTGTCATGGGTAGTTTCAGGAGGAGGTACAGGCTGAATATTTGAGGCTAGATCTGAGATAAGATGAAAGCAAATAGTTGTGTGCTGCCACAAACTATAAAACCAATTTTATATTTGCCTTACCCTTCCGAATTTACTGCTAAGTTCAAAATTACTGAAGGAATTAATGTGAAAATATTTTTACATAGTATTCAGTTTTAGTTACGGCCAAGGTGAAGTGTTTTAAATCTGACGCTCGCTACAATGTTATAAGCAGTTAAGAAGATGATAATAGAATTTTACTTTTGTTTGTAATGTTTCATTTGCATGTTTTTTTGTTCCAGTGATTACTGCAGCTGTACAGTTGTATGCACGGCGTGAAATCATTAAGCTTGCAGAGACTTTCGCGGAAACTTACTTCCTGTTGGCTAATGCGTTTTCCTCTGTTCATCTTTGAACCTTGTTCTTCCCCGAACTGGCTTTACGCCCCCCACAAATAGGGCCAATCCAGATATTTACTGTATTCTAACACTTTAGTCACTATTATTTTATAGCTGATATTTAGAGACCTGCAAAATTCACGTTATTGTTTGGCATCTGGCTAAAATTCACAGCGCTATATATACTCGAACCGGCGTAGTTTCTTCATTGGCTGCCACATAGATTTGAAGTGACTCTCTTTCTGACTGGACCGCACGTGATTGGACTGCACAATTGTCGCGCGTTCGTTTACTGGCGTAGAGTTACCCAGGGCGTGTCAAACAGATAGAGCTAGTGACTTTTCGCGAAAAAAAAAAAAAAAAAAAAATGAGAACACGGTAGTCTTCAATACTGTAATCATCCAAAAACAGTTTGTCTGTTGCCGTTGGTTGCTGTCTGCTTGAGAAGGCGTTTTCATATTTGAACGGGCCAATCAGAATTCGACTACGTCGGCACGGCTCCTACGAGATTCGTGCGACATGTAACACGTGTCAGAAATGAATTCAGCCAATGAAGATAGGTAAATGAACCTACAGTGTTTTGAAATATAGCTGGTCTTGAAATCTTTTCGCGAAATTTCACTACCCCTACTAATAGAGTATGGTACTATGACAAACTTATTACAAAACTACATGTGGTTGAAGTTTAATGTGTCCCCAAGTAATAACGCGAGATTTGCAGGTCTCTACTGATATCGTCCGAGTTTTGCCCAAAAAATTGCGCAATAAAATCACGACATAACCGTAATCGTAAAGCGAACGCCATGTTAAGTATTTTGTAAATCCTTTCGTTTTCATTCTGGTTGCTTTGAGTGACGGCGAGTGACCACAGCTGCTCGCTCACACCTGCAAGAGACGCCACGTTCTCCAGTTCACAAAAGCGCCGGCTGAAAGATGGCTCGACCTTTAGAGGTGGATAGAGCGAGGATTACCGGGCTGTTCGGCGCTTGAAAAGGAGCTTTGAAAGACTTCCTGGCTCGGTTAGTCCCGCCTCGGATTAAGTATACGTACACAGCAACGAGATGACGTGGAAGTTCCTTTATGCGATAGCACTCGGGGCTCTGATCCGCTTTGTGACACTGTGAATGGGCTTTGTTCGCCCACTTTTTCAGAGGGGAAGATGGCACACGAGATCATATTCCTGCCTCTGTGTCTGTGAGTTATGAATTTTCGCGTTATTTTGTGCATCTATGTGTGCATGCGTGCTTTTGTCCGTTTTTTCACTATATTTTATAAACGATTTGGCGAACATTTGATGTGTACCGTACCGGCTAGAGTACTACATAAGCTTATTTATTTTTTTTATCTTCTTTTGGGTGACGTCAATTACTTTGTTTATTTATTAATTTTTATTTTATATAACTGTAAATTGCTTCTTCGTAGTTTAATGATCTGAGCATGAATGTGAAAATTTAATTACACTACTAGTAGTGTAAAATTATTTAAGTTATCAGAATTTAAAATTATTTATTATACATTCTAAACATTTTTCTTTGCATTATCAAATAATTTATCCATTTCTTTTATGTCAGTTGTTTTCTTTTCAATTTTGCTGTAAATATTTGGTTGCGTTTACATCCAGATTCGCGACAGTTTTTCCCTTTTTGTTCGTGACGTCTTTTGATTCAATTTTCTTCCTGTTTCCGAGGTGGTTGGTAAAGATTGATCCTTTATCGCTCATTCAAAAGGTTTTGAATTGCCAAAATTTTTACAGCGATTAATCTTGCAAAATAGCAAAACCATACTAATGGTTAGGGTAGTGTCTATGCGCCCAGGATAGGAAAGTGACCAGGCATGCCTAAGAAGAGGCATCGGTGCACTTTAATTAGTTTTGAAATTATTTAAAAAAATGCGATTGAATACAATTTCGATGCCGTATGACTCCATTAATAACGCCGTACGGATAAATTAATTTCGCACTCATACCTGATATGTCCTCGCCTCATTTACTTTCTAAAATGCGATTTTTTTTATTAAGCTTTTTTTTTCACACTCGGTTATTTTCATTGCATAATGTACTCCGACCAAGAGGCCGCGTGTAGAATGTTAATACTAGCTTTCCCGGGCTAAGTAAATTGTCAAGTTTTGGAACTTTTACAATAGCAAAAGACAAATTATTTGGAAAGATACAGGCGAACTAAGAAAATTACTTTAAAATCTTAAATAAATATTACTTTTTTTAAAGTAATTTTTAATTTTAAAATGTGTGTTGCATTTTCGCGCGCCAACGAGATTGAACTAACATCACACGGTACAGTTTTCATTTTTAAAATTTATTTCAGGTTCTCTTAATTTTATTTTCCCCTAGAACTAAGCAAATATTTTAAGGGTAGCACAGATTATATTTATTTATAAATTTACATATAAATTAAACAAATTACTTTACTACCTAACCTCAATTTCATATTATTAAATCTTGGTTTGAAAATCGTCGTGTGTTTCAATGATTAGTCAGAATTTTAGTATTCGGTAGATGTTGTGAAGTCACCACAGCGCTATTATCTCAATCCAATATGTGGTATGATATTTTCGTCAGATTTCGAGTGAGTTACCTATTTGTTCCTTTGGAGTTGAGTATCTTTGCAATATACGCCTTCGTGTTAGTTGTCTGCCACAGTATTATTAGCGTTTGCAGTCGTGGTGTAAAACATCTATTATCGTCAGTAAATAATTCGCCTGGTACAATGTTTAACGCACGCGGTGCAAATATACTGTTAAAAAAACCCCAGTACAGATTTTGGAATTCTCGGATATATTGTGGTGCCAGTTATTAATATAGATCAACAGAATGCAGATCGTAGCTTTATAAGTACATGACAAAGGTGACCTATGTTCTAATTATAATAGATGTCTCACAATTTTATAGTAGATGGTACAGTACAACAATTTCATGTACTCTGCTGCAACTGTAAACTTTGGCATGGATGTATGTATGGCATCTCGATGTAGATCCCAAATGTAATATTTTATAGTTAAGAAACATAGAGTTTCTTGGTTTTTTTTTGTAGCTATACGTGTTACTGTTGCAGGTACGTACTATTCGAGAAAGTAGATGGCGTCGGAACTGGCTTGGAATATTACTGACAGGAATGAACCTTAAAGAATGGAGAAACATCTGCTCAAATTCATCTTAATGCCAGACATTTGGTGAAATCAGATAAACCGTCCGATTTTATATCGGAATCACTGGGTGAGTCCAAAACAATTCTCATATTTAAATTGTTCGCACTTTCTCCTGTCTCCTAAGGGTTTGGTAAACTCTTTTGTGTAGTTCCACAATTTGGTAGCTGTGAACGTGACTTATTATATGTCGTTTTACTCTATATTCCAGAGGAAATGACTGCCCCTTGCCTTCTGACATTCAGTTAGCTTATGTAAATGATCGTTAAAGGAGTATTTTCTGATAGCGATTTTCATATTTGGCACAGTATAAACTCAGTTTTAATCTGAAAGAAGTTTATAAGACGTCACTTCTGAAAATTGCTATGATAGGCAACACGCCTAAAAACCAAATATACTTTCAGTAGTTGTTATTGTTGCTGGAGAAAACTACTATTAAAACCGTACATTTCACACGTGCGATGTATAAGGATTTCTTTGTAATTGCATTTGAGTATATTTCATATATCATAATACAGTATAGTATTTATAGTAGTATATGGGTAGGTCCAGCACTATCCATTTTTTTTGTCATAAAATCCTCGATTTTTCCACAAATGTCATGCTTTATACCTCCGAAATGTTACAAAATAAAAATTACAGATAAAATCATGCACGAATACTGAACGTAATATTTCTCGCAAACATAAGCAAAATCAACCGATTATGCATCAAATTTAGCAAATTTAAACCAAAAATGAAAGCTAATTCAAGTAAAAAAAGAGATTAAATAATTTAGTTCAAAATTATGCAAATTAAGCTAAAATCAAATGAAAATATTTAAAAGATAATTGATAGATTCAAATTAATAGAATTTATATATATTTTAAGAAAATTCTCTATCATGAATATAGGAGCGCAATTTTCCATTTCTTTTAAGCCTTTAGATGCTATAAAAACTTTTTTATCATTTATTCATTTTAAACTATTTTTATCAAACATATTTACATTACGATCTGGTAATGTAATTTTATACTTACATTCTAGAACACAATTAATTTTTTTACCAATCTTAGATACATACATTCTAAATTCTGTAGCAGCATACCATTTATTAATTTCGAGAACTTGTAGTTTAGTCAATTTATATGAATTGTTCAACTTTTTTTATAAGTGATTCCATTTTGTTTTATTTATAAAGAAAAAATTATTAAAATAAAGAAATTTTGTTTATTTATTTTAATAAATTTTTATCTTTATAAATGAAATGGATTCAATTCTCGAAATGGAAAATAATACCATCTGTAAGCAATGCAACGAGTGTGGTGAAGTACTAAACATTGAATTTTTTCCATTACATAATCACACAATAACTGTAAAAAATGTTCCGCCGAATATGCCAGAAATCATTATGATTTAAATAAAGAGATAGTATTATGCGAACGTGGAAAATATGTACCTAAACTATATCTCAAAAGGAACAAAAATGCTAAATTACACATTGCAAATGAAACTCGTCATAGTGATTATTCAACTAAGACGTGTATATTATGTAACGAGAATAAACCCATCGATTCATTTTATCCTCATAAAGCGACTATAGACAAAATGTAAAAAAATGTTTTAATGAGAAAATAAGACCATAAAATGCTACACCTCACAATGCATTAGTAGATATTCTAAATTAAATTCAACATGTTAATTGTACAACAAAGACATGTACAGCATGTAGTGAGACTTTAGAATTATTTCCTCATCATACAACTACTAAGAATAAACATACAAAAATATGAAAAAATAAAATAAAAAAATAAATAAAATAAAAAATAACGAGAAATATTATCATATGATAATTTCAATATTTAAATATTACTATCAATGATTTAAACATTATTACAATTTAATTTATTTATTTATATTAATTTTATAGTTCTACATCATCTTTATATATTTTTTAACCTTTAATAAAATTTTTCTATATAAATGAAACAATAATAATGGCAACGAACAATCTAGTAGTTTAGTTGAGCGGGAGGAGAGTGCGAGAGCTAAAAATCTTCGCTAAATAATTTAAAATTATATATTTGTATAATTTAAGGAAAGCTGATTTAATCACAACTATTATACCATTTATTAGAAATGAAGAAAAAAAAACAAACTTTATAAATTTACCATTTTCACATCTCAGTGTTAGAGAACTCTATTCAAATGATAGAACTGAATGAAAAAAAAAATATTTCCATTCTCTAGTCAGATATTTGTATCCCCAAAAAAATAAAATTAACCGGAATTAAAAAAATTTTACTTTTTCAAAACCCTAAATTAAAGAAGAAAATAAAAGTTTTGATCAAATATTTCCTGTTGAACAAAAATTCTTAATGAACATGTGGAAAGGAGACCACCCTTTGAAATTCGTGAACGTGAATGTTATTTTAATGATAGATACATTTGGCAAACAAAATACAGCATTCACATAAATAATTTACAAGACAATTCGATAGAAAAAATTAATGCTGTTCGAAATGCAGTTCACGCAGCAATGAGTTCTGTAAGAAAATTAACTGTTTATAGAAATGGTGGTCAAATGAGAATATATGCAAATAATCACAATTTTTGCCATACAATTTCGGCTGCAAGAAATAACCATTTAAACCCCGAAAATTTACGTATTCTAATTGAGAGAATAATTACATCAAATGAACGTGTAGATATAAATGAAACTACTTTCGATATTGATGTTTATAAAATACCCAGGGGTAACGGTGCAAGAGGCAAAAAAATTGTCAATTTAACTTAAGATATAAAAGCAAAACAATGTTTTAATAAAATTAATAATGGTGATAATTTATGTGGGCCTATAGCAATAATTACAGCTTTAGCACACGACAATAATATCATTTTGGATGTATAATTAACGAAAAACGAACTTAAATACATTAGAGAAGGAAAAAAATTCCAAGGCGAATAGGCTCGTGAACTTTGTGTAAGAATGGGTAAAAGTTGTGAAATCGGTTTCAGTTTGGAAGATATTATGGATGCAGAAAATTTTCTGAATATTTAAATTAAAGTTGTTTCAGCTGCACATTTAAATTCCATTATTCATTCTGGTTCAAAAAACCAACGGCTATTTATTTGTACCCACACGATGAACTTTACGATGTAGTTAATAGTATTAAAGCATTTTTCGGTAGTGTTTATTATTGTAAAACATGTTGCAAACCGTACAATAATAAAGATCAACAGGAGTGTGAGAAAAATAATAAAAAGAAATGTAATTTGTGTAAAAAACCACAACACGAAAAAGTTTAGGAAGGTGAAGATCGTATTAGTTAGTATACACTGTAAAAAATGTAATAGATATTGTTTTGGACAGGAATGTTTTACTAATTACGACGATGTGTGTGAAACGGTTTATAAGTGTAGAACTTGTAACGAAATATGCCTAAGAAAAAAAAAACACGAATGTGGTTATACCAAATGTTGGAGGTGTAAGGAAATTGTGAAAACCGATGGACATACATTTTTTATGCAAGAGAAGTCTCAAAAAGGCTTTTTTTTTTGTACAAAAGCTTGTACTTGTAATGGGCGAAACAAGAAAAAAATATGAATTGTTCTTACACTGAAAAATACTACTTTATTGAATACTGGTTCTCAAACACCAAACTTTATATCCGTTCAAAATTTTTTATGGTAACAAAACACATTTTAAAACAAATGATGAGTTTTCGAATGGGTTCTCTCTCATGAAAATAAAGGATGTACACAAAGGATTGCAGACAATTTCAAAGGCTACGATTCATATTTTATTTTAAAATATAGCGTTAGAAACACTATAAAACCTCAAACAATATATCAAGTATAAAAAATTATGTAACTTAAAATATCGAGTCTAAATATAAAAATAATTGATCGCATAAACTTTATTCAAGGAAGTCTTGCAATATTTCCGAAAATATTCGGATTAAAATAGCTTAAAAAATGATTTTTTTCCACACTTTTTCAATAAACCAGGAAATCAAAATTATAACGGAAAAATACCTGCTACAAAATATTACGAAGTCAATACAATGAAACAAGAACAACGAAAATACTTTCTAAAATGGCATGCTGAAAAAAAAAAATATATATATCTTCGATTTCAAAAAGAATTTGTTGAATGCTGTGATTCTGATGTTGACATTTTAAGACATGTTTGTCTTCAATTAAGAGAATATGTTCTAGAAATAGCAAATATATATCCATTCCGCTACATAACAATCGCAGGTGTTTGTATGACTGTTTATAAAACAATTTTTCTTATGAATAATACTATTGCAGTAGTTAAAGATGATAAAAAAGAAATGTTTAGCAATAATTCTATTTCGTGGTTAAATACATTTCCAAATGTTCGACATGCACTTTCCTCCAACTGATAAAACTAGGGGGAATTAAATCGTTTACAATAACAGAATTGAGTTTGATATTCAAATAGGTGATAGTTTATCTTTTCCAAATGATGCTTATGTTTATTAACAATATCGCTTATTAAAAAGAGACGAATTTGGAGATGAGGCAAAATACGCAAAATTAGATAATATTGATGTTTGTGCTAACTTTTTTCCTTTTCAGTTTTTTAGAATATAAATATCAAAACATGGACATATTATTGAGGCTGTTGATAACCCAGGTTTAACTTCAACAATGATGAATACATTGTTAAGATATCCACGTGAGGAAAATTATTCAGAATTTACTTGTGTTGATAATAAATATCATGTAAAATCTGTTCACAGTATTAAACAAATGAAATAACTTAGCAACTAAGATATCTGTTTGGCTTCATTCGTGATAGCAATGAAAATTACTGGAAAGGCGGTTATAGAATTACTTTTATTCGAAATTCATCTGATAACAATTGTTTATATGTTAATGAAACTATGGACGCAAATGGAGCAGTTCAGAAAAGTTATGCTGATCCAGGTAATATTGATATTCAAAAATTATAAATTATCTGGACTATTGTTGAATACGAATCTAACACAGCCATTGCAGTTAAAGAAAAAGCATACAAACATCCAAAAATACCTATTAGTTTTAATTAACGGCAATTTCTAGAAAAAGAAGTTCCTGCTGGAACAACTGTTTTAAATTTTGTTATAACAGATCTATATAATAATTTATATTTTTATATGTCTGATTTTGTAATTGTAGGCTTTCAAACTAATAAAGAAATTCGTGTTGAACAGTATGTACATGGTTCTATGTATGATCACTGTAATGTAAGGAATATTTACATTAAGAATGGAAGAAATGAGATCTTTCCTAAAGAAGATTGGAATCTAGATATTGAAAATGGTCTTTGTGACCCAATAATGTTTATTTCTAATAATAATATTAGAAATTCTAAATCAAAACTAGATACTCGATGTAGAAATAATAAACTTTATTATAAATCAACTGTAAACACTCAAGGTGATATCAATAATTTTTCATTTTGGGGGCGAAGACCATTATTTGTTACTGATTGTTTATATAGAAAACCAACTGTTGTTCATGATAAAACAAACACAAAAACTTGTCTAGATTTGAACAAAGTTGTTGAAGCAGGAATAACTTGCAATGCTATTTTATGTTCTAATTAGTCAAAGAAATCTAACTTCTGATGATTTGAAAGAAAATATTGCTGAAGATATATAATTTTTTTAAATTAATAAATGGAGGATGTAAACGATTTTACAGAAACAACTAAATGTTTCCATAATTTCATTGAAATGTTTATATGTATTATTAAGTTGTTTAGTCTGGTAAAAAATCATTTGATTAAATCTAAATAAATGTTTTCTTTATAAATAAAAATGGCTTCGCTCGGTTTACCATCCAGTTTGACTAACATTTTAAAAGGAGGTCCTAAATAAACTTTCTCAGCGTACACCATAAATATGAAGTCTCCCGAACTCCGAAATATAGTTTTCATATTCTATCGAAATCTACACAAATTACAGTTAATGATTGTAGATAGCGTTTGCAACGAAGATGAGCTTCGAGAAATTGGTGACGAGTTTGAACATATAGAAGATTTTTTTTTTTAAAGGTTAGTAGAGCTTCGAATATAATCAATAAAGAATAATAACCTAATATTTTACTTCATTGTAGCATAAATTGCATAATTTTGGGCTAAATTAACTTAATTTCGGTGTTTGAATTAGGTTGCATTTTTTGGTCTAAATTTGTTTAATTTAATGCGCAATAGGTTGATTTTGCTTATTTTTTTGCGATAAATATTACGATCGGTATTCGTGCATGATTTTATGTGTAATTTTTATTTTGTAGCATTTTGGAGGTATAACGCATGAAATTCGAGACAAAATCGAGGATTTTATGGGGAAAAATGGATTGTGCTGAACCAATTTATACAGCTCCTAGATAATTTTTGTCAAGAAATTATCACCAACATTTCCATTTTTGCTTATTGTTATGATTGCGGTATAATTGATTGCAAATTATTGTGCATCTGGGGGTGAAAGGGTGTCAAGGATTAAGGAAACTCTGTCTTTAAGTTTACTTTTAAAGGAAACCGCCTCAGGAATTGTTACATAAGTAGGTTTTTTATTGCATCAAATAATTGTAATGGCTTAGATATTTATGGTTTAAGATTCAAAAACGTAACACTTTATAAACCGAATTCTTTGTTTTGCAGAGGTTATGTTGAAACACCCATCTAAGTAACATATGTGTCATAAATAATATTTTATCTTAAAAATTACAATAATACTTTTGTGACATTTGTATTTTTTTTCTGGCATAGGCCTACGTAAAGTTGTACTGCTTTCAAAATAGCAAAAAAGTAATTAAGTTTTTACTCAATCACTGGTAATATTACTTACTATCCGTGCCTCCACCACTATATCGTTATCTAGTCTTCAGGCACCGTTAATAAATTCCTTGTTGTGTAAGGTTATAAAATAGTCATTAATTACTTTTAATATTATATTCCCTCTATTAACAAATTTTGAGGAACATTTTTTTTTTACTGAATCGAAACGAAATACACTTTCACCTACAAATACACTTAAATTTGAAGTAACAATACAGGTAATAAAATATTTAGATCTTTAATTAAAAAAATTTATAACTAAAAAAAAAATTATTAAATATATTTATATTCTATACACCGTCTGGTCGTTAAACAATCAATTCCAAAATAATAACTAATAAAAATATGTTCTTATTTTAGTAAGAAAATGGGATTCTGTTAGGGACAATCATCAGAATTTTTTTTCCTATTACTTAAAATAAACGTTTAATTGACATTCTGATTTTGTTTGTCCTATTGATACATTCTGCAATGGATGTAAGGAGTGGGGCATACTGTTAACATGGATTGTATAATCAATGAAAGGTGAGTTAAGGCTATAAAAATATGGAATAGGAAAATGACAAGAGTTAACTTATATACACTAAATGCTTAAGGTAATTAACATAGGATTAATACTGTGTTGTTCAAAAAGTCTTCGTAAGTGAACTTTAAAAGACAAAAATGAGTACTGTGGCTCATCCTTAAAAGACAAACATATGTTGAGGACTTTTATTGTAGACTTTTTTGAGATCTACAATTGTGTGACATTAATTTGGTGTATCACTTATGGTTTAGTCAGCGTAAGTCACCTAAGCGCCCGAAAAGCGGCTAATCTCGACTTGATCAGAAAACGTCGACATTTACCTACTTTCTTAACATGAAATATTGATGTATTATACGCCTTTACCTAAACCTTCCTCAAGAAATTCTCTATACATGTTGTTTCACCGTCGCGGTACATATATAGAGAATTGAGCATAGCTTGAATGATAATTATATTAATTTAAACACTTTTCACATATTTACTTTCCGCAAAATGTTTTGAATTTATGGCGAACGAATTTTATAACTAACCTTACAGAAAGATGTGCACCTTATACTTTTTCCGTTGAACGAAGTGTCTGAGGTAAAACAAATTTTAAACTCATTTTAGTGACTTACGGATTGTGGTGGAGCATAAACTAATTAAATTACACACCAAGATTAATGATAGCTTTCTGAAGATAAGATAAATAAACAATAACTAATCCATAGCCTTTTTATATAACAGTTTGTCTGCCTCTTTTCGTAACACTACTCATTTTATGACTTTCCGTCTGTCTTGTCATGTATAAGACAGAATTTTTCATAGATTATATAGTACGCAATATAGAATGCTATTACTGATATAAGAGATCGTCTTGTTATATTTCCAATTCATAGCAAGTTCAATGCAAGTCTCCTTGGTTTTTCTGTTCTCATACTCTGCCTTTCTTCGGAGAGGCTACACTATATGACAAGCACACCTTAGTGAAAAAAAAAAACCTTCCTCTTTGGTAAAACTAATATTCAAACAAAATGAAACGTTCCATTAAAAAATATTGCACTTTTCATAGTTTCAAGTTAATTAAAAAGTATCTAAATAATCAGTATATATTTCTAATAAGAACGAGGGCGAAAAAAGTGCTTGTAGAGTTACTGATTTTTTTATTAAAGAAATATGGACAGTCAAATTTTGGCGCGATGGCCAATTACTCCAGTAATTACAACGCATTTAGGTTGCAACAGCTTTGATTATCAAACCTTTGCTGTGTTCAACTATAGTCTCTAAAATGTATGTAAAGACGTATACAAATTTTCATAGAATATATGGGTTATTGCCTTACTTAAACCATGTTTCAAGCAAATGGGCATAGTAGAGAAAACTTAATCTCTGGGGAAGGAGACTTTATTCGAGGGTATGATTGCCCTGCATCCAGGGCGAGGTGGTGAGAAATGGATGTAATTTTACCCAACTGGATTACCATCTCCGATATGGGTGAATGTATACATTCCCAGTTCACATCCGTAACATGAAAATCCTCACTAACTTTGAGGCTCAGAAACAGGGAAGCGATAAGGACTACACAGACACGTACATAAAGTGTGCCATCGCTTTTAAGCACACGACTTAGCTGGCGCGGTTGCATGTAGGCCTGCCTATTTAACTTTATAAGAAGCAGCCCTACAATTTTTTTCATTGATGGTTTGTGACAAAGTTCATCACAGTCTCCTGTGGAGTGGAGTGGACAGATTTGGGTAGCTCTTAATATCGAGGTCTTGAGAGCCGATGAGGGTGATTCAGGTGAGTATGGAGCAGCGCCGGAATAAAGAGATGAGGAAAACACTGGAGATACCTGAGAAAACCCGCCGACCAACGTCATCGTCCGGCAAGATTCCCACATTCGAAAATCCTGAGTAGCCCGGTCGAGGATTGAACCCGGATGGCCTTGCAAGGAGGCGAGCAGGCTAACCTCTTAGCCACCGTGGCCCCAATATAGGGTCCTGTGGAAGTTTCGCTTGTGTACGGGTAGTATGTTTTTGGATACAGCAGTCTAAAAAAAACAGGTATCAATAATGTTTGAGGGCTTGAAAATAATATATTTAGCACACGTGATATCTCAAAAGTATTATTGTGTCCTGCTTTCGGGCATGTTTTCTTTTGTTAGGTAAACATATCGTAGGGGGGGGGGAGAGTAATTTATAACACGCTCGAACAAGGTCCAAGCTTCAAGAAGGCCACCTCCCTTATATGGCTCAGCTTCGCCTCCCTAGCAGATATTCTTCGTTTCGTGTCACAATTTATGTTCCACGGCAACTATTAACAATGCTCGATTATAGAAAATTAACTTTTCACGTGGTGTTAAACATTTTTCTGCTCAAATATCACCGTGTGTTGTCTGCTAGTTGTGTAAAGTCAAGAACATATCAATATATGATCAACATGTTTCTGCCTTTTTTCAACCAGCAAACAACACACGGAAATGTTAGACATAAAATGTATTCAACAACTCGCAAAATGTAATTTTTCTGTAATCAAAAATTTTAAATAATTTTTTTCAAACTGGAAAGGAAGAATTTTTGGTATAAAAGGCTAAGCCGAGCTTTAAAGATCATTATTCGTAAAATTTGCGGAATACTGGGCATTTTTGCAAAGCAATTCCCATTGCCCAATTCTCACACTAGGAATTTTTTTAATTCTGTGGGACAGAGAAATCACTTTACAAAGTTGCAGGGCAAATACTATAGGTATTTTACCCGAAAAATTGCCCGTTTATTTTCGTCAACCTAGTTAGGAGCTGAGGCTAAAGTTTCTGGCAGGCTCTGCGGCAGCAATAGAACGTCCGTTGCCACCTTAAGCTGTTCACGATAAAGTGAGCACTTCTGAAATCAACCTTAGAAAAAAAGTATCTGCTTCTACCTGCACATATTTTAATGGGCGCACTGAGTTCCGTGCCGAAAAGTCGAATTAAAAGTGTTAGATAACCATGTGGGACAACTGAAGTTATTTCTTTCGCTTTCTGATTTTTTAATGCACATACGTGTCAAAATGAACAAATTTGAAAAGACATTTACATTTATAATAATTTCGCAGTTTCACTTGACCGACGTATGAATAAATTGACCTGGCCCAGAGCAGTGTTAATCTATGCAAAGAAATAAAATAGAAGTGTCTGTCTGTGATTTTCGAATTCTCAACGTTTAATAATTTTTTCATATAGGATAATTGATTACTAAGCCATATCTAATGTTAATTTTATTCATGTCTGTCTGTCCGACTGGATTTAACGCAAAAGTCACTGAACGTATTGACATGAAATTCATACAGTCTATAGATAATAATCCCCAGACTAACTTAGTCTTTGTTTCATCGTGATATCTCAAACGGTTCCGAAGATATGATGTAGATCAGGGACGTACATAGGTACTGGATTAAGCTTTTCTTAGGATTACGGCATAAACAAGCATTGTTAAGAGTTTCGTCATTTCTCCTTTCTTTTTTGTCTATTGGCTGTCGTCCTTTCTTTCCCAAGAGCCGTAGTGGCCCAGTGTCTAGAGCTATTCTAAGTGGGGCCGTAGTGGATTAGTGGATAGAGCGATCCCAAGTGGGGCCACAGTGACTCAGTAGATAGTACGATTCCAGGTGGGGCCGCAGTGGCTCAGTTGATAGAATGATTCCAAGTGGGTCACATTGGCTTAGTTGATATAACTATATCAAGTGGGACCGCAGTGGCCCAATGGCTGGGTATATAGGTATATACTTCATTCATTCCGCAAAACATGTGCGAAGCGATGACAGGTTGTAATTTAATAACTCCATTAAAACTGAAAGAAGCAATATTACTGTTTTAAACATAAAACCTTGGCATCACGATGGTTGGCTGTATTTTAATAACTTCATAAAACACAAATTTCATGCAAACGAAGTCGCAGGTTCAGGTAGTTTCACATAAGGCGGGAGAATCATCCAACGTGTATATCTTACGCAGGGGTTACGAAAGTGCTCATTTTACCTCGAATAGCCTATAAAACAACACTCTTTAATATTCGGCGACCCAAGCTAGATCCTCGACCTCGTGGACGATTTTATTCTGCGACGCATCGTGCCGTTCGGGTTGCCGGTAGATTGCGAGGGAGGGCCGTTCCACTCGCCGGTAGATTGCGAGGGAGGGCCGTTCCACTCGCCGGTAGATTGCGAGGGAGGACCGTTCCACTCGCCGGTAGATTGCGAGGGAAGGCCGTTCCACTCGCCGCTAGTTTGCGAGGGAGGGCCGTTCCACTCGCCGGTAGATTGCGAGGGAGGGCCGTTCCACTCGCCGGTAGTTTGCGAGGGAGGGCCGTTCCACTCGCCGGTAGATTGCGAGGGAGGGCCGTTCCATTCGCCGGTAGATTGCGAGGAGGGCCGTTCCACTCGCCGGTAGCAGCCGCTCGTTTTTCAAGGAACAGACGGCAAAGCGGGAAAGTTTTTCTCCCCCTCCGCAGCCACCTTCCTGAGCAAGACAAATCGCCCGTCGAGTTAACGAAATCAACTGCAATTTCACTTCGTGTGTGTGACTGTCCATTAACGTGTGTGGCGGCTCTTAGTTAGGCTGGAAAGGCGGTAGGAAATTGCGTTTCGTCCCCTGCAAATTGGCCTTACGTTTTTGTCAATTTCCGTGAGAATAAACTGAACCCCCCCCCCCCCCCACCCCAACCAAAAAACAAACCCTTAGGAGAAAAAAACAAGTATGTTCTTGTAAAGCGTGAAGTTACTTTTCATTTTAGTCATTGCAAGGTTTTCTTCGTGCAATACTGCTGCTGTTAAGGGGAAAACTGTAAGTATCGTTTTTTATTCAAACAAATATGATGCAGTAATTTCATCGGGTGAAAACAAAAACGTGTTGAAACTTAAGAAAAAGTATTATCACCTGTTGAAAACTCCACGGATTTCCAATATTTACAATTACAAGAAAGGATCCTGAATATGTAATTAAACGAAGACGTAAGTAGCATAAATCTTTGAACTGTACATTTGTATAGTTCGTGGAATTCCTCATTAATTTTTTTCTTTTTTAAAATGAAATATATAAATATATTTCATAGTAAGTAAATACGTTATTTACACTGACACTTTAATGAATTAAAGCATTTAGTGCAGTACATTTACAAGCTACATGATGAAGAAATTGAGATAAAGCAATACAAAACATTTCAAACAAAAATGTAATTACGTTTATTAATGTTATTATTTATTCTATTTAACTACCGTAGAGCGAAACTAATCGAAACCTTAACCTGCACTTATTTTTTAATAAATTGTGTAATTAAATACCGCTAATAGTAGATAGATCTGGCCGATTCGGCCATAATGTATTTTAAATAGGACAAAACTGAAACCTGGCTGAGGCGCTAGCGCCAGCCGGCCGCCATGTTGTGACGTCACTCAAACGTCATCTTTTATCTGGTTGACCTTGACCCATGACTTTGTCCTTGTCCCTGTGCCCTTGAGCTTGAATAACCTTGAAATAAAAAAAAATAAAATTTCCTGAAAAGTTATAAAATCTATAATATTGTAAAAAATTTTGAAATTTTTTTTTTATAATAATTTTTTTTTTGAAGATGTACATGTTGGGGGTGAGGAGGGGTTCAGTGGCAGGTGGATCGACGAAGCTCCCGACGAGACCGGCCTTCGTCAGGTCGACCAGTGTCCATCCCATCAGTCGTGTCAGATGTCGGTGACCTCGACCTTTGAGCTTGAAACTGGTGACCTTGACGCGAAAAATTGCTAAGAAATCCTAAAAGAAATACATAAAAAACTTATACATTTTTTATAACATAAAAAATAACAAATTCCAAAAAAATGTTAAAAATATATTTGAAAACTTATAAAAATTATTAAAATTTATTATTAAAATTACATTTCAGGAAATTCCACCACGGCCGACCCTCGTCAATTTTTTTACTGGTTGCTTAATCGGTCAATTACTCACTTCGCTCGTCCCCTTCCACGCCTTGCCATATCTACTTTCCATTTAATGTGCACTGGTAACATGTTTCAACCACTGGAGATATTTTACTATCTACAATAGTGATATCAACCTGTACCGCATGGCAACGAGGTTATATAAATCGTCATATTTAATTTTTTTGGTTTATTTTGAAATGTAATAATTTTTATTAAAAATATTTTTATATACAGCCGGGGGGGGGGGGGGGATGTGGTTATAAAATAAATACAACACAACATATTTTTTTACACAAAATTTACAACATGAATAAATACATATACAAAGTATACTGATTGCAATCTTCGGTGATCGGTACTCTATTTCTGCTTCGGCTACCAAGGAATTGTACTGGGCTGGGAGACGCTACCACTTGATATACGACTGTCCATTACGTCGTTTCAACACCTCTCGACCAAATACACATCTGGAAACGTCGTAGGAAGGATCTCCTCAGCGTAGACACATTCATGGATGGGAACGTTATTCAGATCCCCGAGAAAGTAGGTATTCAGGGCATAGTTGCGTATACGTCGAACACGAAAATGTTCTGTGTTCCAATTCGCCCTGAATCCTTTTTCGATGATGCCTTTCTGTTTGGAGATGTGTACCAGGTTTCCCACCTTGGTTTTAGGCTTGCGTGCGTCCCTCCTATTCACGTCAGTGTACAATGCCCGAAGCAGGGAATCGTCTTTCACGTCTCCGGGCCTCATGCGTGTGGTCGAGTGAACGGTAGAATTGTACTCGCCTACGAGTTTTGAGAGTATATCCAACCACTTGTACAAACTGACGGACAAAATATGCTTAGTGTAGATAAAGTCGACTGTTACAGTAGCTACTGCCAGCATACAAACTTAAGTTGGAAGTTTTTACAAGGTTTCGACGATATAGCATTCGAAGCTAAAAATGGCAATATGTCCGCAATTTTGAGAATAAGTGTGTGATGTGTTTAAACATGCCACTAAATAATCTGCATTAGTACCACTTCTATGCCAAATTTGGTAGTAATAGGTAAATTTTTTTACCGAGACATGACATAACATTATTTCTTCGTATGGCACTATCTTCCAAATGACAGACAGAGGTGGTTATACGTTGGTATATATAATGCTTGTAATAGATATTGCCAGTATACAAAATTTGGTCGAACTTGTTTAAATGTGTGGTAGACAAACCAAATAAATCTTAAATATTCGTAGGGTCACCATTTTGAAAGTAAGTACCTAATATAGTTCAAACACTTAAGTTTACTTGCCCTATCATAGTATTACTTACTTGCCAAATTGGGGGGGGAATTGATTTAATAGTTTTCAATATATAATATAATATTTCGATTTCTTCATTTGGTGCTATTTTCCAAAATGGCCAACCAACAATAATACACATATCAAAATTGAATGCTTACTTGATGCTCTGCCAGCGTACAAAATTTGTTTTACACCGGTTAAATGGTTTCAGAGATATCACCCCAAATATTAAAATAGCCGCCATTTTGGAAGTAAGTACCTGGCGTAATTGAAAATGATATAATTCGAATGTACTTGCTAAGTATTGCATGTTTAGCAAGTTTGGTGAAATTCGGGTGATGCGTTTAAAAATTGAAAAGAGGGGCATACCCACAGTCACACAGTCACACAGGCATACACATACACATACAGACACCTACACACACAAACACACAGACCTGAAAGTGATCTCGTTAATTTTTCTTTTCTTGGGAATGTAGGCTAATATGTGTTTGGCATACCTAAAACTTATCAGTTAACTTCACCTACCACAGTATTACACGTTTGGCATATATTGTAGGAATCGGTAGATTGTTTCCCGAAATATGATATGAAATCTTTGTCAGGCTAGCAAGGCCTGATTGCAAGAAATTAACAGTGGCTACAACTACAATTCTCTGTGCAATGAGTGACGAGCTTCTATGGAACATGGGTCACTCACTGCTGCATCCGAACGTTGTGGGCATCGTAACACAGTGAAATAGACAAATGCGCCTCAAAACTCAGACAAACCTAAACAGCAGTGAAAACTGTGATTCTGCCATGTTCTAATGTCACCCGTACGGCAGGCAACAACATATATAGCTTTCCTCTGCGATAAATATGCTATAGATTGGGTAAATAATTGTATATTTTGAGGATTTCGGAATATTTATAATTACTCATCATTGCTTTATTTTGTGTTCTCATATGACTGTAAAATGTTACAAGCTGTTTATCCAGCGAATATTTCAAAGAAAGCTGCATTCCGATTTCTAAAATAGTGTTTTGAATATATTATTTTAGCACATAATTAATTACTGGCTCGTTTATAAACATACATATTTCTTCCATTCTTAATAGCATATATCAAACTTTTTTTTTACTGACCTTGTAACTGAAGAACTATGACATAGCGTAAGTCTGCCTTCAAATTATTATTGGCCATCTTTTCCTGGAAAAAAAAATGTTCTACACCCCTAAATGTTTTATAGGTAAACTGTCTATGTCAACATTTTTGGCATTGAGGAATATAAAAAATAAAAATATTCTGGAAAATTCGTCAATTCTTATCACTTTTTTGATCGTTATCACTATTATATTTCTAACAGCTGTCCCCCTACTGAAATTGGGCAGATTGCAATTTTTTTTCACAGGAGTCCCAGTGTGTTTTCAAAATTTCGCCGATTTGTTCCACCCCCCCTACCCCCTTCCGAATGACGTGAGTCCAGCACAAGCGAAAAGGGTTGTTACAAGGGACGGTAAAAAATAACTTCGGAAATTCTCTCCGAGTAGAACGTTTTTCTGCTCCACTTCATAACATTTATACTGTTTTTTTGGGGGGGGGGTGGGGGCCTATTGACGCAACTGATTATCTCCGCCCCTTCGCTGCGCATCAAAAAACGCCGAACCAATCAACGCCGATTCCACTTGCACTGCTCGAACCATTGACACGTGAGTCGGCCAGAGATTTTGAGGTGTGCCGGGGAAAAGGGTTGAAGGGGGGGGGGGGGGTGAGCAATAAAAACTAAAAGCCAGGCTCCAGCGATCCGTGGGGTGAAGTGGGCACAGTTTAGCGTGATAACGTGAAGCGGGTCGCGCGAGGGCCCGATCCGAAAACAACAATCACGTGGGGAAAAAAATAAAGGGGAGACCTGGCTCCACAGATGTGATTGAATCTGATGGCGGGTCAAACATTTTGGCGTCGCCGGGAGTTAATTAGTTCGCGTGGGACATCGGCTGCTCCATCGCCATGCCACCCTGATTACCCCCTCAACACCAAAGCTCCAACACTGGAGATACCATTGAATGAATAGTGCAATGAGGGTGAATTACAAGATGGAGATTTTTGGACATTCGGCCATTGCGATTCACATTCCTGTAATGGAAAAACAGTACTGATTACTTTTTGCTGGCGTGGTCTTTTATGGCTTCTGTGTTTGCTGTTGTTTCATGCTGCAAAGGAGTTTCTCCCGTGTTCATTCCTATATTTCCACGACAGAAATCTACATCGCAATGTCGGATGTCCAAAAATCTCCATCTTGTGACTGGAGATACCAGCCAGAGACAAGTTCCAAGTTCCACACTGAGAGGAATTCGAACAAAATATTTGTTTGTATAGGACCCATATATATATATATATATATATATATATATATATATATATATATATATATATATATATATATATATATATATATATAGGAGAGAGAGAGAGAGAGAGAGAGAGAGAGAGAGAGAGAGAGAGAGAGAAGTTGCCCTAATAAAATATATTGTTGAGCAAATCAAATTTGAAAAGCAACAAAATCACTTTTGTGCACCTAAGAAAATATGAGTTTAAGTAACCAACATCTCTGTGTTGGAGCAAACATAATTACACTGTCAACTTATTTGACTGCTTCAGGTTCGAGAATACAGGTCGAGAGTTTGCTTGTATTTGTTGTGACAATTAGGATACTAACCGTGTTTGTTAGTGCATCTATTGATGCTTAACACTCTTATAAGCACATTAATAAAACAATGCAACAAGAAACTGACAAGTAAAGCTGTAAAACATGGAACATTTGTTTACACACGTTGCCCAATATTTGCAGTGTATATGCTTAAAAGCTTTACGGCGTCGTCAGATGTCACGTTAGATGAGATTGCCCCGCCCTCATCGATCAGAGGTAGAGTGGCCGACCTGTAGTCGGGGGATCGCGGGTTCGCGCCTCGGTGCCTCCGACGCCGCAAATTTGCTGTTCCCTTGTAGCACTGGGAATTAGTCAGCGCGCCGGTCTCACTAGAATTTCGTCAATGTCAAATGTCACAACATCAAATAGAAATAAAAAAAAAACTAAGGCGTAGTGCTCGGACGCAGGTTATCTAGGTTCGAAACTCGGCCGAGCTTGTAAAAATTTCTTTATATAGGTCCAAACTGTTTAATGTACATGTAGCCAAACAAATCTGTATTTGCACAAGCATAATCTTACAGTTTTAGGGCAACCAAATGAGAACAACAAAATAATTTGGTTTCAGCAACAAAATATTTCATTGCCCCCTATACAAACAAATAATTTGGTTGCCCCAAAAATATCTTGTTTCATTCAACAAAACCTTTTTCTCAGCGCATGAAGAAGAGCCATCTGTCCGGCGATCTGTCTTACCGCAGCTCGCGCACAGCGGCCGCTCATTAATCGCGGTGAAATATGACTGCAGGGCAGACTACGCCGGTATCCCCATGTGTAAAGGCTGTTCGCGATAAAGTGAGCACTTTTCAAATCAACCTTAGGAAAATGTCACTGCCCCCTGCCTGCATATATTTTAATGGCCGCACTGTGTGATATGCGCCCGGTAAAGTTGGTAACGATGGATGGAAAGTACAGGATGTGTCTTTAAAAAAAAGGCCCCGTAGAACTTGCAATCAGTGTTCCGAGAATAACGACGAACGCAGTGAATTCGTAACAACGTAAGAAGGTGTTCAAAACTGTTACGTCTTGCCGAGCAGAAAATTTCGAAAAAATCTACTTTGAAACAAGTTGTGACAGATTATGTAAATATACGGCTTTCGTGCACCACTGCCCTTAATTCTCTCCGTCTGTCCGTCAAAACCTTGGCATGCTTTAGCTTTGGGCGGACGACCGGAGGAAATTACAGCCTTCTAAACTTGCACGTTTTGTTACTCGTTCACCCCGAGTTATTTACAAGGCAGTGTTTGGTTTAGCTGTATTTTGTATTTATATGTTTGTTTATGTAACGGTATAATGAAATATCTTTCCTAAAGATGGACACTTACGTTTGGAAACACGAGCTCCTTTTGTGCAATAGTAAAAATAATACAATCCTGCTTTGTAAGACATTAAACATTTTTTCATATCGATAAATTTTCGTTACATATGTGTATGTTTGTTTTTCGAGCACTTAGAGGTGAATGGCTGCCACTTTCAGCACCTACTCTAGCTATTTTGTTGTCACACATGACTGTATTTATTCATTCCATCGCTCCGTTACACGCATGTCCCACGGAGCCTCTTTTAAAGGACTCGCCCCGTAGTTCCATATTTTAACGTCGAATAAAATGTATTAGGTAACCATTTGTGATAATTTTAATTATTTCTTACTTTTTTTTTTTTATGCTTTAGTGCGTAAAATTAGAAGATTTATATACAATGTTCGCTTTTCTAGTATTTCACAGTTTCACTTAACCGACGCATGAATAAAGTGATCCGGCCAATGGCCATGTTAATTTTATATAAGGCGGAAGAATACACAACGTACATACAAATAGATCTTAAGCAGGGTTTTCCAAACTGCTCACTTTACCGTGAATAGCCTATAAATCCGCGGCTTTTCATAGCGTTATCCACGTCGTCTGTGCTCGGGGATATAGTCTATTCGCGGTTTCTTCACACGTTTTTGAATCAAACCATTTGAAAAATCACCCCATGTATGACGTGTTTAGTTATTTCCTAAATATGCCTTGTGGGAAAGCATTTGTGTTGGTAGCTCCTAGTAAGAATTAATTTATAATGCAAACTATCATTACAACTCACTGCGCACGAAAGCTGTGCGTCGTCCTTTAATGTAATTCTCTAGACTAGGTTAGGTTTAGTTTGCATATGAGGCGGAGGAATATCGTGGAAGTAGAACTTCAGCAGGGCTTCAGAAAAATGTGAAGCAACAGTGAATGGAATATAGCCTCTTTGTTCGATCCTGGCGATTTGAAATTAAATTTGTTTAATAACAAGCCTTCTGTATAGTCCCCAGAGGTCGGGAGCTGAATTTTTCGCATATTAGGCCTGTAACAGTAGGTCATTGCTACACGCGATGTACCCTAAGGATTATACGATAAATGCCATTTTGTGTTTTATCCATTTCCCGTACGGAAACTGCACAGGAAATCCATAAAAATGCCGTTTTTCAAATGCACTAGTTTCTTGTCTTTTTATATTTTTGAGTACGATAAAAGTACTAAGTTATGGCTGTATGTAATATTTTTTCTACGGCTTCTGAAGAAAGGCCGTATTTCCGGAACACTTATATACTGATATACCCGTATACTCCTAGACACATATGTTACCGACAATATTTTACGGTGAAAATGGCCACAGCTTGGAATTACGATACAATGAGCGGATGATTTGTTCCAGCCAACATAACAGGCGCAGTTGAATAGACTCTACAAAAAGTTTTTTTTATGGATTTCACGTATATATCTTATGTTCTCCACATTAAAAAATATTGTCTACGTGTTACAGTACAGTGTGTGAATAAAGACTGTTGATATTTCTTGTACATAATGAAGGGGAAAGAAGTTAAGAAGTATAAGAAATAAATTTAAACTTTTCTTGGGCCAAATCTATGGTTAGAGAAGATTTTCTCTTTTCCGAGCGATCCATCAAGCGTAATAGCAGACAGCACAACTATACAGAAGAGTATTTCTGGTCGCAAAAAAAAAAAAAAAAAAAAAAAAAAACCTACGAATAAAGAGAGAAACTGAGAAAACAAGAGTCGGCCGCAAGCCCTGAACATTGTTCTGGGAGAAAGGAAGATGTATCCTCTGATGAGATCGATAAAGGGTCTGTAGAGAGTGTGTAAGAAGAAACTATTGAGATGGGCTTTCTTTCAGTTTAGACCAAACTACAATACCTTAAATATTTTAGGACATTTCAAAAGCGTGGACATTAAAATGATACTATGGAAGTTTCGAAGTTATATAAGAATGTTACATAATTACGAGAACAAAATCTAAAAATTTTAAACCACCGTTATCTACTGCATTGATCGTTAAAATATCTAATAAATAATAAAAAGTTACAGGTTTTCATCAAATTATTTATGATAATTTTGTAAGTAGTTCTGTTGCTTTTTGCCAACATATTTGCTGTAAATAAACCCACAAATCAGTTATCTCGCTTATATGATAGAAATAGCCATTTATATTACAAATCAAATCTATTTTCTGAGCAGCCGTATGTTATTATACTGTATGTGACAATTTTATTCCACTGTATTCAAGTGTGTGTTCACTCACTAAACATTTTCGCGGAACCGAACTTTTAAAAAATAATATCAACCATTTTGAGCGTTTATTCCAAATATTACACATGCATGTTTAAAAAGATTAAAAACATAGTATTAAACATGCTTTTTAAAAATTAATTAGCATTGAGTGCGTTTATTCAGCTTGAATTAGGAACATTGACAACTGTGCAGCGTCGCCTCTTCATAAACGTGAGCACACTAAAATTATTCAGATAAAAAGGTCGTTATTTATTCACTTTACTGAGTCCTCTGGGCGGATCAAATGGAACAGGTGACTACTGCCACTTGGATTTATAAATATTTTTCGAAACAGTTATGTGCGTACTTGGAATGAATACTTGACAGGCGAGCCTCGACGGAAACAATATTTCATGGTTGGCTGCATTCGACTAGTACACTAGTCCGAGAAATGTCTGAAATTTTCATTTTTATATAAATATATTTAAGACGATGCAACGTGCAATTTTTTTTCTTTAAAACTTTAAAAGTATCGGGATAACGTTCTGTCACTTGTCGGAACAAATAAAAAAATATTTTTTTTTTAGGATGTTGTTGGCAGCATTTGTTTACGAAACTGAGGATTTTGCGTATAGTCACTCTACAACACGTGGTATCTCCCGTCCTGTAAGGCATTTCCCCTTACTGGACATTGTTATCTGCCTTGTACAGTTTATTTAATTATAGGCCTACATGGTTCATAGTAAACTAAGCACTTTCGAAATATAAATGTAAAATTCTATTGCCCGTAAGATGGCGTATTTTAACGGACATGCTAACGGGACAGTCTCCGCAGTTAGGTAGGTAGCGAAAAAAAACGACAAGTAATCCCAAATAGTTTAACGTCGTATTCAAAGAAAGGTTTTTAAATTTATGGTAACTGAATTTATTTTCAATATTTCCTGCCTGTTTTACGCAGGTTAGAGAAAGAATTCTTATATTATTTATATATGTACATATTTAATGATTCCACAGATATAAATCATTTGCACTTGATTCACGTGTGAATTAAGTTAGAGGGTCTGTGGGAATGATAATTTTCCATACGATGAAAGGATTCAAAATGGGCAGAGCGGTAGATTATATATATATATATATACATATACATAATATTTCAAAAGCGCTCTGTTGACCTGAACCGTCTATAAACACACTTCCTGTCGTGTCCAACTTACAATCTATGGACACTGACTGAAAAGGTTAATATTGACGGAGGCCGTTTGTATAGCTGACGTACGACTAAATGCTTCCAAGTATTTTCAGTTTTCAGTCCAAGTAATAAATACTTTCGTATGGAGTAGGGACCAAAGCTATGTGCAAAACGGTCTGAGAACTTAAAATGATGCAGCTTTACAGACAGAGACGAATTTCAGGTTTCTTCTGTTAAAGGTGCAGTCTAAATCGGAATCAGTGAGAATTTTACTGTTTAAATCGGTTAACAGTACCTGGCCGATTTGACTGTCACTTAAGTGAATTCAAATGATGAATAAGTGAAAAAAATTCCAGTTTTCCTCCACTTATTGAGCCAGTGACATTTTCCACTGATTGAGTAGCCATTTTTTTTTTCACTTTTTATTCAGCGATTTGTTTTTTTGAATGATGGATCAGTTGAACAACGTGTAAAAACGGTAGTTGAACAACTTGTATCAAATTAAATAACCACGCATAAACCAATTTAACCAAAATAAAATAATTTCTAAAATGTGAGTTTCAGTTTTCATATCACCATTTTAGAAGATAGCGTGAGTCTAGAGTCTTTCGTCCCGTTTATACGTCTTTAATTTTGTTTTCACGTTATCATCACATAACTCGGTTTAAAGGTTGTAACTATTTTATATGTGACGAGATGAGTGCACTCATACGTACAATTTGTTTGAACAAAAGAAATAGCACACAATTTAGAACGACATACTTCCATTAAATGAAAGTAATGTGCATATTTAACTCTTCAACTCTTCATTATCAACGACGGCTTTGTAGTTCAGGTGATAAGGTAACGGTTTAAAAGAAAAATGGAGATGGCGTGGGTGTAATCCCTGCCACCCATGAAGTTCCCGTACGTTTTATTAAAATCGCGGTCAATTGCGCAATATTAATAGTAACTATCGATAATATGTTCGTTTCTCGTAATTATTTGGCTAAATTCAATATAAA
Source organism: Dryococelus australis (assembly GCA_029891345.1). NCBI lineage: Eukaryota > Metazoa > Arthropoda > Insecta > Phasmatodea > Phasmatidae > Dryococelus > Dryococelus australis. Next base: position 63,503,163 of record CM057002.1, on the reverse strand, counting down.
CAATATTTTATTCACCGCACGCAGTTGAGCGTCACGTATTCAATCACTGAAATTGATTCACTTCACTTATTCTGTCAGCGAAATTGTTCCACTGAAAAAATCAGTGGTTTTCCACCGATTCGATTAGTCGAATTTCACTGCGAATCAGTGGTTTTACACTGATTCGAATTTCCAGTTTAACGATCCAAAATCTGTGTCCTATGGGTTCAAATCCTGGACACCGTGAGTTTTTTATTATTAAAAAAATTACGGTAAACTTTACAACACAAAAAGTGCATATCGGAAATATGTTTTCCTTATAGTATTGATCTGGCTAAATTCAATAAAAACAACATGTAATTAATTCGCAGCGCGAAGTTGACTGCCACTTTCTCAACCAGTGAAATTGTCTCACTGGAACAACCAGTTGTTTTCCGCCAGTTCTAAGTGGAGTCATTTTCATTGATTCGAGTGGGTGAATTTCACTGCGAATAATTGGTTTTTCACAGATTTCGGTTTAGAGTGAATGGAGTATTTAGGTCATCTTTCAAACATTGTTTGCACTCGTCAAAATATACATTGATATAAACAATTATATCAGATTTAAAACACCTTCTGCGACCAGTCGCTCTTGAATATAACTAATTAGTAACTGATATGAATCAATAAAAATTGTATCTGTTCCTAGAATACTTGTTTTTAATGGAACTAGAAATAGTCGATACGCAGGTTTGTCTATCTCTGGGTCACATCGGCGCCACAGAGCATGTAAAAGATTGGCATTCTCCAGGTCACTACTTGATTATAAATCTACGTCAGTTCGTGGGAATTTACCCACTACAGGCATGCATGTCAACAAACACGCATGTAAATGCAATGTGAGTTACCGCCCCGCGGCCGCGGGAATCGTTCTCACATCGACTGTTGTAATCATTGCCTCGCGAAGGGTATTGCAAAACTTCGTTTTCAAATTAAATTACGGATTCCTGGATATGGAAGAGGATCAGCGTAGTTGGACGCGGTGACATTTTCCATTGATTTCGTCGCGCATGTTTATAAATCACTATGTAAAACCCTATAATTCCGCATCACGAGAACCAGTGTTAAATAAGAGTGGCGTTTCCAAATATTTCGACGAAACAGTTTAATTGCAGCAACAGTTCTTTCAGTGGATGTAGATACTTAATCATTTGTGTACTGTTAATGAACCGATAGTTATAAATTCGAATTATTCCTCTCGTATTAAATTTAAACTTTGGTTTCACGCATATATTTTGAATATGTACCTCCTTTAGGAATCACTGTATAGTACTGTATAAGTCGTGAAATATTTGGAATTCACTGATCGACAGACAGTTCGTCTGTCGGTTGAATTCGTTTATGGTCACATATGCAACACACATACAAGTAAATAACGGCACAAGGTTAAATGGACAATGAAAGGAAGTTAAGAAAAATAAAATGAACTTCAGCCTTATAATTTTATTTAAGAAGTTTCGTAACGGAAAAATGTTTATTCTCTGATTTACCTTGGCAAATTTTTGGATATGTTCGAGTGTTATGGTCTGACTGCAATTATAAAACGTAATTCGCATATTTTTATAGAGTATAAAATAACTGTTTATGTCATGAACAATACATTTACTATAGGCTCCTCACGGTAAAGTGAGCACGTTTTAAGGCCCTTCGAAATTTTTCCCTTCATCCTTTTTCCTATCTTCCTGCTGCTTTTTAATATAAACATTGCAATGTGACGAATAAACACAGTGTATACATTTCACCACCTTCAAAATTTAATCCCTGAGATCGCAATAAATTATATTTTTTAGTGGTTAAAATCTGTTGGGAGGGCTTTAAAAAGTGCTCACTTTACCGTGAACAGCCTATACACAGCAAAAGTAAGCGAAACAGTGCTGTAACAACTACGATGCCACCTGACAGTCACAAGGCAGCTGCATTGTGCTGTCGGACATGTCCTTCACGTTCGCTAACTTAGCAACTGCAGTGGCTAGCTCTGAACGCTCACTAAATAGTGAAAAATTAACTTTCTTGATGTATTTAACTATTCGTATGGATACAGGAGCTGAAGTTTTAAATACATTTCACACGTTCGTTTCTGTTGCTCTATTTTCTTTGCAAGAACATACGGTGGTTATGTAAGGGTGTTTCACAATTCTTGATTTATCTTCAGTATGTAGAGGTTGTATTGACCAGAAAAGTAAGGATTTCCAGAACTCTAAGTTGTATTAAACATCGATCATTGACATTAGCTTAATTTCACTAATTTAAATTAACAACAATTATTTGATTGAGAAAAGGAATGTATGAAAGTGAAATATTTCTTATTACAAGTTTTTACTTCGCAGTCATTAAATCACTTTACAAAATTTTATTAGAATCTCTATATATAACTTACCCAAAAATGTATTTACTTCTCACCACATAACTTTTTGCATAATACCATTTGTATAACACAATAATAATTTCTAATATAGAAAATGAGTTCTTGTATTGTAGTTAATATAATCCAGGAGAATAAACTGACTATATATGCACACATATATATACATCTATATATCTTATATATCTATATATATCTTCATCTATAGCAATTCCCAAATTGTAGACGTAGTTTCAATTACATATATGAAGTATCTAAATTTCATACGTAAAGTGAAGATTATTTAAGTATTATATATACATACATATGTACGATGTAACGAAATTCAGTACTCAAACTACAAAGTGATAATAGAAGAGACGATATTAACAATTTTTTTTTTCTTAAATAACCATAACCATTTATATTACAAACTCCTTTAAACAAGCCATGGTCTGTGAGTGTAATATGAGTGCTGTTACACCACGTAGTATTTCATCGTTCGTTTATAGCGACACAATGTAACATTATGCTACGGTACGTATTCTGTTGCCAGTCCAGGTCTGTAATTTTGCACTTTGACTACATGCGGAGAGGAAGTTTTCCGTCGAGAGCAGAGCGATGGAAGAGTGTACATGACGTTAATCAACAGACGTGCCCTTGGCTGATGCTGCTGCATGCAATGTAAATCAAGATCTGCGAGCGATATACTGAAACGCGTGTGCAAACCATGCGTACTATAATTGCGATTGATGTACCGCTTGCGCAAAATCGGTTCAATCGGTTTGGGGAAGTTTGTCAAATTGGGGTGCTCGTGGCCGTGAGTTATTACCATACTTTCTACCGCACATTACCGATTTACTAATGTTCGTTTTATGTCCGCAGACCCGACACTGACCATCAGCACACGAGGACACGATAAGCACACCCGAATTTGAGAAGGAGGAGGTTTTGGAACATGTCAAGGACAATCCATCAACACGCTCACTACGTGTCTTATGGCGGTTGCATGATGATAACGTGGCTGTTTGAAGGATGTAGCACGACCTACATCTGCATCCGTTTTATCGGCAAGAGGTGCAAGCAGTCCAAAAAAAAAAAAAAAGACTGTCATCTTCGGGTTGAGTTTAGTCAGTGGCACCTCCAAACATGCGCTATAGGGAACTTCGTTTTGGACTGTTTATATAGTTTAAGGCCATTGGTGCATGAAAGCAGTCAATTTATATCATTTTTGTCATAACTTTATTTTACAAAGTGTTTGTCAAAATTTCTGGCTCGACAAGACGTAAATAACAACTTTTAGCACCTTCTTACATGTTATATGCTTACTGGCGCTATTATTCTCGGATAACTGATGGAAGGAAAGAAAGAATTTTGGTTTTCTTATCTGCAATCAATGCTTCGATAATAACGAACATAGCGAATTTGTAACAATGTAAGAAGGTGCTTAAAGTCGTTATTTACTTATTCTGGAACCGAAATTTAGAAAAAAAATCCGCTGTCAAACAAAATATGACAAAAATTACTGCTTTCATGCACCAATGGCCTTAACGACGAAGCATCGTTTACGCGAGATGGAATACAACTGATTCTTGGCAATTCAAACTTATTGAGGCTAAGGCTATCTCAAATGATATAAAAAGCAGGGAAATCAAAACAAAGCTAAGAGGAATGTGTATAGTCGATTCATGGTAACTTGTGATTTGTGTGAAGCCCTATTAAAATTCTACGTTCGAATATTCACCAGCCTCATATTCAGCAAAGATAACTATTTCTGATTAGGCAATACGCACACCTCTATTTCCTCTCTGGTTTTATTCATTTTAATTTTAAATTAAATATTATAATGTATAAATAAAATGTAAGTAAAAATTAAATTCACCAAAAATAAAATACTTAAATGTTAACATTAATATAAAACGTTTGTGATACATGAAATATTGAGGAAATAAACCAATTACTTCACTCATGGGGTGATTTTTCAAACGTATTACTTAAGAAGTGTAAAGAAACTGTTAATTTTATACTAATATACTACTGTGAGTATTAATGAGTACAAAAAAAACAATACAATGTGTACCTGTTATGGGCGAAAAGTACGAGCATTATGAAGTTAAATTTGAAAGTAACTTTTGTTTTAGTAAAACATCGTTTTTTCAGCAGTGAAGTCGCGCCATCAAAACTGGTACAGTCTGTACAAACGTTACTTCGTTCATTCGAAAGTTAAGCGATTAAAACATCAGTAACTTCTACCTGCCCATCACTGTCCATCTAATTTGAAACCTCACAGTGGATATAAAGTAGGTCGGCGGGCGGAGAATTCTAGGAGTTGGATTTTTCGAATACTCGTCAAAGAGACAGGTCGCATCTCCCAGCAGCCTGGAACGACCCTGTTATGGGTAAATGGCCTATTTCACCACAAAAATCACTTCCGAAATACATTATTTTACCAAAAAATCACTTTTCTCACCGAAAAATTTCCAAAAAAATGTAAAAATTTGGAAAGCGGATCGGAAGCTCCTCAAAGCAAGAGCCGAAAGGTCCTCGGACAAGCAAGAGGATTAGAGACTCGCAGTGGAATAAGTCACTTAATCCTCAGAGAAGTAGAGGAATATTCGAGACTCGAGCCAGGTCCAGCGGACCAGGAAGTATCGGCGGACATGGCACCCTCTCCGACCTTTCATGCTTCACCTACCACTTCGACACCCTCCTTCTACCACCACCACCTCTCCCCTGTACTACACCCCTCTTCCACTCGATTTACCCAATCGCCGCTTTCAACCCCTAGCAATTATTATTTAAATGCGTAAAATACAAAAAAAAATTAAATATCTATGAACATATAATATTACCCTGCCCTACTCCTCGTACATCCCCCCACCATCACCAAACCTCCACCCAACCCCCACCCCAGGCCATTTATATAAAAATGGCTAAAACCGTTAAAAAAATTTCTAGAACCTCGGGGAACGTACAGCATTAATATCACTCTCACCCCACCAACTTAACCAACCCCCCTGCCTCAACACCACACTTCCCAGTGATAAAAAATCTTGAAAAATCTGAAACTGAAATTTTTTTTTCTAAAAGACGTTGAGCATAATGTTTACTCCACACTCACCCCAATACCCTAACCAGTCACCCCCATTCTTTCACTGTCGCTATCTCCAACTATAATAATTCGAGAATAATCGCAAAAAATTGAAAATATCGGTTCTAAAAATCGACGAACATATTACATAGACGACTCCGACCACCATTTTGGATGCTGGTGACCTTCACCTTAATCACAATGACTTTGAAAAAATTTATTTAATGGAAAAATCAAAAGAAACTAATAAAAGTTCAGGAAAATATTACACCATTACTCAGACACCCATGTTGAATGCTGGTGACATTGACATTGACCTCAATAACTTTAAAAACAAAAAATAGAGAAAAATTGTAAAAAATCGAAAGAAACTAATAAAAGTTTAGCAACATATTAGATCTCAGACTTCAACACCCTTGTTGGACGCTGCTGATCGTGGCCATGGCCTCTCATGTGGTATAAACAATTCTCGTGCATAGGGATTGCAGATCGAGTGAATGAAACGTCACTCTTGTGAGGGGTCAGTAGTAGTTGTCTGCTTTTAGTGTGAACATGAGTTCATGCTGGGCGAGGTACTTGTATGGAAGAAACTATTGAACTATTGAAGGCATGGTAATGTGATCAAGGAACTAGATAAAATGTCTTATTGAATGGATGCATAAAAATGCTTAAATATCACTCATGAAATATGTTAGTAAGTGTGTATATATATAAACATAGAGAAATAGCTAGGCCAAGTACATACACACGTTGCTAATGTGGAAAGGACGTGAGTTTTATTCATGAAAATGATGCAAGCCAATGATTGTACGAAGTTTTCTGTAGAGCTTAGCTCTATGGATCTTCCTTCTCTCACTGCTGGAAAACTACACGGACAACAGTGTTGCTACTGTAGAAAAGTCTTCAGCAAAAGCTCACATGTTCGTTGACATGAAAAAGGTAAAAATGGGGTGTGGCTTTGTTGGCGACACGGCTGTTTGTTTTCCATGAATACGTCTACGTTGACGTGCTCGGACGCCTCGATGTTTGTTACATTCCCGGCACAGCTTCACTCCATCATATGGGGGTTTATGAGTATCACTGGATTGCTTTTTGAGATGCTCTATCCAACCGTATACGATTTCTGTATTTCTACTTGACTTTTTGACGAGTATAGGCCGATATTGTGTTAACTTTTCCAAATTTTTTTTACATTAAACTTTTACAATTTTACTATAACAACGCTACACTTTTATTTTTATACACGCAATCGATTGATCTTGACCAGATTTGTCTATTGAAACCTAAACGAGCGTCGTAGCTTCTCCTAGTCAATAGATATACTCAGTGAGAGTTATGAGAAGCGGCGAAACGAACTCAGCAGTAGGAATATGCCGGTTTGGCACAAGGGCACCAGGCATCGGATCCGGATTCGGGGGAGCCGCCATCTTGTTACGTGAACCGACAGCCATATTGGATGCTATTGACCTTTTACCCCTGACCCGTGTGGCCTCTGACCTAAACCTTCACCCCGAGGACTTTTGACCTCAAAAAACACTAAAAAACCTTTAAAAAATTCCAAAAAATTCCAAAAAATTTAAATAAATCCTAAAAAAATCCAAATAATTTATTATAAAAAGTTATTTGTAATAATTAAAAAAATTATTTAAAAAATTATTAAAATAATTACTGAAAGGATCCTCAGAACTCACCCATTTTTGTTCTTCCAGAAATGCCTACAGGGATCAACGACTCCAGTCACAGGTATCAGTGACTCCGAGTCAGGTAACAGAGATCAGTACCTCTGACCATTGACATTGACATTTGACCTCTGACCTTGAAAATGCAAAATTTCTTTAAAAATCTAAAATTTAATACCAAAAAATTTAATAAGATTTGTTTAAAAAAATTAAAAATGATTTACAGATATACAGAAAATGTATTATATCCATTAAAAGAATTATAAAGAATTTTAAAAAATGTTAAAAAATATTTTTTTATAAATTATTATTTTAAAAATTTCTTAATTAAAAAGTCTTTAACTCCAGTCGCTATTTTTCCCTTTTTTCCAATGAATATCCTTTTTTGCCGAAAAAAATTTCCCTTTAAAATTAATCAATAATTTACTTATAAACCTTACATTTCCTGAAGTCTCCCCCCACACCACACATTACTCACATCTGTTCGACTCCTAGCAGACGTCTTATTCCCTCGCCTCCACTCCCCTCACATATACTCATTATGCCATCTTGACTTTTTTTGGTTCATTTTTTATATTATACAGGTGGCAGCCATCTTTTTTTATATGTTACTGAAGGCCACCATATTTGTTTTTCGTTCGTCATTTGTTTACATGCTACTGGTGGCAGACATATTTGTTTATATGTTACTGGAGGGTGTCATATTTGCTTTTCGTTCATTTGTTTACATGCTAATGGAGGCAGCCATCTTTGTTTATGTTACTGGAGGACGCCATATTTGTTTTTCATTTGTCTATGCATTACTGGAGGCCATCATCTTGATAGACGACCGCCACCTTGGTAGGTGACGGCCATTACAATTTTCCATTCTATGTTTTTAAAAAATACTTTTTTTTTCGAATAAATGCTATAGCTACATGCATGATGCATGACTGACTACATGCCTACTATATTAAATATTTTTAATTCATATTGCTTTTATTAAAAACTTAGACCAAAAGGAGGATACAACACACAAAAATTAAGAAAAACAAATAATTTTATAATAATAATTTATTATTGCTATTTTGTAAATACATTTTCAGAAGAAAGCACTTCATCACATCATCTGATATAACCCCGATCCTTAAGTGCTCTTATAATTGAAACCACCTCTTTCATGGTAGAGTAATCCCCATGTTGTTGCCTATCAAGCAAATATTTACGTCTGTCTACAAGTTTGTTGGGATCTACGTATCGTCAAAAGCCCATATGTCTCTTTCCAGCTCAAGGCGCACATATATTTGAAATCTGATAGTCATGTCCGTATTAACATGACCATCGTCAACGTGGCATCAATTCGTATCGTCCATGCGAAACAGCACCAACATTGTTTGTGTTGTCGCGAAGCATTTGTTTGGGTATGCGCGACTAAGGCTGACCGAGTTACACACAGTCCACTTTCGCGTGTCGATCCGTGCTAAAGTATTCTGGGATACAAGTTTGTTTCTCGCAGGCAATGTCGGCGAAGACAAATATCGAGTTTCGCTGTGCTTCGTTCGGAGGTACGATGGCTTCGTTATCACTGCACGGAAAATACCCCATGCCTTCCACGGCCTGCAGTAATAGTGGCAGTCGCTGATATTTCGGTTGCTGGAGTGAATTCGAATAAACGTACATGTTCTCGAACCGAAGGCCATTCGGTTCTTCCAGCAGGCTCCGTAGGACGCACGTCTTGCAGCAACCCGATGGCCCCGCGATGATGCACCTCACTGCATTCGGAAATAGGCTTCCATGTCGCGATTCGTGGGAGATAGCTTCATCCTCAGCATGAATGTGTACAGGGTAAAGTAACATCTTGCATGATAATACATATGTTACCACTATTTCCTTGAAGTGTGTGCGGTGCTGATTTTGATTGCGGTGCTGATTTTGATTGCGGTGCTAATTGCAGTGCCGTTTGTGGTGCCGATTACCGCGGTGCTGATTGCGGTGCCAATTGCGGTGCTCATTGTGGTGCATGTGGTGCTGATTGTTGTGCTGATTGCGGTGCTAATTATGGTTCTCATCGTGGTGCTGATTGCGGTGCTGATTGTGGTGCTGATTGCGGTGATGATTGTAGTTGCAGAGAACCAGTGCTACAAATCTTTGAATGTATCTTCAAAATATATATCCGTGTAAACTGTCTCTGGCAGAAATCACACTGCAATGACATTCTTGAAGTGTGAGTAATAGCAGCGCAGCACCAGTCCCCGCAATATGTTGTGGGTATTGTAGTGTGTGGCTGTACGTACGCAATGAAGTCCACGAATGGGAAAACTCTGGATGCTCTACTTATCTACGGCGAGTGTTACAGAAATCCCTAGCAAGCTCTCCAAATGTATGGTGAAAGGTATAATCATCGGACGCCCATCTCACGGCAAACGATTCGAAGAATTTGGACACGTCTTTCGCCACGAGGTGACAGGAATTCCACAACACGAGCGTGACTAAAGACTGCTACGGGCGAGACGTATCACCACTGTGTGTTGGCACATGTCGACGCAAACTCCCACATGAGTACCGGAGAACGTTCCAAGTTCGTAGGAATAAGAAAAACAAGTGTGTTACGGATAATGCGCTATCAGAAATTCCATCCATATTACGTGGCTCTTCATCAGGCATTACATGGAAGTGATTTACAGCTGCGTACTCAGTTTTGTAGGTTTGTTCTGATGCCCGCAAGGGATGTATAGCAATTTTCTGAAGAACATACGATTTACTGATGAAGCGACCTTCGCAAACCATGGGTGCGTTGATGTACGAAATAAGCAGTACCGGGCGACGGAGAATCAACGTTGCGTCCAGCACGTGGAGCACCAACGACAGTGGAAAGTGAACGTGTGGTGTGGAATCGTTGGAGACTATGTCATGGAACCATACTTCATTCAGTGAACAATGACCGGCTGTACGCACGCCCGTTTACTCAGAGAGACCTTACCAGGACTTCTGGAAGACATTCCGCTTGACATGCGTTGTGATATGTGGTATCACTAGAATGGCTGTCCCGCGCACTTTGCTTTAGTGGCGAGGCAAGTGCTAAATGAAACGTCTCTAAACCGGTGGCTAGAGTGTGGTGGTATTGTAAAATGGCCAGCTTGCTCCCCCGACCTCACACCTCTTGATATTTTCCTGTGGGGAACACTGAATGATAGCGTGTACAACATGGTTCCTACGACGCCAGAAGACACGGAGGAACGCATTGTGGCAGGTTGCAGAGGCATTACACCAGAAACACTTCAGACCGCTCGTCGCTCGCTGCCCGTGCGTTTACAGATGTGTATTGCTGTTGATGGTAAACACATCGAGCACATGCCGTGATAAGACCTTATATGAAGGGTTTCAACCATAAATGTGCTATTTTGTACCATGCATGTGGATGCGATTGCATTTCTTCTTATGTTGGCATGTTATATTTTTGTTGTGCATCTGTACGCACTCACAGTTAATGACTAGGAAACAAATCTTCTGAATTGCGTTAATAACTGAATAAAATGTAAGGTATTGATATCAGACTTGCACTCACATTGCCATCCTTCCCTCCACTTCGGTACTCTCCTTTGTGCAATATCTCATTCAAAGCCCCTTGTCCCATTAAGGTAAGCGGTACGCTGCTATAAGGAAGGAAGCTGTCCTACCAGGATGATTCATGGCGCGTGTTACTTGCTTACTTACAACTGTGCGTGCAGGCTCACTGCCTCATGATACCGGCCCACGTAACGTAATCATATTTGCACATTATTTCTTGGCATTTCTACGTCCCTTTCCATTTCATATGCTATATCAATGAATTCTTCTTTGCACGTACTTTCAGATGCCGTTGAAAAAAAAAAGTATGTTTCCAGGGGAAAATCATATGTGGTTTAATTATTTCTGTCCATACTCTTGGTACAAATAGTCACTTTGATGCAAATTAGTTGCCCTAATACGTCATTTCACCCGCATTTCGTGTTCTGGAATCGTTTACGGAAATTTTGTGAGCGTCAACGTTAGGTGGACCATCATGTATATATTATAAAGTTGAGTGCTTAATTATGATTATGACGTACAATATAACTGAAGTTTTTAACTTCACGAAATTTTAAAAGAGTCTAGTATAATAAGTGTTTAATATTTTTAACAAAAATGATAATCTAAGTACATTAGGTACAAAAACAAAATCTGTGTACTACCTAAACATGTAATTAAGCAAGCGGAAATGCATTAGTCTGTATAAGTAGGAGGCTATAGTAAATCCTGATGACTCAGTGATAAACACAACATGTATATACTCCCAGTTTGCTTGTAGGCCATTACTTGGTAGTTTCAAGCAGACAACTTATAATGTTGTTAAGACTTCCCACGTTTAATTAGCTATATGCAGCGCACACCACTCATCACGACTATACGCAGCGAATTGTTTAATTCGATGCGTAACAAGCGCCGCTCAATGTTCTGAAAGTGAACTAAGCGGAAATTGTGAATATTGGGCATAGAGGTCTGTGTTACCAATGGGATGCGTACAAGAGGCTGTGTCAACTCACTGCTGTTCGTTTGGGAACGAATCATGATACGGGATATTTGAGGGTAAAGTCAACACATTGACTTTGTTGCTGTTTTTGCTTCCCTATCACTCAAATGATATTACCACCAGACGAATCCTCCTCCTACACTCATTCCGTCGTATGACACACTCCAACCAATAATCGATTATTTAATCCGAAACGCTCTTCAGATATGGCCTGCGGCTGTGCGGTTTTGCAGCCGACAAAGCTATTTCCACCCGTTCACCAAAATGACGTGAATTGCAACAAGAAGTTACTGAAAATTAGAGCCAATATTATAGAGTGAATAACGGCAAAAACCAAAACAACACCGAAATGCAAGTTAATACACCGCCAAAAACCGAAGTGAAAGTTATACACCGCCTAACGCCGAAATTTCAGTTAAAACACAAAGTAAATGAAATTTTGTCCAAATATATTTTTTCATCTGTGAAACCACGATTATCAATATGTATCCAAAAAAAAATGTATAAACTGTGTGACGATAAGAATAATTTAAGTTTTCAGATGATGGGAAGAAATAAATTAATTTTATGCTGTTGTCATTCAGGCTGAGTGAATAACAGCAGTATATATCTAATACCATGTGGATGAGAAATTATTATTCAATGAGAATAGCATAATTGTAAGAGCAGATATAAAAATAATTTTACTTCCTGTATTGAATGTTTTTTTCTCTATAAAAATATCTAAGCCATTCGTTTAAGACTGTAACAAACAATCCACACTATTTAGGAACCTCAACATAGAAGTTACGAAGAAACGAAACCTTTAAAAAGTTATTTTTTTAACATATGGTATTACTCTGAGTTTCCTTTACTCAAATAAATTTTTTTCTCTTGCTTAAGCAGTTCATAAATGTTATAAAATTTGAATTAATAAAAAAATTTACATTAAAATAACACAGTAGAATTTTGGCTCAAATTATGCACAATTTCAGTTATTACGTTTCAATTTCTAAGAATTTCATAATAAAACCGCTAACATCGAAATCAGGTATTTTTAAAAACGAAATTTGCCTTAAAACAACACCACAGAATCTTGCCCCTACTGATTACCAATGAGACTGCTTTCCTCTACACTGACAGCATTGTCATTATGGATGAAACCAGAAACGTGTGAAACAGTAGGAAAACAATTAAAATACACGAGTGACTTACCCGAGACTCATAACCAGAAGAATTCGTAAAATTAAGCTAGCTTGCAATCTACTGCATCACGGGGATAGGATTCTGAGTATGAACGTCGGATGTTATAAGTGTAATGTTTTTAACGATAGGGCTTACTAATCTGAAATATTTACTCGCCCATCATTTCGAAAATAAGTATCCGAGCCACTAAATGACGTAAGTTTACATAGCCTCTCGTAACGCTACTTGTGTGAAAAATTTGATAGAAATCGGTTTATTGGTCTCCGAGATATGGCATAAAAACATTATTTTCTTTAATGGGGCTATCTAACGAAATTGCTTAAAAAGAGGCTCTGTACACGATGTTTGTAATAGTCACTGTTAGCATAAAGACCCTGATTGAAATTGTTAAATAGATATTCCTAACATATAAAAATTTTCGTATTGCCGCCATTTTTAAAATAATCGTCTGACCCTATTTAAATCATGTAACTTTATATGGTCTTCTGTAGGTGTTCGAAATGTTGTGGAGATTAGTTGAATTACTCAGCAAATATGACAAAACGTTCAGTTTACTCACCTCACACTATTTAGCAAAAAAAAAACATGCAAAGGAGGATCTCTGTAAGAATATCGATTTATTGGTCCTCGAGATATGGCATAAAACCTCCATTGATCACGTGACGATCTTCATATGGAGGGCAAAAGTTTATATATTAGCACAATCGATTATTATCATAGAGACAATATGCAAAGATAAATTTAAATCTTTTACATAGTCTCGTAAATATAGCACACTAAGCTGAAATGTCTGTGTTCGCGCCATTCAGAAAATAGGATACTTACATACATAAAAAATAAAAATTAATATAGCAAACCACAGTACATCTTGTTCGCCAAATTTGAAAAAAGTTTGTTAATTGTTGCCCGAGATAAGGCAAATAAATTATTTTATTTAATGTGGGGCTATCTTACCAAAATGTGGAGAAATTAGGCTTTGCTTAGACAAAATTGATGGATATAATTGATAATGTCAGCATACAGAGTTAATTTATGTGGCCGCCATTAACTGTATGACATACCTAAAACATAGCAGTTAACATTACCTACAGCAGCACTACTTGTCTGCCATATTTGGTAGGAATCTGCTAATTGTTTCCCAAAATATAACATATGAACTTTATTTATTCGTGTGGCACTATCTTACAAAATGGAGGGCGAAAGAGGCTCCATGTAAACACATTTGATGTTTCAGTATACATACTCCCAGCACGCAAAGTTAAATTAGAATTTATTACATGATTTTGAAAATATAGCATACTATGCTTAAATAGCTAGATGTCCACCATTTTGAAAATAAGTTTCTCACATACTTGAAACATATTGTTACATAGCAACTGTTACCAGTGCTACTTACTTGTCAAATTTGGTAGGCATGTGTTATTAATTCATGTAGCGCTATATTACAAAATGACGGACGAAAGTGGTTGTTTTTGGTTTAATATGATGCTTGAAATAAACCTGCTATTTTGAAAAATAAGTGTCTAATTAAGTTAAATTACTTATACTGGACGAAAAAAGATTGAGTAGTTTTCGAGATATAATGTAAAAGCTTTAGTTTGTCATGGGGCACCATCTTTCAAAATTGCGGGCCAACAACAATATCCACCTAAGAATTTAATTCTTGATACTTGCGTTGTAAGAAGAATAAAATTTGGTTGAAATCTGATGAATGGTCTCGGAGATATCACCCTAAATTTAAAATGGCAGCCACTTTGAAACTAAGTGCCCGGAGTGGTCGAAAACTATAAAAGTCAAGTGTCCTTACTTGGTACTGTATGTGTGTCGAGTTTGGTAAAATTCAGATTAGGCGTTCAAAAATTGAGAGACCCACCCACACACACACATCTATACACATACACACACATACACACACACCTATACACACATACACATATAAACATACACACAGACAGGAAAGTGATCTCATAAACGTTTATTTCCTTCGTGAAGTACGCTTAAAGAGAATAATAAATAAAAATTATTTAGCAAAATATTATTTCACAATAATGGTTATCAAAGTTTCTTGTTAAAATAGGTTGACGAAAAACACCATGCGTTAGCAAAAATTATGAGTGTGGAGAGCAATTGAGATCTTTATCCGTAATATTTCTAGTGAAAATATTGTTCTGCACTGACGCTAGTAAAAGAACAAAATGTTCAACATATATTTTTAAGATACTGATACAAATTGCTGCACAATCATATCAATACTATTCAAATGTAATGGTACGTAATTGTATAAATTATAAATCACGAAGTGGTTATCAGTGACGCTTGAGGAAATTTTGATCACAGTTTTAATAATGACTGGGCATGGCCAATACAGAGAAGGATAAAAGTCTTAAATAAATTCGTAAAAGAGGTGTAAATAGCTTCCTTATTATTTTTGTAATATTAATAAATAATCTAATAAATTCTGTCTTTCACAGTGTGCTACAAGTTGCAATGCAACACAATAGGTAATAGTGTCATAAAGCGGCCGACAAATGTTAATGTGGCAATGAAATTAAAACTTGATTGAAGATATTAGCTAAGTTCATTAATGACTATGCAAGGACTGTATTTTAAAGCGATCGCCTTAATGGGTCTACTTTTCGTTTCGGTACACAAATACAACGTACACTGAGAAAAAGGTTTCGTTGAATCAAACAAGATTTGTTTGGTACAACCAAATGATTTGTTTGTATAGGGGCAATGAAATATTTTGTTGCTGAAAGCAAATTATTTTGTTGTTTTCATTTGGTTGTCCCAAACTGTAAGATTTGGTTGGTGCGACTAAAGATTTGTTTGGCTACACGTACATTAAACAGTTTGGGTCAATACAAAAAAATATTACAAGTTCGACCCTGGATCACCTGCGCCCGAGCGCTAAGCCTTAATAATCTCAGCTAATGTGACAACTGACCACGAGGAAAGCTTTTAAATATATATACTACAAATATTGGTCAACGTGTGCAAACAAATATTTCAATTTTTACAGATGTATTGTAAGTTTCTTGTTGCATTATTTTGTTAATGTGTTTATATGATTGTTAAGCATCAATAGATACACTAACAAACATGGCTAATATCCTAATTGTCACAAAAAATACAAACAAACTCTCAAGCTGTATTTTCGAATGAATTCAAATGAGTGGCCAAACAAATATATACAGTTGATACAACAAACTTTTTAGTTGAGAGTCTAAGTTTTTTTTTCGCCCAACACAGAGGTTTAGTTTATTCAGACATTTATTTTGTTAGAGGAACAAAAGTAATTTTGTTGCTTTTCAAATGTTGTTTGCTCAGAAATATATTGGCCCTATACAAAAAATGTTTTGTCCCATTTTCTCTCAGTGATAGAGCTAAAGGATACACTACCATGGGCGCCAAATACCCCACGACACACTAACATACGGCAATGAGCAGAAGTGCAGTCATTCCATCATACAGTTTCTAAATACGGGTGTTCAATTACTCCAATGGTAGAGATTCAGCCGAAAAGTATATGCAATTTAATGAACAAGATAAGCTTACATTAAACCTGCAATTCCTTTATTAGGCCTAAAGAAAACTTAACATTTGTTTGTGATTGTGTTTAAACATTTTGAAACGATTTATGTAGTACGCATTTTGTCCTCAAAGCTGTATAACTGAATCCTAGAAAGGGTTTCCTACTTTCTTTTACTTTGAGTGGGTTTTTGAAGACGTATATAAAACTGCTGCACACAATTCGTTTCTCAGTAGGACGCAGGTGACGCCTAGTTTTTCAGTACGGAAGACAGAAAATTAAAACTCTTCGCTTAGACATATGTGGATATTAGCCATATGTGGATAGGATGCACTATTAAAAAGATAAAGTCACAGTATCGTCAGATTTACTTGATTAAACTAAATCGCTGTAACCACCTATCTGGGCCTCGAAAATGAAATAGGGTACGACTATGGTGTTTTCTTATATTAAACCAATTGCCAGTGGTGTATCGATATCCTTGTTTACATTGTTTGGGCACGTATCTCAATCAAAAGCCTTACATAAATGTACTTTCTCTGTATTATATCGTTTATTGATTTACAAGATGCAGCTTAAAAATATTTCCATGAAGTACAATCACAAATTAAATTTCATTACTCGCTAACGTATTAAGGTAAACTATCTCCTATTTTTGAAAACCAAACAATAATAATTATTAATCAATTTTTTTTTTATCTCACGGCCCATCGCATTATAGAGCAGAATGTTGAATCTATGCTACGCTAGTGAATTAGTTATAAAAAAATGTCAACTTACTCTGTTGTGTTAACCGATTAAAGAAGTTATTATAAGCACGTGTTTGGTTTTGGAAAATAAATTTTATTAACCACGCTCTCGTTTTGTTTGTTTGTCGTATTAAGAACTTCCACGCTACAGTGTACATCACGACGCGTGCCAGCCCAACATTTCCGTTACTCGGTAACCGTGCAGCCCACCAGAGAAGCTTAAGCATACTAATTAGTGTGAAGTGAAGGCTTTAATTTGTTTTCATGTCAAGGTACACTGCTGTAGTTCTGTTTGTATACTTCACGCTATTCCCTTTGCGCGCTCAGGAGTAACAAACACGCGAGACTTACTACCTACCACGGAGGCTCGTACTAGGTAGAGAATCTTCGCCCATTGTTAACGCATAGGTAGCGGGAAGACAGTAAAATTTCGTAATGTAATTAGTCCATTACTTCATTACCTCAGTCCACGTGGTGTTATAACTGTAAATGCTTCGTACAAATAGTTCCACGTAATTTACCTATCCTTCACACGATAGTAATTTATATATTCGGAGTCCTTCAATTAAAGGGGGCCTAAGTGCTAAATCACACAATTTTAGTAACTTTGAAACATATATTTTAATTGCCACATCGCAACAACATTGGGATTATTACAATGTTACAGAAAATCATTTATCCATATAAACATATTCAATAGGTTTACAACTTATTGAAAACATACCTCATGTGTATTACATATAATTTAAAATACGAAACTGAAACAGGGCCCAACTGCCATGTGATGAGACCTTAAAAAGAATCGAAAAGTAATGTGATTATTGCACAGGGTCCAAGCGCCATGTGATGTCAGCTTAAAAAGGGTCGAATCATCGATGTGGTTATTGAATGGTATACTTGCAAGACTGTAACATACACTCACTGAGTTAATCCAAAGTAGAAATATTTGTGTCCTGGCGGCAAATAAAGACTCACACGTTTCTGTTTAGCTTTCTTTGCGTAACTGACGTGAATAACGCGTGCACTCAAGTTCTTGAATATCCGTAGATGCTAGATCGTCTTGTTTTCTGCCTTTCTTCACAATGTTCGTGCTGGTCCAGAGAGTTGAATCACTGAATGAGTTTCGCCAGAACACTTCACCTCGTTTGTATTTTCAGATGTTAATACATTATGTCTGTGAAATCTGCATTTGGTTGTAATGAGAAAGCTATCAGCAGCTTTGTATAAGTCTTTGAAGACAGCTCTCGTCATATTTACGAATTTGTACAAATTCTTAGGTCTGCTGGAAATGAATAACAGTTCTGTGTCGTTCAGTGCAAATAACTTTGTTACTCGTTATTTTTCTCGATCCGTGCAAAATCTCTGTGGCAGGGCAGACAAGTATATCCACTGACTGGGACTGATTTCATCAATACTTCCTTCAGCTACAAAATGTACAAGGGCAGGCATCATAATTTTATTTTGGTTTTGCCGTGTGCAGTTATCTGTCTATACTATGAGCCTACTCTTATTGGTGGGCAGTCGAGTCAACACTTTCAACAGTGAAGATACAATTTAACCCCCCCCCCCCCCCCAACATTCGCTTACTTTTGTCATCACTCCAGCCACACATGTACGCATCGTCCGTGTCACCAACATTAACACACGAGTTGAAACGTGTAAATTGACGGAAATATTACATTTCACAGTGCGTTGAAGACGGCGCATACAATACTTGCTGTATGTATAGGATAAGCATGCATGTGTCACTACTTGGTCGCTGTGATTCGAGTTTATTTTCGTGTAGTGTGGTCATTGTTTTTTCAGCCCTCTTTTGATATGACTCCAATTAAGTTCCACAGTCTGTAATTGGGGATTGGCCTTATTTTGAGCATGCAGAATGTCGCAAAAAAGTTTTGTGGAATCAAACAAGATTTGTTTGGTGCAACTAAATAATTTGTTTTTATAGGGGTAATGAAATATTTAGTTGCTGGAAACAAATTATTTTCTCGTTCTTATTTGGTTTCCCCAAACTGTAAGATTTGGTTGGTGCGACTAAAGATTTGTTCAGCTACACGTACATTAAACAGTTTGGGCCGATATAAAAAAACTCACAGGCTCGACCGAGTTTCGAACTTAGGTCACCCGCGTCCGAGCGCTACACAATTGTAAGTTCAGCTAATGTGTCAACTGGTGACATTAGAAAGCTTTTAAATAGATATACTGCAAATATTGGGCAACGTGTGCAAACAAATATTTCAAGTTTTACAGCTTTACTTGTCAGTTTCTTGTTGCATTGTTTTATTAATGTGTTTAAAGGATTGTTAAATATCAATAAATGCACTAACAAACATGATTACTTTCTTAACTGTAACAAAAGATACAAAAAAAACTGTCAAGCTGTATTTTCGAACTAAGGCAGTGAAATGAGTAGCCAAACGAATATATACAGTTGATTCAACAAACTATTTAGTTGAAGGTCTAATTTTTTTTTTTTTGGCCCAGTACAGATATTTTGTTTCTTCAAACACATATTTTGTTAGACGAAGAAAAGTAATTTTGTTGCTTTTCAAATTTTGTTTGTCCAACAATATTTTTTTAGGGCAACTAAATGTATATTTAGCGCTATACAAAAAATATTTAGTTCGATTTTCTGTCAGTGTACACGTGTCTGTTATTGGCCTTCCAAATATCAAATTTGGAAAATAAGTATGAAACATATCATCATAGCACCTGTAGTCTACTGGTCTTTGAGAATACTTTTCAACAAATGCATGAAAAAGCCAGGACATGTTTAAGTTCGTGCTAAGTGAGTGTTTGGACCTTTTTCTACCATAGTGATTCTCCTCCCTTGGAAATGATGCTATATGTTCACGCAATTGATTTCTGTGTTCATCCTTGAATTTCCTCGGCGCACAATATTTACCCCTATTTAAGGCTATTCACGGTAAAGTGAGCACTTTTGAAAGCCCTCTCATTTGGAATAATAGGCAATAAATATATTTTATTTTAGCCTAAGATGTTGACTTCCGAGTGCGGTGGAATATACACATTGTGGTTACTACTTACATGACAATATTTATCTTAAAAGGCGATTAAAAGATTTAAAAAATGGCTGCAAGGGAAAAGTATACAGGGACTCAAAAGTGCTCACTTAACCGTGAACATTCTATATCAACATAAACAGTTTCCCCTCCTCTTCTTTTTGTCCTTCAGTGCCTGAACATGTTTATGGGATAGAGCTAAAATATCGGAAAATATCTGACGACTAACTGAACATGACTGCTTTTACCATCTGGAACTGTTTAGTGTATCTGGTTATTTGGCGATGACTTTGCGCAGGATCCTCGTACGTACCATGTCGTCTTCATTTCACCATGCCAATTTGCATTAGATCGAGAGTAAAGGTGCTTTGCTGTTCCTTGGAGTATTTATAAAATCAACGAACAGCTCTCCTTTGTGCTCAGCAGACAAACTCCTGCACTCGCCTTTACATTTTTGTGTTTCCTGCGAGGGAAATTGTGCGTGACGCTATTACTAATGAAGACGATATTTGCATAACATGGGAATGTAGTATACGTATTGCAATTATTTTGCCTAACAGATGGCTCATAAATGGTAGCTACGTATTCTTTGCCTAATGCGTACTGTATTACCGTTCTAACATGTGGTTTGGCGAGGAAAATTACGTTTTTGTAGTTCCTATATGATTGTCTACTGTTTTGTAATAGTTTTCATTCTCCAACAATGCTTACCAAACCATTCTTCCCCCTCTTGTGGTACACACTGGTACTAAGACCTTTTAACATTGGCACCCTCAATGCACATAGACCTAGGGCCATCTGTTAACCACATATCGAACCACTACAAACTGAGTTTTGCAAGCAGACACTTTTTTAGCACATTAGGAATTGCATGTAGACCCTTTTACATAACATAGTGGTTTTTCCGAAATTTTGGCACTTAGACCCCTTTTAATTTATGGTATTCATTTGTACAAATTGAAACCTTATGCTCGATATGTATAGAAAATTGTAAGTAGTAGTAACTACAGCATTAATTTTACGGCTTAAGTGTGGACGTTAATATGTAAACACTTCAAAGCAATAATAACGAATTAATGAAAAAGTTTGTGATCTATTTTCTTGATTTCAAAACTTGAACGTAATTTAAAGAAAAATTGTTAAACAAGGTAATGGGTTTGTGTCTCAGTCATGATAATTGCGCCTACAGCATTTTTAGACTGAGAAAATACTAAACAAATAAACGAGATTATTTTCCAATCCCATTTAAAGATATGCTGGTGAAATTAAAAAATGTCATATGACGTGAATTAAACATGTTTGTTTCATGACTAGGTGACAAGCAAGCGGAACTCTGTAGGATAAAAAAAAAATCTATGATAGCATAAAACAGATCAGTGGGTGTTTACAAAGATATGGGTGCATTTTCAGGTAGGGACTGGTACAGATGCTGGGAAACAAATATATAACAAAATTCAAAAGGGCGGGAAGGAAAGTATTGTGTTGAGACATCGCAGAAATAGTTCAGGCCAAGTCAGAACCCTATAGGTAAAGTTGTTAGGGGAGTAAACCGGGCCATGAAAGGGTACAAAAATCGTAGGAAGTGGTATCGTTATAATAGAAACAATGATATTGAGGAGGATAGAGTATATACCAAGTACAAAATTCTAAAGTTTATTGGCTTAGGAATTATAAAAGAAGTTTAAAACTAGCATGCGAAAGAAAGTTGCAAAAGACAGTCGTGTACATGCCATCTAGGAGCCTTATAGCTTATATGGCTTGGAGATACTGCAGAAAATGGGCATGCAAAATGGGCGAGTGAAAGAGGCAAAGAGGGAAAGCCATGATATAAAAATAGAATGTTCAAGTGGGATCTGGAACATCCGATGTATAAATATTACGACTTTACTGTTTCTAGAATGGCAACGGGACAGAGATTATTGATAGGGGAATGATGTAATACCATGAAAAATTAAGGGGAAACTTAAAATGGAGTTTATCATAAGTAAGAAGAACCCGTAAAAATTAGTTTTTTCAAACGAAAAATTTGCATGAACAATATTGATTAACAAGGAGAGATTACAGTCCTCATGTAAATGGAAAAGATGGAGTTGAGTGGTGCGTAGCAAGTATGAATACTATAGTTTTAAAAAACCTTAGCAGTGGCAAATAACACAAGAAATAGTCATGTTGTGGTGAAAGTGAGTGTGAGGAGTGCTAAAGAGCATGCGACCAAGAGGAGCAGAACACACACAAATGTCAAGGCTGTAGCTGAAATGGTTTAGGAAAAACAAAATATTAATATTTTATGGTGGGATAAGAGGTATATCAAAATGAAAATAAGCAATGAAAAGTGAAAATGCCTACACATGCATACATTGACATAATAATGTTCTAACTGTTTAAGAAATAATGTATGTTTGTAGCAGTGTTCAGGTTAACGAGGAAAAGTATATGAAGTAGAAACAATCTATGTATTTTATTTTTACAATAATTTTAATATATATTTTATAAAATGCAATTCGCAAGTACGGCCATTGTGAGGACTTCATGTCAGGAGAGAAATGGCTTTGCAAGACATTTATGAGAAAGTGTAATCCAAAAGGGGTGAAATGTATTTCTAGGCGGAGGTGAGAAAACAAGAGGAATAGCGACACTAACCGATCAAAACTTCATTGACATGGTGCGTTGAGCTTGGGCTATTTTGTGTATTCTGCCAGATGTGGTGATCGTAGCTTCAGTAGCTAGTTCTTAGTTCACCCACTAGATAGCAGGGACGTACACTTGCCGATCTGTATACTCGCTTCATTTCAGTATGTGTTCAAGTTTTGGTGGTGGTTGATTGGCGGGCTCGTGTGCTGTTGCGTGAATAGTGCTCTGACGGTATTGAGCGACAAACATGTGCTACCTGTTAAGGAGAGTTAAGAAAAAGTGTTATGCGCTGGTTAGGTTTGCAGTTAGGTAAGGCGCATAGCTATACAGTATTATTGGTGTTGTGTATCATGATTGTTTACAGCAGCCATTTTCTGTAGATCGTGTCGTCTGCCCAGTACCGGACGCGGAGACAGTTCGCAGTACAGGACAAGGAAATGCATTTAATTACATTCGCGGGTTCGTGATAATACATACGTTATTCCTTTCAGGGCATTTTTAGAAGAATGGCGACGAAAAAATAAAAAGGAAAGTGGGAGGAAGGAAAAATGAAAATCGCTGTTGATAGTGTGTTAGCAGGACAATGAACCATTCGAGAGACTGAGGACAATTTTTAGTGCCCAAAAGTACCTTGGGGGATCGACTTGCAATCT
Source organism: Dryococelus australis (assembly GCA_029891345.1). Classification (NCBI taxonomy): domain Eukaryota; kingdom Metazoa; phylum Arthropoda; class Insecta; order Phasmatodea; family Phasmatidae; genus Dryococelus; species Dryococelus australis. The sequence goes on along the minus strand of CM057002.1, from coordinate 63,479,733 downwards.
TGAAAGGGGGAAACCTGTCACTCTGTTACCTACTATGGGTAAATTTACGAAAACATTTACAGAAGAGATTGAGAGTGAGCTAGTGAATCATTTGAAGGACTTAAAAAATGGCTGAACACATGAAATTTCCCACCAGTTCAACAAAAATAAGAGAAAAACTGGAAACAAATTCAACAGGGAGTTTGTTTAACGGCATCCACAATTTTCTCTCCGTACCGCCGAATCCACTAGTTTTCAGCGTGCTACAGGCTTCAGCAAAACCCAAGTTCACTTGTTTTTCTCTAAATACGAGGAACTATTGAAATAATATTTGTACCCCCAACAGGATTTTCAATTGTGACGAAACAGGAGCTTCTGTTGCCCACGAAAATTCTTTGAAAGTTTTGACCATAAAAGGCAAAAAGCAAGTAAGTAGGCTCACTTCAGGGGAAAGGGGAAGAAAGATCATAATAATGCTGTGCATAAACGCTGCAGGAGATCAATTAATTCCTCCACTTCTCGTATTTCCGAGGAAACGAATGGATCAAACATTGAAAAAGGATGCTCCAGATGGAAGTGTTTTTGATTCTCAGGAAAGTGGATGGATTTCTGCAGCGGGATTTTTGAAGCGGCTAGGAAAATTTGTTGACAGTGTTAAACCCACAAAGGAAAGTCCAGTGCTTCTGACTCTCGATGGGCACAGTACGCACAAGGACTTGAAAGTTACTTTGTTTACAAAGGCGAACACTGTTCACGTGTTAAGCTTGCTTCCCCACACGACCCACAAGCTTCAGCCATTAGATAGTGCCATTATGAGGCCGTTTAAGACTGCATTCAACGCGGCTTGTGGGAACTGGATGCACAAATATGAACGCCTGGTGCTAAAAATCCACGAAAGAGACATCTGCGGCTTGGGTAAAACAGTACTTACCTCAATTTGCAGGATGGATCTGGCCAAGTCAGCTTTTAAGTGTACTGGAATACACCCATTCAAAAGGCACATATTCACAGATATTGATTTTATTCCAAGTAGGATGAGCCAGCACATTCGGGAAAAGAGTTAGAACAAAGAGGCTCAGAATTGTGAAACTCCATCAATACCGAGAGACTTCCGAGCCGTTATTGAAAAAAATATCGCCAGTACCAGAAGGAATAGAGAAAAAAAAAAGCAACCAGAAGTATAAGAGTAGAAACTAGCGAAGTGCTGACATCAACACCATACAAGAGGAGAGAATAAAACAAAACACTTAAGAAAAAACAATAAAAGAAATATAAGCAACAGGAAGGTAAATAATGCTTCAACCATCAAAGAACACGACGGATGTTGAATTTTGGGGACAATTAAAAATAAGAGACATTTTCTACTCAAATCTATTGTTATAAAACCACATTCTTCATCCAACTTTTTGCACAAATCTATTTAAATGTTTCATAAATAATATCTCCACTGACAAAGTTATTTTTAATATTCTTTAAATTAGTATCATATTGTTCAAATATACATAGAAAAATTTGTATAATCTGTTACTAATTACTTAGGTATTTTCAAAAATTTGAGCTAAATAAAATACATATAATTACGATTTATTTACTGATTGTCTAAAATAACATTGTCAAATATAACAAGAAAATCATTTTCACATTGATCTTAAGGAATCATTTCATTATTTCATTAAAAATGTATCCCTATTTTTCTTTTAACTTTTTGGATAACTCAACAAAATCCTTTTGTAACTCTCTCGCTCGCTCTCTCTCTCTCGCTCTCTCTCTCTCCGTATATATATATATATATATATATATATATATATATATATATATATATATAATGTGTGTGTGATAGTGTAAACTTTTTGAGCAAACATACAATTTACTAAAATTTAACCAACCTTACTTATAAATAAAATTTAATATCAAATTAGTTTTCCCATAATTACTCGGATCCACTATTAATGTCCTTATATTGTCAGGCAATAATTCTCCATTTTTTATTTTTACCTTTTTCTTTACATATCAAAACACAGACATCCCAAACAACTTTTTTTTTTTAATAAGATATTTTTTTAGTAAATAAGATAATGTTTTATTTGATAAGATAATATTTAATATTAAATAAGTCAATTTTCCATTTAGTAAGATAATTTTTTCATTTAATAAATTAATTTTTTCATCGATGACTTTTTTCATTTAATAGGACCGATTTTTCATTTAAGGAGATATTTTATTTGTTTAATAAGATTATTTTTTATTCAATAATATTATTTTTCATTTAAAGAGGTACTTTTTTTCATTTAATAAGATCATTTTTACATTTAATCAATAAATTCTTGCCTTTTAATAAGATTTCTTATCTAATAAAATAATTTTTTCATTTAATAATATAATTGTTTTATTAAATACAGAATAATGTATTCGATTTAAGAAATAATAGTGAAATAGTAAGGAAGAAACTTCATTATGACATCATTCACGAAGATAAATTGCTTGCTTTAATTGGTTTTCAAAGAAAATTTGTAATACATAACGTAAAAAATAATACTATAAACTTGATTAATAACAAAATATTTTAAATATATATGTAGAGGGTGATATAGTATCGAATCATTAAAATAAACTATAAATTCAATTGAACCATTTTCAACTAAAACCATTGAACTAACAGCAGACAATGTATAAAATAGAATAAAATTTAAATCTAAGTATGATTTTGACGATCAATTATCTGTTATTCTTGGGTTTGAGAGAAATATGCCTATTAAAAAAGAAATATTTTTATATGTACTAAATTACCACATTATTTTGATACCTATTAAAAAATATAAAGGTTCATTGTAACTTGTCAAATGGCATGTAGATAAAATATGAGGCACATAATCATTTAGAATAACAAATAATTGATAGTTTTCTGCCGAAAACATTGTTTCGATTTAGAGATTCTATTATTTATGGACCCAAATACCCAAGTCTTTATAAAATTAATAGAGAATATTTTAATCATATTGTTTTCGAAATTAGAGATGAAAATGGAAATCTAATTGATTTTGATAGTACTGATATTGATATTATTTTATAAACTAAATATGTTTAAAATAGTACAAATTTTTGAATCCATAAAATGTAGAAATAAAAGATAATAATATATATTAGAAAATATAAAATTATGTATGAAATATATCATACATAAAATTATACATAAATATAAAATAAAATTATATGTAAATAAATTTGTATATATAATATCATATTTTTCAATCAAATTGATATGTTTTTCATAGTCAAAATTCTTTGCCATAAACTTATCAACCTGATTTTTTGTTTTCTTATCTCTTGTAATGTGGTTTTTTATAACCACATTTTTAAAAATCTTTTTGTTCTAATTCATCCATCGATATCATATTCAACTCTAAAGAATTTTCATGATTTAGAGTGAGTCCTTTAATTTTTGTAACTTGTTTTCCCAAAAAGTTTCATAACCATAACTTTTTAGACCAGTTCTTATCCAATTGATACCATAATAATTTTTTCCCAATTCATTCATTGGTCCACTCACCAAGCATACGAATTATTTTAACGGTATTTTCACCATTGACGATGTAAACTACGATATCTGTGTTATAATATACTATATCATTTAATTTATCCATAATTTCATATAATCTTTATCAAACATTTGAATTAGTAAAAGTTGCTATAAATATATTTGTCACAGTGCTAACTGATACATAACTGTCATGGTCTTTATATGTCACTTCTATTATTTTATTTGTTAATTTAAATAACGCAGAGGATAAGTAATGTATTCTCTTTGTAGCAGATTTTTATCTTTGGCCACATTTTCCCATAAAGTGAATTTAAAAAAAATTTGGCAACAGCCTATTTCCTGGGATTTTGTACAATAGTTTCAATTGATAAATCGATATTTTGTTCTTCTTTAATAACACAAATATATTCTCCTTTTGATTTGTATTCGTCCTCCCAAGGACTAGTTTCCAATTTTATTTTCATAAATGTTTTAATGTAATCTCTTAACATAATATTACTTCGTTGTCCGAAATCCCAAACTTCTTGAATTTGAAGTATTTTTGTAACCTTTTCCGATAGCTTTATTTTATTGTATTGTTGTCCATGTTCCATTTATTAATCGTTCTTTATAATTGTGTTTTCATAGTATTTATTTTATCGTCGATGCATTTTAGACATGAAGTAAACAATTGTTCTTCTTGGTTAGTTGGAAGCGCTAGGTGATACAATTCCGTGGTACTAAAACTTTACCTTTAATCAATCCAAACCAATTTTCCTCGTAATTTTAGGTTTAAATTTTTTAATTGGATGGCCAACAGGTTAATAATCGTAAAAATTACTGTTGGACACAAACAACATATATCTATATATGTTAATTTTTTTGCCTGAAGCTTTTAGTTTTGAAGCATTTGTTCTACCCCCAAAAAAATGCATCTCGAGGTTGTAATGGTTCTATTATATATATATATTTTTTTCTAAATTATTTTGCAGAAAATCTGTTTTTTTATGTTGCAAGCCCACATTTTCTTGATTTGTAACCATTTCGCTTTGAAACTGTCGTTCGATTGTTTGTTTTAGTAAGCAAATCATCCATATTTTCAATGGTACATGTATTTATTGTATCTGGAGGATATCAATCTAGAAAATTATCAAAAACACCTGTGATATTGATATATAGTTTTAGTTTGATCTCCATAACCGTCAACTTTGTCTCCACAAATAGCTATTTCTCCACCATTTAAAGCATGACGAACATTACGAAATGTATTTAACCATGAAATTGATTCTTTACTAAACATTTATTTTTTTTCATCTTTAATTACAGCAGTATTTTCCGAAATAAATTTTTATATATAAGTTGCCATACAAACACCCAATAGTGTTATAGCCTATTTTGGAAAGGGTCTATAGTTGCTGTTTCTAAAAACGAATTTCTAAATTCGAGACAACCACGTCGTAAAATATCGACACCAGATTCACAATATTCAGCAATTTCTGTTTTGAAATCGAAAATATAGTTTTCTTCTACTTTTTCAGAATGTCATTTAAAAAATCTTTACGTTGTTCTTGTTTCGTTGTTTTATTAAAAAAGTGTGGAAAATATCATTTTTTTAAGCTCTTGCAAACGAAATGTTTTGGGAAATGATGCATGACTTCCTTGAGTCAAGTTTATACTGTCAATAAATTTGGTATTAAGACTCTATATTTTAAGTTACATAATTTTTGAACCTTGGTAATATAGTTTTAGGTTTTATGCTGTTTCTAACACAATATCGTAAAATAAAATATGAATTGTAACATTTGGAATTATACGCAATAAACGTATATTCTTTGTTTCTTTCAGCCATAACCCATTCACAAAACTCATTTGTTTTAAAATGTCGTTTTTCGACACCATGAAAATCTTGAACTGATATAAAAATTGGTGTGGAATACTGGTATTTTGTCCAGCTTCGTAATAAAAAAAGTAGTATTAATGAGTGTAAGTGCATTGATAATAACGCTCCGGTGTTCGCCTATTACAACAATAACAAGGTTCTATGCATCGTCCGCCCTTTTTCGGTTTATTTCGCATGTTACATTTATGATACTTGGTCTTAACAAATTGCTGGCATTATCAAACATACATTGTTAGATGTTTTACACTTATAGAGCCTTTTACATACTTCATCGTGATTATTAAAACCATCCTGCCCAAAACAATATCTATTACATTTTTGGCAATATATCCTAATACGTTCTGCACCTTCCCAATATTTTTGTTTGGGGTTTTTCGCTCAAATTATATATATTTTTATTTATTCTAGACAACGATGTTTATTATTGTATGGTTTGTCACAATTTTTACAATAACTGTTTACTAAAAACTCTTTCATACTATCAATTACATCAAAATGTTCATTTTGTAAATACAAATAAATAGTTGTTGGTCTTTTTTTCACCAGAATGTATAATTGAATTAAAATGTGCACCTGAAACAACTTTAATTTAAACACTGAGAAACACCTCTGCATTTTACCATTTCCGCAAATTCCTCTTGGAACACTGTAAACTTCGATGTTAAAAACAGTATCGTTTATATCTCAATTTTCGTTGGATGTAATTGTTGTCTCAATTTGATCAGGTAAATTTACGGCATTTTAATTGTGATTTCTAGCGGCCAAAATTGTATGGTGAAAATTCTCATTGTTTACATATATTCTCATTTCATCACAAGTTAAACAATTGATATGTATTCATTAAACTACAAGATCTTGAAAATAATAAACGGTATGATGCTACAAAATTTCAAATTTATAAACCAAAATTTGGAAAATAAATTTAATGCATTCTAGATAGGAAGTAATTATATTAGTAGAGCGCTATGTAAATATGTTTGATAAAAAAAGTTTGAAATTAATAAATAAGAAACAAATTTTTACAGTATATAAATGTTTTAAAATAATGAAAAATGGAAAATTAATGCACGATATAGAATTCTCTTAAAATCTAAATTTATATGTATTGAATCTTTTAAATGTCTTTTTAATCTTTTTTTTTTCATATGTCGCTTTAATTTGCTTTATTAAGCTTGCATATTTAGCTTAAATTTGCTTCTTTTCAATTTTAATTTGCTTAATTTAGCTTGTATATTTAGCTTACTTTGTATAAAATTTTGATTTAAGTAATTTTCTAAAAGTAGCATTGCATAAAAGTAAAAGTGATTTTTCGTACGGCCTTGAAAAAATGTTTTTTTTTTTTTTTTTTTAATTTTTATTTACTATTTCTGGAGCAATTATGAGGTAGATTGTAAGCTTGAAAAACAGATAAAAACAAGGCATAAACTCTGAAAATAAACCTTAAAAATTAAGGAAAAAAGCTTTGAAAATCCATTAATTTTAAGGTAAAAATTGGCTTCTCCTAGATCCACCCGTAGGCTATACTACTTATATTAAGAAATAAAAACCAATATTTGTGTAATATTGAAGTCTTCTCTTCTTAACTCTAAATAAGGCACTGAGGTTTTCGGAGAAATTCTCGCTGTTGATGTTTTACAGCAACGTCTGTTTTTTCCATATGTAGTTCGCTAAACGTGTTTACTAGCGAAGAGATAATGAATGGAGAGATTTCGGATGTCTTGAGAGCCGATGAGGGTCAAGTGAGGCGAGTAGCAGCGCTGAAATGAGAGCGCGGGAGAAAAGGGAGATCCCTGAGAAAACCCGCTAAACAGCGGCATCGCCCGGCACGATTCCCACGTGCGAAAATTCGAGAGCGACCCTATCGGGAATCAAACCCGGGTCGCCTGGGTAAGAGTCGTGTGGTCTGACTACTGTACCACCTAAGAGATGATGAAAATGGAACAAAAGTACATATTTGATAGTTTGGCGTGACGCCTGCAGCCGATAGGTTAGATTTGTAGTGAGGTTTGTATAATATTCACTAGCTCAAAAATTCTTAGCATTGGAAGCTGCATACAAATCCCATTTATAAAGGTTGTTCGCGGAAAACTGAGCAGTATTGAAAGACCTGCTAAGGATCTACTTTACACACATGAAGTACTCCTACACCATAGGTAAAACTAACTGTGCCATCGTGCCTGTTCACTGCGTTTGTGATTCGATCAAATGAAACTGTGGGAATATTAGAAAATTAAATTTTTAACGAAGGTGCTTATTCTTATATATTACATATTTTATACATTTCAGAATGAAAAATAAATCATTTCAGTATTTAGAAATGTTTACCAAACAATTTTAATAAAACGTTAATACAACAAAATATCAGTTAGTATACTTGGAGGTAAAGGCTGTTCACGATAAAGTGAGCACTTTCGAAATCAACCTTAAAAAGAAGTCACTGCTTTTACCTGCATATATTTTTAAGGGCGCACTGAGTGACACGGGCCTATTTTAGTTTGTGACGATGGAGGGAAAGTAGTTCCATATCTTAACGTCGAGTAAAGAGTATTAGACAACAATTTGTGATATTTTCATATATTTCGTTCGATTTCTGATTTTTTTTAATTTCATCGAAGTGTGAAAATGAGCAGAATTGGGAAATAATTTATTTTTTAAAAACTTTTCAGTTTCACTTGACCGACGCATTAATAAAGTGATGCGACCCATGGCACTGTTAATTTTACATAAGGCGGAAAAATACACAACGTGCAAACATGTAGATCTTAAACAGGGCTGTCAGTAGTGCTCAGTTTAACGTGAACAGCCTATAGGGGCCATGAAATTTTTAAAAGTTCGATTTCGAAAGTTGTCAATACACCTTGAATATCATATAACACGTAAACTGACAATACCTATCTAAAGCGCATTCTTTTCCCCAAAATGCAAAAAAAAAAAAAACTGAGTTGCCGTTTTACTGAAATACGAATTTGTATTACGGAATCAGGTAATTTCTTTCAATACTTCGAGGACATTGTCCGGAGACCGTAAGGTCTTTTTCGCTGGGAATAAACTGTAAGTTTATATTCATCGTATTAGTCGTCACACCAAATATGTTAACATGCGGAACAAATGGAAAACAGATTCGCCGTGATCTCAGTGAGCTATCAGGCACACAGAATTAAATAGCTAGTTAATTAACAACCCTATACGTGAAGCTAATCAAGCGGAATGCTGCAGTTTGCACAGAAGCACTTCGGTAACGTGTTATTATTCAAGATCATATCGCGTTTCCCCAAACGGAAATAATATGCTCTCAAATAATTTTGCCTTGGGCTCCCTTAACGTAACACGGCTTATAAATTGTAAGGTTAATGTTGATTATGTTAGGAAAAGTGGCATTGCAGTTTTCCACGAGAAATTTCCTTTCATATTTTGGTGCGGCAGCTTGTTCAAAAGAAATATAATTCTGGATTAGTTTCTCAATCAACGGGACGATGTATTTCTACATTTGTGAAAAGAAATTGTAATAATTTTAAAGAAACTGTACCAGTGGAACATTATTTTCGGCGAAATAATTTTTAACTTTTTTTAAAATTGAAATCAAATTACACACTTAAAATAAAAACTCGTAACCTCTTATGAGACATTCTTGTTTACGATACCACCAAGAAAATAAAATAATAGTCAGCTAGAAATCACTGTATCGGCGATTATTATTGCCTTCATCGGTATCGCTACATTCACTCTTTTGTATTACAGTTTAGGTAGTTAGTAGAGTAGAAATTTTATGTCGCACTATTATAATCATATTCCTCATCATGGGCGTGGTTCTGTTAGGCGTGTCCTATAGGCTAATTAATTACGAGAAAATCTAGAGCGGAATGTTTTTTTTTTGAAGCGTCACCACCTTGGTCTTTTTACTCTGGCCGCTCTGAAGGGAGCGGTAAGCTTGTTTGCATGAGAGAGAGAGAGAGAGAGAGAGAGAGAGAGAGAGAGAGAGAGAGAGAGAGAGAGGAGAGGCAGGGAATGTTAAATGTGAGGGATTTCCCGAGAATGGGCCCCCCAAGCCATTTATTCTTCTTCGCTCGTAATTCTTTCGCACTATTACTCGGAGTTCCTCATGTTTCAGGCGATAGCTCCGCGCGCAGTGTTGGCTAACATGGAGGCCCACGAAAATACCTCGACGGAAGAGGAAGGAATATAATTACGTGATCTACATGAACACCAATGTTAGGAAGATTGCCGCCATGGTTTTTACTACCTCCTATTGATACGTCGTTGTTCTTGATAGTCGTATCATCATCTTATGTGCAAATGAGAGATCCCTGACAGAATTTTGTCATTCAAAATAAGTCTCAAATTTTTTACGAACGGCTGACTTAAATTCGAATATTTCAAGGCCATCATTTGCCAGGTCAATATAATTTCACAATACATCGTTCCGCAAATATCACTTCTGTTAAAATAAGCGTATCTTTAAAAAAAATTGCTATTATGACGGGCCCAAGCTCATTCTGTTTGCTGAAGAAATATGTCCCTAAATACTACACAAAAAAACAGCTTATAAAGTGAATCAATCGTCATGAAATTTCATACGAATCAACACACCATATTTATCACCTTTGCAATCATGAGTTAATTTCCCAATATTTAACGTACCTAAAGCTCGGTCTTACACCAAAAGTTAAAAGCTATATTCATATAAAAATTAATCTTGTGAAAACCAAGATTCTGAAGGAGAGATAATGAAGCCGTGTATGTTTAATTACTTCCCATATGTTTTATAAAATAATTATTTTATGGCATATATATTTAGGGAAAATAACTAGAAGAGCTTTTCACCAATTCTTCGGGGAATACCTATTAAACTATACCTTATACACATTTTATGATAAATTTCTGTTTTCTTCAAAACTACCCTATAATTTCTAACTAAATATTATATATATACTGATAAACACATACAATAACATTGAAACACATCTAGCTGTAATCGTTATTTGGTTGTAAGAAGTTGATGTATGATTCGTGTTTGTTTTAAAACAACTAATATTTAAGTCGTTAACTTGTTTTCTTTTTTCAACTTGTGAACAAATTTTGCGTTCAGATTTGCTTACAGAACGAGAAAGTTGTCGATAAATGGACCGCGGCAGTCATATACTCAGACGTTACATAGGTTAAATTTTTACAAAAACTCTGTAAGAAGTAACTTTAATGTAGATTTTGATGATAGTACACTGCAAGTCTTCGGTGGTATAGTGATCAGAACATCACATCACTTAGCAAGTAGCTGTTTTATATTTCGCCACACATATGTCCTTTGGATTAAGACGTAAGGAGGATTAGTTTGTCAGTAAGCCGGCGTAATATTTTCATCTGCCTTTTACATTTACCTGCATGATATCATATTCTTTTATTTGAATACGTTCGAAACTCGTATTGCTGCCGCCTTAATTATCGTTGCAATCGTTATTTATAATACTTATTCTGGTAGAACACTAAGGTAGTTCAGCTCACGCCTATCTTTAAGCGTGTGTATGTATAAACACGTGTATATACATAAATATATGCGATAAAATCCATTACAGAACTTGCTGGTAAATGTTTACTTATTACGTAATATGCTATATTTGGTGCAGTGGCGTGTGGTGAACTGTTGCAAGGTAAGCTAGCGTTTGCTCTGTTCTGTATCCTGTTGCTTGCTTGTTTATACACACTTCCACCATTAAAACGTAGTTTGGCAGGCGACGCCACAGGACACGTGTAATGTGTCCCTTGCTGCTCGCTTGTGCGTGGTCGGAATACATTCTGTTTCCCTAGGCTGTACGGTGGTTACTGGCTCCTGCTGCGTGCTCCGAGAATGTACAGACTGAGCAAGCACCAGCTTACCTTGCAACAGTTCATCACACGCCGTGGTTCTGGTGCACTGACAAACGATTAAGTAGCGACTTATTTTGGGTTCGAGAAGAACACGCTACCAATTAATGCTCTGTGTTAAAAGTGGGGTATAACAACTAAGTCATCAAATGTTATGATTTCAAAAACATTTGAAATGATGCTTGACAGTCCAGTTAGAAAAAATATTTATACGAATGTTAAAGGCGAATTGGGTTACTGAGATTTGACATATACAAATAATTATCATTCCAGTTCAATCAATTCAAGTTTACTATATATCAATCAGATAAATAAAAGTAATAGTGCCCCTTAAAAGCAAAATTTCCTTGCAATATTTACCAATCTGCCACTAGTAAAATTCATAAAAATTAATTCCAGCCGTAGTTTAAAATTGCAATACTTTCATATTAAAATTAGTGTCATACTTTCCCATAATTCATCCGTGAGAAACTATAGCCTAAGCAAAGTGAATGAACATCAGTACTCCACCACGCTGCCTAATTAGCATAATCGCGACGTCTATTCAGAGGACGATTAGCTGGATGCTCCGAAATGGAATAGCGCCCACGTGAAATGTCGCCAAAATGAAACTGTTCGGGAGTGAACGTCATTCGAGTATTCTGATTTACTTGCCTTCCCTCCGCCTTGCCTGACAACTCACTCTAAAGAATCCGTCGAGACGCCGCCAATTAGTTTTATTCAAATTAGGTTCTCTCCAGATTAAAGTGCTCTCTCTTATTGCCTCTCGCGTCTTGTAGGATTTGCGGTCAGCAGTGGTTCAAGTCACAATGACTGAGTCACAGAAACAGAGTTTTACAGAATTTTGCTTTCGTTACAACGTGATAAAGAGGGGCAACTACATGCGAAACGTAGCTTACCAGACTACTAATTGCGCCTATAAACGTAACGATTAAGCATTTCTAAGGAATTATCATTCTGATCTCTTCACTGAGAGAACTACGACAAAAAAAAATTAATTTTGCCAACTTCAAGATAATATGTTACGTAGAACAGAAAGGGAATAGTAACCCTGCCAAGTAAGTTACTTTGCACCTTAAGAGAAGAAAAAAACTTAATTTCCAGATAATGTTTTGTATAACTTATTTCTTATGGTCACAAAACATTATTGACCAAAAATGTTGCAAGGTAAATGCCCTTGAAAACTTTATACAATATCAAATCCTCGCTCCACATTGAGCATGTATACTGATTAATATAAAACATTTTCCCTGTGGAGCATGCAATTACAAATACTTTCTTCTCGTGTAAGCTGGTAAAAACGTAGTTTTTGGATGGAGGAATACTTCAGCGCCATACATTAATTAAAACGTCAGTAGTTGCACGGTGTAGTCAGCTGATTGTGGTTGTTCGCTAATCAAACCAAAACTAAAGCTGTGAAACATAAGTAAGTTTAACAAAAACACACACAAAAGCCTTATTACTAATTGTGTGATATTTTGGTCTTCTTTTGGCCATCTAGACATAAATTCTTGTATAACTACGATAAGCACAAGATTGATTATCATGCGTTTCTTTTAAAGCAAAATATTTAATAACTTTCTTATGTTTTAATGTTTGGCGTAAATATGTACGTCGTACAGCAGAACATGTGAATGCCTTGTTTTCCCTATACAACGTATTCGGAAACTACCTGTCGAAATTAAAACCACAGCATCTGTGGGCGAATGGAAACCAGAAATTCTAGTCACAAAATGTTCGGAAAGGCCATTTAGTATGTTTAAATTGAAGTTGAATTTCGGCAAACGACGCCAGGTGTCCGCAGGCAAATGTACCTTCATGCACAAGTTGCATGACACGAAGGCGAACGGTGGTGATGCGACATGCGGCTAGCGCCTGTACATAGGCAACCATGTACTACGCAAGCTCACCTGTCACTGCGCGGACGCCTGTCAGTGGGACAATGGCAACCCGTTCGACAAATAAGCGGCGCGGAGTGCCGCGTGCAGCACCGCCCGTGAATCAGCTCGCCTTCTTGTTATGCAACTAGTTAAGCACGCAGGTAAATACGGCTGCGGACCGCTGACGTAGTTTGCCGAAATTCAACTTCTATTTAAACATATAAAATGGCCTTTCCGAACATTTTGTCACTAGAGTTTCTTGTTTCTGTTTACCCACAGATGTTGTGGTTTGATTTTCGACAGGTAATTTCCAAACGCGTTGTTTAAGCAGAGCCGGTACTCATATCATATTCAAAAAATTAATAGTACTCGCAATCCGAAACTTAAATAAATGCACTGTTTATTGGGGGGAAAAAAATCTTCGTAATTTTTTTAATGTACCACAAAAGTTATACATATAAGATTTGATTTGCATTTGTACCCATGACAACTACGGATCGTCTGTCATTTGCGAGTTGTTTTGCCTGTAATTTATATTTTTCTGTTATTACATTGGGTAACGTGTGGGTATTACCTAATTAACTCTTTGTTTTCTTCTGCTATAGAGACTTTTTTTGTTGTGCCCATGGGTATAAAAAATATTATTATATATTTTTTCCCCATAAACTGTTCAACTTATAGGCATTACCTGTAACTGCGTTTTCCTCGGGTAGTAATTTTTTTAGGCCACATGCATGTCTTTTGCCAAATGGCGTAACAAATTAGAAATTGTGCTTAGTTCGTAATGTACAGATAAAATAAAATATTTGTAGAAAATTTAACGAGAGCAACTGAAAGCTCTTGTCTTAATTCATTTTAACGTATGCTCGGAAAAAGTTTGTTTACGAAAATTCAGAAGGACCTGCAAATAACTATTTGCAATAGTTTCCTTATATTCAGCAATTTTATTAAAATGTTAATTCCTTGTTCGAATTTATAGACTTCTTGAAGTAAAATAGCTCTTGGAATCTTCTTTCATTGTAAATAATTTCATTTGTGTACGTAAGTTTATATATTGTTTATAAAGTTATAACTGTTAAACGGTAATTTTTAGATGTATTTAAGCAAAAACAAGAGCACATTTTATATTCAAATAAGTTAGGATGTTCACGGTTAATCGATCACTGTTGATGCCAACCTTTGAAAAATGTAACTACTTCTACTTGCTTATATGTTAACAGGAACACTGACTGACCAGAACCAAGTTAAGTTGGTGACGTCTGATGGAGAGAGTAGGTCCGTATCTTAACGTTGAATTAATAGTGTTAGGTAAACATTTCTGATTGCAGAAATTAATTTTATGGCTCTTTTTGTTTTAATTGATATAGGTGTCAAAATTATAAAATTTTGCAAAATATTTAATTTTCCAATGATTCTACAGTTTCCCATGACCGACGTGTGAATAAACTGATAAGTGCCATGGCCAAGTTAATTGTTCATATGGCGGAAGGATACAAAATAAGGAAAAGTATATGTCAAGCAGGGCTTTTAAAAGTCCTTGATTTACATTGAACAACCCTTACGGAGTTTGTAACACAGAGATAATAGCTGATTTTCCAAAGCGCTGTACTGCAGAAGATTTAAGCTAGATATAAAATTACTGGGAAGATATACCGTACATTCAATCCTTCTACAGACTTTACATGAACAAAATGGCAAGTGTCACCTCTTAGAGTCCTGTAGACCTAAATTGCACGACGAGAATATTACACGTCAACTCAGAGCCTGGTACATAGTGGCAACGATGCACTTTATGAGCATGGCAGTGTCGTCCTTACAGCTCCCGCGCTTCTGAACCTCAAAGGCAGAAATTAGCTCCAGCTAGGTGGGGACCTTAATTAATATTGGGTGGTTCTAAAACTTTTTGTCAATTCAGTATCTTTACCTTTCGTGGATGACACCTTACTGAAGACGACCACCGAAGATACAAACTGAGTATCGATAACGACTCTAGTTTTAAATACATAATATGAAAACTGCAATACGTCGCTTGACATACGAAATGTTTCTCTGCCAGCACAGCCTCCTGTTTCACAAAATTTAATTTCCTTAATGAGAAATAATTCCGACCCTTACTGTCTTTAAACGCATCCCTTAATCATCCTGTGGATACTTCGTGCTTGCAAGAAGAGACTAATTGGAAGTATTCTTTTCCCGAGGTCGCGTCTAATGATTATCAAGAAGATCGCCAACAGGGCTTTGTTAGGGAAGATAGAAATCGGTGACTGCTTTCTCTGCGAAGGAGTATGATAACGATGGAAAATTAACGGACTTAAAGTCCTATTGCAAAGGATAACGTCAAAAAAAACCCTGTTGAATTTTCGCAGAGTACTAAACAATATAGTTAAATAAATTCCAAGCAGATCTAAAATATTTTACATACAGCCTAGTATCTTTATAAATTACATAATTAACAGCCAACACATTCATTTATTTTAAATCATCGCTTATTCTTATTGGAACGAAAAGCAGATATTTTAAAAGAATCACTAGAAATGTACCATTATATTGTTGAATGTGTACTTTTATTGTAATAATTCATTATTTCATAACCAGATTAATCATTTCAGTTTTAAAGTGATCCTATTGGCCACTATCAAGAACTGATAGACTAATGATAATGACGTTTTGGAAAATGCGATGTACATTTTCTTAACAAATTTTAGTGAGCAAACCGCACAATTTTTTGCATATGTATTTCATGTAGGGACCAATAGATACTTCAATTGTCATTATTTACGTACTATTTCTGAAGTAGGGTTCAGTGGGTAGGGATATTGCAACTTCCCTTAGAACCTTATCCATTTTGAATATGTCGTAGGTGGAAGCAGCTTTCAATTTATTTATTTCGCTTACTTATTAAACTTGTACAATTTTTTGTGTAAGAACAACGGCAACGAAACTGCAACTTACTAAATTCGTAAACCAAATTTAGAAGTCCCGATTCCTTATTTTTTCTTGATAAGCAGATTTTTTATGTGTAAGACGTGTGTATGCGTATCACTGATCTCGTAAAAGACTTAATATTTTCACATTCAATCAATTCGCAGTTCGTTATCTCGTTTATTGCAAAGAGTAAATTTTGAGGGAGACGTCTCACGTACTTCATATGGCTAATGGGACACAGTTAACGTTACAAATGTCACACGGGACTTTGTCGTAACTGCGATGTCTATAGAGCTTGCAGCTTAGCGCCATACGCGTAGGGTAATAATAACAATATAATGCAGGAAAATAGGGCGGACTTCACAAAATATTCACATTTACTTATATTGGTTACTGTAAACTTTTCTGATATTTAAAACCTCGAGTATATGACAGATGCACTAATAGAAGTGGGCTCATTTAACTCCGTTGGGGCCACGGTGGCTGAACGGTTAGCCTGCTCGCCTCCCACTAAGGAAAAACCGGGTTCAATCCCCGGCCGGGTTACTTCGGATTTTCGCATGTGGGAATCGTGCTGGACGATACCGTTGGTCGGGAAGTTTTCTCAGTGAGCTCTCTTTTCCCCCTCCCTTTCATTCTGGCGCTGCTCCATACTCACCTCAATCACCCTCATCGGCTCTCAAGACCTCGATGTTAAGAGCCACCCCAATTACTCGCTCAATTTCGTTATTAGAGGTGCGAGTATCTTATTTCAGGTAGAAAATATTCCCTCAGTATTTCTCTCAGTTTATTTCCATATAAACAGCGTAGGGACCGCAGGCGCTGGGTTAACGACTTCCGAAATAAATTATTTTTATTTCGGTGCGAACGTTCACCATATTCACTGATACTTTTGTAAGTGTTCTAATATATGCATGAATGCAAAACAGTCAGTTTACATAGTACTTGTATTATACTGACTTTATCTGGATGAATATGTTCGAGATGAATGATGTTCAACGAAAATATATGTCGTCATCAGTGTAGACTATCGAGTACATATGATGTATTTCGTTGTAAATACGTTTTGTAAGTCAAATTGGACAAATGAGAAAGTCCACTAACACTCTTACATTATTTCAAAAATGTAATTTATTAAGTGTAGTGAATTACTCCTAATATATTACTATGTGAAACTGTGCGCATAAATAAATACTCACGCACAGAATGGCTCACATAGAAATAGATCACGTAGCGTTCTTTGGTATTGTTAGTTTAAAGGGTTTAGAAATTTTTTTTTAGTAGACAACAGTAAACATGCATATGCTAGCTGCGTAAAAACATGCACCGTCGCCTTTTAAGGCGGTCAAATCAATCATTTTAACTAGACATTCCACTCTGAACTTTTCTATCGTAGAAATAAAATGAATTTTCTCTCGCTGCTTGCGAAACATTCTAGGTGCTGTAAGACATGTTCATCAGTCATACTTAAGTAATGGCACTGCTTGGCTCACATTCCGCAGATCCTTATACACCAGCCGTGTCCGCACAGCTTTATTCTTCATGGTTTATCGACTATGCAGTAAACCCCTTGTACTCTATCTCGCCCTTATTCCGTGCAATTTCCACATAAACGTAAACCGCAGAGGTCGCGTGATTTTATTTCTTTCCCGTTTCTAGGACAATGGACCAAGCTCAAAGTACTTCCCCTCCTCCGAGATGTCTTTTTATTTTTTCCATTCCTCATTCTCCCACGCCCGACCCGTTAAAGCAGATGTAGCGCGCAGTAGTCTCAATTTCGCTATGTCGTTGGCTTGGATTGCCAGGAAGTCTTTCTTTCCTTCGCTACAGGGCGACGGCTTTTTACTACTGACCCGAGGCGAAGCCATTCGTCGCGATAATTTGCATACTGAGACCGTCCGAAAGAACTTTTTAACACGCAATCTCGAGTCGTGGAGTGCTTCCCTCGTCAATTTTCACTCCGGCTTGTTTTCTTTCGGCGAAGTGACTAGTGTGATAAAACCTAGGCGCAACAATGTTATGATTTCTACACCCAAGCCAGCTGGGGAAGTCATCAAACAAATTTAAATACCAGATACACTTATTTATAGCTGGGAAGAAAATTTTCTCCGTCTTGCTTAGTGTTCATTTTAATGAGTTTTCTGCTATAAAAAAAAACGAAGAGGTTATTTCTGATATTGTACTTATACACCTTATTACCGCTGATGGATTGTGCTAAAATGAGTGTACACTAAGAGAATTAAGTTAATTAGCCTTGCAAGCAATAACATTAGAGGTGCTAGCCAGCTCATATTTTTGTGGATTATTTTTAATTCATCAACGCCTTGGATTGACTTGACGAAATGTTTTTAGCAGTCATTGAAAAGCTACTGCAATTATCAATACATAATTAATTACAAACTCGTATTTTTCCGGATTATACTATATATATATATATAAATTACCTATACTCTATTTTACTTGCCAATTAGTTTATTTAACTAGCAATTGGGAAAGAGAAAATTGTGAATCATCTTGTTATCGTTTGTATTAGCCTGGAGTGGTATAGTAACTTTAATATTTATAAGAGTATGTATAGCATTAATGTAACAAGGCACGTGTAAAGTACTTAGTTAACCAATCTGGTTAGGATTGCAGAGTTGTTGGTTATCACATAAGCCTGAAAAACTGCAATAAATGCTACATCAGTAAAGAAGTGTATGATATAGGATTTGTGCAATTTAATATCCCATTAAAAATTATATTTAATGTGTGCTCTAAAATCTTAATGTCAATAATTCCCGTGTATACGAGATTGAAACTACCCAGCAAACACAACCTGTCGGCAAAGTGTCGACCCGATACCTGTACTGTCGGCAACTGTCGTTTCAATGACAGAAGACAGCCATCTGACAGCCATATGCCAACCGCGTGACGTCTTTTTTGAGACAGATTGCAAGCCTTTAGAAAAAAGAGAACGACCTGCTTTATTTTTTAGGATAACAGATGGATATCACCGAAAATATGTTGGTATGATATCGCAGAGCAAACATGTTGTAAGCATCTTAAAAATGTTTCTGGGCCGATTCCCATACGACATCTTTGTCTTTTCGGTAAGCTGGTCATTATCTTATTTATTCCGGCCCGGGAACGTATTCGAGACAATGCTCTTTATCACAATAGAGATACAAATATGATGTCCTTTTACCGACAAACTTTTGGAAAGTGTTTTGAATAGGCAAGATGTTAGCTAGCTCTTAATGGCATGATGCATTATCTGAGACCATGTGTTAACCATTAGCATGATTTTTCGTGATTATAAATGTGTCATGTGATAGCCCATAAAATTCTTTAACTTTCAATTTTTTTTTAAATTTGTACAACTATCTGACATATATATCAAAAACTAGCAAAAACTATGTTGCTTGCACGCCTCTGAATAAATAGTTTTTAAATGATCTGTGTTTAAAAATTATTTTTTATATTGTAATGGAATTCATATATTCCTTTATAAAAATTTTGTCATGCTATATTTTAAATTACTGGAGTGTATTAGCAACTTACCCCGTGATGTATAGGTTAGCAAGCTGGACTGTCAATCCTGGGGTCTTAGGTTCGAATTCCTACACTCGGCAGGCAGAATATTTTCATATCATACAATGTGTTGAAGGGTAAGTGAAATGAATATATGTAAAGAGGAAATAACAATTACGAAAATTTTAATCAAAAAGTTAAGGGTTTTTTCAACGGTATACTGCTTATTTCTGGACATCATGCCGCTACAAGCTCGGGATCGTAGCGACATTCGTCCGTCGCAGGGCCGACTTAGTAATGACATCCAGCCTTTGCAGGCCCGACACTGTCTGCCAACAGTTAGCCACCAGTCCATATTTCCATCGGGGCGCTTCCGGCATAAGACAGCGGACCGATATTGGCTGGCCGGAGTTTATCGGCTAGCTTTTTCCGGCCCGATTCTGACCCGTATTTTCCGTGTTTACTGGGTAACCGATTCAATTTTTATTTTTAATCAGACCTTTAAAAATTTTCCTGATGTATGATGTGCTTGATTGTTTTTTAGATATGCCATGTATCATTAGTGTTTAACGTTTGTGTTAACATAAAAATACCTTATTTTTTATTAAATTGAACTTTTACTTACATTTAATCAATAAGTTATAATATTTCATTCGTGATTAACATGAGCAGGAACGGGAAGGAAATAGGTGATTTGGTAACGCCCAGTAACAAATTATTCTTTTGCAAAGTTATATTACACTTAGTTCGCACAAATACGGTGCGCTGTCCCTTTGGTTTGACTTTCCTAGACTCGGTTAAGCTTTCTTTGCACGAGACGGAGGAGTATCCTGGAAGTATAAATTTGGCATGGCTTCACAAGTGTTGGAAATAACCGTGAATGGCCTATAAACCTCCAGCGAGGAGTGAAGCCTAGCCCCTAGCCACGGACGGTTTACGAACTCGTTCCCTATCGCGGTCGAAATAATTTTATATAAATATATGTATATTATATATATAACCCATTTGAACATCCTCTTAGTGCTGCAAAAATTCACTTCGACACGGACATGAGTAAAAGCGCCCTTACATAAACAGCAGAGTGATTCATCTTGTTGATAATGAAGTGTGTTGCTGTCAGAAAATTACGTTTGGAATGATCCACAATAATTCTGGTCGTGCGACTAATAAATAAGAAGCTGATATTTTCTGAAAATGTCTTCACTGATTAAAATGTATTTGAAAAGGATTACACAAATCATAATTTTCCAATAACAATCACGTTATAATTAGCTACACAATCGTGATATTAAAAAGTGTAAGTCAGGATTGAAATTCAAATAACTGACAAATGGGAATATTTTTCTCATTTTCTCATGGCTATACGCTCGCTTCATTTGGGTTCTGCAAAGGAAAAGCTTGAAAGATCAATAATAAACATTATATAATGAGTATAGAAATGATGCAAAGTACGCGAATAACTGTAATATATAATTCAGAAAAATTCTGTACTATTAAAAATAATTCGATGGGGTTTATTTTGTTGATTAGATATTTTAAATGCGTAGGCCAGCATATAGCAGTAATTGCCAACTGTTTTTCAAAATAATAAAGGCTAGAATCCGTAAGATTAACAATTTTGTGCGAAAAAACTTTTCTTAAAATTTACAAAATAACATAAGCTATAATTTTATAGATATAAGATTTGGTAAACATAGCATCTTAATTTTAAACGAATTTTATTTTGTTGAAAGCTCCTGTCTGGGATTCCTGTTCCAAAATATTTACTCGTGGACAAAAATATATGTCAGTTTCATGAACCTGTAGATATATATATATATATATATATATATATATATATATATATACGATTTCATTGGTACTGACAAATCCTTATACAGTTATACATGACCTGAAATGTAATATTTTTAGGAAAATAATTAGTTCGCAGAAAAAGGAAATTTTATGGAAACACAGTGGCATTTGCTTTCTCCAGATTCTAATGAATAGGCTCTCCTCATTTGGTTTACATGAATATTTTTGGTCCCATTTGGAGAACTAGCAGTAGCATAACATTTGGCAACACACACTTTTGCATACACACAAGTATTTTAGTTCCACTTGCCTGTACTCCGGGGCGCTACCAGACAGAAGAAACAATATTATGTGAAATATGTATTGAAAATAACGTAATGTGGTGGTTAAGTTAAATAAAATGCAGTATTTTTTGTTTCGGAAATATATATATATATATCCGATATAGATATATATTAACATTGGTATAAACGATGTGGTAGGAATTCTTGTTCGCCATAATTTTATTCAAATAATTCTATGACTGCCACAAAATTACTTGCATTTTGCATACCCGATATATATATATATATATATATATATATATATCGGGTATGCAAAATGCAAGTAATTTTGTGGCAGTCATAGAATTATTTGAATAAAATTATGGCGAACAAGAATTCCTACCACATCGTTTATACCAATGTTAATTTAGTGAAGAGGATGGAAAATTCATGCCACGCCTTTTCTAGTTCAGTATATTGTACAGTTTATGTAAAAACGTAAGTTGCAGCTTTAAATGTTAAGTGCTTTGTATTCATACTACTCGAACACTCTTAGAAGACATATATATATATATATATATATAAAATATATATATATATATATATATATATATATATATATATATATATATATATATATATATGGATTTGCAACTCAAAAGATAAACATTTTAACTTCTAGTCAGAAACTATAATTTTTATCGCAAATATATATATATATGTTTTTTTGTCTTATTTATGTAGCTATAAGTAATGAAATGCACCAAATATAGCAACGATTTGGTTTCTTGTGGCTATATAAAATTGAGAGTCAAGCAAAACATTAAAATAAGTAGAATATTTCTTTGGCAAAGTCAGAAGTCCTTTGTTTTTACTATTCTGTAATTATCAAATATGATTTACTCATCCAAATAAACGTTTACTTCATAGTTATTATTATTGTTATCTTAGGCATTGCCAACAATTTTGGTCGTCAGTTTTTTTTTTGTAAGTCATTGCATTCTAGTTGTCTTGAATTAGAAGTATCCGTTTCCATCCGGTACTTTGAAACAATAACTCAATTTATTTTATACCTGAATCTCACTGTGAGCCTCATGGATGTGCTCCGGCAATTTATGGTATGAAATATACGTCAAATTTAAATACACTACAACTATTTCAAGTTACGCTTCTCATAATCATGTACTGTGTATACTGTAGAAAATCCCAGCAGAAATTCGTCACTCTTTTTAATCTGCATCAATTTTGGTTTGAGTGAAAGGTAAGTTTGTCAATCGGGATAAAGTATTTTAAATCGTGTCAAATTGTGATGTCTGAATCACACAGCGCAAGAAATGTATTGCTGTTTGATGTCTTGGCTGTTATCAGAATAGATCGCGAAACGATAGAGAAAATACGATATCATTACTCTCATGACTAAATGATGTGTGTATATACACAACGTGTTGCTATAAATCACCGACAAATACCGGGAGGTGATTTATCACTAATAATTTGGAGGAAAATATACATACGACCTATAGCGTAAGGCCTTCCTTAAAGGATGGACACGCCCTTAAAATTGTATGTAAAATCCATGTTTATTGCAAATAAAACATGCAGTTTCTGAGATTGATATCAAAGTTTCGTTATAAAATGTTATCAAATAAAAATGCGTAATCCATGATGAATTGGTTTACCGATACCAACCCCCTGGTCCATGCGAAAATAAGGGTTGACACCCCAATTGTGCATAAAAAATGTGACCCTCCAGAATATGTGAAGATTTATCTGCTGACGTAAGCAGTATTGTTAATTGAGCAAAATACGGTTGTCTTGTGCTATTATTCTACACCCCCACGGATTTGGAAAAATGTAAGTTTATAGTTCTAAACAGAGAGTATCTTATGCCTGCGACATAGGCAACATACTGTACCATGAAATTCTACAGAGGTAGCACTGGAGGAACAGATATCGCTAACTGTCAATGCGCAGTGACAGGTGTTTTTCGCGAAAATATTTATGGCCTTGCTAGACTTCAACATCCTATGTCGTATGTCCACAAACACAACTTCCTTTGGTTATTGGCCGCTTGTCTACGTGAAAATACATGTTATTATTTAACTGGGCCAATCGTAATATACTTCGATACTGAATATCCATAACTCTTGGACAGACACTTGAGGCACGTGACATTTAAAATCATCCAACCACGATAGTGCATATGAACGAAAGTGTTGTTGCGTACAATTGGTCTTGAAAACTTTTCCCAAAATACACCTGTCCATATCAATACAGCATGCAGTCACGTGTGTGCTTGGTATGTGCATAAACTTCATAGAGCCACACGTTTGGTCATGGGTTGGCACACATGGCCTGAGTTGACAGACATGCTGCTAGTGCATGGACAATGTGAAAATATTATCCAGGCAGGGATGTACCAGACCGCACCACATTTGAGTCAATTATGAGAAGACTATGAGAAAAGGAAACTTTACAGATAAGGATATGGTATTGTGTGCTGTAACTGATGTGTTGGATGCTGTACACAATCTCTAAATCACTGGTATGTACCACGAATACGAAAACGATATTCGGGCCGTCCACGTACATTTCGCACAGTATTGTTTGAAGAGGAGGTACTGTCACAAATAGAGGAGCAGTTTTCTTCCACCGCACGTGAGGTGATACGTGAGATGACCAGCGACCATATCAGTGTGCGGAGGGTTTTGGGAAGAACGATTGCTACACCCATTTAACTACCCGAAGGTACAGGCATTGCATGAAGACGACTATTGCCATCGAACACAGTTCGCGCGATGATATCGGGAAGGGTGCAACAGCAATCCTGAAATTCGCCCCATATCCTGTACACTCATGAAGCGATTTTTACGCATGACGAAATGTATGATGTACATATCATGCATGTGTGATCCGATGGTAATCCGCATGCCACACACACACGTCCGTTTACACTCTTAATTTGAATCAGTGACAATTTCACTGATTCAATCAGTCAAACGTGTCTTACCGATACAACAGTCACTTCAGTGAATTGAACTGATGAACCAGTAAAAAATGCCATATTTCCTTCACTGATTGATTCAGTAACATTTCCCACTGATTCGTCAGTCATTTTTCCCACTGTTTTCTCAGTGGTTTATTTTTTGACTGATGGACCAGTGAAACATCTGAGCTACTTGCTCCGTCTCTAATTATTTTTGACTGGTGTATCAGTAAAACTGAGTGTAAAAATCTCCGTCGAACATCGTTTAATATTGGCCGTTAAATGACGTGTATCAAGTGAAGTGCCGTAACAACGAATAAACGAATAAAACTAATACAAAATACTTTATAAAATGAGTTTTGTCTTTCAAAAGGCCATTTTATGAGGTAATATGAACACACATACTTTCATTCCGTTTTTACGTCTTTCATTTCGTTTGCATGTAATCGTCACAACACTCTGTATTTAATGTGGCGAAGAGAGTGCGCTCATATGTACTATTCGTTTTAACAATCCTAACGGTACCAGTTAAACCAAAAACGAAAAGTATGAGCAAAGAATTTGAAAGTATACGATTTCGCAGCGCCAATATAAGACATATCTTTTCCTATAGTAGTTTTAACTTGGGGCGGTATCGTAAATCTGTTTATTTAGTGTATTATTTGCCTACATTCAATAAAAGCAATGTTTAATTCGCCACTGCAGTCAGCCATCATTTATTCAATCAGCGAAATTGTTTCACGTCACTAATTCAATCAGTGAAATTTTTCACTGAAACAATCAGTGGTTCTCCACTGATTCTAAGCGGAGCCATTTTCACTGATTGTAGTAGTTGAATTTCACTGCGAATCAGTGGTTCCCCACTGATTCGAATTTAGAGTGTACCAGGGACGATTTTCTGTGAACGTGTGGTGTGGTCTACTTGGCGGTATGTTACTTGGACCGCACTTTATAACACAACGGCTTACCGAGGACACTTCGCTATCATTGTGCACAAGTACGTGATGACAAAACTTGGCGATCACTGGATCAGCCGCGGAGGTCCTGTGACAGCGTTCACCAGATACTCGGATCCGACTCCACTGGATTTGTTAGTGTAGGATCACATTAAATCGCGTGCGTATGCGACACGTGTGCAATCATTAGAGGATCTCGTCCAGGGGATAATCGGAGCTGCTGACCATTATCCGAGCGATGAACGGTGTGTTCAGAAATGTGTGTCAGTGTATTTCTCGGAGATGCAATGCCTGTATTGAAGCTGGTGGTTGGACGTCCAGTTCATATGAGCTTGCAATTATTGTGTCGTGCGTTGGTTTCGCAATGCTGGTCTCTACCAGTGATGACTCTGAAATCACCGTTATGAGTGTTCCATATATCGCAGGAATAACACATTCACTGTTTAGAACATCCGGTAGTGATCAAAAATCACGGGAGTCGCGTAATAACACAGGGCAGCATTTTTTTGCTAAATTAATCATACTGCTTACGCTAACAGATAAATCCTCAAGTATTCTGGTGGGTCAGAGTTTTTCATGTGCAAACGAGGTGCCAGCCATTATTTTCTCATGGACAGGGTTGATATCGGCGAACCAATTTATCATGAATTGCACATCTTTGTTTGATAACACATTATACCGCAGCTCTGAGATTACTCCTTGATACTGCAGGTTTTATTTGCAATAAACATGGCGAATGACATGGGCATTTATGCCACGCCGTTCTAAATTCAAGCCGTTGATTTCGTAGACTTTGCAGAAATTTCTAAATGTGGCAATGAAGATTCTGGTGGCAAGGTAATTTAAAATGCTAAATATCCCTAGTTAAGTTTTTACAGTGACAAAGCTTACTTCGTTTGTTTCAGCAGTAACACGTTAAAACCGTGTCTCTGACGTAAACCAGCCAGGTAGTTCAGGTGCTATAAATCGATTCTCACCAGGAGGGGTTATTCTTTTTCCGTAAAGGTCTGAGATAATGAAATAAAAGAGGCGAAAGTTCCGATATAATGAGGAGTTCATCATTCAGGAATCGGTTGCTTCAAGGTGTTAACATTAAGGAAAATCAAATTAAATCTAAAGAATAACCAACTAAGGAGCATCTTAGTTTAAAGAGAAAATGTATGAATACAGCGGAATTAAAGCGGTCCCAACGAATTGCCCAGGATGCAAGAAGATGTATATTTACCACGTCATGAGTATCGGCTCAAGTGTACTACATGTGAATCATGATAGTATGAAAATAGTACCACCCATAAGGTCACACTAATCTTTGTGTGTGGTTTGTGCCAAAAGCTTCCAAACTTTCGTTGTAGTCCTTTTTTAGTATGTTACCTATATTCGTAGAGTATACTATTTGTGAGTAACTTCGTGATGCTAATTACAATTCTGCGAATATTAGGCAAGTTACTTTTAACAGGTAGAGTTATATTTGCCATTTTACATCCGTGATATCTATGTTATTTCCACTGTTTAACTTCGAATTTGTGTAGGTCAAACGTATAACATATTTTTACATTTTTAATTTTCATTTGATATTTTAAGCAAATAGGTTATAAATTACTTTACATATAATTTCAACACCAATATTATTTTGTTTTTAGTTTCTTAAGTGACTATTTACAATAACTAAGATTTTTAGTACTTTCTGCAGATTTTTTGTGTATATTTGGATTTTTAAAATATTTTTACAACTGGCAGCAAATTACAAAACAAAGATATTATTAAATGTCGCTTTGTGCTGGTGGTAAAAGAGTCTATATCGATATTGTTCTAGATGGTATGTGTTGCGGACATTCGCCCTTCCCTATTGGGATATGTGCCCTATTAGAGGGCAAAAATCCCTTTATACATCCCTACATACATATATATATGTAATTTATGCGATAAAGAATTATTACAACACTGGCGCTAGCAGACTTAACATTGTAATGTGTGCATTCCAATCATACAACGCAATGTTATTTCCTCATGTGGTTAGAGTCAACTAGTGGTAGACTACCACTTCAAACCTTACGAGCATATACCTATGCCCCATCTTATTCTAAGTACCAATCGGACACTGACCACATGTGGTAGGACGTGACCAAGCCAGGGCATGAATCAGATACCCATCATCATCTACTTGTTTCATTTATACGGCTTTCATGGGTGTAGTATTGGCGTATTGTTAAAAAAGAGATTTATTGGTCCCGCGCATTGAAATTTCATTGAAAAGAGCTGGAGGTCTTGGAGAAAGTTCCTAACTCAGATAGTCTTTGAGATCGTCCTCAGTCTTCATAACATACGTTACGCGCACGAAAATCTGGCGAGGATTTACTTATAAACTATCCCGAATTGAGATACGTCGAATCACCGTTACGAGAAGTTTGACAATGTCCTGTGTCAATCCAACTTTATCGAAGATCACTCCAATCGTACCCTTCATAACAGTCGTCCCCGCATATTCAGCTAGATCAGAGTTAATGATCCTGTCGTCCACGACAGCATGTTCAAATGATCGCAAGCAGCCTGCATTCCAGGGAGTGTGTTTGTAAGCCATAGCGAGCATTTACGGTTCAGCGGGAATCCCTTAATTTAACGTTTTGTTCGAATGATTTTGTCTGGTTGCCAGATAACTATGCCAAGGCACTGCAAAGGCATGCGAGAAACGCGCTACAAATTAGGCAAAATTACTCTATGTGTCCCCTGTCCTCTTCTTATGCCGAGTTGCACACCATCGTGGTTCGAATCTCGATCCTAGATCGTATATAAGATTTTCACAGAAAACTGTTGCACCCTCATCTAACATCTTTGGTTGGAAGCTTATCAACGTGCGCTGACAACATACATCCGGTTTCATTGTAACACTCACACAAGTGCAAACATGTTGGCCAACATACGAGTACTGAACCACCAACTTACGCAAATACTCCTTTCGGGCGTGGTACCACGATGATGCAACTGGTCATAAGTCGCCCTTGAGTTGCCGTAGTACACATCGGATCCTGCTCTATCGACATATCCTTTTCATTCTCTTTCCCTGAACTCACTCTTCCACCTCGCTGTGAAGAAGCCTTCTCTTGTAAACTTGTACTCGTGTGAATGTAGTCGAGTGAGTGAGTGAAGATATTTTGACGGCTCGTAGCATCGAGGTCCTGAGAACTGATGGAGATGAAGCGTGTTGAGTATGGATCAGTGCAGGAATGTAAGGACGGGGGAAGCGAGAGATCCCCGAGAAAACCCACCGACCCGCTGCATCGTCCGGAGCGATTCCCACGTGCGAAAATCGTGGAGTGACCCCGCCAGGAAGCGAACCCGGTTCGTCTTGGTGGAAGGCGAGTATACTAACCACAACACCATCGCGGCCCCCTGAAGGCATTCGAGATGGAAGTTCCTCCTTCTGCTGCATATAGAGATGACTTGACTTTTAAGTGAAAGTGTCCAGCAGCATGGAGATATAGCAACACACTGCACGTGCCGTAGACGAATATTCCAATTACCTAACCGTTTAGCTCTGATGAAGGAGAGAATTATTCCGACCTGCTTCAAGTGCTGGGTCCATATATTGCCTGTACGGCTCTGTTCAGGTAATTCAGTGCACGTCTCCTGAAATGATCAATGGAACTAACTAGGCCATCTGAAATAACTTTAACTATCTAAATCTCGAGGTAGAGCTGGTGTATTCCTTCTTGAAATGTCTCAAATTTTCCATCTCGAGTATCAGATCAACATGCTCAATGCAAACTCAAAGTTCACAGTGTGAGTAAACATTAATGCCACTGTCCAGCAAGCACTGAAATATACTGTTATGAGTCAGTCTCAGTTCAGTTTATGTCATAGATATTAAGCTCAACAAACGCATATGCTAGTTTTGAAATAGGAACAAGTCACTTGTTACACAGGACAAAACAGCTGCCCGGGGTAAAAGCAAAGAGCGCCATTGCTTGAATGGTCGTATCTCTCCTATGTTCTGTCGCAGAGAGATGATTGATACATGGTTGAAAAGAAGAAATCAGAAAAAATAATGGTTGTAGTGGCCAGTTTACAGTTATGTAGCATTATTTTTCGTCTCTGAGCCAGTTTGTTCGTACCTACGCCAATTTTTAGAGATTTAATAATGGATAATCGTTATATTGATGTAGGACATGTATCAACAAGTGCATTTAAAACAATATAGAGATTATTTATTAACTGACATAACGTTTGAAAAGTCACATATATCACTCAGTCGGTTCTTGCGACTTAACAATATCAAGACGTGAAAGAAACAAAAACACAGGGGTAGGAGAACAGGACTAATTACGTATGTTGTTCAGGAAGGCGATTAGAACTAATGACCAAATTTGCAGCTTATTTTTCAGGCATGGGTCTTTGCGAAAGTAATATTTCTGGGTTATTTTTGCGAACGGTATATTACTAATCTGGCGGGAACTATAAAAAATGCCGGACGTTTACATTATTCACTGCACAAATGGGTTTCATATAGCTTCTTTATGGAAGACTGTTTGAATAATGCTTTATCCAAAAAATAAAGAATTTGTCTTTCATTCTAGCTGTGTTAATAGCACTAAACCTCTTTTCCAGCTACACTTGCAAGGGTAGTTATTCCCTTCAAGAAAAGATTTCGGGTATATGTCAAATCAATGTTTTACCTTATTTTCTTTTGTGGAGTCACTTGTATAAGTTTGTCTGAGAATTCATAGGTCTTTGAAGTACCTGGCTACATTTACTTGATTTATGTGGTGACTTTTCTGAGCGTAGCTCCCGTTAACTCGGACGGTGATCGCGAGTGTGAGTTAGCCGGTTGTGCAGCGAAGGTTCTGTCGCCGTAGCAGTGCCACCGGCAATTCACCGAGAGAAATCCACGCGGAGGGAGATCCAGGGAGCAGTTTGTCTTGAGGGACCGCCTCCTCCCTTGCTCAGGGGAACAATGGGACTGGAACGGCTTTATGAAACAACTTCTTCAACTCTGGTGGCATGAGGTCTTACATCCCTGTCTAGCTGCTCGCACTGTAACTCGTTCTGTAAGGTCGATCTTTGTTGCTGCTCATATATCTCTGTAACAGAGCTCACTGCCCTTAACTGCATGTATGTTACAATGCACACTCTAATGTAGTCTAATTTCTTTTTGTTGACAACGTATGACCAAAAATAGTTCTCAACACTTGACGTTATTCTGCAAGTGTATATTTTAATTTAAGACCGTTGAAGTTAGAGGGGGCGGGGAAATTTGGGCGGCTCTTAACATCGAGGTATTGAGAGCCGATGAGGTTGAAATGATGTGAGTATGGAGCAGCGCCGGAATGAAAGGTTGCGGGATACAGGAGATCCTCGAGAAAATCCCACCAGTGGCATCGACTGGCACGATTCCCTCTTGCGAAAATCTGGGAGTGGCCCCCTCTAAGTTAGTATTTATTGTATTGTAAGTGTTGTATAATCTGTTCAGTGTGTCCACACTTTTTTAATTCCATGAATGACGCGTTTGGTTGTTTCCTAACTATGCCATGCGTCACAAGCGTTTTATATTTCTGTTAACATTAAATAATCAAATTTTCGTTTAAATTGAACGTTTACATTAGTTTATCTATGTTATAATTATTCATTTATAGTTGGTAGGAATGAAAAAAGAGAGAATGGGTTTCCGTGCATTATATTATTAAACTGAGTGTATACAAATGCGGTACGATCCCCTTTGATGCAATTTTCCAGACTTGGTTAAGGTCTGTTAGCGTGAGACGCAGCAATATCCTGAAAGCAAACCTTTAACATGCCTTCAGAAAATTAAGAAGTAACAGTCAATGGACTACAGTACGGATTTTCGTGTTAGTAACACAATGACACCTATTTAAAAAAATTAATGTCTTACTTGGCTGGTGCGCGAATATAGTGATCGACCCGTAGCAATGTTGATTGTACATACGGCTGAAGGATACAAATAAATAACTAAAAGTAGATCTGAGCATGGCGCCCGGAAGTGCTTAACTGATGGTGGAATCCTATGTGAAAAACTACACTAAAAATAGAGAAGTCATTGCAAATATTCTCGAGAACATTATACACTTTTTTGAAACAAAAATTGATTAACCTCGAAGATGACATCGCAGGAGCACGTAATTGGGAGAGACAGGTGTTTGATAGTATGTATACAGAAAAAAATAATCTAAATGATTGTACAGTATGAAGCATTTATTGTAGAGGACCAAAAATTCCGTAGATGCCGCTGGCCGAAGTTGCTGTACAATCTGGTCCCAAATGTTCTCGGTGGGCGAGAGGTATGGCGAATTTACTGGCCAAGGAAGGATGTTAACATCACAAAAGCAGGCCAGATATACCCGTGTTGTGTGCGGCAGAACATTAGACCTATATATTCTGGAAAAAGAGGTTCTCAAGCTGTACTTAAAAATATTTCCTGGTAAACTTCTTAAACTGTAATGGAAGTGTTTAACATCTACACTGTATGGTAATAATACCACACATCAATCTGCAGATATAGGAATGTTTATCAGCGCTACTATACAAAGTTAGGAACTTCCCTATGAATTTGACTGTTTCCTGAGCAAATGTAGGAACGCTACGATGAATGTATATGGGAAAACATTACCATTCCTGCTTTCTCACGAAGAGTATACACTAGTATGGTACATTTCCGAATAATTTCTTACAGTGTGCACAAGGAAAGGGAGCTCACGTGGTCGTAGAATTTCCTGGACGTATCGCCGCGCCGGCCGCCAGGGTTCCTTAAATCACAATAAGTGGGGTACAGGAGTCGTAGGACATGTCACCCTACAAAATGACTCCTCTTGTTGGAGCGGCGCGCTGAAGTGTGGATCGCGGCAGAGGACAGGATGTCTCCAGACTCCAATCCTGCGGGCGTATGTATCCAGACAGAAACGAGATTCTTAGATCAAAATCACTTTTCTCCATTCCGCAAACTGCCATGCTGCCTGTTCTCAACAGAAGGTCACGCGTGTTCGGCGATGCACGAGTCATAAAGGTACACGTCTTAAGGGACGCCGCTACAACATACCGCACTCTACTAACCGCCTGGATATGTTTTCGGTGAACACAGGCTTATCACTGCAGCTGCCGTGACATGTCCCTGGGTGATATGCAGCGTCGCCCGTGAAGTGCTTACAGCCTGTCGCACAATGAAAAAATCTTCTTTGCTGGTGGTCCGCCGGGGTCGACACGAGCCTTTTCGACGGGCGCGTGTACCCTCACGTTCACACTGCGTCCAATGCCGAATCACAGTGTAGGCGGAACGATTCAAACGGCGAACAATGCGCCGAAACGTCCAACCTGCCTTTCGAAGGCTGGCGATGCAGCCTCTCTCAAACTCATCCAGCTGGGCAAAGTATTATCGAATGATCCGTCGGTAAATGCTGAAGGCCTTTTTCGGTGTCTTGCAGTTACAGATGATGGAGTGATATGTACCAAACCGCATTAAATGCAAGTGATTCACATGTCGGGCTATGCCGTTACAGTGTGGCATCTTCGTTATACTGACATGATTCGCTCATGATGATTTTTTTTTTGTAAATGAGTATATTTACTCTGTGGTAAAATGTGAAATGGCGCATGGCTCTTTTAAATAATAAAGGGAATATGTTACAATTAAGAACACATTATGTTAATTTCATAAATTAATATTATTCGAAAGATCAAGAGACTGTTTAAGTACGGTGTGCAAATGCATTAAAACGTGAGTCAAGTCCTTACGAAGAATTCACACACTTGTTATTTTTTTTCGTTGTACATGACTTGTGGCAAATTATTTTATTTTTCATAATTTTATAAAAATACCAAATTGTTTTAAAATATTCTTTGGCCTAGTTATGTAGAAAATTAATAGGCATTATTAAATTTTATGTCAAACAAATTTCGAAAGTTATACGTTCAGAATGTTTGATTTTAGTTGAAATGGTTCCTCAAGTCTCAGGATGCACCACGAGGAAACCTCTGTGAAGTCTGGCATTTTATTCACCTTGGATTAACGTTTATCGTATAACTATTTTGAAATAAAGTTGTATTGTAAAACGTAAAATATAACTATGGTCAAACCGCAATAGCACAGTATGTTTATTATGCTAAATTTTTAAATTTACATAACAAACCACATATACCAGAAATTCCCATAATTTCCGTAATTAATTATTTTAATCAATTTTCCATATTTATTTGTACTTTCATTAGACTACTGTTTGATGCAGTGCTATATAATTGTAAACTAACCGAAATATAAAGAAGGTAATGTTTGGTAATTTAATCTCCTTACTCATGTCTTGAGCCACTTTCGACCAATAACGAATCCGCAGAAAAAAAAAAAAGGCCGTATTCGGTTTTATTTTTAAAGGGCTGGTGTGGAACGACAGCCAACGAAATACTTACCGATGATCGAGTACACAAAAAATTGTGGAGTCTACCTTGTTGCCGTTGAATGCGCGGAATAATCGGGTCCGTGGTCGTTATGGGGGCCACGATTGTGTGGTCAGTCTACTCGCCTCTCACTGGTTTGGCAGAAACCGAATACAGAGGGATTTCGTTAATATTCAGCTTACTGTACAACAGGTGGGGATATTCTGGTACGGGAGCGCATGACAGCTTCTTCTTGTGTAGGAGAATGCGTCTTCACTGATGGCATTATGGAGACATTTGTCCAAGCAGATGTTTTGCAACAAAATCTATGATAAAGTGCAGGAAAGACTACCCGTGCTCAAAGACTTCTACTCGGAATGACCTTGAGCACAGAGCGGACAGTAATAGCTTGTGGACTGTCTACAACTCACTCCATACACTGCGACCCAACGTGAATCCCAGTGAGCATCTGTAGGAGGAACTGAGCAGAATAGCGGGGCGACCACAACGTTTCCAGCGAAAACACAAGCAAAGGAGGTGTTTCTACAAGGGTGGAATACCACTGAACTAGATGTTACTGAAAGGCTGGTTCATACAATGCCAGATAGAACGAATGAAACTATTCGCTGAAAAGGAAAGCCAACTAAGTACTGTGCACCAATTTGCTACATTATGCTAATGTGCTTATGGTTACGTCCAGTTATCGTTATGGACAGGTGCTGCACACTTACGCAGTGATAACATTTAGATTCCCGATGGGGTCCCTCTCGCATGATGAATTGTGGGAGACGCTGCCGTTGCTCGGCGGATTTTTCTCGGGAATCTCCCGTTCCCCCTGTACTTGCATTCCTGCGCTGCTCCATACTAACCTCACTTCACCCTCATCGGCTCTCAAGACCTCGATGTTAAGAGACGCCCTGATATCCCCACGCTGATATGGTCGCAATTTACTATTGTTACATGAACTGCTGAGACAAAGAGGCGATCCCGATAATTCGTTAATTTATGGGACGATAAAAATTCACCAACAAAAAAAATGAGTATTACAACGTGGGTGGTTTTCCGATCCAATAACTGGAGTTTTATAGTGTGTTTATCGTTTCTTCACACTTTCTGAATGAAATCTTTGAAAAATTACCCCATGTATGATTTTGAAACTTTCTTGTTTCACAAACGTTTTATACATTCATAAGAATAAAAGTACTGTGTTTAACTGATTTTGAACTTTTAGCTATTTTGTCAAAAATTTAATTATTTCACTTATAATTAATATGAATAAAAACATTGAGAACATATTTGTGTTGTAAATGCCCAATAAGAAATAGTTGTTATGTAAAATTTTATTACAGTGAGTGCGCATGAATACTGTGCACTGTCCATTTGGTATATTTTTCCATACTCGGCCAGGCTTTGTTTGCACGAGGCGGAGGCTTCGGTAAAGTGCTTAATAACCGTGAACGGTCTATAACCTGATGCCCAATGAATGCACGAAATATCCGTGTCTCTGGTCGTAGAACGATACTGTTGGCTGTTGTGAGGCACCGGGACACGAACCTGCGGCACCTTGTGTGGGAGTACCTTACGTCGGCCTCGCTGTCGAGGCAATGGTCCTGACGGTGGAAGGCAGGGATATTTGCAGAGCGGCAACGACGTCGACATGGCTACCATACACAATGGCATACAGTACCGGGTGAGGGCCCACACTGTACGATACTCAGGCGTGACGGACTCCAAGGCAGGACGTCTGCAAGCCGGTGAGCAGGAGACACCGGACGTCAGCCAGTCAGCTGCGAGGACACCTAGATCATCCCACGACGGAGGAGCTTCGTGCGTCGTTGAGATACCATTCAGTGGTAGGTGAATCCCGTTTCCCAGTGCAGGCCGTCACTTAGGGAAAGTTACGCGCAGCGAATTACGAGTAAACATCTATGGAATGTAAAGTTGTATCCCAGCTTTAATATTTGTCCTTTTGCTGCAATTCACATTTGTTGTTATTTTGTCATTATAGTAATCAGTATTTAATTGTAAACCAAGCTGAGAATAAATGTGTAGTTTTGTAATTAATTGAATTATCATTTGTCGTCTACCGGCTCACTCCCCAGGTAATTATATAGTTGGTTGAGTTAAATTTAGTAGAGTTGTGAACAATTTAGAGAACAACGCCCTGTTCCGACAAACAGGCGATGCCGAAAATTCTTTGATTTTCAGGACGATAAAAAAATTCGCCGACGACAAAAAAAAATACGAGGATTACAAAAGGGGTGGTGTTTCCCTGCAGCGACGGTTGAGGGTGTTAGCTGTCGCTTCCGGCGGTAGCGACGTGATTAATAGCGACGAGACAGCAGCGGTCGCCCGCAAATCCTACACGACCACGGGATTGGACGAAGCCCGTACGGGGGGGGGGGGGGATTTCGCAGACTCCGCGACTAAGAAC
Source organism: Dryococelus australis (assembly GCA_029891345.1). Taxonomy (NCBI): domain Eukaryota; kingdom Metazoa; phylum Arthropoda; class Insecta; order Phasmatodea; family Phasmatidae; genus Dryococelus; species Dryococelus australis. The sequence continues at coordinate 63,443,357 of CM057002.1, read as the reverse complement.
TGCCTAATTGGAGTTCGGTGTCCGCCGCAAGACAGGGCATTCGCTCAAACCCCTCCGTCGTCCTGGACAACCTCCCCCCTCCCCCCGCTATCCGCCATGGGTTTAAGTCCGGGGCCACGCAGCCTCGTCCACGACCGGGCGGCAACTGCGCGTACTTGTAAATCTGGGGCTTTGTGTCGCTGGACCGACAACGGCAAAGCTGAAAGTATGCGGTCTTCCCGGATTATCACGTTGAGGATCAAGCGCAAGTTTACTTCGAGGCATGCCAATGTCTTCGCCACTGAAGACAAACACGTTCAATACATCATCTGTAGTATAAACCTTTCGCGGTAAAATGAGCACTTTTGAAAGCCCTGCTTAAGCTCTACTTGGATGCACGTTGTGTATTCATGTAAAATTAACATTGCCATGGTCCTCGTCACTTTATTTAAGTGCAACTGTGAAATTATTACAAAAAGAAAATGTTTTGCAAATCTGCAAATTTTTACACTTCGATGCATTAAACATAAATTGAAAGAAGTAATTTATCACGAATGGTTACTTGACACTTTTTATTCGACTTTAATATATGTAACTACTTTCCATTCATCGTTACCAACTTTCCTGGGCGCATGTCACTCAGTTCACCCGTTAAAATATACGCAGTTATGGTTAGTGACTTTTTTCTAAGGTTGATTTGAAAAGTGCTCACATTGTCGTGAACAGCCTTGAATAACGTGTCATCGGAATTTGTTATAATAAATTAATATACAGGATATATCTAAATTCGACCAACTATTTTCGGCTTTAGGTTAATCACGAAAAAATAAGTTGAAAACATGTATACAACCTGTAGTCTAGTTTGAATTCTAAAGGTGGTACACTTCTTTGAAGTTCGTCCTGGAACACTTGTTTATTGCAAATATTGGAGATAATAATTAAGATAGAACACCGATTGTCTTGATAATGGTTAACTAAACAAAGACCTTCAAACATCACAGCCCTTGTCGCTGTCATAAATTTGTTTCATGTGAACAATTACAGTATTTACCCCTATGTCGAACTAACATCCATGTCGCGGTAGCATATTAGGGATGTAAAGGATGGATTATTAATCCCCATATCACAATTAACAAAAATTTCACCTTGTATAAATAACCTAAACTTCACCGTTTTAGAGTAATAAGTGTTTTACTTTCAAAATAATGTTTACCAATTCCTGGCAGGTGGGGCCCGCACAATACCCAATAACACACTTTTGCGGCTATTAAAGGGAGGGGAACATTCCAGAGACAGAGGTACATTACAGTGGTACTGTAATAATCTTTTTCTTCTACTACAACTTCAAAAATGTTTACCTCCCTTAATTAATTTTAGAAAATATGTAGTATATACGTTTCAACTTCTTTTTTCGTGATTAACCTACACCAGAAGTGTGTCGGGACAATTTAGATACATCCGGTATAGGCTGTTTACTAGTAACTGAGCCCATTTTATACCAACCTTTTAAGAAGTCACTGCTTCTACCTGCATACATTTCAACAGGCACACTGACCAGCATATGCCCGATAGAGTTAGTAACGACATAGGGAAAGTAGTTCCATATCTTGGATATGTACTATAAGTGTCGGCTAAACGTTTGTGAATTCTGAAGTAACTTCTTTTTCTCTCAGTTCTTTAATGCTTTTAAGCGTGAGAATGACCACTTTTTTTTTTAATTTTATTTATTTTTACAATAATTTCACAGTTTTACTTGACCGACGCATGATCAAAGTGAGCATTCCCATGACAGTGTTAATTGTACATATGGTGGAAGAATACACTACGCACTGACAAGTATATCTGAAGCTGTGTCTTCAGAAGAGCTTAGTTTACCGTGAACGCTCTGTAACGTGGTGTATTCTGAGAAATCGTCTATTGTAATTCAAGGAAAATACAGTTATTGGAGAAATCGGAAAATGTCATGTTTCCGAAACTGCGTGATGAATGTACGTTTTACTATTTTAATATTTAATTAGATTTTAAGGGGAGAAAGCACATTTGTACACATACGCCTCTCTGTTTGGGCTGACGCCTTCTCTTGTGTACGTGTTCTTCTGGAGAATAAATTAAACAGGAAGTAGAATAACATCTCCAAATGTAAGTTACAGTAAGCACTTCCAGCTCATAACCCACAAACTGAAAGAACTCAGTACAGGAATTGAAGTTCTCTGCCAATTACAAGATATTTCCCTTGAATCTAATTATAACAAACAAAAGAGAAAGTGTCTACAAAATAAGGCATATTTCCACTGTCAAAACGAAACAACTTTGTGGTCAATAGGAAGTAGTTCAACTTCCGAAAAAAAGCAACCCCATTTTAAATACCTAGATACTAAGTTACAAGTTTTTTAGTGAATGCGTGTAACATATCCAGCAAAATGCAGTTAATGTTAGGCTGTGAATGTTATTTTATTCTGTGTATTACTGGTAACCAATGGTAAGTGATATTTGAAGTCCCAGGTAGTAAAATTTGTCGTCTAGCCTGAACAAGCAATTTAAATTTGATATTATCATTCCTTTAACAGGGAATGCTATATCATGCAGCTAAGTGTTCCTTCCTTGAGTACTCTAGTAGGTGTGACGCTGATAACAATGTGGAAAACTAGTAGGAAAGATATATATAAGGGAAACTGGCGAGGGAAGAACAATTAAATTTAAAGAGCCACACACTGGAATGGCAACCAGGATTCAAATATATTGTAGTTTAAACTGGCCAGCCAACGTCCTTCAGGGCCTCGGTAGAGTATATAGGGGTAATCTATTCAGCTCTCGTGTCATGTTGAAAGCATTTGCCCTAGCTTAAACCCACAACCACCTGCCTCAGTTCGTGACTGCGCCGTTCCACAGGTTCGGATGCCTGTCCACAGTTTTCACCCCACCTCTCCTGGCGTTACATTTCCCAGCCCAAGTCAGGTCTGGCCTCGTCAGTACCCCTTCCAGAACCAAACCTCGTGGGCTATCCTAGGAGCATTGCAGTGTTTAAAATACCTCTAATACATTTGTTGGAAACCTGCAGACATTTCCACTCGTGGCGTTTGGACATACATATCAGGTCTGAGTCATCCGAGTTTCAAAACGTTTTCTTTCTTCTTCCTACTACAAAAGTTTTTTTCTTTTACTTAAATATGTTCCATCTCGGAATGTTTCCATACGTCTGGGGTTCATATATCAACCCCGAATCACATAACACCATGGCTATTGCCACAACAAGTAGCAAAATTCTGTTGGCCCACTTGTACAAATATGCTTGCATACGAGCGGCCCTCATTCGGTCTACATAATCAGTCAACTCCTGTAATACACCCTCAGATGCTTGTGGCCTTCATTATCCCTCTTGTCTGATGTTTGCAGTTGTCCACGTCTGGTCCACTGCTCAGATAACTTCCATGTAGCGAAATATAATCCGCCCACAAGCGGCCCATTTCTGCGTAACCAACTCAAACATGTCGAGCACCATCAGTGGGCCATATTTGGCAGCAGTGGGCCACTGGCTCTCTGCTCCTGGCCTGCCGTAAGTAAACCACATGTCGCGAACATGCTGCTGACTAGCGACTTGTGGCCCAGCTATTGAGCACTTGCATAGACCAGCTATTGCCACTTGTAGCCCATATAGAAGCACCTTGCAATGCATTTTAAAATCTAAAATTAATTACGTTTCATACAAATAAAATGACTTTATTACAATCTTTTATTTAACATGCCTTGTTTGTATGTGCGGTAGGTGTCTGTCCTACCTCTATGCACTAAATTGGCGTGCAGTCTGCCTGCAGTGCATCACTGTTCGTCAGGTTGCAGCCCGAAGTGTGGAAAGGGCCACCAGTGTTTAACTTCATATTTTTAGTCTTTTTAGTCTCACGAATTGTTTTATTATTATATATAGTCAGGCTATTTATACATCCACGAGTCTGTGAATGTATAAATAGTTTACCTATATAATAGTAACAAAAAAAATTCTCCAGGCTAAAAAGTGAAAAATAAAATTAACTGTAAAAAAACCTTTTAAAACCAAGTGTATATTTATAAATGCACTGAAAAGATAAACATATTTATATTAGTTACAGCACTTGTAGAACTTGTAAGACTTGGGCGAACAGCTGTAATAAACTTTACTACAGATTTACATTTTTGCATCAATTTATATTTAGTATATAAAAGCTTGGTGCGAATAGTTAAGAAACTTGCGCAAGATATGTGCTTACTATGCTTGAGCAAATGAGGTATACGTTCTCTATTGCGAATAGTTAAGCCTTACGCACGATACGTGCTTACTACGAATACGCAAATGAGGTATACATTCCACATTGCGAATAGTTAAGATTCTTATTCAATATATTTGCTTAATACGCTTACGCAAATGAGATATACTTTGTATACTGCGCCAAGTGTTTAAATATAAATTAATAGAAAAATATAAATTTGTAGTAATGTTTATTACGGCTGTTCGACCACGTCTTACAAGTTCTACAAATTCTGTAACTAATATAATTATTTTCATATTTTTAGTGGATTTATAAATAAATTTTTGGTTTAAAAGGTTTTTTTAGTCAATTTATTTACCATGTTCATATATGTTACCTTCAGCATTATTTAACAATGTATTTGGAACAACCTGGAATAGAATTCACAAACATTTCGTTTAGTCGAGAATGCCAGCAACTTCTCTACCACGTATTCATGTAGAACGTTTTAAGTAAAACTGAGTACTTTATATGCACACAAGTTGCATTATTAGCTTTGCAGTAGACACTTTTAATATTAGCATCACAAGTCAATACTGGGATTTCTATGTTTTGTTTAAAAGGCTAGTATTTTAGTTTCGGGTACCTTTCAGGTGGCATTTCAAATTCAAAATAACGAATTTTTTTTTAAGGATTATACTGTGCAGGTTTAAAGTCTAAAAACTACATTTTCCTACTAATAGCAGTGCCTCATGATAATTTTACTTCATACATACATGGAATAAAAACAATCAAGTGAATTCACATACGCTATTTACTACTGCACAACATATAGTCGCATTGCCATAGAAGGCCCATGGCATTATCAGTGATATGTCCTCAGTAGTAACAGTTGTCATGTAAGAAAAGACACATAAGCTTGCTGATAATATTTCTTTAGTAATAAGTAACAGTTGGCATACCACAAAAGTGCTGTAAGTATGCTGCTATTATAACCCCAGCAGTAAGCATCAGCTGTGATGCCACAGATGGCCCATTAGACTGCTACCAATACATCCGCAACAGTAAGTAACACGGCATACAGTAAGTGGCCCACACACTTTCTGCTTGTACGCCCCTAGCAGTAGATAACAGATGGCATGCCATAAATGGCCCATAAACTTGCTGCTAATATTTTCCCAGCAGTAAGTAACAACCCGATTGTCAATCATAACACAAATGCTGACGGTCATAAATGCGAACGTTTGCCACTACTGGCAACAGTTGGCCAACTGTAAACTGCTTGTTGTTTGCTACTTGGGAAGCTCTTCTAATACGTGACGTTACAACTCAATGCCCATCCGCTCCATTTCGTTGAGGATGCGAAGTTGGGGCCAAAAAATTATGATTTACTTTCGTCAGCCCACTTAAGCACTGTCCGTAACTCAGCAAGATGTGCAGACAGTCTGCTATTTCCCCAGTAGAAGTGATGTTTTTTATATAAAGCTTACAAACTCACCGACTGCTACTTCTCAGTCATGTGGCGGCTGTACGAATGTGTAATTTGGAGCATTAAGAAAGGTGGCAACTCCCGTCTCTATTGAATGCACACTTGCACTTTGTGATAAAACTGGCCTGATATGTTTTCGTTGCACAAATCCCGCAGTACGGTCGGTCAGGCATCAGTCACCGACTCCAGAGTTCTCCAGCTGGAATTTCGGTGCGGTCACGCGAGATCTTGCGGAGACGTCGGCGACGCGAAGGTTCCTTCGAGGACGTGCCTTGTCAAGAGGGTCAGATCACTGTCATCCTGGAACAGCTCATTTTCAGCGAAAATTATAACTATCATACTTAAAATCTCTTACAGCTGTACAGTCTTCATAATTTTATAACTTATTACAACCAAGTGGTAAAACCATACTGACTCCAGAGTAAAAGCGTTATGTTCCTTCTGGCGCAAGAGAATGGGGAGTAGGAGCCAGGCGCCGACCGCCACCATATTGAAATTTCTCCTTTTTCCCTTTTCCCGCCAAAATATACTAAATTCAGCTTAAAATTTCCCTTTTTTCCTAGCTACAATGAAGAACCCTATCGAAAGTCCATTTTCAACCCAGAGCAGGAGAGGTGAACTTTTGGCTCCGTACCATGAGAGCAAGAATGGCGAGGACCAGCAGACGTGGCCGTGGAGGCCATCTTGGTTTTATAGGCATAGGGTATACCAAATCGATACAAGGGATCCAGGAAATTGAGTCGTTTTTGAAGGAAAAAAGGGAAATTTTTAGGAGAAAAAGGTCAAAAAGGAAATTTCAAGATAGCAGCGGTCGGCGCGTGGCTTCAACTACCCATTCCCTTGCGCCAGATGGAATATAACTCTTCTACTATCTCAAGGAAATGCACTAAAGAATATTCAATCTAATTATGGTACTTAAAACGCAATTCAAAATGTGCACTTTCTTGTTGTGGCAAAAGAATGCATACACTCGAAAGAATCCAACTAAATGTGCTTCTTTTTATCCCAGCATACAGCTGTGGCATGTTTTCATTTGTCCCTAATAGCGAGGGGAGGTCACTTTAGGGTTTATTAATTACAGACCACGTTTTCGTACAATGAATCGCATTACTGTAAAATTAACAAACTCAAATAATTTACCGAAAACTTCACAATATGAATAATACTACAGTTTTTAGCTCATTTTCAGGTCAATCAGTTTGCAGAGCCAGCTCACGTTTAGCCTATTGGCGTAAAAATGGTTTGTTAACAAGCCAAATAAAAAGAGCTGATAAGTTATTTTTGAAAACTCTATTTTTTAAAATGAAACGCAATTTATCTTTGGATGATAAAATTGACGTCAGAAATAAATTGCTCATTTTGATTGATGCATTCGTCAGTTCCGGGCTGTAAACTTAAAATAAGAAATTTACTACTACTCTTTCAATACATTCGTAGAGAACGAACACGTTACACTTGCAAACTACAATTTTGCTTTGAGGAAAAAAGAAAATGTTGCTTGCTCGAGATTCAAACAGCTACTAGCTAGAAGGAAAAAAAACGGACAGTTCAGTTCATAATTATTTAAAATCTTAATTTTTCGCGTGTCAACATTTCTTTCCAAAAAAGGGGTACATTATTTACGGCATATTTCTGTTTGTTTACATTTTCTCGGTTATGAAAGTCAATAAATTTACCATTTCCCCCCTTATTTTCACCCATTTTACATAGTTTCGAAGGCGAATTTCAAATGCGTTTATTTATATCTCTTTCAAACTAACAAGCATTGCATATCAGTAGACATAATCGGTGATAACCTGGTAGACATTACAAAACCATTACGAGAAATAATGTGCAACGCCCTCACTGGGAGCAAAATCTTACGCTGGTTATTCTGAGAAAATTCAACGCCCTGCCGGTGCACGTACAGTATATAGCGAAAAAAAATAAATAAAGAAAATATAAAAGAGGTCTTCCTCGGTTGAGACAGAAAGTTATCTTGCTAGTTCGTACTTACCTTCCCCTCTAAGTACTTTTGTGACAGTCAAGGTGTTTAGTCGGGAACCGCAGAAAACACGCGGGGTGTTCCTCAACTTTGTTACACGGAGGTCCGCCAACCTGATTTGAGCATCCCCTAGGGGAATCACCACGAAAGATCTCGTACTTCCCGAAATTATTCAACCCTCCTCCTGCCTCAGCCCCACTAAACCCCCTCGCGGGGTTCTTTCTACCCACACGCAAAACTGGCGAAGAGGGGAAGCGTGTAGCGGGGTCGGGAGGGACCTCAGCGTCGTCCCGATTCAACGGAAGCTGCATAATGGATGTGGCCAGGCGGTGCCGTAGTTTGGAATTAGGAGGGGAGAGGGTGAAGGAACGGGTAGAGGAATCTTGAGCCCGCAACGACGCATCGTTCCCCTGGGGGAGGGCGTCGCTCCATTTGCGAGCTGCTGCCCCCTCGCTGCTTTTGTTTCCTCGCCACGCCGTGCTGCATTCGCGCGGCTACGTCACTGCGCAAGTATTTACAGGGGAGGGGAAATGGGAGCGAAGTAACACTCGGTGGACTTTTCTAAACTACCTTATTCTAAGTGTTATGTGTAAGTCTGAAGGTTGGGTCACGCCTAAAGAAGAGGGAATTTCATGCAAAGGAGGCGGGCATCGCGGTCGAGAGGGAAAGGGTAGGCATGGCCGGCACTTTGGGGCCATGCCTACCTCCCTAAGTGTACGTGTATTAAAGCTACGTTAAGAAGGGGTATGGTAAAACCCGCATAGACACGGTGAAACCCATACCGACAGAAAAGGAGTTAAACTCGTGGGAGCACTAGTGAAAATGCTATAGGAGATAGCAGGTGTGGAGTCCATAAGGTTCAATATGGGAGTGAATAGTCTAGTAGAGAGGTGGCGGGGCTTTGGGCCAGCATGTTAAGGGCACTAGCGCGCTCATCCTCCCAGCTCCAGATATCCTGAGACCTGCTCCCGCCTCGTCGACGATAAGCGTGTACACGAGCTGGCACGACACGACGGCGCGAGATCGAAAGCTGTTAACCATCACGTCTTGCCCACAGCCCCGTACTACACACCGGAGACTTTGAGCGTTCACTCGAGAAGACAGGGGAACCACCCTCCACACCGCTGCGATCTGGGTTCCGATCCCGCGCAGGCGGAAGTTTGACATTCTCGACGGCAATTTACCATTGGGCGTGCAAACGGATATAAGCTGTTCACTTTTGAAATCAACCTTTGAAAAATGGCACTGTCCTTACCTGCATATACTTTAACAAGCACGTGGAATGGTAAGCATACACTTAAGTTGTTAGTAACGGAGGGAAAGTTGTTCCATTTCTTAACGTTGAATTAAAAGTTTCAGGTCAACATATGTGAATACTGAGAAGATTTATTTTGCTTTCTGTTTTATTTTATGTTTGTAAGTACAATAATGAGCAAATTTGTAAACTGTTCAGTTTTCTGATAATTTTACAATTTCACTTGACAGGACGCACGTGTGAATGAAGTCACCAGGCCCACGGCAATGTTGATTTTACACATGGTGTGTGCACAACGTGCATACAAGTAGAACTTGAACAGGGTTTTCCAAAGTGCTCAGTTTACCATGAACTGTCTTTGACGGAGACGTGTTCGATACAACCCCCGTTTACAAGTATATTGTTGTTGCTGGCGCGCGATGACGCGTCGCCATGCGGGCAGCTGGGTCGGCGTCCTCCCGATCGTCGTTGCCCCCCCTTCTCCTGGTGGGTCTGGTGACGTGTTGCCTCACGCCTACGTCACAGGAGTTGACTCGGTGTTTCACGCACATCGTCTCAATTCCATCGGCCGCACTGAAACATATTATTATTTCGTTAATACCTTTTCTTAGTTTATTTTGTCCATATATATATATAACTTATGTAACTTATATAACTTATGTTACAGGCTTTGGGAGGTGACTCCTTACGGAAAAAAGTTACGAAAATTCAGATTGACGTACGTCCGGAAACGATGTCTAAGAGTGGGAAACGCCCTCAAAAGCTGGGTTTTAAAATTAATTCTTATTTAATAAAATGGAAACAAATTAATATTAACTTAAGATATTTGAATATTTTAACTTAATATTACTTTTTTTTGCCATTTTATTTTGTAACCGCCTTTCGGGGGTGTTTTCAATCCTTAGACGTCGTTTCCGGACATACTTTAATCGACATTTTCGTAACGTTTTTCTGTAAGGAATCCCCTCCCAACCTCTATGTGTGTGTGTGTGTATATATATATATATATAATATATCCATATTTTACATTTTACTTGATTCTATTATTACATAATTATAGTTGGTTGGGGCGTGCCGTGTCTTTTCATGCGTGTGAAAAACTGCTCTCTCATGCAAAATATTTATCTTAATAATTAATTTCATTTGCGACATTAAAAAAAGTTTTATAAATTTAATCACTGTGTTAAATAATTACTTAGTTTTACCTGCGTGCTGTGTGCGCATATATTTTAATATATTTAAATATTACTAATATCATACATTACTTTTAACACATACTTATAAATTCAATATGGTAAATAAAATTTAATACTACCCTATCGTAAACATACAACACTCAATTTTCTAAAACCTATATGAGCACTTCCAAAACACGAAACAAAAAAATACGGGAAGCGGAAATCTGTACTCAGTGGTTTTGCTGTCAGGAGGTCAATTTTGAGACGTGCCCTCTTGGTACACTCGCTACTTACTGTGTAAACTGCTTGATCCACAGTAAAAGTCCAACTCCGAGTTAACTGTGTAATAACCCCAGACCCACAGTTAAAAGTCCAATTCATTTCTATGAATCCTCTGATCTCGTCCTTTTGGCTGGAAGCACGTCTACAGCGCAAAAGAAAATATATCTCGGGGTTTTGCACTCGTGTGCAACGCCATGTGCTATACTGGTCGGTTCGCTAGGCCTCCGTAAGTCCTACTCCCTGCTTCTCACGCAAGGACATTTTTTGACCTCTCGAGTGAAACTGACTATCGCCTTAGCGTGTTTGTATATACTGTGTATTCGACTCTCACAGCCGAAGTGGGCGTGTGTGTCTGGCACTATTTCCCAATCCGTCGATATCCTTATCAATTCACTAAAGGCATATGTTCTAACATCTGTTCCAACAGTCGACGCATCAAAATAATGACTGGTCCAGCTTATCTCTGGTACTTCTGGGGCCATTGAAGTTGGCTAAGCTTCCGGATCGCAGTACTGCTCTATTAGATGGTGATTAATCCATCCAGTTTCGTATTCCCATTAAGATGAGTGAAGTGCATGAAAATGTTAAACCTTGTGAAACTCTTAATTTTACGAAGCTATAACACATTACATGTTTCCAGAATAGCAGCGCGCGTTCAGGCACGCTTTCGGAAACACAGTGGCACTTGTCCACTCGATCCTGTGAGAGAGAGAGAGGGGGGGGGGAGAAAGAGTACAGTCGGCGCCTTGTTTGTGAAATGTAACTGGGTCGCATGCAGCGTCGCCTAGGCTGTGCTGTCGGCCAACTATAACCAGGCCTCTGTGGCTCGTACCAGCTTTACCGCCTGTCATACACGAAAGCATTTTAATATTACATATTACCTATATGTGACACTTACAAAATGCATTAAACTGAAAATGAATTAACTCACATTATAAATTAGCGTGACACTACACTTTTATACACAATCAATTATTTCTATCACTTTATTTTGTCTGCTACACGTAATAAATTTAATATGACGTATCTCGTACAATACCTTATTAACTTTAATAATACAAAATTTTCTATTTTGCGCACACATACATTACTTTTTTTATTTTAGTTTATTCGTTTCAGATCTTAATAAAAAGTATTTTTAGTTTGTCGAGAATGAATCCAAGATATGCTGTTCATTTTATTATTGTTCACTGCATTATGTCTTCGGTTAGCGATCTGAGAGTTACTTCACTGCTATGCGTAAACCTAGAAGACAAGGATTTCCTTTATTTTAAATTTACTCGCTAGAAATAATCAATACTGTATGATTTAAAATTTTAGATGTGCCTTAAAATGAATTTTTATATACAAATTATGTATCGTGGCTAAATTATTCTTTATTTGCTGTTAACCAATATAACACTATTTATTGATTGTTGGTTATTCTTTATTTTTATTGCAAAACACAGGAACGTAATTTTCTTATTTAATTTATTTTATATCGTCGCTTAGCTAACGCGCAAAGGTGGACCCATAAGGCACCTCCACCAATATTACGTAATTTTCTTATTTAATTTATTTTATATCGTCGCTTAGCTAACGCGGAAAGGTGGACCCATAAGGCACCTCCACCAATGTTACGTATATTTCTTATTTAATTTATTTTATATCGTCGCTTAGCTAACGCGGAAAGGTGGACCCATAAGGCACCTCCACCAATGTTACGTAATTTTCTTATTTAATTTATTTTATATCGTCGCTTAGCTAACGCGGAAAGGTGGACCCATAAGGCACTTCCACCAATGTTACATTCTTAAAAGCGCGTGGCTTTAATGTGGGTAAATTATATTTTATAATAAACGTACATGTTGGGGTTAGGCGTACTCAAAGGTGAATTTAAAAATATTCATTATCGTCTGTGTATTGAATTCAATATCAAATTACATCTCGTTACAATATGTTTTAGAACTCGTTACAAAATGTTAGTTTCTCGTTAAATCGGAGGAGCTCTCGTAAAGTTTACTTCGTTACATTGGATTAGATATTCATGATTTGTTATTAGATTACTTGTGTGTGTGTGTGTGTGTGTGTGTGTGTGTATATATATATATATATATATATATATATATATATATATATATATATATATATATATAGAAACCACTCTGACTAGTTTACTATGGCCTGACTTCACCTTGCCCATGATGCCGTAGTCTGAAGACTAGCCGCATGTCGGCGCACGGCACGCCTCCATCTCTGAACGTCTTGCTGGTACAGTGTCACGACGACAAAGATCTCGTTCGCCACATTTCCAGCCGTTAATATTCGGCACACTCGGCCTGCCAGGCGGAGTTTGTTTAGAAGCGCTCAAGGCTTCATTCCACTTCTCCGTAGTATGTTTGTGCTACTTGTTGCTGCACGTAACAACTTGGTGTCTGTGAGCAGTGAATGTTCACCGACTCAGTTTCGTGATCACATAATCGGAACTCTTTAGCAATAATCGCCCACAAGAAGCCTTTTCTTACTTTTAGTCAGCAAACGCTACATCTTGAAGCTAAGTGACGCGATGGGTAGGTACAGGGCCTACCCACACATACAACATGGTTTGCCACTGAGATTACAACAAAAAAGAGACTGAATTAGTTTTTTTTTTTTCTCTCGTTTTTCGGCTCCTCATATACGACTCAGTAATTGCCAGCAAGTGTGTTGAGACCATGCGAATATACGAATACTTGTGTACGAATTTACTAACTTTAGATTTTCAATAATGCATGCTTATAATACAATATTTTGCTTAATATGAGCGTAACACGTGTGCATAAACACTCGGCCAGAAAAATTGTACTGACTCTAAGACGTAAGCATTTAATTTAACAGTACGATAACGACGAAGCTAAGACCTCGTGATTTTAACCGTTGGTAGAAAATGTTCAATGTCAAGACATATATCTATGACTTCGCATCTGTCATGAACTCTCTGTATTCTATCGACATTTCAATGAAGTGTACTATTTGGTAGGAGGTGGGGAGAATGGCTCGAAGCGATGCCTCCTCCATACCAAATTGCCCGACCTGTAGTTTCCCCACTGCAGAAAAACACATGAAATTAGACGATGTGATAGGGGTGCTCGTGGTTGAGACGATGTGATAGGGATGCTCGTGGTTGAGACGATGTGATAGGGGTGCTCGTGGTTGAGACGATGTGATAGGGGTGCTCGTGGTTGAGACGATGTGATAGGGGTGCTCGTGGTTGAGACGTTGGTGGCTGCATTAGTGGTTGTAGCGATGGTGTATGTGGTAATATTTGAGGTGATATTTGTGGTGGTAGAAGTGGTTTTGGTGATAGTGATAGTGATCGTGTTTGTGGTTGTGGTGGTGTTTGCAGTGGTAGTATTTATGATGACGATGGTGGTAGTGAATGCGGACATGGTTATACTTGTGACGGTGTTTGTTTTTGTAGCATAATGGCGGTTATAATGGTAGAAGTAAACCAGATAACCTTGCAGAAATCCCCCGTACTATGATAGTGTCAAATATGATCAATAATTGTTATAATGTGGTCTGAAATGGAGCCGGAGATCCTCAGAAGGTGCATATATTGCTTACTGAATACTAACTATTGCCCGCTGTTACTGGTCATTGGATGTTTCTGTATTATCATGATCAATATATTGTTCTTAAATATTTGTCTACGGGACAAAACATTCAATTACAGGAGAATACTTTTTCATGGTTTCATTAAATACAAAAATTTTTCGTTGTTCATTCAAAAATTCTGCAGAAAAAATAAAAATTCTACGAAATGTTTGTGTTTTCCAAGTTTGGTCCTTGCTGCACGTTCACTCACAGCGAGTACAGTCGGCCACAGCCGTGGCTCGTACGACATAGAATTCTCATCATCGCGATCACTTGCTACCACCGGCTTTGCTGCCAGCCGATGCCTTAGCGTAAACTAAAAAATAACATCTCAAGCTTAAAAAAAATTTGCTAGCATCACTCTATCGCCAACTTGAATAACAATAGCTGCGGTGATTTTGTAGGAACACTTATTGCTTTCAACATAACAACGTGCAGTCTAAATATATAAGTACGGTATTTACTTTTTGGTGACTCGAATAAAATACGCTTACTTTAAACTTATAAATGTGTTTTATACGGCACAGTTCAGCGCTTATTGTGATTTTCACATTAAATCAAAAGCCACATATTCAACTTGATAATTATTTTTGATGAATCTTAAGAGCGTCACGTGAGTGTAGGTAAAAATGTTAGGAATGTAGCTGGTATCTATACTAGGAGTATAACAAATAAAGGAAATTTTGGGTTGCTCTATTTCCCCGATGAGAAGATTTTAAGAGATAGGTAACACGTTTGGTGGAGCGAATATATATTCCAAGCAGTTGCGTTTGTAGTCGTTGGAAGTTGGCGCGTTTGTATTGGTGAGAGCCGCCAATGTCAGTAAGATGTGAGGGAGTTCCTTACAGCAAAGTTTCTACCGCTGTACACTGGACCCTTTGTAGCTACCAGCAGGAAAAAAGGAGAATTGTTACGAGTTGTATCCTAATGCTGGAGGCTACTAAATAAGTACAATGCACAGCGACGAACAGAAGTATAAGTTTACGTCGACCAATGAAGTGAATTTTAATGGCAGCCTCGAATTTATAGTGATGGGAAGTTTCTCGAAAAACTCCTAAAACCCTTTTTTGAGAAAACTTAGCAAACGTAACAAAATATCCCTTAGCTTCTGGCACGATAAAAGAGCGATTCGATTTTGTCTCACACTTTATTACAAAAAAAAGGTCTGCAAAAAAAAAAAGTATTATGAATGCTACCAATGCGAAAGACGTATAACAGCTGTCGTTAGCCCAACTTCTAGCCGGGTGTGAAAGTGTAATTATCACGCATTAAGTGCATGTGGTTGTACAGTTGTTTTAAAAGACAGTGTCAACGTAATTCCAACCGCTTTAAATTCAGTCGCAATCTCTAAATATTTTGGAATTTACTTTAACACTCACGGTACTGATGTACATTTTTTTTTAAGTTTATTCTTTTCTCCTTAGTTACAAGCGTTCGTTTATGTTTTATCTTCGTTATTAACCGGAACAATATATGTACATATATATATATATATACATATATATATATATATATATATATATATATATATATATATATATATATATATAAATATATACATATATATATATATATACATATAAAACGTAATTATTATACGTGTTAAGAAATGCGAAATTACTTTATTTATTAGAGTAATTAAAACTAGTATAAAACGAGCAGTTCTTCCTCTAAACATGTTTTCACTACGTAAGTGCTACTGAACATTTACATTTCATTTGTAGTCATAAAATATTTATTTGTATCGTTTTAAATGTATACATTTTGTAATCTCAGGAATTGTCCCGGG
The DNA here is from genome assembly GCA_029891345.1 of Dryococelus australis. Lineage (NCBI taxonomy): Eukaryota > Metazoa > Arthropoda > Insecta > Phasmatodea > Phasmatidae > Dryococelus > Dryococelus australis. The sequence continues at coordinate 63,427,566 of CM057002.1, read as the reverse complement.
AAAAAAATATTTAACAATTTATCATTGATGTGTTCACGGTAGCCGCAATCAATAATAAGTCATGCTAATACTTAGAAAACAAATTGTGTATATATATATATTTTTTTATGTAAATAGTTTTTAAAAAACAATGTACCATAAAATAAGTAATTATAGAAACATTTTTTAATTTTTAACAAGCATTTTTTATTGAAGTACGTTCCGTAGAAAACGTAAATTTTAACTATGTGGAATTGCTAATAAATATAATTTGCATGCATGGTCCTTCGATGTTATAAATACGTATCCTTGGAAACCTAAATTAGTAACAGACTTCATTCTTCAAAGCGTCTTCATTCTTCAACTGTTTCAGTTTACAAGCAGCCTCCGATAAGTAGGATTATCAGCTTTTAATTTCTATTGTCATTAGTTGAAACACTACCTAACGCTATAGGACACAGCAGTTTAAGACATTTTAATGTTATAGTCTTTATTTTGCTGTTGAGAATCAATTGTTCCGCTTATTTATATAGTAATGTAAATGATTATGTAAGATCTTTTTGTTGGTTTACGAATTTCTGCACAATTGCAAAAATATTATAGGTTAATAGTTAATTTACTCCGTGTACTATAATTATTAAAACGATAACTGTCAAGGTTTTAATTATGAAGTATTCCGTTAAATGCTTTGGCTTCCGATAAAACCGAAAAATTTATAGTATTTTGACATTATGTTTACAGCTTTGTGACGTAAAATTCAGTGTGACTATTTATTGTTTATAATCAATTACCATGCTAAGACACTAACAGATATCTGCTAACTCCATCAGTGACAGTTTTGCTCATTAACTACTTACTTTTGTGGAATTTTTTTTGAAGTATAGGTCTACTGCCAATTATATCCCTTGAAGTAGGGCACACTTCAAACATATTCAATGAATACTAACAGTTTTGTAGTAACAGTAGACTAAGTCAGTTATAAGGCAATCTCTTCAGAAATTTTCTAACGAGGCCAAGAAATATAAAAGATGAATTTTTGAAATTTTTTTAACATTTAGAATGACAAGTAAACGAGAATATTAGTGTGGTTTTATGATTTCAATCATTACATACTTAACTTTCTTCTCTGGCTTCAAATGTCATCTTCAGCCGTGACCCCAACAAAACTTTAATCTTCACCCAACACGAAAACTCACAACCGAGTCCTAGAACAAAATCTGTAGTTATGTTTTTATATTGTTTCATGTAAAATAGTAAATATTCCCCTGTTTTTTTTGTTAACATTTATTTATTTTATAAAACATTAAATAAATAATAATATACCTGGAAACAATAACATAGTTACACTCTCATACCAAATATGTAAATACGGCTGTGTTACACGTATCGGACTTACGGCCTCAAAATTATATCCTCTAATATTTAATCCCGCAATATATTATTTCAGAAACACATCCCAAATGATTGTTATTTAAGTTAGCTCAACATCGCTGGGAAAATGCTGATCAATTCACTTAACCTTTTACAATGAATTTAAGTTTTAAGTTAATCATTAGTATAGTTGCCATTTTTTTATGACATTCTTAAAGGACTGATCGTAAAATGAAAGTTTAAACGTTTCAGAGAACTTATTTTAAACAGCATATGGCGTGTGAATTATACGAATGTGATTGCAACGTTAAGAAGTCTGGTGGACGATGTCCTTAATATTTTTCCTTGCGCTACACCTTCTGGGAAAGGAGTTTCCTTCTGAGAGAATTCGCCCTAGTAAACGTCCATCCCCCGTGGCCCTCTTCAGACCGGAGACTAATAGGAAGGGACTCTCTGCGAAAATTGAACTCTCCTCTGTATACAAACCCCAGTCAACACCGCCATCCTATCTCTCTCTCTCTCTCTCTCTCTCTCTCTCTCTCTCTCTCTCTCTCTCCCGGCCATATCAATCAAGAGAGTGTTCCTTCCTCTTCGAGGAATGACATCTGGCAAAGTACCCACACCTGGGACTCATTTCTTATCGCGTATCCAGCAGTCGCAACACTGGAGAGCTCTGAAAGGAACCATTTTCTTTACGACAGGCTGCAGTATTGCGATAGGGTGCAACGTGATGGCCGTGTTCAGTTTGAATTAATCAGGACCTGGAATTTTTTGAAGAAGCATTGCATTCTGTTTTTTTTTTTTTTTTTTGCAAAATAAATATACACTGCATGTTCTTGGTAAAATGAAAATCTTGCCCACTGGACCACAAATATAAATTGTAACGCAGACGTGAAACTTTAGAATTAAGAAACATTTATTATAAAGAAATATAAAATGATCAATCAGATGTCTATAGTGGAACGATCGACTTACAGACCAGGTAGATATCGATTATCCCCATTATTTGTCTTACACTTACGGTTCGTTTACAGCACGTTAGGTGGACTGAAATCACGTCTTCAGTAGTTCGGCTGGTAGACATGCTATCCCCCAATGCGTAAATGTTACAGCAGTTGCCTACTCGATGCAAATCAGTTAAATCGTTATCCTGCCGCGTAACGAAGTACGTGTCACAAGGTTACAAAATTCTAAAAACTTTAGGTTGGTTTTGATTTTCCTTCAGGGCACACCGAATCCGGAAAAAATTGTACCTTCTAAGCGTTCTTGTGAAGAATTCGGTAGAAAAGAATTTACTTACCTCGTATTTACAATGAAGTAGTAATTTGTTAAAGCCTGTATACACTTAACGCAGACTTTATTCGGAATTTTCTATTATTATATTGTTCAACGCAGGTAGTGAATTTAATAGACCAATTGGGGTCGTAAAAAGTGACGGGTTACCCCTTCAGACTAACATTGTTTTCATTACAAACTGGTCAGATGTGATAACATAATATCGTTCGTTAGGTGTGTCATATATGTGATTTTGGAATATTGCATTTTCTTTATATTGATGACTTTACAAAATGAGATTCATTGCAATATGAAAGCAGGATGCATATGGTTGCACGTATAAAGTAAGATATTATTTTAACTATTTGGCTATACAAAGAAAAATATAAATGTATATACTATATTTCATGTATTTGATTGTTGTAGGATGGGTTCACTGATGCCAATATGAATGAGCTTGTTTTGCTGCCGTAAAGTAAATATTTTTATAGCATTGCAAATTGACTAAATTATTTTGTAGTACACTTATAAAAGTATTTTTATAATTCGAAATATTTGGCAGGGCTTACTTTATAAAGATAATTGCAGATCTTGAAGTTTTGCCAATTTGGTTAGCGAACCAATTTTCCTGACCACCAAACTACTCATGTTACCAATAAGTAATTTTCTCCTCTCCCTTCCCCCCCCCCCTTTTTTCTCTTTCAATTTTGACATGCCAGTCAAGGACGAGTGTTTTTCATGAAGAGGACCATATCAAGGGAATAGTTCTGTATATTGTTCTCTCAACCTAAACTGCTGATTCTGGGAGAAGTTAGGAAAGAGGCTCATCCCACTCCCATTAGCCAATATTAAGCTCGTTTTTTTGCATTATTTTTCCACTAGTGTGACCTTACATTACATTGTGTAAATAAGTTCCACTGCTAGTCTAGTGTGTGTGTGTGTGCAATAAACTTGTCTGTAATATTCAGTAGGGTCTAGTAATAATGACACAAATACAACTTGTAACATAAAAAAAGTTGTTGTGTATACCAAAATTATTATTGTGTCTACAATATATTCTTTTGTGTTTATAACTTTATCCTTTCGGCTAGCACTTGTGGGGGAACGAACCCTTTCTTCTCACAGCGCTGTGGAAATCATAACAACACGGCTAGCTTCCAGAAGTTGTTTATTCACATGCTCCTAAGGGTATTTTTTATACTCTTCAGGTTTAACACTTTTGAAATCAGGGGCGTTAAGAGAAATGGTTGACAACAGCACACCTAGTGGATACATACAAATGTAAAACGGAAACAATAGTGTTAAGGTCAAGGACAAACGTGGCCGACGCAAGATGACGGATAGACTGTCACGTAATCCATTTGGTGGACAGACACAATGATCTTCAGCCTGCACCTTTGCATCAGCAGCTCTGGTTTGTATCTCATTTCTATATTATTTTATGTATTCTCGCTCTGCTACTATATTAACATTATGCCCATATTACATCGTTCCCTTGCACGTAAAACTAACTTTGCTAAGGATTTTATGACTTAGAAGTTATACGGCAAATATTATTCTTACGTGCATTGAACAAATACAAAATAAATCAAATAAAGTAAATCTACCATACATAAAATTGAACGTCACACTTTAGTGTGACAATCGGACATGGAACTAATTAATTTCATTACATTACTGCCAACTTTACGAGAAGCACGCTGCTCCGTATTTACATTCATGCATGGGCAGTTAGAAGCAGATACATTTAGTTTTCAAAAGTTGATTATAACAGTGATTAATTAACAACGAATTTGCAAAGGTACGTCTTAATTTTCACGTTATGGTTGACAGTAGATAGCTCACGCAACACGAGCTCTTGTTGCTGATGATGTCTGAGAAGATAAATTACACTACTAGTTACTCATCCACACCAAGGTAGCAGTACATAACATCATCGCCAGAGACCAAGTCAAAGTCACAGGAAGTAAATAGTTCCGAAGGTGTGTTGCATTTTTAAGGTCACGGGTCGTATTTTGAAACATTATATTAGTTTTTGAATTCTATCTAACATCAAAATACTCTGCGCGAATGAAATAAAATATTGGTTTGCTGTTTCCACATATTGTAAATAGCTGTTTCAGGATAAAAACGCACCAACTATCAATTCCTGTGCGAGAGAGCGTAAGTGGCGGGTCCGACTGAAGTATCATCAAATGTAAAAAACATAAGTAACAGAAGCCTTTACAAAACTTGCTGGAAAGTTTAAGAATGAATAAATTTAATGCTTATTTCAAACAATTCACTACACTTTAAATGAGTTACTTCGATTAACAATATTTGTATAACGTTAAAATCAGGTGGCATGATTCTGATAGGTGGCTACTCATGACGTATGTTACTATACAGGTGGCTACTCATGATGTATGCTACTACACAGGTGGCCTGATACGCGCTACCACCTTGAAATGGAAAGAGTAACACTAAAATATCAGTTTTCAGGAGACAAAATAATATTGTTTTTGGTGGAACAAAATTAATTTATAACAAAAGATTTTGTGGCACCAAAAACAATTTTTGTCATTTCACAATTTGTGGCAACCCAAAATGTGTTTTTGTGGGCTATAGGCTGTTCACGGTAAAGTGAACACTTTTGAGGCCCCAGTTACTTTTTCCTTTCAGCCATTTTTTATTCTTTGAACCACCTTTTAAAATAAATATAATCATGCACGTAATATACACAGTGTTTATATTGCACCGCACTCGGAAGTTAACGTATAAGGCTAAAATAAAATATATTTATTGCCTATTATTCCAAATGAGAGGGCTTTCAATAGTGCTCACTTTACGTACAACAGCCAATACCAGTAAGTCTAGTTCCTTTGTGGACGATAATTCGTTCGCTACTTTCAGCAATAATGTTAAGGTGCAATACTGGTTAGTGGGAGCAGCAAAAGTTTTTTCCAGGCTGCAAGCTTTTGGTATCTAGCTATATTTTAACGTATATTCGACAGCAGGATCGGGAAACGAATCAAACAAGGCATTGATCAAGAAACCAGCGATGGCCTGGAGTCATTTCGAATAACATTTAAAAACTGAAATCATTGTGGCTGGATCTAGAATTGAACTCGGGGTTCTGTCGAACGCTAGTTCAGACTGTACTGTAAACAGTGTACCCCCCCCCCCCCCATCTTCGTTGTTGAAGGTTTTAACATGAGTATGCACATAACGCATATACGTCAGCGCCTTTATACATGACATATAGGAAAGTTTGTTTTCTGGAAACATTTACGTGCAACATTTACTTACTTGGAATAAAGGGATCATTCAATCCATCCCTAATTTCTCAAGAATACCTCCCGTGAATGAGTTAGTAACCTGATGCAAGGGAAGGGACACATGCAAACATGACGTCATGGCCAGACCAGAAAGTGACTATTTCGAACACGCCAGCGCGCATACGAAAAATATAATTTATGTAGTTTTGTAGTCGCAGTAAAATGGTTTACTCTGAACCACATTATTGCTGTTGCTGCCAACGAATCACTTAATGGCAATCAATAAATATTTTTTATCTAATAATCAAATATATGTATATCGAGTATCAAACGGCGTATTATTGTGCAAAAGTATTAAACATTTCCGTAATTTTGCGGTAATTTACAGAATACATATATACGGAATGACAACCCTCAAAGATGAAGAACGGAGCTGATGTCCGTAAAATACCGAAAACGTAGCGTCTCGGTATTTCCTATGGCTTCATTATCCATGAAGGAACGATGCTGTATCAAAACGGAGCTTTCTTCTCCACTATAACCAGAAAATGATCATTTTATCCGGCTGTTAGGATATTCGTTCCTCTTAGACCTGTTACTTCAGACTTCAAAAATTAGCATCATCATCAGACACCTGTAACCAATGGTAACATACGAAGTATCTAAACATTACTGGGAACGGATACGTCACGTATGTAACACTTTTAGAAACACCGTAGTTAGACACTGTGTTGTCACAAGACGGTTTCGGCTAAGTGGTAACAATTATGGTCTCTTAAAATTTCAATTCGGGCTCAAATCTCGTTCCTTTTCATACAAAGTAGAACACCTGGTGTGCGCGGTATCTGAGCTGTACCCCCGCTTGCCTCCCACCGAGGCGAACCGGGCTCAATTCCCGGCCGGGCCACTTTCTGATTCTCACATGTGGGAATCGTGCCGGATGATGCCGCTGGTCGGCGGGCTTTCTCGCGGATCTCCCGTCCCCCCCCCCCCGCTCTTGAATTTAGGCGCTGCCTCATTCTCATCTCGCATCATGTCATCATCCCGCGGAGGGCAACGGAAAACCATCGCAGTTTCATCCAGCCTACTTGCCTTGGTCGCCGACGCGACCGCGTCGAGTCCTTGGTTCCGACCAACATTCTGATTGCTAACCTCCGCAACAGAACATCTGCACAGTCCATGTTTAAATATTTTTACTGCGACTATTTTTTTTTTTTTTTTTTTTTTTTTTTTAAGCTGGCAGCGCGGAAAAAATAACTAGCAAATTTACAAGAAGTTGGCTTAAACAAAAACTACATTTGGGTAGGAGCGTCTTAAAGAATTATTTACCCAGTACTATTCTTCACCAGTAACTACCTGTTTTTTTTTACTACCAACAAAATTTTGTCTTGCAAAGCATCAACAACTATGGGTAGGATGTTCACAGTAAAATGAGCGCTTTTGAAAGCCCTGCTTGAGATCTGCTTGTATGCACAGTTTTTTTTCTTCCGCCTTACGGAATTTTAACATTACCACGGGCCCCAGCACTTTATTCGTGCGTCGGTCAAGTGAAACTGTAAAATTGTTGGGAAAGTAAATATTTTAAATGTCTGTTCATTTTTACTCTTCTTTGCATTAGCAAAGCAGAAAGGGAAATAAATAACTTAAGTTATCACAATTGGTTACCTAACACTTTTCATTCGACTTTCAGATATGGGGCTACATTCTATCATTCTTTGCAAACTTTACTGGGCGTATGTCATTCAGTGTGCTCGTTAAAATATATGCAGGCATGGGCAGTGACTGTTTTCTAAGGTTGATTTCAAAAGTGCTCACTTTATTGTGAGCAGGCCTGACTACACAACGTATAGAACTCATAAAAAAGTAGTACAATCACAATAAAAATTATCAGAAAAGTGCGGTTTATGCTGTATATGACGGAGAATTCTCCAACATTATAAAATACTTTACTGAAATATACTTTTTCATTAAAACAGTCTGTATTTTTAACCATATTTAAGCGCATTTTCATTCTGGATGCCTCGGATAGCAGAATTTGCAAAAAAAAAATTCACCAAGAAAGATGATCATAATATCTACTGTGATCATGTGTAATAAAATTATAGTGATAATGGATCATATCAATTTTATAATTTACTGTATTAACTTTAGTTTCAGCCATAAATGTTTGTGAGAAATGGGCGCACATACAAATAGTTATAAAAATTATTTTCTAAATTATTATTACGATTTCTTACACACAATCATAGTAAACATTATGATAATATTCCATGACCAAGACTTTCTTGCAAATTCTGCTTTCTGAAGCAGCCAGAATGGAAATGCGCTTTAATGTTGTAAAAATACAGACTATTTAAATCGATTTTTTTACATTTAAAAACATGTTCTAGTAAAATATTTTATAATGTTGCAAGATGTATACATTCTCCTTTCATATTCAGCATAAATTGCACTTTTCTGATAATTTTTATGGTGACTGTTTTTTTTTTTGTGAGCTCTTCACATTGTATACTCGGGTGCAGTGCTCCATATGCCTTAACAAGTGTTTTTCTTCGGTGTAAGATGCACGTTGCCACAGAGGTACTGAATGACTGGTGTTGTGTTGCAGGTGGCGAGTGAGATGCGGATCTCGTGGACAAGGATCGGGCGTCTTCCTGGAGAGACGGGATAATACGAGCTGCTGTGGAACCATGGGAGACCACCGTGCGTACATCTGGGCCGCCATCTTCGCCCTCCGCTTGGGCGCCGTGCTGTCAGGTGAGTGAACCATCCCGCGGGTGAGTGCATGAGGTGTAAGGGACTTGAGCGGCTCTTAACACTTTCAGGCCCACTTCAGTTTACGCTTTCACGAGCTACAAACAAAAAAAAAAATATGCCTGATGTACTAAAGTCGACACAACACTTGTTTCGTTGTTACAGATATCAAACATTTATTCCCAATTATCTTTTATATTTTTCAAGAAGTGTTGCATCCTATCACACAAGTACACTTTATTCCGTTATTTGAAAAATTAGATAATCTGTTTCTATAAAATTTCTTAAAAGAATTTTTCATTTTTCCAGTACTGTTTATAAACATCAAAATATCTCGTAATTTTTTTTTTTTACTACAGTGTTTTTCCATTGTACGTAATTTAATGTAACTGTGTTATTTATGTTAAACTTCTACTTCAGATCTTTTCAAATTATTTATTAGTAATTCCGCATCAGTCTGAAGTTCCAGAGTGACTACTGCTACACGGTACGACACATCAAATGTTTTGTGTGGCAAGGTGTTAAATAACTGTTTAATACACCTCATTTGTAACATTATTTAATCTCTTTATTGTTGAGTAAATTGTAGCTATGCTGCACTGTGCTTTAAAAAAATATTGTTACAAAAATAGATATTTATAACGGTAATTTAGGTAGCTCCAACTTCTAACAAATTTTATTAGTCTTACGACACATTAATTATTAATCAAATTATCCAAGTTTTATGAGCATAGACTCGTTTATTAAGGCACTGAGATATTAATTAAATAAAATAGTTAGTAATAACGTCCTAATTGATTAACAAACAATTCAAACATTATTATAGACTTGATATCTTGACAGCAAATGGCTATTATTTGCTATTTACCACTACTATTTACATAATCACCCTTTATATGAACTAAATCAACACAATACATACGCCCTCGTCCGTTGCCGTCAAACACACACTTGTCTGCCGCTGGTCCTCTTCTTCGATGGCCGGATCATACTTCACCATTCGCTGCACTCCGTCAGTTGGCTATCACAAGACTGCTGGCAATCCGGCTGGAAGGGTATATTTATAGTGTCAGCAGCCCTGGCCCAGAGTCTTCTTCACTCATCGGGTTGCACCGACCGGAGGAGTAGCTGTCAATCATCCCTCCTGCCAGGCAACGTAACGACGCGGCTGGCTTGTGGTAATACCCCCTCCCCCGCCTCTTGGTCCAACACGGTGAGCCAATGACTCGTGCTTCCTTGGCGCGGGGGATTCGCGCGATTCTCTATTATATTACATTACCGCAAAACAATGTGTGGTTATTCATTATGACTTTAACAGTAAATTTGGTAAAAGTTAAAATTATGCGGTGAATAACAGGCGTCTGACTAATGATTACATCGACAATAGAATGATGTGTCTATATTTCGGGATGCACCACTTGCTGGCGGGGAAATTTTTGAACTTATTTTGTTCTTCCATGAATAATGAGTAGAGAAGATGGTTTATCGCGGGAAATGTTGACTGTTTCCTAGAACTCGACAGTTTTCTTTCCTTATTGGCTGTCATGCATTTATGAAAGCTACTACTCCATTTCACTGGGCCAATGAGGATTCTCATACTATGAGGCAGGATGTTAGTGATTGGTCTGCAGACAATTTAGCCGAGTCAAAATCATGTTCATCCAATCATAAAAGAAAAAAAAAACTAGTTAGAGTTTTATAGATGCTATGTTGGCTCGAAAAATGTTCGCGATTTTCCATAATCTCTAATAATGAGTGATGCACTCTTTTGCTTGTTTTGTTCTATGTTACGGACTACGATGTTGAGGAAATTCCTGTTTATTTTATTTTTTTACACAGCAGGTAAGAAAATTAATACATTTGCTCAATTAAATGTGGCACTTGTTAACGTGAAATGTCAACTTTGATCAAATACCTCGACACAACCATAAAATAATAGTTTTTTTTTATTTGCTAATTTCTTGGTAATGACTTACAAGTTTAGTTCAAACTAAAATCAATCACATAATATAACATTCATATTTATTTTGTAATGTAAATTTTACATTGCATATGAAAATAACGAAATATGAAAAAACAGGGAAAAATGATATATCTCCGCATTACTCAAGTTAAAATCAGCATTTCTGATGTCAAAAAGTTTATATAAACTTCAAAATATATATTTCTCTATACTTTCCGCTACAACGTATAATTGAATGTCGTCTGAGGAAATGGTTTCGGATTTAGTAAATTCGCGCAGTAAATACCAGGTTATCTAAGAATTTACAAAAGAACAGTCCGGTAATATTTCAAGAAAGTATATAAACGTGAAGTCAGTGAGAGATTCAGGGTTCGCGTTGGCGGCTGTGGCTGCTCGAAAAGGGGCGTGGGAAAACTCAATTCTCCTTCCAGGGTTTTATGATGCCCGCTGAAGAACCAGACTTTCTCCCACGCACAGCAGGGATGCTGCGTATGTGACCTGTGAGGGTTGGAGTGGGTGTGTCGAGATGAACATCGGCCAGGGGAGAGGAGGGTTCGTCCCTTGAGACGAGGGTGTCATGATGACCTCTCGCATAATCCCGAGCCTTCGTCACAAGGAGTGGCGTTATAGGGGGGAGGGGGTACTAAAGCCCATGTGTCACGATGGAGGCTCCCTTGGAATATTCCATCCACGCTTGCATGTCCCTGATGGGGGGGTTTTTCCATGGAAGATTTAGCGGACTGTTACCCCGTTTTCGTGAAAGTCTTCGTGACTGGTCGTTAGTGTGAGTGTGTGAGTGGACAGATTAGGGTGGCCGAGTGGTCTTGAGTGCCGATGAGGGCGAAGCGAGGTGAGTATGGAGCAGCGCCGGCATGAAAGGGTGGGGGAAATTGAAGATCCCCGAGAAAACCTGCCAACCAGCAGCATCGCCCGGCACGTTTCCCACATGCGAGAATACCTGGTTCAACTTTGGTGGGAGGCAAGTAGTCTAACCATTACACAACCGTGGTGCCACTAGTAGTTATCCATTTTTAGTGTAAGGTTTCCCTACAAGGTTGAAATTATTTGCCACTCAGAGAGATGGTGATTTAGTGAAGAGTGAAGAGTTTTGTGCGGCTCTTAACATCGAGGTCTTGAGAGCCGATGAGGGTGATTGAGGTGAGTGTGGAGCAGCGCCGGTATGAAAGGGTGGGGGAAGCGGGAGTTACCCGAGAAAACCCGCTGACCAACGGCATCGTCCGGCACGATTCCCATATTCCGGAGTGATCCGGCCGGGGATTGAACCTGTATCGCATTGGTGGGAGGCGAGCATTCTAAGAGCTCAGCTACCCTCGTCCCGAGAGGGTGACAGTGTGTGGCATTGACAAGAGTTGTAATATTGTATATCTTGTTTTGAGAAACGGTGGTAAGGTCATTAAACAATAATAATTCAAGTAGTAAAATAAACAACGCGAAAATATTCATCGATTCTGTAACAGAGTTATGTGAAAATTACGGTAGGCATTCGTGTCTAACATATAAAGTTCTCGTTACAACAAGACAATTTAGGCTCTGCGCATTAACATATGCTGCGTAAGTACACAGTGAAGTCTGTTCTGAAACCACAGTTGCAAAAGTAAAATCGAAACCAAATAATTCGTTTTTAATTGTGTGTGTACTTGTTTCGTATGACAGGTTATTCTGTGTGAACTTCCACTCTTGTTTGCATGCTCGGGTAGCAGGTCGCAAGGGTTGCCATGCACGATGTATCCCCGCTATCCTTTTGTTACTGCGCCACTAATCATAGATAACTTAGAACCCGAGTGACTCTCTATTTGTGCAGGTTTACACAGCGATGAGATAAACTTCAGTTAATTTTACATTTCAACAGCGAGATCTTCGTTACGGCCTTAAGGCCTTTAAGCCGGCGATAAACAGCTGTCGATAAAAAAAATGGCGAAACAAGTGTAGGCTATTCCGGAAATAAAACATGTGACAGAGAGAGCAGTTACAAAAAAGTCACCGTGTTTAGCATTTGCAGAGAACTGTCAGTATTTACCATTTTCTCCAAATCTATTAGGTAGACGGACGGGTCTCTTGAATAAGTCAAAGTTGAATAAGTCAAAGAAAAATAATGAGTTTTTGCGATTTTCTTTTAGCCATGCTGGGTGTTTGCCTCCAGTCACCGACCAAGTGCCTTTCCATTCTGACACATTAGTGCAAAACGACTCAGCTGACGCTCTAACGAGCCACTCTTTTGCTTGGCATCATTTCCTAATAGTGTAAATTGTAGACGTTTCATTGATACCCTAACGTAACGCTGATAACGAAGTCATTAAACTGGAAGCAGAAGTTTAGACGATTAGCAGGTGAGAAGAAAACTGCAACGGCATGTACCACGGAACCATTTCGTCGTTCGACTGGAATGATTTCGGAAAACCAAGGAAAACCGAAATCAGTATGGCCGGACCAGGAATAGAACCCTGGTACTTTTTATCGAGGTGCCGTCTCACCTTGTAGGGGAGGGTGAAAAACGGAAGAACACCAAATAAAAACTTATTTCGTTTCATAAAATAATCCGTGGGTGTAGTCGACGCTAGTATACTTATAACTTATTACGGTAGGCGAATATTTACTGTTAAACGAAAAAAAAAAAATTGTCTAACTTTGTTATTCTTTTTCGACAGCAATATATATGTGTTTCTGTAAATAAAAAGTCAGATGATTTAGTTCTATAAATTTCATTACTCGTTTAGTTGCAGTAAAAATATCAAACTTAAATGCCTCGCACTATTAAAAGTTTTGAATCTGGTATTGAAAAATCATATTTTTTTTGTACAAAAAAAGAGGTTTATTTTCATGACCTACTTTTCTTTAGCGTAAGAACGTGATTTGTAATAGTTTACATTATTGTGTAGATGAGACTGACGCGGCCACACGCATTAATATAGGCACATTATAGATTAATTTCACCCAAAAATTACGATTTGAAAATTTTTTCAGGGAATCACTACGTAATTGTTTTACTTATTTTCAAAAACGGTCCACGCCCACGAATAAGATATTGAAGTTACTGCCAAGAAAATTATTGACGCTGAAACAATATTTCTATACGTAACCTTGAATACTGGAAAAAACGGTTACTTTAAGTTTTCTGAACCGCCGCTAAATGTACAGTTGACGCAAATCCTTCGCCACATGCAAACAAAGCTTTAAAAAATCTAGAAAAGTACACCAAAGGGACAACCTACCACATAAGGGTGCACTCAGTTAAATAATATTTTTCATGAGGAGTTTTGATGTGAATACGTCTTAAAATTTGCAACCGTATTGGGAGATAATCCAGAAAATCCAATGATAACAAAATCGGGGAATACAGTGTGGCATTGCAGCTCCGAATGTATCATCTACATCCAAAATTCAATTACATCACTTGATTGCCAAAGGAACAAAGAATATGTTACTTTGAGTGAGGACTGCGAAGCATCACACGCGTTGGGGGAAGGGGGGTGGGGATCGCCGCAATTTTGAGTTCGTTTCGCCGCTTCTCATAACTTCCGCGATGTATAACTTTTGACTAGGAGAAGCTACGGCGCTCGTTTGAGTTTCAATCGACAGCTCTCGTCAAGATAAATCGATAGCGTGTATAAAAACATCTGTGTGGTGTTGTTGTGGTAAAATTGTATGAGTTTTATGTAAAAAAAAATAAAGAAAACTTAACACAATTACTGCCTACACTCGTCAAAAAGCAACTTCAAAATACAGAAATCGTATGCGGTTGGAAAGAGCATCTCAAAATCAATACAATAATACCCATAAAACCCCATATTATCGAGTGAAGCGGTGCCATCAAGGCGTCCGAGGAGCATCAACGCAGACGTATTCACGCAAAACAGACGGCCGTGTGCCCAACACAGAAATATCCAATTTTTTTCTTACTAGACATTACCTACTCACCAATTTTCTCTCTGTTTTTATATGAACTGATATAAATGCAATATTATCATTTATACAGATATTTAAGTAGATGATCAATTGAACTTTTCTAAAAAAAAGAGTAAAACGCGTGTAATACTTGGTATATTTAGGAAATAACAAAACACGTAATGTGTTTTAGTAGAATTCCTTCGCAAAATTTGGGGCATAACAGTGCACTCTAATCAAATTTATATGTGTTTTTACAAGAAAATCCTTGGAAACCCAATTGCCAAGAAAATCCTTTATAAAACTTCAAACAATCTCTTTGTAAAATCTGCAAGACATATATTTTAAGTGTTTTGTTGTTGAGTTGAGATTTGGACACCTCGTAACTAGGTATTGTATTGAGAGCCAATTTAAGAGTTCTGTGTAGTTATCAAACAGTTTATGAGTAATACGGTTACGTTTTATTGAAATAGTCGCTTTAGTATGAATATTTGTGTAAATTTTAAGTGTTTTACGTTATTAAAACTTGCAATAAATTTATGTTTACATGCAACTACACTTTACATCACCCTTAGTTTTGCACAAACAGCTATGTTGTTGAATGTCCGCCAGTTTCCTGAAGCTCGTGGATACGGATCTGTATAGTACAAACATTTCTTGAGGTCTGTTAAAAATGCGGCTCTTGTAGTTTTACAAATAAGTAGATTTGCAGGATATTACTTTGTACTGTTACGGACATGTGTAAAATTACAAACAATTTCTCTGTAAAAAATACAATTTTTTTTACAGTGTGACGTGTTCACGTTAAAGTGAGCACTTATGAGGCCCTTGTTACTTTTTCCTACCAGCCATTTTTTAAAATCCTTCCACCACTTTTTAAAATACATGTTACCATGCAAGTAATATACATAGTATATATATTTCACCGCACTCGACAGTTAACGTCTAAGGCTAGACAATAAAATATGTTTATTGAATTTTATTTCCAATGAGAGGGATTCAAAAAGTGGTAATTTTACCATGAATAGCCTATAGGCTATATTATTCACACGTGAACTGAAAGCGTGTAGTATTGTTAAGGCATAGTTAATAAACCGATACATCTGATACAAAATGAACTACGTATGATATATAAGTTTGCGACAGTGTATGTTCCACGCATACATTGCAAACATGCGTACCTTTTAATCAATACTTTAACTCGCTTTGTGATTGTTAGCTTGTTTCCCACTACTGAGGCCCCCAGAAATATTTTCACAGGGATTCTCGTGTAGTAAATATGGTTGACTCAGCCCTTGTTTCAGGGGTTTCCTCGGGTATTCTCATTCGCACTCGTTCCTCCTTTACGTCAGCACCAACTCGCCTCACTTCGTCCATTATTCAAGCTTTCCGGAAAGACGGGTCTGAAAAGAATTATTTGCTCCAGCCAGTTCCCAGACACAGATTTCCGTCATGCTCAAAGGCGGAAAAAAACGATTGAATAAGAGTACATGCCAACTAAATCACAGTGGCCAATGGCCGCTGCAACGTTTCCAACTCAAAGTTTTAAAACATTTCACTTGTTCCTTATTTAGTTTCTAATTCACTAGGTATTGAAGAGAACTAAAACTGTAAAATGTAAAGTTGGTATAAATTTAATTGAATTAATAATTTATGATCGCGGTATTATTTTGCGTGGTGCTTGGAGATATCTACGAGTAATTATTCCGCCATGTCATAAAACGACCGTGAAACTTGTGACGCGAAAAAGAAGTCTGATAATCCAGATTTACCGGACTTAATAAGCCGATAGAAGCGCAGTAAATTAAATTCCCTGTCGTTATCTGCACCGCTGAAAATTCCCCGTGCCAACGTAAATAACGGATTTTGAAAGTGAAAATAACATGCTGTAACGAAATACCTCCAAAAGCAAAATCCGCTCGTCCCGGACCGAATAATTTTTATTTCCTTTGTAGCTTAAGCGCGAAACGTTGGGTAAGCGATCCACATGATTTCGACATGGATCATTGCCATTTTCGTGCGGTGTTATCGGTGTTGGGGGGGGGGGGGGGAGAGAGATTTACAATTCCGAGTCGTGTTGCTCGTAGCCACGATTGGGGTAGTTGAGGCGGGGGGGGGGGGGAGTGGGTGGACTTGTTAATAACGTGACAGGGCTTTAAAGGCTTAAGCTGGATCCGGAGAGTCATCGCGATCCCGTGTCGCTACGGCGAACCGATTATACTCGGCGTGGCGGAAACTTTGTCCGCTGTTCTGTTCGGCGATGAGAAGGGACCTGTGAGAGCTATTCAAGCTTTTGTTGCGCGCTGCAGGAGCGCGATTGGTTAATCCGATGTTCGCTGCAGAGGGTCGGTGTCGGAAGCCGAGTTCATGAATATAACAACCCCGGCACATCTGCGGTCAATTTCACCTACTGTGACGATACGCAAGGGTGGGAGCAAATGTATCCCCTGGTCGTTCGCGACTCACTTGCTTTCTAATTGTACACCGGCTTCATAAAATATGTTCTTCCCCGATTTTTCGCTCCCAGTCATCAGTCCGGCCACGATTTTATATGGTTGTGTTAGTGGAAAATATTAATCGTTAGGAATGTAGCGGTACCTAGACAACAAGGTTTCAGCAAAGAAATGGCGCTTTATGACGCACGTCTGTGAAAGTTCAATGAATACAATAATTATTTGACAGCCAACATTTCTATTATTTTATAGTAACTTAGGCATAATTTCATTGCACTGAGTTCTTGTGTGTCACGCTTAGCAGCATTTTTGTGTAACATTACTCGTGGTATATTTTGTTCGTTGAACTAATGCGATGGCGGTTTGGTTATTTAGTTACTTGTTTTAGTATTTTATAAATTCCATTACGTATGAAACACTAAAATACCATAAACTAAATTGGGACATTAGAGCTTACATGTAGTAAAATATACCCTTTAAAATACGGCCAGAGATACGTGACATACGGGATATGGGAAGCGATGAAAATTGCAATGTACTATCTCCCTCCCCCTAAGTAATACTAAAATCTAAATATCATTTACCTTTCCCTCTATTGTAATAATCATTCAGTGTAACAGAAACGGTTGCCCAGTATTTTTTTACTAATCCTCACTGAAATTTAGCAACTTGCATAGTATTACTTCACGGACAACGACATTTAAGTCCCACATTGAGACTTGTAGAGTAGCTGTTACTCCGCTGTAGGTTTAACATATCAGTTGCAATTATAGTATCTGTATTTACATATAGTCCGTTCACGACTGGAACAGACTTATGAAAATCAACCTTTGAAAAAACACCCTAGCGATTAGCTGAATGCATAGCTAGGGTGTTTTTTTTCTCCAGAGGGTGATTTTCTAAGTCTGTTCCCGTCGTGAATGTACTATAGCTGAAAGCTAAAATAATTATAAACGCACATTTTACTCTTGCCAATATGGCGATGGTTTCGAAATTTTCAACAGCGAGTTTCGTCAGTATAATAAAAAAGTCCAGCTAACCATCAAAACTTAACATTTATTTTAACAGGTTTCAAGCGTTTGCCTTCAAGCCATGAGGTCATGCGAAATACGGTTAAAATACTACATACACCACATTCAAAGCGTTCAAGAGGTTAAAATTATTTTTAACATTTTTAGCATATTACATTATTGTTTTTTGTGGATACGATGTAGTCTGAAGAAAGTATGACAATGGAAGAAATTTACTTTAAAAGAAAAAATAACCAAACGAGTTCTGTGAAATTAAAAATTCTAATTTTTTCGTACAAATATTAAAATGGTACGAAAGTAATCCACTGAGCTACAGCTCAAATAATTGTGCACGTAGTTAGAGTGCAATCAAAACAATTTTTTTTGTAAACTTGCAATGCCGTTCGTCTTGTTATGAATTCGCATTATTATGTTATTCCATACATAAGAGGATTTAGGGGCGTAGTTGAAATGACAGGGTCAGATGTTAGAGCAGAACTGTAACTTAGGGGTTTTAATTAGGAATAAAACACAGACAATAGAAGACATTGTAATGTTAAATGTTCGGGGGAGTTACTATAACTGGTATTAAATTATATTACTTTTAATTAGATTATTCAGTTAACTCACGCCACTGTTGATATAATAAAAGGGGACAGTCCCCAACTTCATCATGATGCCGGAGGCTGTAGAAGAGCGGCTAGCAACGACCGGATATACCCATGCTTGATCTTTGTAATGTGCTAAATTATCCGCGAACAACACATTAGATATTTTACTGGCATGTTATTTCATTTGAATTAGCTTATGTTCCAAGTCTCAAGGGCGCCGCGGTGGTGTGGTGGTTAGACTACTCGCCTCCCGCCAAGGCGAGCCGGGTTCGATTCCCGGTGGGGTAACCCCCGTATTTTCCACTTGAAACCATGCCGAATATATACCGCTGGTCGGCGGGTTTTCTCGGGAAACTCCCGTTTCCCCCCCCCCGCCCTGGCATGCCTTACTTCACAATCATAGGCCCTCAAGACCTCGATGTTAATAGCCGACCAAATATTTCCACTCTTCACTGACACGCGCTACAAGAGCCTCTACGCGCGGGACTCTGAGCTGGCGTTCCAAGTCCTGGTATAGATAACTAGTTGAGTAGTGATCGGTTGCCGGCTCACCAGAACGTGCAGGTTCCAAGTCCTGGTATAGATAACTAGTTGAGTAGTGATTGGTTGCCGGCTCACCAGAACGTGCAGGTTCCAAGTCCTGGTATAGATAACTAGTTGAGTAGTGATTGGTTGCCGGCTCACCAGAACGTGCAGGTTCCAAGTCCTGGTATAGATAACTAGTTGAGTAGTGATTGGTTGCCGGCTCACCAGAACGTGCAGGTTCCAAGTCCTGGTATAGATAACTAGTTGAGTAGTGATTGGTTGCCGGCTCACCAGAACGTGCAGGTTCCAAGTCCTGGTATAGATAACTAGTTGAGTAGTGATCGGTTGCCGGCTCACCAGAACGTGCAGGTTCCAAGTCCTGGTATAGATAACTAGTTGAGTAGTGATTGGTTGCCGGCTCACCAGAACGTGCAGGTTCCAAGTCCTGGTATAGAGAACTAGTTGAGTAGTGATTGGTTGCCGGCTGACCAGAACGTGCAGGTTCCAAGTCCTGGTACAGATGACTACTTTCGTTGCTCGAGCTAAACTTACTTAAATCGTGTTTGTTTTCTATTACTAGATCAAAACTTCTAAAACTTCTGTGCACTCGCAGTATTATTCAGTCATCCGTGCAATTTTCAAAACAGAATAAGGCCACGGTCGTCGTGAGAAATTTTTAACCGTTTCGAACAGCTGCTGCGAATTTGGCGTGATTCCAATTTCCTGAAATGTTCGCATATTTCATCTCTGTCGCGGACCATACACTTCAATAAGCACAATGAGAGCTCATTTACGATCTCGACAACGCTTTAGTGATGTCTTTCCAATTATTTCGTATTCGAATGTCATTTACAGTACTGTAATTTTGCTAGTTGTGTTTTACCGAAAAAAAAATAGTACGCATAAGGGAGATGCGAAAGAGTCGGACAATTTTAACAAAATCGCTAGGGTTAAAAAGTGTTAATTTTGGCTTTAATTTATTTATAGTTAAGTATCGGTAGACTGGAAGAGTACGAAATAAAACCTCATATACATATTACAAGAATGGGTAAGAAAATGCTATCGAGTACCAAAAACTCCTGCCTTGTACCTATGTTTAAGAATGGGAGTTCCAGTCATTTCGCAGCTTATACTTCCGTTCATTCTGTAATATACAGCCAACAGTGTCCTCTTGCGCACAAGCTTGTAGTGTACACATAACCTGCTCACATAACTATTATGTGAGCACTTTTAGAAATGAACCTTAGAAAAAGTCATTGGCCCTGCATGCATATATTTTAATAGGCGCACTTAGTGACACTCGCCGAGTAAAGTTGGTAACGATGGATGGAAAGTAATTCCATATCTTGACGTTGAATGAGAAGTGTTAGGTAACCATTTGTGATAACTTAAAATTTTTTCTTTCGCTTTCTGTTTTTTAATGCACTGAAGTGTAAAAATGTGCAGATTTGTAAAGTATTCACTTTATTAATAACTCCACGGTTTCATTTTACCGACTGATGAATAAAGTGATGAGGCCCATAGCAACGTAAATTTTTCATAAGGCGGAGGAATACACAACGTGTACACAAGTAGATCTTAAGCAGGGCTTTGTAAAGTGCCCATTTTACCGTGAACAGCCTATAACAAACATTTTGAAGTAATAGTATTTACCAGGGGACCCAGCCCGTAACATTTATTTTTGCATTGTCACGGGGCTACAACAGTTACCATGTTAAAAAATTTGGTTAACATACAAAGACTGAAAAAAAAAAATATATATATATAGATATACGTAGGTAATAATGAAATGATGCGAAATTAATTCAACATTGAAGCGACTGCGGTCCCATTTAATATATATCTATCCACTTGGTCACTGCGGCCCCAGTTATCATAGTTCTATCCACTGAGTCACTAATGCCCCACTTAGAATCACTCTATCCACTGAGCCACTAAGGCCCCACTTGATATAGTTCTATCCACTGAGCAACTGCAGCCCCACTTGGAATCTCTCTATCCACTGAGCCACTGTGACCCACTTAATTAAATTAACATTGAAGCGAGACATTTAAAGCGAACAATAATGATATTCCATTACCTTCATATCTCTATGCAATATTCTCCATGCATTACCACAAAAGTTCTCATAGGGAAGAAGTAATTTAAAAATTAGTTTTCAGGGTAGTAGTTAATGATTGCGTAATCTGATCTTGTTAAAATTCGAACTTGCCCTGTATTTTACCCTGAGGATTCACTCTGCAAAACTTGAACTTCTGTTGAGTTTCAAGGGACTTAGAAGTATTAAAGACGGACAGACATAGATCGTTATATAATAGGATAGGATACATTCGGAGAAAAAAAAATGTAGTCCTGACCTCCATGTCAGTGTAGATTGGGAAGCGAACTTACAGAAAAAGACGTACTGGGTTAGAATATCGAGCAAAGAAGGAATATCTGTGTTTTTACTCAGGTGAAAGTTTACGTATTTTTTAGTGTGTTAGGGAAACCATTATTTTTGCCTTACTAGGCGTATCGGCATGAACCGAGGACACTCGTTAGGAACACATATATTTTTTTCTTAAATAAGCTACTCTGATATCACATTATTTTCTTTGAAGACATCTGTTGTAATTTGTAGCTTCGTGAACGATTAACTAATCTCAACTGTAAAAGAAAGTTGTGATAACAGAAGGCATTATAACGCTGTTCTGAACTTGTCAAAGTTGCAATTCCACTGGTAATAAATAGCTTACGATTTATTTGTGTCATTTCTGATTGTCACATTATCCACTGAAATGTTTATTACTCAGCTGCCTCACCCCGTCCCCATTCAACCATCACCTATCACCTATCGCCTACCGACGCGTCCGAGTGCAAGGAAACGAAAGAGAGGACACAGTGTAGGCGTGTCGCGAGGTGCAAGTGAGGAGATACGCCCTACAGGCTGTTCACGATGAACTCGGCACTTTTCAGAGCTCTGCATAAGATCTTCATGTAGGTACGTTCTCTACACTATAAATTTTTTTTGAACTTTTACAAAAAAATCCTGGAAACCCAGTTACCAAGAAAATTCTCTGTAAAACTACAAAGAGTTATATTGTAAAATCTGTAAAAGATTTATTTTTAATATTGCAAAGGATAGCTTTGTATTACAACTTACCTTACACTATTGAGAAGTGTAGGCCTACATCAAATAATTTTTTTTTCTTCTAGAAAATAACTGTAACGATCAGAGGTTCACTAAAAAAAATATATATTATATATATATATATATATAAAAAATGTCACTTACGGAAAAAAATATGTACTCTTTTGCCAGCACGGGGATTAGAACCCACACCCCTTGTATTACCAGCCGGCGCCCGTAACCACAAAACAAAATTCACTTAGATACGTCATAATTATTTTAAAAATACCTACAAAAATGAAGTTATTTGAATAATGGATACAATTATTTCATACCAAGTGTTCTGTTGTTGTGTTAAGAAATTTAGACGGCTCTTAACGAGTTCTTGAGAGCCGAATCAATAGTTCTGTGTAACTAGGAAATATTAAGGCGGATTTCTACCCGCCATCTTGGATCTTTCGATTTTTCGCCAAAGTTTCTATTTAAGGATATGTATTGAAATTTCCCGCATGACATGTCCTAAGTAATAGTTTCCCAGACTTTATTGATGTACCACAGCTTTGCTACATTTATTAGTTTTTGGCTGGCAGCTATCGAGGCGAAACGCAAAGTTATTCCTTGCGAACGATTACAAAGGCGACGATATCGAGAGCAATCAAGAAATACTGACCTAAGACAATGCACTAGGCATTAACCCTGTGCTCTGTCGTTTCAAAGAACAGGATACAAATGTGTATTTACATAGTATGACAAAAATACCATAAAACCAAGATGGCGGGTGGGAATCTGCCTTAACACTTAATGAGTAATACGGTCATGTTTAATTGAAATTGTTGTTTTATTATTATTGTCTGAGTTGATATAAGCGTTTTGCGTTATTCAAGCTTGCAATAAATTTATTTTTACACGCAACTATACTTAAAATCATCCATAGTTTTTGCACAAACAGCTATATACGGTTTTACGTGGTTGAGTCTCCGCCATTTTGCTGAAGCTTGTGGATACGGTCAGCATAGTACCAACGTTTCTTGATGTATATTAAAAACACAGCCCTTGTAGTTTTACAAACGATTATTTTTACTAGAGAAATCTTTGTACTGTTACAAGCATTTGTAAAATTACAAACAATTTTTCTGTAAAAATAACAAATTTTTTACAGTGTTTCATTCCACCTTCTGTAAAATTTAGACTGACATGGACCTCATCACTTATTCATGCGTCGGTTGAGTAAAACTATGAAATGATTAGAAATGTAAATATCTTACAAATTTGCTTATCACTACTTTTTGTGCATTAAAAATCAGCAAAAGAGATAAATAATTTCCGTACTCGCACATGTTTACCTGGCATTTCGAACTCAAGGTTAAGATGTGGAACTACTTCTCCACCATTGTTACAAAGCTGCTGGCCGCGTGATACTCAGTGCGCCCGCTAAAATACGCAGGTAGAGGCAATGACAATTTTCAGAGGTTGCTGATTTCAAAAGTGCTCACTTTATCGTGAACAGCCTTCAGCTGCACGTATCTGCAACACGGTTGTGAGAGGCAACACATGTAACTGGGAACGACAAATACCTTGGTACATGCTATTCCCGGTAAAGTGAGCACTTTTTGAAGCTGTCTCATTTGGAATAATGGTCAATAAATTAATTTTTTTGTAGCCTCGAACGTTAATTTTCAAGTCCGATGAAATACATACACTGTGTTTATTACTTACACGGTGATATTTATTGTAAAAAGTGGAGGAAGGATAAAAAAATAGCTGACAGGAGAAAAGTAACAAGGGTCTCAAAAATGTTCACTTTACCGTGAACATCATATAGGGGGAAATACACTGGAGACAAATACCGGACAGTTCAATAACCTAGGCAAGTGTGCGGGAAAAAGTTAACCAAGTGAAAAGAGCTGTTACCATTACCAGTTGTATTTCCAGAAATGTTTCAAAAGTTATAGTAATTATCATTTTGCTAGTAAGTACTTTCAACTGATGTATCAGGAATTAATTTTTGTCGTTTAATTTCTGACCATGAATAATTTAACTTTCCAGAGAGAAAATTGAGTTAAGTGGAGAGATTTGTACGGCTCTTAATAGAGGTCTTGAAAAAGGTCGGGGTACGGGATGTCCCTGAGAAAACCCACCGACCAGCGGCATAGTCCGGTACGAATCCCAAGTGCGAAAATCTGTGAGCGCCCCCCCCCCCCTTGAAACGGACTCGATTCGCCTTGGCTGGGAGGCGAGTAGTCTAACCACTTCACCACCGCGGCCCCCTTCCAGATAGAAAAGGAAGATTACTTGCAATATTCGCATTGTTGGTTTGCAATTTGTATCAGTGTAATGTTCTATTAGCAGAGGCGCTGCTGTCTACTGGCTGTGGGCGGCAACACCGCCAGATATCCTTGCAGATAACTCCGAGCTGAGCGACATTAGTTTGTAGTGTATTTGGTTGGGAATCACCTCAACTTTTCAGAAACGTCTCTATAGTCCACGGTTTATTCACCCTTTTTGAATCAAACTTTTGATAAATCTCCCCATGTATGACATGTTTAGATATTTCCTAAATACGCCCTGTATCACAAGTGCTTTATGCTTGTGTTCCTAAAAGTTACTTTTCTTTCTGTTAAATTGAAATGTTATTCATATTTTATCTAAAAATTATAATGCTTCATTTATAAATAATTTGAATAAAGAAAGGGAGAAAATTGTGTGTTGTTAGTGCCCAGTGAGAAATAGTTTTTATACAAAATACTGTTACATGGAGTGCGCACGAATGCGGTGCGTTGTCCCTCTGGTGTAATTCTCCAGACTTGTTAAGCTTAGTTTGCACGAGGGGGAGGAATATCCTGGAAGTAGAACTTTAGCAGGGCTTCAGAAAAGGCTGCAGTAATCGAGAATGGATTATATGCTGGGTAAAGTCATCTGGGAGCGTGGAACTTCGCAATAATGAGAGCCCCGATTATTTCGCGGATTGATTTGGCAACAGACTAGCCTTGACCGTCCTCTACACACTCCAGACAGCGTCGTTTGCTTATTGGCTGCTGCGATCAAGTGAGGTCGTTGTACAGCACTGTTAAACACTCACTCACACTACTGCTCCCTGGTTACTACTGGCTCACAGTTAAACGGGGCGTGTCCAAATAACTAAGGTCCAATCGCAGTAGTGGTAGAACAGGATGAGTACCTCGGTACCGAACGAATTTGCGAAATACTCCGGGGCTCTAGCAATGATTCATAAATAAGGACATGCGAAATCCCCGTTATCTTTCGGTGACATGATAGACTCCACTGCCCTATAAACATGTGGTCACACTCCCTTGTTTCATTGGCCACTGCAATTTAATCAACGTCACGTGTCTGCTCGATCTCCTTAAAAGAGATTGGCCAGTTCCCCGCTGAGCTTACATTATTGGCTGAAGAGAACATCGAGGCGTGCCAGACGTATTGCCGGCCAAAGACTGAAGTCGGTCGAATTCACAGTAACTTGCAGTTTGGTCTGCCCTTAAGTAATGCCATGAATTTTGCAGGTCTCTATTCATAAAATATCAGCGCAGTCGTCAACGCAGCCCCTATATTCTCTCCGAAGGTGTTGTTATAATGTGCATGTACGGAGGCCACCTGGTGTGTGTTTCTTATGGGTAGAAGCCCGAGAATTTCGCGGGTTCGTTTCTAGACTAGTTGGAATTCACACACATGTACGTTCATGATACGTTTGTAATTGGTCGACGTGTTGTTTGACACCGCCTGGAGATAAATGAGCTAAATAACAAACGTGCAATAAATTGTGCGCCCAACCACCGCCTTTTACTAACAGAAAAATCAACGTACAAGCAGTTGATATCTGTACGAGAGTATGTACGACTGAGAAGTATAGCCTACAGGTCATTGGACACGCGAATTTCTCGGGGTCTCTACTTATAGGTTCGGCTAGCAACAGCAATTACACTCAGAAAAAAAAAAATGATTCACAGAACCATATTTCTGTATCCGTAACCCATATATACTGCATTCACGGTATCTTCACACTTTTTTAATCAAACCTTTAAAGAACCACCCGTGTAACACATGTTTGGTTGCTTCCCAAATATTTAATTTATCACAATCGCTTTATACTTGTGTTAATCTAAAAGTACCATATTATTGGCTAAATAAAAATGTTATAGGCTGTTCAGTTTAAAATGAGCACTTTTTAAAACCCTGCTTAACCTCTACTTGCAAGCACGTTTTGTATGTTTCCGCCTTATGTAAGAATAACATTACCATGGGCCTCATCACTTTATTCATAGTGAAACTGTGAAATTATTAGAAAACTATATATTTTACAAATCTTCTCATTTTTACACTTCGATGCATTAAAAAAACAGAAGGCGAAATCAATTAATTAAGTTATCACAGATAGTTACGAAAAACTTTTTATACGCTAAGATACGATACTACTTCCCATCCATCGTTACCAACTTTACCGGGCAATGTCACTCAGGGTGCCCAGTAAAATATATGCAGGTTGGGGCAGTGATTTATTTCCAAGGTTGATTTCAAAAGTACTCACTTTATTGTGAACAGTCATTACATACGTTTCACCTCTAAATTACAATATTTTATATGTAACTAATTTGAGTAAAGAGAGAGTGAGAGAAATTTCATGTGTTGGTGATGCTAAGTAATAATGGCAGTTATGCAAAATATACGTAAACTGAGTGCATACGAATGCGGAGCCTTGGCCCTCTGGTTATCATTTTGTAATCTTTGTTTGTATGTAGGTATCATCCTTATATTACTAACGTTGATTGTAGCTGCAACAGAACTGTTTGTTGTAGTTTTCGTGTAGCTTTATCTGCGACTGTTAATATAACCTACAGTTGAGCATTCTGTTCCTCCGACAGAACACATGCGAATCTATTCCAACAGAACAACTTCAGCAACATTAGGATTATTCCCGCAACAGAAAGTATCGTAATAAACTAACGGAACTTTCTGTTGCTGGTACTTTCTGCTACCGTGAAGCCAACATGCTATGAAATTATTCGGAAATTTACTACACTAGTGTATACGCTTAAGGGATAAGTACCCTTGCTACCTTGGATTACATATTTTCCTCAATAACTTAATTTTCGGAGTCAATATTTAAAAGCCAAGCTAGTCATGACATAGGGAACATTTTAACAGTTATTTCTAAATCCCATATAATTTTCTTACATAATTAGTGTCACATTTGTAACTGTAATCAAACATTATCTAATTATTTAATAATTTCAGTCCCACATGGGAGAATACAGGTATATTCGAAACCTTACAAATGAAAGAAAGTTCGTTAAGTAGTCGTCTAGCTTTGATTTTTTATTTCTGGTCATACATTTTCATTACGAGGATTTGTAAGAAAATTTGAAGATGGAGTAGATACTATCCCCTTAAAGGCTGTTCACTATAAAGTGAGCACTTTTGAAATCAACCTTAGAAAAAAGGGTCTGCTTCTACTTGCATATATTTTAACGGGCACATTGAGTGACATACGCTCAGTAAAGTTGATAACGATAGAGGGAAAGTAATTCCATATCTTAGAGTTGAATAAAAAGTGGTCGATAAAATTGTAAAAATTGTAAAAGTGTAAAAAATTGTATATTAGTAAAATATTGACTTTTCTAGTAATTTCAAAGTTCCACTTGACCGACGCACGAGTAAAGTGATGCGAGCAATGGCAATGTAAATTTTACATAAAGCGGAAGACTGCACACCGTGCTTGCAAATAGATCTTAAATAGGGCTTTCAAAAGTGCTCATTTCACCGTGAACAGCCTATAGTCAGAAATCAGGAATGGTAATGTTTTCCCCTATACATTCAGTGTAGCGTTCCTACATTTGCTCAGGAAATAATCAAATACGTAGGGAAATTCCCAACTTTGTACAGTAGCGCTGCTAAACATTCCTATGTCTGCAGCTTGACGTGTGGTATTATTACCATACAGCGGATAGGTTAAAAACTTCCATTACAGTTTAGCAAGTTTACCAGAATGTTATTTACCGTGCATGTAAAGAACTTTTCTGGTGTCACTTCTCTGCTGAACTTCTTCAGTGTGGGGGCTACGGCTCCCACCAAGGCAGTCCGAGTTCAATCCCCGGCCGGGCCACTCCGGATATTCGCCAAGTGGGAATCGTGCAGGACGATGTTGTTGGTTGGCGGGTTTTCTCGGGGATCTCCCGTTTCCCCCGCTCCTTCATTCCGGCGCTGCTCCATACTCACCGCGATAATCCTCATCGACCCTCAAGACCTCGATGTTAAAAGCCGTCCAAATATCTTCACTTCTTTAGTGCGTGCGCCAGAAGTGATCGCTGAGAGTCATCGGGGTTCTCTCCGAGTGTCTTGCGGTATAGGCCGTTCACGGTAAAGTGAGCACTTTTTAAGGCCCTTTAAAAATGCTTTAACCGCTAATAAATATATTCTATTGCAGCCTCAGGCGTTAACTTTTGAGAGTGGTGAAATGTATACATAATGTTTATTAGTCATATTGAAATGTTTATATTAAAGAGTGGCGGAAAGTTAGAAATTATTTGAAAGGGAAATTTTAGCAGGGCCTTAAAAAGTGCTCACTTTACCGTGAACAGCATAAATGTGTGAATCACATGTGTGTCGGAGCAGAGGTAGCAGGCGTTCACGAGGTGTGGTCCTAACGAACTGATTAACGAAAAAATCGTTTTGTATAATTTTTTTTTAATACGGCAGATTTTACCACTTAACTTATTAATATAGACCTGGAGAATTCGCAGATTCATTTTGGGTCAAGCAAGAATTCAAAAACGCTTCTGTTTATGCAACTGTTGCAATTGGTCTTCGCTATATGTAACACCTGTTGGAGAACCGTGAACCAATTAGAAACATGCCACCAAACGCAGACCCAACCATCGCCTTCCGCTGCGACATCAAGCAACCAATGAAGATTGTTTATCTGCGTAATTGAACAAAACACTGTATAGTCCTACCTACAGGCATTTGAACTCGCGAATTTATCCCGTCTCTACTTATCAATAATTTTAGTAACTCACTGTTGTTTTTTATTTTTCACCGACGACTGTTATACAGTAAGTGATATTTCACCGAGAAAATCATAGATTTTTTTATTTGTATTGCTGTACATAAATATTGTTATCGACTTTTTTCAATTTAATCAATACCTCTATTTTTTTTTTTACAAACCTGGCCTCGACAAAGTATATATTGCCATATAGCAGCATATGTCACCTCACGTGCGAAAAAGTATCTCGCCACATTTAATCATAATTTATCGCACTACCTATAGTGGCCACCCGAATCCTTTATTATTATGATCTCGTGCGGGTTTCGCAGAGCGTGTACAGATGGGTTAAAGCAACGCCATAATTGGCAGCAGTTAATCACCGCCACTAAACTACATACTGCTTTCGTTCTATTTGACGTCGTTTCAGCGGCATGAATTCAATGGCAGTCTGAGCTCACGACTGGAATATGCCTTCTTTATATAAGTATTAAACTGATCTGTATTCACTGAAGAAAATAAGCAGAACAAAACAAAGAAACCTATAAACTAAAGCAATATCATTAAATGAACTACGGAAGCGAGACACCAAACAAAATCTAGCGATAATTTCGTTTCTCTGAGTTTTTTGTTTTGTTCAGCTAAATTATTTTCAAACATTTTCACCACTCGCTTACCAGGAAACTATAGTTTACTGATTTGTATTTATTGTAGCTGTCGTCCATTTTATTTGCTTGTCAAGTTATGTTGTATTTCGCTAGCAGTTTAAAATAAAAAAATCGTCTGAGTTGCCACTAATAACGTATAAAAACAACAATATAAATATATATGCAATAATAATAATACTTCGAAATTTATTACATTTTCCTATGTAGAACTGGGTATTAACAAAATAAATAAGGGTAACGTATTTTTAACCGGATTTTATCTACTTAAAAATGCGGGTTTTTAAATAAGATATTGTTATAGGATATATAAATTTCAGTATCACAGTGTTAAACATGATACAATTTCTTTTTAATAGTAAGCAAAATATTTTGTAATAGTCCCTTATTTTGAGTTTATAGGACTGATTTTTCCAAGTAAGATGACAATTTTCAGATTTGAAATTATTAACTGTATCAACTATTTTTATATGACATTTACTAGCTTTCAAATGTCTAGTTAATAAAGGTTACCGCACTAATAATATTAAGTTGTTTTTATTCTATTCTTGCTTTTATGTTTCTGCAACCCTTGTACTGCAATACCTTTCGGTAGCCCTCAGCATTTGGGGTAGAGAGTTCTTTAAAAAATTTATAATAAATAAAATGCCCATATTATAAATATTATAATAAATATCACCAGACTTGTTATGCAAGCTGTATTAATTTGCTGTTTTATATTTCTGGACATTAATTTGTTATTTACTTCGTTTTTCCTTTACTTTTTGAGGTAAAGTATCCTATTATTTACGGCGAAGTCTGCCCTACCTGACATTAAGAGCCACCTCTTAACAGTTATTTAGTATCCAAACACCACCTTTAGCCGGAAATCCACGCTTTATTTAAAATAATCTCTGGCCAGAAAATAATTTCTAAAATATTTTTAAAAAGGAAAAAAAGATTACTTTATTTTAGAAGAATGTTTAATTTCCGCTACAAAATAGTTTGTTATTGTATTTGTATCCGTATTTCTTGTTTGATTCCAGCGATAAGTTGATGAACAAGATGAGCAAATCTCAAATGGTAACATAATTATTTTAAAGAACCATCGTAACAGAAACTTAAAGTTGTAAACTGCAACACAAAATTAGTGCACAATGGTGCAGTCTAGCGTTCGGCTCGTTTTTGATACTATCGAACGCTGAGCGTGCATTTTCTTCTTCTGCCCACTCGGGGCGTGATTGGTATGTACTAACACGACTTTCCGGCATTTTTTCTTCAAAGTTTTTCATCAAAATGTAACTTCGATAGTATTGCGAACCAACTATTACACTGCACACCGACAGTTTATCATAATCCCCACTGCTCACAAAAAAGTTTCGAACATTCCCCGCTCGCCAACTTAAACGTAATACTTATGTATCTGGTAAGAATCATGTAAACATGGGCATATTCCTCTCCAGCAACACTCGCAGTAGGTTCACCTCCAGGCCTTAAAAACAGCCGCAGGTGTGGAATGGGACAAGTTGCCTCGGGAATCGTCGAGGTCCTATAAGTTATTGAAGTTTGTCGGTGCATCTGACAAAACCTCCATTTTGTTATTGAATCTGATGATATTCCTATGTTTAAGTAGTTTTTTTTTCTCAGTTTATGTCTTGTGTTAGTTTCAACTGGGATGATGTAAACGAGTTTGTTCCCCCCCCCCCCCTCTTTATGTGCAATTTGTAGTACAACATCCTTAGTGATCTTGTTGTTAGCGTGTCTTCCCGGATACAAGCGTGCTCAGGAATCGTTGGGGTCTTACATGCTATTGAAGTTTGCCAATGCATATGTGATGACCTTTGTTTCTTTGTTATCTAACCTGATGGGATTCATATTTTTTAAGTTGTTTTCCAGTTTACGTCTTTTTTTTTTTTTTTGTTTCAAACTGAGATGATGTTTGTAAACAAGTATTGTGTTTTTTTTTTCTTCAATTTATGTGCTTTAAGTAGTACGACATGAATTGTCATCTACTTCTATCCACTATAAGATCCTGGATTCTGATATATGCTCAAATTTTTATGAGCAGTACCTGTAGTCGTTACTATACTTCATTCACGGTTATTTCCATTTTTTCTGAATCCCTGCTAAAGTTCTACTTCCAGGATATTCCTCCGCCTTGTACAAACAAAGCTTAGAAAACTACATCGAGGAGCAACGCACCGCATTCGTGCGCAATCAGTGTAATAATATTTTGCATAAGAACTATTTCTTACTAGGCATTACCAACACACGTATTTTTTTTTCTGTCTTTGTTCATATTAGTTATAAATGAAATAGTATAATTTACAGATAAATTAGAAGTAAAAGTAAAATTTAATAAAAAATAAAATTCTTTTACGTTAACACAATTATAAAAGATTTGTGAATCGTAACGTATTTAGAAAAGAATCATACTTGCCATACATTGGGTGTTTTGTCAAAGGTTTGATTTCAAAAGTGTGAAGAAACCACGAAAGGACTATATGTATGTACTAAATGGTAGTAAGATCACTTTTGCATTCCGGAAACACGAAGTGCAGTCTGTGATGTACCTTTGATCTCGGCTTGGGACATGACCCAATCACCAACTCTGAGGACGTAACGAGGATCTGCGCGGGTTCCAGTTAATGGACCACTGTTCCCAAACCTCTGTGACGATTGTCAGAGTAGACTTTACGAAGTTATATAACAGATAGCTCTACTTCATAATTCCTTTACCCTTTGTGTCTCATATTTGCACGCGGATATGCCAGACTTAATTTTGTAAAGCTAACCTGAAAAATAATATAAATTTCATAAAATCCATATAAACTTTTCGAAAAACAGTTCTTATTTGTTTTAAGAATCCCTATTCGAAATATAAATTAATTTTAGTAAGTGATTCAAAATTGAGAGCATTATAGCATGGTGTTTCTTTGCCGAAATAATTTAGTTATTCATCTGAAATGATGTATGTTTATTTTCTTTTGTAAATAAATCACATTATTCCTAAATTCTCATATTTTACATTGGGGTTACATCGAAAAATTACACAAACATTAACATCTAATTACTGGTCAAAAACCAATTTCTTGATGGTTTACTTTGAAGAAAAAAAAATTCGTCTGACTGATGTAAGAAAATCAAGGAGGAAAAAATTAACTTTTTGGTAAAATTTTGTTTTAACCTCTCTGGGGCTGAAACGTGTGCAATATTGGATATACGTTAAACCATGTAGGCGGTAATCGTAGAAATTATGGCTGAGTTTCTCTTGTGCCTCTGTTGAACTGAGGCATCCCCCCCCCCCCCCATCACTTAATTGGTTCTGTAGGGCGGTGTCTAACTAAGACATAAAATCTATCAAACATAATCAAAATAAAGGTATTTGCCCAATTCCAAATTACGTTAGTTATCTGTGGAATCCTTAAATTGATTTATATAAAACTGCAAATGAATGCAATAATAAAATAACAAAATAATATGAAAAATATAGTTTTTCATCAGTATTTCAGAAACTATTTTATCGCAGCGAATTTCGTTTGCCGGAACTATCAAAGAATACGTATGTTACTTTACGAATAATAATTATACTGTTAATTTTTCCCCGAAATATTTTCCTCGCATTTCAGTCAGCGTGTTATGTAATGTTCCATATTGGGACAGTTGGAATAGCGTTAAATCAATATTAGTATAATAGCAACGCCTATTTTCGGATTACAATTTATTAATTTGCAAATTTTTTCTTTGCAATTTTACGAGTTAGTGACAGTTAAAAATAACTTATTTTACCTTTTATTTCTCATAACATTTGAGCCGATTTACGCTAAATAAAGTAAACAACTATTAAAGACAACTGACAATTAAGTCTAAGAAATTAAAGAGAGCGATACTCTTTAGATTTCTGGCTATTAGAATCATGTATCTACACAATTGAACATATTTTAGCCCATATGTTCTTACAGAATACGTCGTTGGTGTATACAAATTTAGTTAAAACGGGATTTCTTCAATATAAATATTGTGTGTTCAGTCAACATTGCTGTCATTTTACTGATTTCGATAAGATTTTATATGTAATAGTTTTTGAGCCAATATTAAATCAAAACACTATCTTTGCAATCAAGAAAGCCACAGTTCAATTTATAATGGTTTTGAAAATATGTTTCAGTGAACACATTTTTTGTATATCAGTGGCACTCGATGATACGTATTTTAATGTTTAAGTATGACATGCTATTTAGAAGAATATTTTTTTCTGCTCGAATGGTTTAGATATTCAAAACACTTCTATACGAACCAGTGAGAGCATTAACAAAATTATTTGGACATATAGGCCTGGTAAAGGAGAAGTTAGGACAACAGGTTATATAAGAAACTCCCTGTTTTTTCTTAAGAATAACTGTTTCCTTGAAATATTGAAATGCGATTTGATTATATACTCTCGCGAAATTGAATTCCTTCAATATTCTGTCTCTCTTCTTTGCCTGATAGTCGTACAAAGGTGCGGTATCAAATATCGGCAAAAATTACTTAATTCTGTCGAAATAATTACATAAACCTATGGTGTTTGCACAGAAATTTCAAAATTAGTATGTAATTTTTATGCTTAAATAGAAAGTACAGGTTCTTCCACCTCACTGTTGCAATAAATTACTAGTTGCTATATTCGCTAGTGGAATTACTATATCGAAACTACAATCGCCAATGCAGGCGAAGTGAAAGTCATAATTCTTATGCGTTAATTGCCACACAGATAGACTTCTGATAATGATAAGTTACATTACATATGCTATAAAATAATTTCTACAAACTTATATGCAGTCCATCTCTCCGTAACTTTCCATGTATAATACGCTAATGACGTCAAAAAGATAGTATTCAGAGCAAATATATTAGTACTCATCACTACTTTTGACTATCCTTTCAAAAAATGTATCGGTAAAACACATTTCATAACGCTTTTTAGAAATATAGAGGAGAGTTACGTCAGTATAAAACACGAGCAGGGCAGTCTGTACGAATATTAAATTAATTAAGCCCTCTTACATCCACGTGTTCCATAACTCAGCTTCCATCAAGTTTTCAAATCCTTGCAACGAGAGCGAAGATAAGAAGGCTCTTCGGGAACTTCCGCATTCTTCAAGAGAACGTCTTTGTCCTTTGAAGGATGTCTCTTTTGCCTGGCGGGAGATTTTTTTTTTTTTTATCCTCCCCGAGAAGCGGGGGAATACACATTTGCAACGGGGATACCCGAGGCTCATCTTAAAACCGATGCCAGTGTAGAGAGAGAGAGAGAGAGAGAGAGAGAGAGAAGGGTGGAAAAAAATTAATAAATCAAATAACACGGTGGGCCCTTGACGTGAATCAGCGGAGGAACAATCCGCGTGGAATTCGCGGGGCGTAAATAATGGCTTCCGCGCTGTTCTCCGATGCTGGGAGCAGCGGCCTGCAGTGGGCCAATAGGAAGGCTGCGAGTTGGGGAAGTGTGGTGGTCGGTGAGGGGAAGGGTGGCCACAGCGCACAAAGCCATTATTGCAGGAGAAAGGCGTGGAGGAGGCATTGTTAAACTTTCTATCTGCGACACAGTCATTCCACGAGCCTTCTCTCCGCCCCCCCCCCCTCCCCCGTACTTCGAGCACTCATTCGCTTAAGGACCACGGGAAACAAGCTGGAGACGGAGAGAGATTTCGCTGCCCGGAAAAGGTCGGAAAAATTAGTTGATGGGGTGGGGGAGGGGGTTTCATTAACCTGACGGAAGTCAATGGGTTGGAAACCTCCCCCCCCCCCCCCATCCTTCTCCCTTCTTCACCAAGTCGTTCGATGGCCATGTTCGTTCGCGAAATGGCTTTCATCTTACACGTGAATCATGTGGCGAGTTCGAGAAACGCTGTCGATGCGATGCGATACGGGCGACTCTAGCACGCGCGTCCGGCGCCCCGTCGCCCTTACACGCAAGGCGCTGAACTTGCGTTCAGATGCTTCCGTCGTCACGCTTTCCTGTGCGAGTTAGATTTGTATACGCTATTCGCGGTAAAGCGAGCACTTTCGAAAGCTCTCTTATTTGGAACAATAGCCAATAAATGTATTTTATCTTAACCTTAGATGTTAACTTCCGAGCGCGGGTGGAATAAATACACAGCGTTTGTTACTTAAATTGCAATATTTATTTAAAAAGGTGGTTAAAGCATCAAACATGGCTGAAGAGAAAAAGTTACCAGAATTTGAGGAGTGCTCACTTTACCGTGAACGGCCTTCAACAGTGGGTCTTTACTACAAGCGATGACAGCAAACTGATGTAACTACAGAAGTATAGACGAATCGCGGTAAAATGAGCACTTTTGAAAGCCCTGTTTAAGATCTGCTTGCATACAAGTTGTTTATTTTTCCGCCTTATGGAAAATTAACATTGCCAAGGGCCTCATCACTTTATTCATGCGTCGACCAAGTGCAGCTGTGAAATTATTATAAAAGAAAATATTTTACACTTCGTTGCTTAAACAAAAAAACATAAATCAAAAGAAATAATTTAATTTGTCACAAATTGTCGTCTGACCCTTTATATTACACGTTAAGATATGGAACTATCCCCCCCCCCCCCCCAAGTTCCCAACTTCACTGGGTACATGCCTCTCAGCGCGCCCATTAAAATATAAGTATGTAGGAGCAGTGACTTTTTTCTAGTGTTGACTTGAAAAGTGCTCACTTTATTGTGAACAGCCTTGATACTTTTCTTCTGCCGCTTAAGGAAACTGCGCAGGCAAGCTCTAAAAATACATTTTTAAAAAACAATTTCAAGATATTTAACTTTTTTTTTTTTTTACCATTGCAAATTTTTTTTGACTGCATTTAATATGATAAAAACAAAGCTACTCCGCATTAGATTATAGTTTTGTATTTTTCTATCAAATAGTCGTATCCCCAGAACATTCATTCACCGATATAGCTGCGTACGCGCAAAGAAGTATTTCATAGGCAGAATTATGTTCAGCCCCGTGCCACCGATCGACAAGTTGCTTACGAAGGACACTTATGAACTGGTATCTGTGCACAATAAATAGTCACTGCATTGTGTTCTGAGCGCCAGATCCCATCCAGACTCAGTGTTTACACTTGTGCACATTACGCAGGTGAAGGTAATTTTCTGTCTGCATCGCACACCGTGAAGTTCAGTTAGTTACCAATGATCTTGCCTGTGGATAAATGATCCGAAAAACCGTTTTGTTGGTCTAGGTCGTAATAAGTCTGTATAACTGTAGACGAACATATAGCCTACACCTCATTGGCTGTGACAAGGAAACAAGTCAAGCGTCGACCTTAAGTACAGCACGCATCATTAGATTTTTCGTTAGCAACACCTGAAATAGTAAATAAAAGTAGGTCTGAGAGCGATATGAACTGCTTATCACACCAAACACGCGAGTTGTTGTATACCAGTTACGAGAAGCACGCTCAACGCATGTACAGTTCACACCTAAATATTGCATGATTTTGCAACTCTTGAACTCCTAAATGAATTCGCGACCGAATGTGTTAACCTTAAGAATCTAAATATCTTTATTCCTGTCAAACAAGTGTACGCTATAATACATTTTGAATAACACACCCTCTGTTCATGTTCGTACCTCAAAATTTCAATATTTGAATGACTTGAAACGACGAGTTAGTAAAAAAGTCTGCGAGTCGATGGTTTTTGTATGTCCCGTAGGCTTAAAGGGAAGTAAAGATTTTAGCTGCGGGTATGTTATTTTTTGACGGTTTAACATTCACTTCTGAGAGTGAATAGCATTGCAGTGGGTTTTAAATACGCCCATTAAATTGCACTCCTATAGGCAGGTAAACTGACTTCGGAAAAAATTGACTAATGCCACTTCTAAGAAATAATAGCGTCGAAAACTTTTTTTTTTTTTTGTAAACCGAGCACAACCAACCATAAACGTTTTTTTCCAGGTTGCTTTATCTGAAAACAAACACGCTGAATAAATTTAGACAAACATACGGGTGGCTACAATTAAATTTAATAAGATACAAAGTTTATAATTAACCATTTTTATCGTCGCGTGTTGGTTTCTGTAGTCGCACGAAGAAAGATCATCTTTATTACAGAACATTTTGCGTTAGTACTCGTTTCATCCTCCACAATCACGTGTTACTGTACTTAATGAACACAGACTATGCCCGGGTGAAAAACCCCTTAATGCTTTGAACATCAGTGTTCTAGCAGTGGTTTATCAGCTTGAACACGAACATTTGAAATATCTTAACCTGATAAACACTTAAGAGACCACAAAAATCTCTAATAGCCACGCCGTCGAGACATCAAGCCGCGAACAACCAACGACTAAAATGCGGTGCTCATAGTTAAAGCATTGCAGGGAGGCTGAGCTTGAATCATCGTCGGTCCAACCTTTTCTTTCAGTGAGTGGGACGCTATATCATGCAATGCCAGCGATAATCCCCCGCATTTGCTTTGTTTTGAGAAAAGTTGTGAAAACCTGCGAGTTGGATCCACACGAAAACCTAACTTTTGGTACTCAGGTCATAAGGCATGAATACTACAGCCAAGCTCCAGGCCATCCTTAGATTAAACATGAAATAGTTAGTGTTAATTTTTTAGTTCGTGTTCGGTGGGCCCTACTGTGATGTTCCTCTCGCTAGTTCGTGTTCGGTGGGCCCTACTGTGAGGTTCCTCTCGCTAGTTCGTGTTCAGTGGGCCCTACTGTGAGGTTCCTCTCGCTAGTTCGTGTTCAGTGGGCCCTACTGTGATGTTCCTCTCGCTAGTTCGTGTTTAGTGGGCCCTACTGTGATGTTCCTCTCGCTAATTCGATATGGGAAAGCTACAATGCAACGGAATTCCGAAAAATGTCTTGCTGTGCCTCAGATACATTATTACGTAGCGCAATTCTTCACACGTTCACCATTCTGATATTGACGTTACCATTTCTAACCCACTGGTATAACTTTCATAACTCAAATTACACTTTGATGAAAGTCTGTAAAAATGTATGTATACTGGATTTTAATGTGTCTTCTTACTATTTACGCTTACGTTTATGAAAAATGTAACACCACGAAGGAACCGCCATAATGGAAGAAAATGTATTGCTTAAATTTATTATGGTATTACAAACAAACTATTTTAGTTTCAGAGCAATGCAGAATTACATTTAAAAAATCAGTATGTAGTAAACCCCCACGAGTTTATAAACGCCATTACATTAAATCAGACAGATCGGTGGATGTGTTCCTGAAGGATCGTCTGCCAGGCTGCTTTTATCCGAGTTCATAGCTCGTGGATATTGGCTGCTGGAAAAAAAATCCGGGATAGTTTTAAAGTGGCCACATTCCAGACATGTCCAATTGGTAGCATATCGGTCTAACATTTAGACCAGGAAAGAGGCGGTATTTTGCTTTGCTTCAACGACGGCCTGGACGTTCACGGATTCATATAGGTGGGTGTTACCTTGTTGGAATATGACTACTGGAGTGTGCAGAATGAAGGACGAGACTTCAGACTCCACAACCTCCCTGACGTAGTGATTGTTAGCCTACTGTCCGAAGGAAAGTTAGACTAATATCACTTTCCTGTCTGCGTGTACGTGTGCAGGCGCGTGTGGCTGTTGTTATACTGAGTCTATCTCTTATAAGAATTATTAATAAATCAGATAAACCAATGGTATGCAATTTATGACATTTATTAAAGTACTCAGGTTACAACAATGCTTAATCCACCGTCAGATGGACGGCACTAATCCTCAAGATGTACTGGCTGAAGCGTGGTCTAAGGCAACGCCCTACTACCCAGGCTAATCAGATAGATTCACCACTGTATTAAACACACTCAGAAACGGATCGGTCAGGCCCTCTCCGCAGGGAAGGCCAGACAGACGTAGGCACTTCTCATCTCTCTCGACGGCGGCGTCTCAGCCTTGGACCACGTCGTCGGCTGGCAGCGATGTCGGACAGTAATGGCGGCGTCTCTGCGATGGCGGCCCCCTGGCCTTGTTTGTTCCTACTTATATAGGTTGGCCATGCTCCGGTTTGCCCCCCTTTGGACTGCCCGTAGTATTGGGAGCGTGGGGGTTCTACCCCAAATTTGACCTTTATCCTTGTTCTTGACCTTGATATTTGACCTAACTTCGAAAATTTGACTTATTTCAAAACCCCAAAATTGGGGTAGAACCTCCTCGCTCCCACTACTGCACACTCGAGCCGCACGAAATTGTGGCATATTTGGCTCGTATCACTTGATCATAACACTGTGTATGTGTAACTCTAAAATTATTTCAACGTGGGAACCAACTTTCAACAAACTCGACACTCGTATAACACTTAATACGAATATCCGACTTTTGTGTTTTTTAATTACACCGGGTACTTATTTGAAAATTGGCCGTCATTATCAAATTTGTGTTGCTGTAATATTTCGGCAACCACTCAACCGATTTATATATAATGTGGCATTTACACTGTACATTCTGTAAGTATTGAACCTAGAGATGGATAATATTATTGTTCCGCAGCAATACATGAAATAATAAAACTTATAGGTTACGTCAGAAACAACTGATCCGATTATCACCAAACATGGCATGTAAGTAATAACGTGCTAGATCATGTTAGCATATGCGACTAAAATTGATGTCACTTATTTTTAAAATGTTGGTCAATTTATAATATTATTAAATTATTTGTTATATCTACCATATAGTAGGACCAATTTCGACCAAACTTTGTATACTGAAAGTACTTATTGCATGTATTAAATATGTTAATACATAGCATCCTTTGTCCGCCATTTGTAATATAGCGTAACATGAACAATTTTTTAAAAATGTTATATCACTTGGAAAACTCAACAAATTATTACCAAATTAAGTATATAAGTATTACTACGGCAGGCCATAAAATATGTTATAAATCGACCCAACACTTTTTAAAATGGCTTCCATACAAACATTTTAACTTAATATGCAGTATACAAATACGAAAAGAAAATATTTTTATGCTGGCATCATCTATGGCGAACATCAAATATGTCTACACATATAATTTTTGTCCGCGTCGATTTGCTAGATAGCACAACTTAAATAAATAAAGTTTTTATGACAAGTCTTGAGAAAAAACTAGCCGATTTTAACGATATCTCTAAAACAAGGAGTACTATAGCAGACCATATAAATTTATACGTTTTAAGTAGATGAGACACATATTCTCAAAATGCCAGTCATGCAAACGGTTTTGATCAGTTCGCTATACCTATGTAACAATGTAACAAATTTTAAATTAGATTTGTATGCTGGCTGTAGCTCTCACAACCAACAAATGAGTCTACACAAAGTCTGTTTGTGTGCCATTTTTAGCCTGCTTCCCGAAGTAAAGAAAGGCTTACGAGATAACTTTTCGGTCTGTGTGTATAGGTGGGTGTATGTGTATACGTAGGCGTGTGTGTGTGTAAACTCGCATTCGATATTTTAACGCGCGAACCGTATTTCACCAAACTCTGTACTCATTAAGTACAAAGTAATGACACCTGAGATTATAGTTTTAGACCAGGCCAAGCGATTACTTTCAAATTGGCGACCATTTTTAATATCGTATTTAGGGTGGTATTATATCTCGGAAACCACTCAAACTATCTAAATTAAATTTTCTATGCTAACAGCGCAAATTGAAAGCATCGAATTCAGTGGTGAATACTGTTGTTTTTGCGCCATTTTGGAAGATAGCGCCACATAAAACAGGTAGTTACTTATATAACTAATAATCCTACTATCTTTAACACGGAGTGAATTAATTTTTAAATAAACTCTTAAAAGATTAGTTGGTATATAACACTTGAATTATCTTTGAAAATAGTTAACATTATAAATGAAACCAGAAACGTGCGCAACATTAGTGAAAAAATTCCAAATACATACGGTACGTATGTATTTGGAATTTTACACGGGACTTAATCCCAGACGGGAATACCTTACACGGGACTTAATCCCAGAAAACCTCGTACAGTAAGCTAAAGGCTGTTCACCTCAAAGTGAGCACTTTTGAGGACATTTGTCCAGTAAAATTGGTAACGATGGATGGACAATAGTTACATATATTAACGTCGAATAAAAAATGTTAAGTAAACATTTGTGACCAATTAAATAATTTCTTTCACTCTCTGTTTTTTTTTTTTCTAATTTATCGAAGTGTGAAAATGAGCAAATTTGTATATTATTTACTTGCCTAAAAATTTCACAATTTTACTTTATCGACGCATGAATAAAGTGACGAGGCTCATGACAATGTTAATTCTACATAAGGCGAAAGAATACACAATGTGTATTCAAGTAGATCTTAAGCAGGGCTTTCAAAAGTGCTGATTTCATCGTGAACAGCTTCTAGTGAGCAATGCACTGCATTATGGAGGTCGGATTCGGAGCATCAAATTCGAATTGAATTTGTCTAATGATTAAAATTACAAGGTTTACTAAATTAAAACATTTAGAGGACCATCATTTTGAAAATAAGTTACTGAGCCACTTAAAACATGTATGTTTACATTGCCTACGGTAGCGCTACTTTTGTGTAGAATTTTGTGGCAATCGGTTGTTTTTTTCGCAGCCATTTTCCATAAAAAACTTTATTTTCTTATTTTATGTTATCTTAAACAATTTCCAAAATTCCTAATATATAATGCCTTCACACAAAATTAGGTTGAATTTGGTTAAATTGGTTAACATGTGTGATAAACTTACCTAAATTATTTATTACGCCGCCGTCTTGAACATCGTTGTCTGGCCTATTTAAAACATTATTGTTTACATGGAATTTCGTAGTATTTATAGTGTCTACAATTTGGTACAAATGAGTTGAAATGTTCCAATGTAACATTTGGTGGGAATCGGTTGATTGGTCTTCGAGATATGGCATGAATTCTCCATAATTTTCATATGGCGATCTTCGTAAATGAAGGACTAAAAAGAAATGTTGTAGCAATTTCGATGATTGTTTACTGCCAATATACAAAGCCAAGTTAAATTAGATTACATAGCTTTGTACATATAGCACACAAAACTTAAATTAATTTACAGCTGCCATTTTGAAAGTAAGGGTCATACTTAAAAAATACTTATAATAATATTGACTACCACAGTACAACATATTCGCCTAATCTTGTAAGAATGTGTTGCTTGTTTCACGAGATATGAGATAAAAAAAACTACTTCTTTATTGGTGAGTATATCATACAAAATGGCAGAGAAATGAGACTGCATTTACATATTTGTAATAGGCACTGCTAGCTACAAGCTTATGTCT
The DNA here is from genome assembly GCA_029891345.1 of Dryococelus australis. Lineage (NCBI taxonomy): Eukaryota > Metazoa > Arthropoda > Insecta > Phasmatodea > Phasmatidae > Dryococelus > Dryococelus australis. Next base: position 63,384,413 of record CM057002.1, on the reverse strand, counting down.
AAATTTGTTTCGTTGATAAAATATACTGCGCAAAATTATTTATATAATCACCATTTTGAAAGTAAGTGCTGACCAACTTAAAACATACAAGTCTACACCACCTGCTGCAGTACCTTATGTTTGCACATTTTGGCAGGGACATATTAATTGTTTTCCGCAATTAACATAAAAACGTTGTTTATTCGCGTGTCGCTATCTTACAAAATGGAGGACGAAAAATGCATATTGTGTATATAGTTGATATTTGTAATACCTACTGCCAGCATAGAAAGTCATGTTGGAATTGATTACATGGTTTCGACGATATAACTTTTTAAGCTAAAACTGATTATACGGCTGCCATTTTGAAAATAAGTGTCCGACATGCTTAAAACATATCATTTAAGATCGTCTGCCTCAGTATTATTTGTTTACAAATTTGATAGTAATCGGTCAGTTGTTTCCTGATATATGACATAAAAACTTTATTTTCATAAACTATCCTATTAAATGACGGAAAAAATTCTCTGTTTAGATACAATCGAGATATGTAATATCTTCTGCCAGAATATAATGATAAGTTGGAAATTATTACATGGTTTCCACGATGTAACATTTAAAATCTAAAGTAACTAAATGTCCACCATTTTGAAAGTAAATGTTGAATGAACTTAAAACATGAAATATTATATCATCTGCTGCAGGACTACTTGTTGTAAATTTGATAGGAATTTGGCAATGGTTCCACGAAATATGACATAAAAAGTTTATGTATTCGCATAGCGTTATCTTTCAAAATGGTGAAGAAAATATGAAGCATGTAGTTACGGTAGTTATGTTGGCATTGAGTACATAATTTCGATCAAATAGCATTCTAAGCTAAAATGGATATATAGCTGCTATTTTGAAAATAGGTGTCTGACATGGTTCACTTAACATCATCTGCTTCAGTGCTACTTGTATGCCAAATTTAGTAGGAACCGATATATGACATTATGACTTTATTTATTCGTATAGCTATCTTCCAAGATAGGTATATATTGGTATATATAGGTATATAGATTGGTATATATTATGCTCCTAACAGATACTTTCAGGGAACAAAATTTGGTCGAAATAGTTTAAATGGTACGGCAGATATACCAAATAAACGTAGAAAAAATTTGTACGACCATAATTTTGAAAGTAAGCACCTAATAAAGTTTAATAACTTGTGTTCACTTGGCCTATCATAGTATTTATTACCTGCAAAATCGTTCGATAATTGGTTTAATAGTTTTAGAGAAATAATGAGAAAATTTAAATGATTTATTTGGTGCTATTTTCCAAAATGGTGGACTATAAACAATTTCCATTTCAAAATTTATTTCTTAAACAATGCTATCTCATTATACGAAATTTGGTTCAAATTGGTTGAATGGTTCCCGAGACATGATGCATCACCCCAGATTTTAAATTAGCCTCAATTTTGAAAGTAATTACCCGACGTAGTCGAAAACTATGAGTCAGGTGTCCTTTCTAAATACTATATGTGTACCAAGTTTGGATAAATTCTGTTAACATGTAAAAGAAATATATAATGGGATACATGCATGCACAGGCACACATGCACACACAGCAGGAAAGTAATCTTGTAAGCCGTTCTTTCCTTCCGAAAGTAGACTACCTTTTAGGTTGTATCTCTAAAAATACTAAGCCAATTTTCGCCAAATTTGGCACATAATTAACACTTTTATAAGCTAGGTGAATGTAACTAATTGAAGTTAATTAGGTATTTATTTTCGAAATGGCGGCCATACAAAATATTTTTAGGTTTATTTGGTATTAGTATCATAACATCTGACCAAATTGAACCAAATTTTGTACGCTGACAGTATCCATTACAGGCATCATATAAGTCACTAACAACCCCGTTTGTCCGCCGTTTTGTAAGATAGCACTAGATGAATTAATAAAGTTTTTGTGTAATACCTCGGGAAACAATTAACATATTGCTACCAAATTCCGCAAACAAATAGTACTGTGGCAGTGATATGTACAAAGATGTTTTGAGAATGTCAGAAACTTATTTTCAAAATGGTCTCAGTATAGCTATGTTAGCATAGTATGCTTTATCTTCAAACCCATTGAATTAATTCTAGGCTAACTTTGTATACTGAGAGTATATATAACAAACTTCAAATGTGTCTACATGGAGCATCTTGTGTCCTAATATTAATAAGACAATGCTACACGAACAGAGTTTTGTGCCATATCTCGGAAATCAATTGATCGACTCTTCGCAAATATGAAAAACAACTAGCACTGAGGTATGTGATGTTAAATAATATGTTTTCGGTATTGCAGACATTTATTTTCAAATTGGCGGTATTGCAGTTATTTTAGTTTTGTGTCTAATATTGTCGAAAGCATGCAATTATTTCCAATGGAATGATGGCAGCATATATTACAACTATCAAAAATATCCATGCAAAATCTCTTTTGTCCGCGATTTTGTAAGACAGTATCAGATGACAAATTAAAATTACACGATATCTCCGAGAAAAAAACTGACTTCTACCAAATTTCGCAAATGAGTAGCACTGATAAACTTTCAGAGTGTCAGGCATAGGCCTACATACTTTTAAAATGGCGGCCATATGTAAAAATTTTAAATCAGAAGTTTTTATGTACGAAACTACAAAACTAATTTCAACTTATATTTGTATGCTGATAGTATCAATTATATCCATCAAAATTGTCTATGCAAAGCCTGGTTTTCACCGCTATTCTGTAGGATGGCCACACATCAATTAATACACTCTTTACGTCGTATCTCGGGAAACTATCAACCGATTTATTTCAAATTTGGCGAACAGGTTGCATTGCGGTAGTCCATATTAATTTATATGTTTTAAGTCTTTAAGTCAAGTCACTTACATGGTACGTTGGTCCTTCTTGTTTTTTTTTGGCTCAGGCTTCATATTGTTATGTGACGTAAGGCAAAAATCTGGCATTCATAAAATATCGTCAACTGATTGTGCAAGTTTGTTGTCAGGTGATTTTGGACAATGACAGAGGTATGTTGGCATTTGAATCTGTGCTTGTTTTAAATTCGTCGAGTCCTGTGTGCTGATGTCAATGCTTCGTCTTGTTGATTTAAAGGCAAAATCGCAGACTGAAAAATTCAGCATCGTTCTTGCAGTATTACACTGGAAAATGCATTCTGGAAAGTGGCGCTCAACCTGATATCGTCGAATGCATTTGCGCAAAGTAATTCATGCACGCGGTCCTTTGCAAATCATATGAGGTCGAACCCTGGAAAGAGATATTGCCATAACTTTGCCACTGTCCTGACGTTCCGCTAACACCCTTAGATGTTGCTGAACGGTCAATCACTGCCTTGTGGACGAGGTGTCTTTGTCATCCCGTGGTGTCATCACATTTCGTGTTCGAATCCCCGTGTTTTTGACACGTCTTGTTCTCTTTAGTGCACCGATTCCACTTCAGCATCACTGTCGTGGAATTATGCCCCGCGTGAGCAGCAATTTCGCAGTATTCAAATCCTCTTTAAACGCAAGCCGATTATTCGGCCCCGTCGAAACTCAGTAACCTGCTTTAAAGATCCGCTTTCACGTCGACGAGGCAAACTGACACCTGCAGGAACGCTTGCACCTAAATAACGGTCGTCAAGTATATTTGTCTGAGTCCTGAACGGTCCTTTAGTTATACGCTTTTACGCGCCAGTACAGAGGGCGATGCTCCATACAGGTATGCGCAATAATTCAGTCCTGATTATTTGCATAGCATTCCCTACTTTCAATTCCCTGGGAGTTTCGTTTCATTTGCGTGATTCCTTCGTAGTGCAGCATTTCTCTTTCAAAATGTTGCATTTTTCGCACACGTAAATGGGACAACACAGCACATCTAAAGTTTGTTAATCATGTGATTGTAAGGAGACTACATGCTTAGTTTCTTTTTATCCTAGAAAAGAATGTTCGTAGTTAGTTAGCACTTTTGACATCTACCTTTGGAAAAAATTTCCCCTTCTCCTAACTGCGTATTTTTTAACAGCCACGCTGGGTGACATGCAACCTGTTAATTTCGAAGTAATGAAGATAAAGCAGATAATTTAGAGGTAATGAAGATAAAGCAGATAATTTTCTTAACCTCGTCTTGAAAGTATAACGTTTTGGGCATAAATTGTATTTAATTCAGTTCCTCTTCCTTTAGTCACTTAATATTGTATTGCATAGTTGTTATTAACATCCCCAGTGTTATGCCTGAAGGCTTATTAGGGGACTGCTTACAATGTAACATATGACCTAACTTAAACTAACACCCATGCCCTATCTGGGATTCGAACCCAGAACCTCCCGCACCGCAGACCGGCGGCGTACCAACCGACAGTGCCACGGGAGTTCGGCTTTAGTAAGTTAAGAGTAAGTATTATTATATTAATAATATATCTACATCCGTATGAATCTCACAGTTATGTCTTAATAAATGCATGGATATAGTTTAGAGCATCTTTGTTAATGATAATTTTACATATGATGGAATGATAAGAACTGAGCAGAAATGATATTAAGTCCTGTAAAATATGTTTTAAGCCTGCCCTTAAAATAAATTACCGGTTAACATAAAACGAAATCCAAGCTATTCCTCTGTATTTGGTGTGGTACCTAAACAAATTCGCTTTAATTTCAATTGATTCAGGTTTGAAGACAAGTGGCATGCGGCATCCTTCTACTCGTTTATGCGAGCAATGTGAGCATGCACTCAGTTGTTAACAGGCCGTTGCATTTTGGAGGAATTTCCCCTCGTGTAGTCCCCTAAGCCTTGACTGTGTATTAGGGATGTTGATATCCGAACAAATATTAATGTTATTTATATTTATTATTTACAAAAGTATCGTTTTACTAAACGATATATACAAGTATGTATATCGATTTTCTGCACATCGGAATTCGATATCTTATGTATTTAAGGATTTTTAAATTATAAAATTGCTTCAAATATTACATATTGAGGACACGAGGGAGCGTAGAAAGATGTAGCGCCTATTTTTGGTGCAAGTTTCTAAACAAAATATAGTACGTGTTGAATTCAATTCTTGTATTCAAAAGAGAGCTTATTAAAATAGCATTTCTTAAATATTTATTTCCGATACCTGGAAAAGTGTATCGATTTCGATAAAATATCGTCGATATATATCGGCGATTTATATCGATATGTCGTTGATATATCGTAATTTTGTAATATCGATATTTTTTCACAGTCCCTATTGAGTATCACCGAGCGAGGTGGCGTAGTGGTAACTCACTGGACTCGCGTTCGGGAGGACCCGGACTCGATTCCTGGTAAGGCCATCCTGATTTCGGTTTTCCATGTTTTTCCGAAATCACTCGGGGGGGGGGGGAAATGCTGGGATGGGTCCGTAAGGAAGGCCACTCCCACACCGATCCCTCTTCCATGAGCAACTTGCACCGTCCTATTGAGTATCGCGTAATCTGATCACGTTTGTGCCAAAAGGGCATATTATTCAGTACAAAGTCTTGTTCGTGTGAAATACCAAACGAAGACTAGTCCGTTTACACTTATCAAAGCAACGTGCTCGTTCTTCGTTTCTACTCCGTCGTACTTTGTAAAGCAGATACACACAGCAGCTCCATATGCCTGCAGCGCGGGGTGCAGATAATCCTTTAGCATACGAACAAGTATCGAATATACTTGTTTCAAAGTAAGAAAGATGCAATTTTTTTACTCACGTATTTTGTTTCAGGTAACGTCTTGCTAAAAGTTACACGCGAAGTTTCACTAACAACACCACAGAAATTCGCCAACTAAGTAAAACATTTTATTTTAAAATTTAATTACATTAATAAGTATGATTTTAACGCATTCTTGCGAAACGCTATATGCTACTCATTAGAACCTGCATTCTAATAGAAGTTAGAAGTCGAGTGGTTCCTGCCTTCGTCAGACCCAATCTCCTTATTTGACTCATATGCGTGATACACAGCAACTCTAATGATTCGCATCTGTCGTTTGCTCAAACCTCCACTCACGGGTGTGTACACACAAATAATGATGGTGATCGTATCTACTGCAGATTTATATACCACACACATGCCGGGGGCCACTAACCAGTGTCTCGCAGTAATAACACGCACACAGTAAACATATTACGAAACACACAATTGCAAAAAATTGCAAAAAAAAAAAAACCCAATTTTTCTATAGCAACCCAACACACGAGTAAAAAGACTCAAAAATAACGTAAAGCAACACAAACATGCAAACTACGATATAAAATAAAGTTCCAGGAAAATAATACAATCCACACAGTAGATCTTAAGATAACTGGAGTGAATGCATCGAAATATGGTAGAATGCTTGCAACATACCGAGATATACAAATTAATATGGCGTGGCTTCTGCCACATTGCTGAGCTCCAATATAAAATAACACGACCTCCAAGGGATATACTACACACGCGGTAACAGAACAAAATAGCATGTGACCCGAGATGTGACAACATGCTCTCCACTGAAGTAGGTGTATTAATATGGCGTGGCTTCTGCCACATTGCTGAGCTCCAATATAAAATGACACGACCTCAAAAGGATATACTACACACGCGGTAACAGAACAAAATAGCATGTGACCCGAGATGTGACAACATGCTCTCCACTGAAGTAGGTGTATTAATATGGCGTGGCTTCTGCCACATTGCTGAGCTCCAATATAAAATGACACGACCTCCAAGGGATATACTACACACGTGGTAACAGAACAAAATAGCATGTGACCCGAGATGTGACAACATGCTCTCCACTGAAGTAGGTGTATTAATATGGCGTGGCTTCTGCCACATTGCTGAGCTCCAATATAAAATGACACGACCTCCAAAGGATATACTACACACGCGGTAACAGAACAAAATAGCATGTGACCCGAGATGTGACAACATGCTCTCCACTGAAGTAGGTGTATTTTTACATATACTTGCCGATGTAATTTTAGTCTTCGTCCAAGTAAATTTCATCTAAAAATGAGTAAAATAACTTGTCCGTTCTACTGCTAATTTTACGCAGAATGGTGTATTATTACTATTACAATGAAACAGGAAATCAACTATAACATTCGTGTTTTTTTTCTCCACGGCAATGAAACTAAACTGACATAAAAATGGCAAATTCACTACAGTGTACGTGTATTAATCTCTTACACAAAATTAAAATCAGATACTCATTCTAATTTTAAATGTGCAATTTCTGTACACTTTAGCAAATTATTTTACCAAAAGTTTCAGTAGTTTAAAAAATATTAAGTCTTATTAATTTGCATCATGTGTATGTGTATTTGACCTGTTTTCACGTTATTTTACTCGGTTCTGTATCTTGGAAGATAAACAAAGTTATTGAGATTTTTTTTTTTTCTTTTTCAAAATATGAATAATAAAATTGTCTTCCGATATAAAATACGTAGTTATACGCAAACAGTAAATTTCCGTTTTGAAAACACAGATCGTGTTCGAAGTAGTTCTACTCCTTACATCTAGATCGCATGTTTTGAACACTTGTTATCATTCAATACCTAGGATCACTACGAAAAACATTAAAATAAAATAAAATAATAAAAAAAACTCGTTCTAGTAAACTACACAAATAAATATAAAATTGCCAAAAATAAAAGTGTATATGTAACCTTGTGCTCACTGATACTATAAATCGTAATACAAGTTTAGTTAAAACAATTTTGATCATCTTTTCAAAGATAGTGTAGACTATACAATGCCATCGAGTATTTCTTTATCACCAATAGTGTTTGGAAAGGTGAAATATTTGAATGACCTTTCTTCATGCTGCTTGTTATAAAATTTTAATGCATTATTATCTCTATCTAAATATACAGGGAACTTTTAGATATTCTTCGAGACATGTCCACTCTTGTAAGGTGTACTGCGTCAATATTTACAATATGCACGACACTCTAAATTAATTTTGTCTGCTTACGTTAACAGGAAACCGGGGCGTAGTTTAGTGACAAGTGAATGTTCTCCATATCTGAAACATCAGGCTCGATCAAACATTTTGGAGCAGGGATTGTCTCGGGAGTACTGAGCGTGGTTTTCTCGGAGTACTCCTCCGAAGTATTCGTCTCGCCGCATTCCCACACTCGTTTCATCCTCCGTTCAGGCTGGACGGGAACGAAAAGATGCCCTTTTTTTTGGCTAAGTTCGGTCAGCGTTGTTCTGCTCAACCGCGTTGACTCTGTTCATGTGAAATGTTTTATCTTTATCAAAAAATGTAAGCATCATGTGGTCAGCGTACAGTGTCAGTATCTTCTTTCATTCAAGTTATTATTTAGTAACATTCGTAATTTCATTGGTTACTGGCAACTATACGGCGTCATTAATATGTGTGATCGCTTCACTGCAGATTGGCGGCTCTACTGCCGAGACTTTACTATTGGCTGAACGTGACCTTGAAATGTGCTTTATGAGTTCTTGACCATTGACATATCAAACTAGCGTACAATATGTTGGAGTTCAGCCTGCAGCAAAAAAAAAAAAAATAATGCGAATTGTGCAGATCCCAATTTATAAGAATTTCCGTGCTGAAAACACACTGCCTTGAGGGGCTGTGACGCCAGCCGGGTCAGCTGTCAATCATTCCAGATCGACCGGTGACGTGACTGCAAGCGGGTCTGCCTGGGAGGGTGGTCGAGTCAGGTACCTACCCCCCCCCCCCCCCGGTCAAGACTGGCAGTAGACGCGTAAAAATATACTCGTCCTTGTGTGACAAATCTCTGGGCTTGTCGAGCAGCTTATTAAGTGTTACTAACTTCAGATTACGTTCTCCTTAAACTGGCAGTATTGCAATTTTCTGAACGTTAGATTTTTCTTCTGTTTTCTGCAGTTCATTGCGTTGTATTTTCTGGCTGTGGAGGATTCTTGGTTAGGAGCGTACTTGACGTTAATGAAGCTTCTACTGTTGTTATTATCAAAGACGCTTCTTTCTCGTTTCTTGAAGCGTTTATCAATTAAATCTGATAACAATTTTTCGCCAAGTTCTTCTAGTTTTAAAATACATCTATCTACATTCTTATAAGCTGTTCACGGTAAAATGGGCACTTTTGAAAGCCCTGCTTAAGATCTACTTTTATACACGTTGTGTATTCCTCCGCCTTATGTAAGATTAACATTGCCATGGGCTTCATCACTTTATTCATGCGTCGGTGAAATGAAAGTGTGAAATTATCAAGAAAGTAAAATTTTACAAGTATGCTAATTTTTCACTTCGGCGTACAAAAAAAAAAAAAACACACACACACACACACAGAAAGTGAAATAAATAATTTTATGTTTTCATAAATGGTCACCTAACACTTTTCATTCGATATTACGATATGGAACTACTTCCCATCCATCATTACGAACTTTACTGGGCGAATGTCACTCAGTGCGCCCGTTAATATATGTACATTCAGGGCAATGATTTTTTATAAGGCCCGTTTCAAAAGTACTCAATTTATCGTGAACAGCCGTTATATGCTAACTTACCATTAGATACGTTAATGGCAGATGATTTATTTGGATAATAGGACTCTACTCGCTGGACTTGAACATAATACACGAGACTATCGCGACTATGAGCCGTATCAATAGTCGTGTATCAGCTGTTGAGACTCTTCTTGAGAATAGATATTATTTAATAAACGAATCTTGAGATTAGTTTTGCTGTAGCTCTCACCTGAGAGTGTTTTCACTTAAAACTAGTTCTAGCTATTTAATAGTCGACTCTTGAGACTGCGTCTTGTTAATAGTCACTGAAACTAGTCTCAAGAGAGACAAACATCTCGTTTCCCGTAAAAGATTTCAGCAGATCACTTGAGACTCGAAATTGTACACTGTTTATGTTTCATTTAATATATTGGAATACGAAAATAGGAATTGATATGCAATGTGCGTGAAAATACGTACATCTTCTGCGATCAATATGATGATAACGATAATTATAATGAAAAAAACATTTATCGACTTTTATTTCAGAAATATCGTAGCAGTAATTAATTAATTTCTTTGTGTTTGGTTGGAAGTATGGTTACGACACGTAATCAGAAACGATAGTAATGTTTATTTAATATTGTTCTGGGTTTCTTGTTTTAATACTTACCACTACCTAGCGAAAAAAAAAAATTATACTGCATTTATTTTACAAACAAAATTCCAAAATTCGATCTCTGAAGACTATTACGTGAATGTACGGCGATATTCCACCCTCCTTGTTGTTATTAAACGTGTCAAACAGTATAACCCGATCTATAAACGAAATATGTTCTTTCAGTGTCGAGATTTTGCATGATGAGTATATTTATAGATTTTCGCTGTGGCTTTTCGGCATATATGTGATTCTCACGTTACTTTTCTATTGTCTTCGTACTTTACAAGTAGAGTTGTTAATGTTTATTCAGGCATCTCTGATTTTTTTTTATATTTTTAAAATTCGTTTCCGCACAATAAACAGGACAAATTTTAAGTAAATACAAGAAACACTCGAATGTAGCTGCAGATGAACGCGCATCGACAGCAAAAAAAAAGCCTCAGTTTCTGTTTCGAAGGGTCCTTTGCGAGGCTAGATAAAAAAAAAAAACCTATATCGCAATCTAATATCACTCGAGAAGAGAAACTTGAATCTAATTTCGGCTGAGTACGACTCAAAAACGGAATGTTAATTAGCGCGGGTCTTAAGACAAGAAACGCATCTCAAGACTGTATCACCCGACACGATCTCAACACGAGATCTGAGTGACGACTATTAATACGGCCCTATAGCTAACTTCGTTTTGTTTACAGCAGCGAGGTGAAGATGCGCGCGCATGAAGGGTCCCCTAAACTCATCATTGATAAAGTCCGGGGGGGGGGGGGGGAGCCTACTACTGGCCTGTCACAAAGCTTGAATACTTACAATGGTATTTGCTTGACTACTCTTCAGTTCTAAAAAAAAAAAAAAATTTGCAACGTATATCGCTCTCAGTACGACACATTTTGCTTTATAATTAAAACAATTTACTTTTCAATTTAAAAGCTAGACCATATCTCAACAATCGCATTATTACAAATTGCAAAGGAAATTTAATTACCTTTAAGATGAAGGCAGGGTTATTGAAATCGGAGAAGAGGCCACGCAGATAACGACATTGAAGTGAACTTATCCATCCGTCATGTTTAATCGCACAACTTTCGGTGGCATTCTATGTTTTTAATATTGTTGAAAGAGTGGTTAATAAGTACCATAAGAGAAACTGCGTCTCAGAAAGGCTTGCATACTCGCGTACCACTACGACCTCGCGTGTCTGCTCAAGACAGCACAGTAGTCGTGATGTAGCTTCATTAAGTAGGCCCTACCAGTGTGATGGTGTATTTCTTCCGGGATCGTAAGAATTTGGAGGAAAATTCTCATTAGTATTCAGGCCTCCGTTGTTACGCTAGTGAGTGCGTAAGTGAAGAGATTTGGATGGCTCTTAACATCGAGGTCTTGAGAGCCGAAGTGGGGTGATTGATGGGAGTATGGAGCAGCGGCGGAATGAAAGGGCGGGGGAAACGGGAGATCGCCGAGAAAATCTGCCTACCTACTGCATCGTCAGGCACGATTCCCCGGAGTGACCCGGCCGGGGAATGAACCCGGATCGCCTCGGTGGGAGGCGAGCTGACTAACCGCTCAGCCACCGTGGCCCGTGTTACGCTAGTGTGACCACAAATCGATTAGAGCCAGTAGCGCTTGAAGGCACGATGCGTCTTAAAACTGTGCGACAAAGATTGAGAGCACGGCGATAAAAACAATATCGTTATAATGTTTTCCAGTCATTCTCATGTGTTATCTGGAGTTACGACGCTCCAATATACACTTATGTGCTCTCAGTTGGAAGGCTGTAACAGTTACCTTTTCAGAGGTACTCTTTGGTAATTTGAACACTCGTAAAACTTCAAGAGGCGAGATTACGAGCAGTATTTTACATTTTATCCGTTTTAAAACTTTTGATTTATAGCTTTGTTTGTTGTTTCTACTTCTCACAGCATTAAGAGTAATAAGTTTCGGAATTCCAATATACTGCAATAGTGGCACAACAAATTCCGCTTGTTCAACCTAAATGATTAATTTTCCCTTGAATGAAATAACTATTCTTCTGGAAAAGAATTAGTGAGCTTTAGATTTCGTTTAATTAAAACAACATCAGCAAAGAAGTAGGCCCTACTTACAGAAACTAAATGACTGTTACTTAAATATTCTACGCAAACACAAAATTATTAATACAATCATGCAGAAAAACACGCTTAAAATATATATGTTATCAATTTTTACGTGATTTCAGCTGCGGCTGCACCGCAGTATAATATGCTCGTATTTCAGCTGCAGCTGCACCGCAGTATAATATGCTCGTATTTCAGCTGCGGCTGCACCGCAGTATAATATACTCGTATTATTAAAGTTCATTTATTTATTGAAAAATTACTAATAGGCTGAATATTCGTTTTTTTTTTTTTTTTTTTTTTTTTTGAAGGTTGTGAGTTCGAATTTCTTTTACAGGATTCACTGGATGGAAAACTCATTAGATTCATATTGTGAAGACTACCTTAAGTTTAATAATAATTTATTGAAAGTACGTTCACTAGTTCTATGTTTCATAGTCTCCGAGAACACTTTTTAAACACTTTCCTGTCTTGTGGAATAAATCAATGAGGCATTCGGTGAACGATCCGATGCTACCCCTAGTGAACACTTGCTTATTTTAATGCAGACGCACATTGTAACTTACCGTAGGTCGATTACACGTAGAAGTCGCGATATGTAGTCATATTCCTAAGGGATATCTAGGCGGTAGTTAAGAGTTGCATATGATTCCTGAATAATTACGTATTAACTAACCTTCAGTGCTACGAAGGTTGCCAAAGTGGAAGGAACACTTGTTGACATCAATTGTTTTAACTATTTCAATCCTTCTAATAAGACTCGTTGATCGCTGTTTATTTGTTTGTTTAAATCAACCTTAAATGTGCAATAATTATAGGCTTATTAATGGTCGTCGTTAATCAGAATTTGGTTACTTCTTATATCAGTTTCCTTGTATTTTATTTATCCAATACACAATTTATATTAGCGAAATTTGTCGATAATGCAAAAATGTATATCAATTAAAATTTTACATTAAGTGCTTAAGTCATCGCCCAGGCTAATTAATTCGCTTGCATGTCCTAAAAATATTGTCTAGATCTTTAAATGAGATACGAATTAAACAGTTACTTTATTTTATTTCTGCGGTGCTTTGCACAAACATTTGTCAATTATTTAGCATCCTGCAACCGCTTCTACTTCGACTGTACCATGCGAACGTTTTGTTTCCTCATTCATTACGAGAAAGACAAAAATAATTTTACCGAGAAAATTGCTTTTAAACCTATACCATACCACCTACTAAGTCCCGCCTAAGCCATTGCAAAAGAACGGTGTAAGATGAGTGAGTGAATAAAGAGATTTGGGCGGCTCTTAAAAGCGAGATCTTTAGAGCTGATGATGGTGATTGAGTTGAGTATGTAGCAGCGCCGGTATGAAAGGAAGGGGGAAACGGGAGATACCCGAGGAAACCCGCCAGTGGAATCATCCGGCACGATTCCCACATGTGGAAATCTGGGAATGCCCCGGCCAGGGATTTGACCCGGTTCGCCTTGGTGGGAGGCGAGCAAGCTAACCGCTCAGTCACCGCGGCCCCAGAGGTGTAAGGTGTGTATGTTAGCATAAGGCCATAAATGCCACAGATAATGACATTTTATACAATTAGACTAAGTACTGATCATCGCTCCATTGTGGTGAAAGAGTTTTTTGACATGTTACTGTTATGAATAGAATCTTCTTTCTTAAATATTTTGTCCAAATGAACCTTTTATCTTTCTTTTCAAAATCTTAATATTAAAATATATGGAAGATTCAAGATACATCCAGTTTCATTGATCACGTTTAAAAATTTTGTAGAGTTTTTTTTTTCTGCAGAGAATTCCAATGCCTCCCACTTGACCTCAGAAAACATGACTAGGCAGTGAAATTAACAAACAATATTAATGTAAGTAGTCATCTCCAAAGAAAAATAAGTATTACTGATGTCTCTATCCAGGGCGTGATATAACGTTCGTATGTAGTTCTGGATGCATGTATGCATATAAGTTTATGCGTAGGTCAAAATATATGTATTAAAAATGAATTTAAATATTAAATGTATATATGAAACCATGTTCCTACAGGCGAACGATTCTTCATTCACTGACAAGTCACCCAGGAATGCAGAGAGAAACCAAGTAATAGTACGTAGTAGTCTCTGTGAGGAATGTGATGCGTGGTTGCCTATACTCAAGGCACCAGTCCAAAAACTTACTAAACGTTGCCCAATGGGCTGCCTACACTGTCGGCGTCAGGCAGCCGCGTAAGCGTGATGAAATCGCTTCGTTCATGTACTGTCTACGTATAGACAACCTTCAGTATTCGATTACTGTTTGGCAGCATATCTTGCAAGCAGTAAAGGAAAAACAGACGTGGCTTGTTAATGTAAGAAAACTGAAACAATGCAGGAAACAATTTTACATTTTTTAAAACAATTTTATTAATTTTGCCTGGTATAATATTTTCACGATTTGGCATCTGAGGTGACCACACAATTGTTCTACTTTCCGCACTGAAACTAATTTTAGACTATTCACTATTAACTGAGCGCACTTGAAATACCAAGTTAGGCTCTTCTTTTTCTTCTCATTTTGTATTGTTTTTCCATATGTTAATTAACATGGCCATATGACTCATCGCATACGTCATCAAAGTAAAACCGCGTAACTGTTAGGAACTTGAATGTTTTACCATTATGAAGATTCGTACACTAATGTATAAGAAACCAATTAATAAAGTTAGGTGGCCATAAAAGCAAATACTGAACTCTCAATACAACAACCAATATGAGAACCATTTCTGAAACTCATTACCAGTTAAACCAGGGTATTTGCATTATAGTGTGTAATGTATCATGTACGTATATACGGGCAATTATATTTATGAACGGTTTATTTAAAAAAAGAGCGTTCTATGCAGTGAACAGCCGTTAGATAAAAACTGATTTTTTAGTCACGCGATCATAGTTTTTACAAAATAATTTCTAAAGAATTCCGTAAATTTGATATGTTGTTTGGGTATTTAGTACGTAACTGCATACTAAATTAACGAGAGAATTATACACAGTACTTGCTAGGTTTCATAAATATTTGGGATTCATTAAACAGCATTAATTGTAAAGGCCAGGTCTTTCATAGTCTCAGTATTATGTCATTGCTCTTCCTCGGAGTTAGTTGTGGAATGCCTTTGTGCAACATTTGTTCTTTTGTTTAAATTAATAATATTTCCAGGTAACGAAAATTAAAAATACTCACAATTTCTGGTGTTTGACCTGTATCACGTATAGTCGCTGTTACGTTTAATATTGTCATATCGTCCATACCACAGGCCGTACAATTTGGTTCGCGTGTAACGTTGTTTCCCGTGCTGTAATGTTGCACGTTGGCCTGACCGCGCTTTCATTTATAATGTTCTTTGGCACGTATGAAGTCCGCATTTAGGTTTAGTAATTTATATTGAACTTTTCGGGTCTAGTGATGATTTACTGCAGGGTCGTAGATTGCGTTAAGCGCTTGTGCGACCCTGCAATGCGGTATGCATTAACCTAATTAATACGTGTATGAATAGGCTGTACGCGGTAAATTGAGAATTTCTGAGGTCCTAGTTACATTTTCTTTTACCCTTTTTGTATCCTTCAACTACCTTTTCAAAATAAGTATTGAAGTGTAAGTAATAAACACAATGTATATATTCCACCACACTCGGAAGTTAACGTCTAAGGCTACAATAAAATATATTTATTTACTGTTATTCCAAATGATAGAGTTTTCAAAAGTGCTCACTTTACAGTGAATAGCCTACAGTCGATATTTGTTTTACTGTTAATTATAAGTAGAGCAACGCGTGTAGAACTTAAAATTTTATTATTTTTACAAGAGGATGACTGTGGCATAAAGAAATTGATTACAAATTTAGTGATGTTACACTAACAATAGGTAAGGTTAGCACTGCTATAATCAAAACGATTATTCTCCAACGATATTTGACCAACTCATAAGGTTCAATACGAGGTTCACTGTAAGGTAATTTAATTTTGCTTTGATTATTAGACATAGCTATTCTTTATTCCTAATGAAAAAAAAAACAGTAATGTTATTCCTTTCATAGGCAATGAATTCTCTAACACGTTTGTTTTACATTTTCTTAACGTTATACATAAGTCATTTTCAAGATTTAATTGAATTTTTTCCCGTGTAAGCACCTAATAATTGAATATACATTGCGGTCAACGTAAGTATTTTGCCTTTAAAAGTAATCGTTTGTCAGTTTGATAGTAACTGTTTTGTATGTATTACTTCACACATAATCAATCTTTTCAATAAAGATTTGCGCATAAAGCTAGTGTGTTTTTTTTGTCGTTTTCAAAGAAAACTAAGCGACAGGGTAAAGTCACACAAAGCGCGAATATATATATATATATATATATATATATATATATATATATATATATATATATATATATATATATATATATATATATATACACATATATATATATATATATATATATATATATATATATATATATATATATATATATATATATATATATATATATATATATATATGTATATATATACATACAGACACACATACACACATACACACACACTACTATAGAAATGGGAAAGCGTGTTTCTTTGTTTGTCCTTCTTTCACGTCAAAACGGAGCAACGAATCAACGTGATTTTTTGTACACAGATAGTGACATAGCCTACTTTTTATCCCGGAAAAATATCTCATTTCCTTCAGGAAAATTCTTCGATTAAACTTTTCTTAGGATTGATAACTGCATAACAAAAGCATTATTGAAAAATTGTCGCCCTTTCTCCTTTCTATTTTGTTTATGGGCTTCCCTTCCAAAAAGCCTCAGTGGTTTAGTGGCTAGCGTTATTCCAAGTGGGGCCTCAGTGACCCAGTGGATACATATATATCAAGTGGGGCTGCAGAATCTCAGTGTCTGGAGAACCCAATAAGGGTGCCGCAGAAGCTCTAGGGCTAGAGAAACCAATAGTTGGGCCGCAGCTGGTAAGGGGCTGTGTGGTCGCAGATGGTCAGGGAGTAGAGCATCAAATAGTGGGGCCGTAGCTGGTCAGGGGCTATAGAACCCAATTTAAAAAGTGGCTACGTAAATTCAAAGTCCTATATAACTTGCTAACATAAAACATGTGCAAAGTGATCGTAGGGTGAAATTTAATAACTCCATTAAACCTGAAAGGAAAAGTATTAGAATTTTAAACACAAAACCATAGTGAAACTATGGTGGTCTTTATTTGAATAACTTTACAAAAATATCATGCGAGCGAAATTATGATACACTGCGGATTATGTAACAAGACGAGGCTTAATGTGACAAAACTATAAACACGATAATATATAGTCAGTTACAGAACATGAAGTACTAAACATAATTCTATGGGGTTTGTTACGTCGATTAGATACAAATACAATGTAAATTTTTTGTTTTAAAATTGTGAAATGTTTTTCGAAAATTAAAGGCTTAATACCACAAAATCAACAAATATGTATAAAATTGTATTAAAATTTACAAAGTATCATTATCTAGAACTCTATGAAAATAAAATTTTAATATAAATAGCATTTTAATTTTCAATGAATTATATTTTCTTGAAAGTTCCTATTTTACATTTACGTACGTAAACATTCTTCGAGAAAAGATCTAAAAATAGGGTTTATAAAGTTATAGAAACTAACTTTTTACCACATTAAAGATTATTTTAATATAATTTTATTACCAAAACAACTAGAATTACTACACGGGGGACGTAAATAACGACAGGCTGTTGCCAAATGTTCTGTTACTGCAAGATCTCGGAAACGAGTTACAACAAATTCATATTCGTTGGATATATTTAAGAAGAAATTGCACATCGTTTACGTTTCATAAATAACTTACGGTTTTGTAGATAGCCATATCAGTGTATTTTCGTAAACTTTATTTTGCGCAAGTGAATATTTTCCCGGAAACATGCAAGAAGCGAAATGTTTTCTATAATACTCTGTTACATAAAAATGAAAGTGGATTTTTAAATACTACTGAAATCGTACGTATCTTTTTCAGATTATTGGGACGGCAGCACACGGAATTCAAACACACAAATTACGATTTTATTTAAACACAAATAAAATATGCTCTTTCTGAATGATGCGCAGCATGACGTTTCCTGCCCTTTAAACTATATTAAAATTAATATAAATGATGCAAAATTTCTTGTTTGCCATATCTTTTTCAAGAAATGTTTAACTACCACCAAATTATTTATAGTTCATATAACAGACAAACTGTTATTAGGCCTACAACTCCGACTTATATAAGTCAGCGAATGGGTGAAGTCGTGGAGCTGAAGTTCAAAAGATATAAATTAAAATATTTTGCGGGGTACTACTCTTATAGGGTCACAAAAATATCTAATTAATTTATTATTTGCTTTATTTAATAAAACTAGAATGAATGTAATGCACCAAATATGAAATATACTTAGTTTATTAAATCTGAAAGTTAATTACGTAAAAAAATGAACATTTGACTATCGAAAACTCATGAACTTAATTCATAAAATTCTAAAAATATATAGCAAAATTTACAACTCTAATAATATAGAGAAAAAAAAACCTTCCGAATTGTTAGATCTGTTATCTCAAGAATTGGTCAATATATTTACCCGGCTACGGCGAATCCTAAAGATGGGTAATGATTTTTGGGGATATACTAGTGTTCATTGAGTCCACTTTAGAGCTCAAACGTCCGGACCAAGTTTGGAAATGATGTACCGTTGGATTTCTCTTGGCACTGCAGGTAATAAAGGCGATGCGACTACACGAAATGATCGATATAGCAGACGTTAGTGACCATAAAGAAGGGCTAATGGTTTTTTAAGAACTATCCATTAATATGGGTATCAAATGCAAGCTCTTGGCAAAATGTTAGAATAATTTTTGTAACAAGTTACGTAGGGCGTACCCAAGATCTGAAGGGATGGTGGTTCCTAACGAAAATTAAACAACTAGATTTAATTATTAATCTATTCACAATATAACAAAAATACACGCAGCTATTATTCTGAGCATCAAACTGCCTGTGCCGAGTATTGACGCTTATTATTTTTGTCAAATAACGCAATTTTTAATGCCAATCACTACTATAATTTAAAACATTTTCAATACCTTTATACTACTTACGGCCACCTTATCCTCTCTAGCTGTTCATGCATGTGCAATAAGAATTTCCACTGTCATAGATCTACATCAATACAAAAGACCGCCGCTCACGCATCCACTCTTAATTTACCACAGTCCAGTCAGTCACTCTCACGCTCTTATCTCCCTATGCTCACAGATAAGACTCGCTGTTAACTGCATCGTCGTACACTTGGTGCTACTTGTTCTACCGGGCCTCAGGGAGTAGACGTGGAGCCACGGTGCGGCTTCTATAGCTCAGCTGACCTAGAAAGTCCTTTGCACCTCGTGTTGCGCCGAGTAGCATCATGACTATAAAATTCACGCAACGACCACCCAAGACATTTCGTCTTCCTAGCACGAAGGTAAAATCAGTCCCGGCAGCACTATCATGGTTCATGCTACCGATATTGCAACTCACTTTTTAAACCTGCCCACTCTTCTCCAGTTACCGGAGAACTGCAGCTCGCACGCCCGAGAGGAAGATCCAAGGAAAGGACATGGAAAATCTGCATGTAACGCTGACGCCCTCCTCAAGCCTGTTCGTCGTGAACAGACAGTGCAGTATCCGGTCCTTTCTAGAGTGGCAGTCGGTCTATTTGGACAACCTTGAGCTTCGCCTGAGAGCCTTGAAGACAAATTCTAAAGACCACATCTTTGGTCTGCTTCATGATCCTGTATGGACCTTACCAGCAATTTCTCTAGCTTCAGACAGTAACTTTTGCATGTGTATGTTGAACATCCACACCAGATGTCCTTCTTGAAATAACTCGTCCGACATTCGCCTATCATACCGCATCTTCATCTGGTCTGGTTACTATTTACTTTGAGATATACTGTCGAGAAAAATCATGTATCGCGATTATTTTTTAACGTAATTCACAGGCATGCTCCGAGGCGACAGTTTCTTTTTTATCAGTTGCCCAAACAGCAGGCCTCATAGGAAGTCTCTCCCAAACATCATCCTCGATGGTAATGCCATTGTAGACTCGCGTACTGCCGAATGGTAAGGAAGGATAATAAATAGAACCTCTGAATAATGATCCTTGTGGCCTGCCTCGAAAATAGACAGGTAATACTAAATAATGTGCCTAAGCCTTTCGACCATTCCATCGGGCTGATGGTGAAAGTCTGTTTTACAAGTCTTCATCTCCAGAACCTTTGTAAAATGCTGGAACACAGCAGCTTCGAAATTTCGTCCCAAATCGGAATGGAGTGCAAGTGTCACCCCAAACATCGAGAATACATGCTGCACGAGGGCATTAGCCACACTATGTGCTATTTGGTGTGGGGGGGGGGAATGACCTCAGGCCACATTGCACCATCAGAAAATATTGATCATCTTTATCTGTTGCAGGGAAAAGGCCGAGAATATCTACTGGCATCCTCTCAAATGGGGCACCAAAATTTTATTTGTGGAGGTGACCTTGTTACCTATTCCTTGGTACCTTCCTCGCGGTGCATGTGTCGCACATTCGGCACAACTTCTCAACATCTTCCCAACAATAGAGCCAGAAGAATCTCAGTCAAACTCTGCCGAGGGTCTTATTAAAACTAATGTGACCAGTGGTTGCTGCGTTATGTAGTTCCTATAAGACTTCTGGGTCCCTGCATTCCAGATGAATTAATTGTAAGTGTGCTTGATTCACATCACTACTTCCCAGTTCTTATCAAGCACGCCATTATTCAGTACAAGGGAATTCCACTGTGTCTAATATGCTTTGACTGATGAGCTGAGGCTGGTTATCTCTTCCCATTTTGGCCTACAGCTGGCATTTTCCCACTCTATTGTTGGATTCAAAGTGGGATCATTCAGTTGACCTTTCTCAATACCCTCATCACTCCATATAGTTGACCCATCAAAACATACAGCACCTTTAATTCTGGTCCTTCATGCCTTCAGCAATTCACCGCCCTTTTCTTCCTCGCATACACCATGTCGACAACATTGTTCACATGGCCTCCCAGAAAGTGCATTTGTATTTCTGTGAAAGGTTTCAGGTCTGTTCTGTATTTCAAAGTCACATTCTTGAAGATACTGTATTCACAATGCTATTTGACCTCCAAGGTACTTGAAATTTAGTTCAGGGTAATGAAGCATGGTTGCTTCTTAGAACATGTCTGCAAAAGGTAGGAGAGGAGGAGTTAATTTGCCTTTACCATTGCCAGGAGCTCTCTGCGTGCCGCACGGCAATTTATCTAAGGTTTGTGCACTACCTTACTGAATGATTATATTGGGTTCTGCTTTCCATTCTGAATCTGAGATAAAACAATTCCGATTCCTACATCACTAACATCAGTATCCAAAATGACAAATAACCTTCCCCTCTTTGTTCGGGAAACTAAAGACTGGGAGGGACATCACAACATTTTCTATATTCTCATTAAAAGTAATTTCGCACTCATTCGTCCAAAAAATTTTCCTTTTTACCTCAATCAGTATACGCAATGGTTTGGCAATCGTGTACAAATTGATGGTAGTAGGCACATAAGCCAAGAAAACACCGCACTTATATTTTATCATTTAGTGGCTGTCAATTCTATAGTGATTCGGTTGTCTGGCAGTCTCTTTAGATTTTATGGGTCGACACCAAATTTTCCAAGAAATTATTTTCTTAGGAATCAGTTTCAGGTTGTCTGCAACCACTTTCTGGAAAAGAGCCCCTATGCTTGATGGGTGCTCTTCAAATGTTCTTGCTGTGACAGCGATATCATTTAGGGAAAACCTGGCAGATGTCTAAAGGAAGGACTTTCTCCACCGGGCTTTTGAAGATGGTAGGTGTAGTACATAACCGAAAAGGCATAACTTTGAACTGCCAGGTTCCTTTCCCTTGGTTATAGAAAATCAGTCTCCTCTGTGCATCTGGGGCCACCTCTCGCTGTGAGTACCGGCTCTTAATGTATAAAGTATAAAACTACTGCGAACCTGCTAGGCTCTTCCCGATGTCGTCTATTCATGGAAGTGGATAAGAGTCTTTCGTAGTCACATTACTATGCTGGTAGTATCATTCCTTTTTATCAAGTACAATAGGAGAATAACAAGGATTGACTAATTGTTCTCTCACATCACATTCCTTCATTTCCTTCAGAATGTACTCAACTGCAGCACGTGAATATAGTGGTAGCCGTGTTGGTTGTTTCTTAGTTGTCCTCTGTCACACCCTGACATAGAACACTTGGCTAGGGAGTTATGACAATGTTTTGTAACCACATGAAAATAGTTGGAATTAAGGCAAGTATCAGGTTCGTATATTAGCCAAAATACTGACAACAGTTTTGTGTACAAGTTACTAGCGATAACCAGTATTTAATTTTGTGTCCAAATTAATCTGAATAGTATACTTGTTTTTAAGCCCTATTCCTTCTGAAGAGAAAAAAAAAACATATTAATTGACTGTACATTCTTAGGATGTTCCTCGGCGACGCCCACAGCTCAGTCAGTTCCCTAAGCTCAAGAATGACACATATGCCGTTCGAGGGCTTAAGGTTGCGTAAACCATTTTTTGTTGTCAATTAGGAAAAAAACCAGTTATAATATCATGTAGCCCGATAAGTTCTCTATCTTCGAGTATTTTATTCATATTATTTATTTAAAAAAAAGTGGAAGCAGCAGCGCCGAGAAGTTAAAAACGTGTCACCAAGCGGAGAACAATATGTAAAAATCCATCAAGAAAGCCATAAAGAGAACGAGTCCAACGACTCAGCAGCACGGAGAGGAGTCGCCTGGATAGACTGAGACACAAGAAGAGCAGACCGAGGTCCTGGTGGAAACCCAGCCCAGCCCAGCTCGGCCCTAGTGGGTCCGAAACGAGCGGCTTACCATAGCGTCAGGCAAGTCCAGCTCCTAGTACCTCGCGAGTAAGTCCCAAGAGACAAGCGACGACTCTATCATGTCTGCTGAGAAGCGACGATACCAAACACGAGGCTTCCCAGGAAACTCGGGAAGGGTTCCCCAGCTCAGCAAGTCAAAAGGCTTCGCGTATCCATCCAAACAAAATACCCTGCCTCCGCTGACTTAAGTTCTTACCAACTAGCGATTGATTTCCGACCTCGATACACATCGAATTTCACGGAAATTCTAGCGTAAGGAGTCACAACTCCTACCAACCAAATTCTTATTTTTTAAAATTTAATATATGTAATATACTGTATGCTCGGTAATATTTTACTAGATATGCGAGGTTAAAATATTGGTTTACAAGTCATAAACTTATATCACACTGTGTACAATGAAAATTTGGCAGCCAATATTAAGTTATTTTGAATGTTTTTGTTATTTCATATGTAGTAATCAAAAATGTTTTCAAATTTTTATGCTTACAGCTTAATCGATGTATTTCAGCAATAGCTTTTTTGAATTAAGCCTTCACTATAGAGCATTGACCTTCGCATCCTTAATATTTCCCATCTTCACGGTACTGATCATGTACACTTTGTACTTCCAAATTTTGTTTCACGACTGACAGGTGCAATATGTTTGCATCACTTTTCGGAACATACGTGCACCCTTTAGCATACCATTTTACTTTACAGTGATTTATTATACCTAAATTTGTTGTCTCATACCTTGATACATATGAATTAACCGTTTAGTATATGTAATTTTCCGAAATTATTTTCATGAATCTTACCTATAGAGTGGAAATATGCTAACAGAAATGTATTTACAATTTTCTTGGTACAGAGATTGTCTTTTTACTAAATTTGTGTGTTCCATAAACAATAAGAATTGTAAAATAGTGGCGATGCTCGACAGTCAGATGGAAGTGGTACTTATTCACTCGTAGCTTTCCAAGAGCAGCTAAAGACTGTTCACGATCAATTGAGCACTTTCGAAAAACCTGCTTAAGATCTACTTGTATGCACTCTGTGTATCCCTCCACCTCATGTAAAATTAACATTACCAAGGAACTCAGCACTTTATCCATGCGTCGGTCAAGTGAATCTGTGAAATTATTAGGAAAGTAAATATTTTAAACATCTGCTAATTTTTACACAATGCTTTAAAAATGCAGAAAGGAAAGGAAATCATTTAAGTTATCACAAATGGTTACCTAGCACTTTTTATTCGGCGTTAAGATATTGAACTACTTTCCATCCTTCGTTACCAACTTTACTGGGCGCATGTCACTCAGTGCATCCGTTAAAATATGCGCAGGTATTAGCAGTGACTTTATTAAAGGTTGATTTAAAAAATGCTCACTTTATATTGAACAGGCTTTATCACTGCTCGCTTTTCACTCGTGTTTAATAGGTTCCGATCATGTATGTCCCCCCCCCCCCTCCTCCTTTCTCTTCCAACGTTAACGCGCATGTGAGCGCGCTAAAGCACAGTTGGTTTAAATGACGCCAGCTTACTACAAGCCTCTCTGGCTCGGTCGACGTATATGTAGTTCAGTGACTCGACACGCAATGTGTGTAGCGCTGACGAGAGCCGGGTTCCTGGCAGCGACTTTCAAAACCTTGGCATCTCAATACCTAAGAATGCTTTGCAACCCTGTGGACAATGATTATTCTTTTTAAAACGTAGGATAAGTAATGGGCGTCTGAGCCGTATCTAGAGGATAGTTTAGGCAATTCTCATATGTAAACTTCCTAGTGAATCCTTTGTCGTACAACAAATGAAAAATAGATTGTAAACATAGGTATCTAAAAATGTGCACGGAATAAGAGGATAACTAACTTACACATTCTATTTATGAACAGTGTAAGTACCTCGTAGTGCTTCTTCCATGATTCTGTGTTTGTACAATAGTCTGTGTTGACAATGATAAGCTTCGTGGAAATGTAAATTTTCTGTTTGCAAGTCCCGAGTTCCGACGAAGCTCCGGGGCTTCCAGTTAATCAGTTTCTTCGCTTCAACTCACCGGCGGTTGTTCGCGGACGATTCTGAATCATATCGTGTTTGCACGCCCTGCCGCCCTAAGTTGGCGCTAGTGTTGCAGGTCGCCAGCTTCCCCGATACCGACCGAACGCGTCGGCGCATTGTGTGCAGAACTCTGTGGAATTAGTTCCCAATTACCGTAGCCGACGCGCGACAATGCCGTCGTGCGGTGATAGAGTGGGTGGTTCTCGGAAACAGAGCAGGACGGAGGGTTTCGTCGGGTTAATAGCCTCACCGTATCAGGTGGCCGTCAGGCTGCCAACAGCGTTGGCGAAGCTAAACTCAGTACGACACGCCGTAGCGAGCAAAACAAAGCTTTTCATTACAACACGTTCCACTGTTTAACTGCTCCGTCAATTTCGCGTCACTTCAGCTGACACGCGAGCTTTGCCGTCCGTCCTCAACGTTTAATGCAAAACAGACACAAACTTCCGGTTGCGACAATAGTTACATAACATATGAAAACAATTGACAGCTAAACCGAGTCGAATGTAACTGGTTAAATGGTCATATATATATATATATATATATATATATATATATATATATATATATATATATATATATATATATATATATAATTTCAGCTGGTCATGGACTCTGTGTGCGAATAGAATCGTAAAATAAGCACACCAGAGCACTAAGAAAATAATGAATATACTTATTGCTACCTTGATGGAAGCACCAATCATAGTACCACACGGAAAATCTTGCAAATAATAACACATTGAAATATAATTTGCATTTGCACTTTACGTTATCAGCAACTCTACATTTTGGAGCCTACATATTTTTGCCATAATAAAGTCGAGTAGCTCCCACTTAAATTAATTTGCTTTGCAAAATAGTATTCTATTACTACTATTAAACTTACTTACATTTTTACTTTAATTACATTTACATGTGCAGTTTTACTAACTGAAAGATAGGGGCAGCGGTGGCGCAGTAGCTAGAGCGCTCGCCTCCCACCATGGCGATCCGGGTTCGCTACCTGGCGGGTTCACTCCCGGATATTCGCATGTGGGAATCGTGCTGGACGATGCCGCTTAACCACCGGGCATTCTCGGAGTACTCCCGTTTCCCCCGCCCTTGCATTCCAACACCACTCCATCCTAGGATCTCCCTTCATGTCATGTCCGGGGATGACGGGCGGCTATGGGTCCCAGCTGGAAAGTCCGTCACTCGGAGAGTGTTGCCTCGCCCTGGGTTCACTCCCCACTCGAATTTTTTATTTTTTTTAACTGAAAGATTTAAGCATAATGATACTGCATAACAATTCAGGTTCTGAATCGACTATAAGATCAGTACTGCTATTTGTAAACGAAGCAAAAAGAAATGAATAAAATCAGGCAGCTGAAACAATTAACCTTAAGTGTTCCAACTTTACAAATATAAATGCTGATATAGCTACTTTTAGTTTATTTTCTTATAGCCTATATCTATTTTGCTTCGTATAGTTTTATTTCTTTAATTACGCTATCTAGCCAAAAGATCATACGATTTGAAGCATCTTCGTAATTCTTAAGCCTCCTTCCTGCTGCTGCGAGTTTGTGTAGCGTGGTGACGTCACTTGCTTGTGAAATAATGGTGACATCACATGCTTGTGAGTACTCCAAGACGATGTTCATTTCCCACTACCTGACATTTCTCACTACCTGACATTTCTCACTACCTGACATTTCCCACTACCCGACATTTCCCACTACCCGACATTTCCCACTACCCGACATTTCCCACTACCCGACATTTCCCACTACCCGACATTTCCCACTACGCGGCAAGATACACACGACCCGCTTCCCAGGAGAAGCAATCTCGCGGTCATATTGCCGGAGCGTCTTTGTCGCGTACTATTGCCCGAAGTATCGAAGTATAGTTGATTCACGGTATCTTCGGCCTTTTCTGAAGCCCTGCTAAAGGTCTACTTCCAAGATATTCCTCCGCCTCGTGCAAACTAAGCTTAACTACGCGGTGAAGATTACACTGAGGACAGCGCGCCGCTTTCCAGCGCACTCGCTTGTCATGGTATTTTGCATGAGAACTATTTGTTACTACTGCGCTACCAACACGCTTTTTTTCTCACTGTCTTTATTCATGTTTACAATAAAAGAAATATTATAATGCATAAATAAAATGTAGGAAAAACTTCAATTTAACTAAAAATATGATACGTACATCTGCGTTTACAGAGGTACAAAACTCTTGATGCATGGCATATTTAAGAAAGACCTAAACATATCATATATGGAGTGATTTTTCAAAGGTTTCATTCAAAAAGACTGAAGAAACCTGAGTGGACTATACTGTCGCAATAATGCCCATTCTTCTCCGGAAACAACCCCTGCCTTAGCGGGCAGCTGTTTCCAAGAAAAGCTGTGTCGGCCTCTTTGATCTCCACCTCACGGGCGAGAAGGATCTCCTCAAGTCAATACATATTGCCCCGAACATGCCTGACACACCACGAACAAGGGTTTCCCACAGCCCGCTACTTGACAGACACCCCAACTATGACGTCAGGTATGTCGTCATGCTAGCCGAAAACAAGGTAGTGAAAACACCGCTTTTGTTTATCCTCTGAAAGAACGATTGGCCTAATAGTTTACTTTCCCGTCTCTGCGTGTGTGTAGGCCTACGTATGTGTGTGTATGACCTCTTAAAACGTTTTAACCCATGCACAGAACTTCACCAGCATCTGTACACCTGTACACATGACGACACTCGATGTTTATACATTAAGACAATGCCGAACGCTTATATACAAATTGGCGATAATTTAAAGTTTTGAGTGCTCTGATACAACCAGATAGCAGTCTTTTAGGTCCTAACGAATTGAATTTTGAATTCCAAAATAAGGGTCCTCTAAATCGATGAAGAATTTCCGAGAACCTTAACTAAAATAAGTTACTTTTATGTCCTAAGATTATTTTAAGTGGTTCAAAATGCACAAAATTTGGGTGGTGAAATCTTAAAACGTCACTGAAACTTTGGTGGAAACATGGCAAAAACTAATCTTATCGTCCGACTTTTAAAGTGGAAATTGGCAGAGCTACTATCTAACTAACGAGGATTTTGAATGTTTTAAGTTTCGACACTGCCTACCGCGCACAAACTGTGTGAAGTGAACAGCCACATCTCAAAGTACTTGACACACGAGCTCAGCTGAATAACTGGCAAGTGACAGAAGCTAGCGACAACACATTCTGGTTGAAATAGAACGGCACTGGTAGCCAATGCCGCTCCCAAAGGCAACGTATCGATTCCTGTGTAATGCATGAAATGCCACAGCTAAGGAAATGAGCAGGCTTGATACATGTCTTCTGCCTTGTGTGTAAAAACCATTTAACCGTCAAAAGAATGTGTGACAGGGAGTTTATAAAACTGTGTTATAAATGCATGAAATGTTTATCAGGAAATTAGAACGTAATAGCATTTTTATTGGATAGTTTACAAATTAAAAAAGATACTGAATATACGAAAATAAGTGGAAACTTAAAAGAGGCATATTTCGGCACAAAAATGTAATGAACTTATGCATACATGTACATGAAACGCGCATATACGTGGTCCTGGGCTGATATATAGCAATAAAAAAAATTATTGCATAAAATCCGCTGTCTTGCTACAACTCAAGAACCATGCCACAAATCTAAAATTGGTGCACTGACATTCGACACTGTCGAAACTATGTCCTCCTTGTTCCGCCATTTTAGTGCAGAGCGCTACCTGCAAAACTCTTACACCTTAATTGGGAAACTCTCGAACGATTTTCGTCCAATTTGGCACACACGTAGTGCTATATTATGCCAACCTAAATATTGTTGCAAGATACCTGAGGGGTGTATCTGAGTTCGTGAGGGATGGAGGTCTTGTTAAAAATAAATATTAATAAATTTTGTTTTTAGTTTATTTACACAGCTATTACTTACATCATTAAATTATCTGTCTGCACTATTACTATTTTTAATTCACGGTGAGCACAATATTTAATGTATATTTCAAGTCTAATTAACGTCCTTATTTATGTCTCTGTTTGGTAATTGTCAACTAACTCATACTCATCCTTAACACACGTTCAGTCTGTCTGTCACCATCATCTGTAATGTATTTTAATGACGCATCAAGTCCAATAGTCCAGCCTGCAGCCGCACTCTTCACTGCTCTAATGCTGGCAGTCACAGATTTTCCTCCCGCTGGTCACGTCTCTCGCCGAGCGCTCTCTTATCGCCAGTCGTCTATCGCTGAAACCCATCCATTTAACAACTGCCGGCTCGGAGCCCCGAGGCGCCGTTTATAGACACTGGCCTTGACCTGGAAGGTTCACCGCACCCCGAGTGTAGCTGAGAGACACGAGATCAGTAATCCAGAGCATTCTTCAGATGTCTCAAAGACACCCGATACCTAAGGTCGGGGGCGGCACGCGCCCTGATAGGCATAACAGGCACGCTTCGTAAATATTCCTTTGTCGAAAGCCGCTGCGCCTCCAGTTGCAACTGATAGAACACAGGGGTCTATAAATCATCCATTCCTCACATGCTCAGAGTGGCTGCCGTAACAATATAGGCTACAGGATTAAGTAGCTTCTATAATATTACTTTCAATCTTGACTTTTGGTTAATATTTAAGTTAAATATACTATATATATAATAATTTAAACATTTTAACCGAACTTGGTATGCTGGTTGTACTTGTTTTGAAAATACATCAAAATTAATTCACCAGTTAAGATCTATTGGTATGTCATTTTCTAAGGTAACCTCACTTAATATTATAAAAATTTAAAGTCATATCTCGAGAACCAGTCAACGAATTACAGGCAAATTTATCACACACATATTACTATGGTAGGTTGCACTAAAAGCATATAATTCCAGCAGTTCGGGCACCTATTTTCTAAGCAACTATAGCGATCCCCTCCCTTCTAACACTCGTCTACGTACTCACTACTCCTCTCTCTCTCTCTCTCTCTCTCTCTCTCTCTCTCTCTCTCTCTCTCTCTCTCTCTCTCTCTCTCTCTCTCTCTCTCCCCACGGACTTCTCATTATACATAGATACTGCGGAAGGGAGATCGCTCAGGGAAACGTAGCTGTCAACTATTGAACAAATAAGAGGATAGTTCTCTGAACGCAACACTTTTATTACCATGTTAAGCTAACAATAAAGAACAATACATTCAACATTTAACAGTTCGAGATGACTCATTAATTCTTTCAACAGATATACTCAAGGTTTACAATTACTAACGATTATACTACAAGTTGCGATTATATTACCTAGCCTTGCCAGTAATAAATGCTCAATTAAATGACGGAGTAACGGGGTCTCGAGATATATACTTGCGCATAACTACCACACGGAATTATGCTCACTATATAGTAAAGTCTTTAGAATGGCCCAGAGCTCCTCCAGGCCTTCATGCGCTGATGCCCTCTTCTTCATTGTCGGCTTCGACAATTACACACCTTACTGCTTCTACGTTCTGCCATATCTGGGGGGGGGGGGTAGCGCAGCACACTTGATATTTATAGTGTTCAGTCAGTGGGTCATGCTGCGCTTGTTATATCAACAGATGGCTTGCTCCAAAAGCTATATCCCATTGAACTTTAAGTTAACTGTGTGCGGCCCCTTAGTGGCCGCTACTCTGCCCTCTTCACCGAGATTGCAGCCATCCTGACTGCTGCAGAGTAAGGTATCAGCCGTAATCCTGCTGGGTGTGGCAAAGGTTGGGACCGAGGAGCTCAGGCACAGAAGTAAGGTCCAAGACGAATGGTGGCATGCGCTGATTTGTTTAGTGGCAGTATCGTAGATGCAAAACTAAATTCGAGGCTATGTTTTGCAATGAGTTAAAACTAAGTCAATACACAAAATTCTAGTACTTAGTGTGACTATATTACTACTGGCAAGACAGGTTAGAATACAAAACTGTAATATGTGATATTTGAAAAAAAAAATGTAACATGACAATTAGTATTATATATATATACACGTACTACAACAAGTGAATTCACGAGGTCGACCTGTACTTAAGAATACCTATGCACGTTGTGTAGTGGGACCACAGGATAAAAGGAGGTACATCCACAGCCACATTTAATATTAAATAAGGGATCCCCAAAGGCTAGGCGGTGGACGTGGGTAAAAGGAAGTTTGAAAAATGTGCGTGTGTGGTACTAGTTCGCTCTACAATGTGCCAAGACAATATTTACGTTTAAATAATTTACATAATTGCAAGTTGACATGCCGGTTGGCTAAAATCTTAATGCTGGAAAAATATTGGCTACAAAAGGCAAGATTAAATTGACTATCGAGAAAAGTAATAGTGAATACAAAACGAAGTAATTAAATTTTAGATAATGTTAATACCCATGGGAAAGGCAGGATGCACTCCACAGTTGGTAGTGCTGGACGGTCGTGCCGTCTTTGTCTAGAATGGCAACTACTATAACACTTAGGTTGCAGTTTAGCCTGTGTGCGGCGTAGACATTTTTTTTACAAAGTGCAAAAATACTTACATGCCAGAGTGGCTCGCCATATTATTGTACACAGAAATATTACATAAATAATTATAACCATTGTTTTACAATATACCTGTGGTAATTACCTTTGATTTAAATACTGGCTGTTCCCGTACGGTAGATATTAACGTGGTACCAAGATTATGATACAGGCAAGACAGTTCAAACTTTAAATATAAGTTAATACTTAACCTAATAGTTACATTCCAAGTAAGTTACAATATTATAAAACTAAGAAAAGTGGTAACAAGAATATATATATACCCATAATATCTGTCATAAAATATTTTTTTGTTTGTGTTTCGTTACACATTCACCTGTGGCGTTCAGTTCATATTATATTGACCACTGTTTATCACACTGTATTTTTGAGTACGCTTTTTGACGTAGTAGTGTTTGTGATAATAATAGTTTTTTCTTTTTCTGAAGCGCAATTACATAGTCCGCATATATGTGACGTTTGTATTGCATGTAGCTTTCATATAAGCTGTTAAACATGTAATGTCTTTTAATTTCATGTTCACACAATTGATTTGTAATTATACAAACTGAAATATTGAATGGATATTAAAAATTAAGTATGCTAGTTAGCAATATTATATTGAACCTACAGAAGTGCAGTGAAAATCTCTTAACATAATTTATAAAATTGAAACAATACTAATATTCCTACGACATGGCATTTGCGAGAGCAATCACTCCTTATACTTAATAACACAATCCTAAGTCAGATGCTGGTGTCTTCAATTTAGTGTTCATATAATTCTTTAATTCATTCCCTTATTGTACACATACCTGTGAAAATGGAGACCTCTTATACATTTTAATAAGAACTCAATAAAATAATTGTAGAAGGGACTGATATTTCAGTTACCTATCTAAAAATATTATGTACAGACATGATAAGATATAAAGGAGATTATGAGGTATTGTACAGATTACCTCAGATCATGAGGAAAATTGACCATTTTCAAGTGTGTGTATATATATATAATATAACTCTCAATGCTTATTATATATATATATATATATAATAAGCATTGAGAGTTATATATGCAATTCAAATTTTGAGTAAAGTATTTTTCAGCAAGTAGTAATAAAAAAATATATAAATGGCTATAAATGCCCATTATTAAAACAACTATTCATCCGTATGTGCCTGGCGGCTCTTACATTAAACAAATACCACAATTAATTCTTTTACACAGACCTATGTGTCTTTTGCAGAAACATTTGTACACTTTAATCAAATGCTTTCCCTAATAAGAACCAATTATCATTTCTTCCCTTAGGGCCTGAAAGCTTTGCCCTTTTTCATCTAACAATATTTACTATAGTGCAATGCACAGATTATAAAACTTCTTACCATGCTCAATTGTAGACCATACACTTACACCTTGAAATTCTGCATCGAACAGCTGGCAAGTAGAGTTAATCTTAATGTACTCTATTTGCTGAAACTTCTGCTAGTCGTATTTCATGTGATTTACATACTTGCGTCGTAGTGTCCAGACGTGACAGTATTATAGACAGCTTCATGGGCTTTATATACAGAGCAGTAACAGCGAACAAAAGGAGGGTTATGATTCCCATAGTAATGCAGTCATATGTCGCTGGTTCCAACACTGAAAACAATTAGTTTCCCTAGAACCTACCATGTGAATGGACTTGATCGGCTGCTGGGAGTACTGGAAACGTCGTATGATTAATCTGCCAGTTAGTGTCAAGGGTAATACTCATATTATAAATGTATACCAGTTGTTAAGGATAATTGCTGCAAGTGAAATGATTGCTAGTTGAGCCAATCCAAAGGTATCACAGTTTGTTGTAACGGAACAGTAGGCAAATGTACATCACATAGGTGTGTGGCCTCAATAATAACTTGCTTCGGTGTAGCCATTTGGCATCCACATGGTGTAATTGAACACTTCCTAGGTTATGGTTTATTACATTAACATTAAGGGACGTGTTCAATCACTGTAAATCTGTCCCTTTAGGGTTTCGTTGGAACATACCGATGTGGCAAAATACAAATAATGGAAAATGAAATGTCATGTGAACAATGGAATTTACAGGATGAAAATAATGAAGTACTTTCGGAGAGCAGAATTGCTGCTTTGACACAAAATTAGAGTTATCACGTGTGAGTGGTTCTTTTGGGTTGAGTATAACATCCTTTGGCATATCTGGTGAGAGTGAGATGGATTTTACAATATCCGTTTTAGTATCAATTACGATGGTAGCAGATGGTATGTGAATTGTGCATGATTGGTTTTCAAAATGGTAGGTTACTGGAATTATATTGTAAACTTGACATGCGGGATTAACTCTGGTAATGGGGATTTGTACCTATATCACCATTTGAGTTTTTGTGAAAGAACATTCTGTCAGCTCATGAGAATAATATTTAATAATATCAATAACACCAATACTTAAAATTAGATTCAGTTTAAGGAGTTCCACACATAACTTAGAGAGATTATTAGATAGTGGATTTTTGTTAACTGCATTGAGAGGTAGTTTATGCAATTGGCAAGAATGAATATAGGATTGCACTATGTTTTCAATGACAATGTTGTTAATCAACTGCAAAAGGATTGTGGATAGCAAGTTATACTGAGCCTTAATGTTGTCAATTTTGCTGATGGCTGAATTTTGGTTTTTCAAAATTTGGGAAATGCCATTAACCATGTGTGCCCGAGAATTAATCTTATCTTCCGCCTTGTGTTGTATTTGGTTGATTACTTTAAAAATTATGAGCATTGTTTGTGGTTTGAATGTTATCGGCTAGTGCATTTGTACAACTGAGCATCATTGTCAATTAACGCACGTAAGTGCTTATTTGTTAAAATATTACACCACCACGTACTCACATCGCCGAGAAATTGAATGCTTCATCTCGGACGAAACTGGGTACTCACATCGTCAAGGAATTTTCGCAGTATGCCACGTTCCACTGCTTGTAAATATTTATAGATTAGTTTCCCATTCTTACAGGAATTTGATGTATGGTCGGCACAAGCTACATGTAAATACTGGTCAAGGGATTCAGGGATTGTGGGAAAATGTAGTGGAACAGTGTATATGATGGGAATGCCATCTTCATATACAAAGTCGACGTCGGCAGGGGTTCAATATACGGCGGTGGTACGGGCTGATACGGGCAGGACGGCTAGCAGAAGAAAACACAGTACAGCCATAACTTGGGCCGTGCGGCGAGTGAAGCGGGTTCCCCACACTTTCTCCCGAGCTCGTCCGGTGATTGGTGTCGCCATGGCGATGGTAGAGCACATGCGCAGTGTGTGCCTCGTGCTCGCACAGTGCTGCCTATGGCGTCTGGCAGTGGTAACAGCACCTCGTAGCTGTTGTAGTGGCGCATCACTCTGTGTGGGGTTTGCAGCCGTGGATCCCCTCTTCACGCCTTGGTTGTGCTGCAGTTGTCCCCTGGCATGGCGACAGCTAGGAAGACTGGGCAGACGTCTCACGCTGCCTAGTTCCTGCTACGGAACATTAATGCTGAGTACAGAGCATTGTCAGCATTCCAATCGGTATGGCGTGAACATGCATGCTGAGTACAGAGCATTGTCAGCATTCCAACCGGTATGGCGTGAAGAAGCTGCGTTGGCGGCGTTTCGAATGGCTCCCATAGTGGCTCACATCACTTTGTTCCCCTCAGTAGGACATTGACATATAACGTAATACATTATGAGACAAATTTTAAACACAGATCAAGTACATCTAATAATGTAATACTGACATAAGGACACTGGATTAGTATGTGAGGGCAGGCTTTGTATGGCGAGTACACACTATGTCAAACTTAAGGGGGCCCATCTTGTTTATCTGTGTGCGTACAGTCGAATCACCTAATACATCGGCTACCCTGAAGGGGCCGTGATAACAGTGCATGAGTCTTTTTTGTCTGCCGCGATTTCGTACCCATATGTAATCATTAATTCGTAGATTGCATGGTTTATGTGTTTTGTCGAATTGCTTTTTCTGATGCTGTTGTGGATGTAAGAGATTAACTTTTGCATTATCGCACACCAGTCATTTGCACATTCCGAGTATTGTGTGTGACTACTTGCTCTGGAAGTGCTGCTTGTACACCGTGGAGCAGATGATAGGGGTGTACTTCGTTGTTGTGTTAACGCTAGTATTGTAGTTTAATATTAGGAATTCGACGTAAAGGTCCCAATTTGCCCGGTCTGTATTGGCAGATGCTGTCAATTGTTCACCGATAATACGGTTTGTCACTTCTACAAGACCGTTACATTTAGGGTTGTATGCTGTTGCCGTTAATTTCATTATTTCCAATGACTTAAGTAATTTACTAATCAATTCATTCTGGAAGCTTGTGCCATGGTCTGTAATGATCTGCTCTGGACACCCAAATTGCAAAATTGATAAAGTCGGCAAACGTAGCCGTGTCTATTCACTTACCTGGTCTAGCAACTATGTAATGACTTAAATACTCTGTCATCACCAATATATATTTCTTACCGTGTATTGTGGTGGGAAGGGGACCTTTTGCGTCAAGTGCCCGTGTCTTAAAAAGTGGTGGAGATGTGATAGATGTAATCTGTCCTGCAGGTTTTA
The DNA here is from genome assembly GCA_029891345.1 of Dryococelus australis. Lineage (NCBI taxonomy): Eukaryota > Metazoa > Arthropoda > Insecta > Phasmatodea > Phasmatidae > Dryococelus > Dryococelus australis. The sequence continues at coordinate 63,348,044 of CM057002.1, read as the reverse complement.
TATGGGGTGATTTTGTTTTCTGGAATACTTGGCAATCACGCACATGATTTCTTATGTCTGTTGTCATTGTGTCCCAGTAGTAAGTCTGCTTTATTTTCTCGAGTGTCTTAAACACTCCGAAGTGTCCTCCCCCGAAAATAGCATCATAGTACACTTGAATTATCTCGTTGACATATACTTGGGAACTAGTGTTAATGTCTTTATGCCTTGGGGTGTATTCAATTAAAGATAAATGTCGCCATTCACCGCTACACCATAATGGCCACTAAGTCGATGGTATTTTGTATCTGCTTGGTCTGGGGACTCTAATGCAAGCTTTAATTGTTCTATATGGAGGCCATGCTCATATTCCCCAGTGAAAGGTGAAGTGTTGAAGGTTATGGGACATAAATTTAGAATAGAATCATCGTCAATTTTTACATATTATTGTTCATGGTTGTATGTAGGTAAGAAATGTGGGGTTCCACTTTTATTCAAGATTATGATCGCACAACTTAAAAGGGAATCAATGCAATGGGTTTCTATTTTATTAGGTGTGTTTTCCATGACCACTTGTAGAGTAACTTGATATAATGTGGTGACAATTTTGCAAATAGCATGATTGGTGAACATTTTCTCATCAGCTATGGCTTTTGCTACTTTGTTTTGTCTTGGGACTGAAATTCATTTTTGAAAACGGTCTTATCTCTATCCAGTTGTTGACAGTGTACTTAAGAATACTGGATTTAATTTCATCATGTTTGTTAGGGTTTTTAAAATACTTTCCGCCATAGCTTCGTACTGTGACGTGCAGTTTATCATGTCTTGCTTAATTGTGTAGTGTGTGTTGTTGATTGTAATGGTATTTGTTAGTGTGTAAGTATTGGTGGTGAGATGGCTTGAGGCATATGGAAGTGTGTTTAGTTTCCCTTTACTATGTGGGGCTCAAAGTCGTATTTGCTAAGTGTGATTACCATCTTCTGAATTCTTATGTTGTGTTCAGCCATGGTACGCTGATATCGAAGACTGCCATGGTCCGTTTCAATTATGAAATGCCTCCCATATAAATACTGGCGAAAGTGATTTCAATATCGCACCAAGCTTTCTCTCTCCATGGCATTCTACCTCGATTCGTTCAGTGATAACTTTTTGGTAGCAAAGGTTATGATACTGCGTTGCTTGGTGTTCGATTCTTCCCGCCTACCACATTGTTGCTCGTGTCGCTTGTCAATACAATGCTCTTTACCTCATAAAATCTTTGCAACATAGATGCCTCTAATATAGCTTTCTTAATATTAATAAATGTTCTCTGGTGGGCATTGTCCCATTTGTAAGTTATATATGTTTTGTTAAGTCGATGAGAGATTGTACGATAGTCGCATAGTTCCTAATATATCTGTGTAGGTAAAAAGTTATGCCTAGAAATGTGCGCAGTTTTTTACATTTGTTGGGGATGCCATGTGTTCGATAGCGCAGACTTTCTCTGGATCTGTGGTAATGCCTTGTGGTGTTATTATGTGTCCAAGCACCATTAATGTTTGCTCAGTGAATGTACATTTCTTAGTATTAATTTTTACATTGAACATTCGTAATCTCTGAAAAACTTTCTCAATGTTGGCTACGTGTTCGTCAAAGGAATTACCGAAAATGAACATATCATCGATATATGCTATAGCCACAGTCCATCTTAAGGGCCCTAGTAAGGCTTTAATAAACATCTGAAAGTACTGTGAGGAAGTGGTTAACCCTACTGACAATCTTTTGTACTGGTATAAACCTACTCTCTCGATCATGGACGCCAATATATAACAATCTTGCTCTCTAACAAGACTGCTATAAAAGTCGGAAAATAAATCTCAGGTGGTTATGTACTGGGAGTTCTGTAGAGCATTTAAAATGTCTTCTGTCCGGCGCAATGGTTATTGTACTCTAGTTAAATATTGATTTAACTTTCTAGGATCAGTTAAGAACCTTAACGTGCCATTTTTATTTGAAACTACCAGACTCGGTGGAGAATATGGTGAGCAGCTTCCTCGATAATCCCCGCCTGAACCATGTTGTTAATCTGAATTAAGAGCTCATCACATTTTGGAACTGATTCTGTAAAGCTTGGTAGCTATTGGCTTATCTGTTGTTAAATCTAAATTCATTTCAAAGGTTTTTGCTTCAGTCAATTCTAAAATAGAGTTTGTAAATCTGTTTTTGTAATTATCAATAATATGGGTAATTGATGATGTCTGTTTGTCAGTAAACTTCTTGTTGATGTGTGGTAAGTTACTCTGTTCTGACTCAAAAGTATATAATGCATTCAAAGAATGTTCTATTGAAGTAGTATTATCATGCATTGGTGTTGCAGAGAATATCAGTGTCTCTGACAATTAATTGGAATTGTGCACATGGATGAAGAGAATGTTGTATTTCAAGATTGGTATGACATCATATTTTTTGATGAAGTCCACACCCAATGTCAGATCTTGTTGTAAATTATCCACAGCTAAAAAATGTTGTGGGTAAGTGCACCCAGATATGCATAAGTTAAGTGTGGTTTCAAATTTGGGTGACATCATTACAGACGTAGTGCCAACTAACGTGATTTCCACATGCAAAGGTTGAAGATGCTGTGTGGTAATGAATGTGCTTGCAAAACTACTGTGGGTGCATTCTGGTCAAGCAATGCGTAATATTTCTTCCCTTTAATTGTTACAAGCACTCGCAGTGTTGATGTGTGACGTCCAGTGTGTTACAAACTGTGTGTGTTGCAGAGCGCCCGTGTTTACTTGATATGGATAGAGGTGCAGGCCTGTTCAGTATGTTATTAAGCATATATTCATTATCGCGGGCCTGGCTGGGTATATTTTCAAAACAGCTTTTTGTGGCGACGGTGTTGTTCTAAGTGTGACACTACATAAACAGTACGTGGTGTCAGCCCCAATTTTTTTTAAGATCTTAAATCGTTCGCCGATGTTTGTAATAAACTCAAAATTCTGTTTGGGAAACAGACTGCATTGAAAGTTTTTTGTCCGGCGTAAAAACACCGGGTACACGTGTCCTGAGCGAGTCTACGGGATCCGACAACTTTACGCATAGCATTGACAATTTGCATATATTCGGCAATGTCGCATTTATGGGTACACGGCGGTGGCCATTTGGAAAGGCTGACCTGATTCGCACAAGGGGGGGGGGGGAAGGAGATGTTAAATGTTTTCTTTTGTCGCCCTGGGCTGGCGAAACACACACACAGTTCGCTGAGACAGAACTTCACTTGACCTATCTGCTGGAGCTTGTTTTTCTGGCTCCGTGAAAGTTATTGTAGATTTAGGATGTGTTCAGTGTTTGCATTAATTTTGTGCAGTTGATTGCTGTGAGCATTAAATTTAGTAATATCGAAATATGTTCTACGAAGCACGACCTTATTCAAAATAGCTCTGCACGCATCACAAACTTGAGCGTCGGTTTTGTCAGTGGAGCTGCACACTTTACCCCTTCGTATTGAAGTTTGTGTCTGGTTGCCGTGGCTTTACACTACTGTAACCACCCCCTTGTGTGTTGGTTTGCAGGTTTTTGTTGTACAGTGGTGAGTTGTAGTTGTTGATGTGAGTGTTGTTACCAAAATATGCCCCTCTACGGAAACTCGATCTACCTCTGTGAAATTTTCGATAACCTCGTTATTGAGTTGAATTCGAGGGACTCTCTTTGATAATGAGGACTGGTTGGCATTCACGTGGATACACGTGACGCGGATTGCAGGAAGTGAAATATCCACGATGTTGTTGTGGCCTTTTCTCGTCGTGATTGGTACTGAAAAGTATTTTGTGGTTGTGGTAGTTGACTGTTTGCTCTATTGTCGGATCTGTTGTTTTGCTTTCGTAACAGAAGTTGGGCGATTTCCTGTTTTTAATTTAGTTATTTCAGATTCCAGTCGTTCTGAGTCAGAGTTGGGACGGGGTTGCGTGTTTGGTGGTAGCTGTACATCCCAATGTCAATTCTCTTAAGGTTTTCTATCATCTGAGGCAATTCGATTTCCATAGCAAATTGAAGAACTGTTGGTCAGAAATATGTAAATTGTATTTGTTCCTGTAATACTTTAGAGTTTCGATATGTCGCAGTGTTTCCCTCTTCTACTGCTAGACGCTTAGTAAATAGTAGATGTTTAAAGCATTCCGTGTCTCCAGTGGTTCTAAATGTGTGTTTCAGTGTGCTTTGTAACTCATGCCAAGTGATTAACTGTTGGTGGTTTCTGGTATTGTTGTCAAACATATGTTTCGCAGAATCAAGGAGCTAAAACTTTAGCTGCCGACATTTTTCCACCTCGTTCCATTTGTTGATATCGGCTATGACCTCAAATGCCTCAAGGAAGTTTGTTACATTTTCACCTTGTGCTCCCGAAAAGGTCGGCGGTTTTTCCGCTGATTGAAAACAATTTGGTGTGGTTTTTGTGGTAGTGAGTTTACCATGTTGTGTGTTGTGGGTGCTGTAGTTTGTGTGCTGGTGTTAATGCAGTGGTGGGTGGTGGGTGGGGGAGGAAATGTATCTGTAAGTAGTGAATCTAATGCGATGTCCTTGTAAATAGGAAACCCAAGAAAATCTAACTGAGGGCTGGACGATATTGGGTGTGCTTGTTCGTGTTGTTGTGTGGCTGGTGATGGTGTGACGTTCTCGTAATGTACTGGACTAGTGTTAAAGGATAGGTCTAAATTTTGATTCTGTATCTCAGTAGAAGTGCTCTGTTCTGTGTTCTGTACTAGTGCTCTCTGTCTATCGCCCTCGTCCAATGCTCTTTATAGTTCAGTTGTATCAATAAGCACATGTTTAATAAATTTGATGACTGAGGGAGGCTTATTCTAGCTTCATGTTTCCATAAACAAGGTATATATTTAGTGTAAGTGTGGTTGTAAATTCACATGCACTGTGTGGTTCAAAATTACTTACAATTAGAAGAGTAAAGGAATTAGGAAAATTTCCGAAACACGCACGAAACAAATGGAGATTTCCTTGCATACAAAGGAACATACTGGGGCGGGCGGCGTGACATGACGTCAAGCTGCTAGGGTGGAAAGTCCTCCTGCGCGAGCTGCTGACTACGTAAGCTGCGCACTAACCTTACACACTATCGCTTACTGCGCTCGCCCTGACTGCATGGAAGTAACAGCTGTTTAGTATGTTAACTGAAGTATAGTAATTTGGCAAAAAGCAAATGAATAATTATAGTGCAATATACTATACTAAGGCTGATTATTATTACTAAGCATACTTGACGTGCAAATATCTGTACACAAAAATGATCAATGTACACTGTAGCGATTACTGAATAACTTCGCATAAGCGCGTTGTGGGTAGCATGAAGCAGAGCCACATTTAAGTCTCCTAGTTCGCTCGTTTTTTGCTGTGTACAATTAGCCAGTGTGAAGCGTGACTTAAGAAATTATTAGCAAGTTGAGTCTACTCGCCCAAGTGCGAGGTGGAACGATCGACGCGTCCACCAGTGTAGCGATCCCCTTCCTTCTATGTACTCACTACTCCTTCTGTCTCCACTGACTTCTCCTCGTTATACATATATACCGCGGAAGGGAGATCGCTCAGCGAAGCGTAGCTCTTAACTATTGAACTAATAAGCGGTTAACTTTTAACAGTTCAAGATGACTCATTAAATCCTCTAACAGATATACTCAAGGTTTACAATTGCTAACGATTATACTACACGTTGCGATTATATTACCTAGGTTTGCCAGTAACTAATGCTCGATTAAATGACTGAGTAACAGGGTCTCAAGGTATAGAATTACGCCTAACTGCCACGCTGAATTAGGCTGACCATATAGTAAAGTCTGCAGAATGGCCCAGAGCTCCTCCGGGCTTTAATGCGGTGTTGCCCTCTGCTTCGTTGTCGGCTCCGACAATTACACGCCTTACTGCTTCTATGTTCATCTGTGTCTTAGGAGGGGGGGGGGGGGGGGGAGGAAAGTGGCGTGGCGCGCTTATTATTTGTAGTGTTCTGTCAGTGGGTCATGCGTCACTTGATATTTCAACAGCTATATCCCATTGAACTCTATGTTTATGTTAACTGTGTGCAAACACTTAGTGGCCACTACACAGCGGTCATATAGGCTGATTGCTTTTTTTAGTGCATTACATCCACATGAACATTCAGGTGCTTTTCAACCGAAATATATACTTCAGAAATGCCCAGGTGACCAACAAATTAATTTATGACTACTAATAGTTTTTGCCTGTGAGTTTTTTAAACTGCAATATCTCTGGAATTTAAAGATTTTTAATATCTTATTTTAGGACTTACTCAAACGAATCTGACAACGTGAATATATAATTATTACTACTACAGACGGAGCGAATGACGAAATTATAAATAGATAAGTTAACTAATTTCCAAATGGTTGCCTCGTTAGAATTGGTGTTACGTATTGTATCTACGGAACAACTAAAACTTGGGTTGGAATGCTGTTAGTTTTGTGTGAAAAAAAAAAACACACGATAAATTATAACTATTTTAATATGCTACATTGTAATATGTTACCTGAAATGTAAGCTTAAACTCTATTTATAGTATGATGAATATTATTTAACTCAATCTTAAGATGCTGAAATGCGTAGTTTGTGAACTAAATTAATTAAGTAAATGCTTCAATCATCCGCCAGTATTGAAGATACTGTTACCAAATTTCCTAAAAGCCTTTTGCAATTGCTCCACAAACATTCGACCAGTTACTATCAAATTTATCTGAAAATTCCTTCAGCTTGGGCATCATTTTTGAACTCACATGGAATTACAATATAATTCTTTGTGTACCTACTCAATCAAAATTTCTTGTAGCTTAGTGCTCGATTCAGTTATAAAAGTAACTCGTTTATTTTTGGAATTTACGGCTGTTTGACGCTTTCACTTTATACTGGTTTTCTAATCAAAGTGCAATGTCATGTGGAATGTTCCAAGGTAAGCTGGTGTTTGCTCAAAGCTGTACATTCTTGGTGCATGCAGCAGGAGCCAGTAACCACCGCATGCAGCTTGGGGAAACTGGATGCATTCCTATCACTTACAAGCGAGCAGAAAGCGACTCATAACACGCGTCCTGTGGCATTACCTGCCGAACTACGCTTTAGTGGCGGAAATGTAAACTAGCAAATAACAGGGTACAGCACAGAGTTATCGCCAGCTTTCCTTGCAACAGTGCACCACACGCCACTGTCAAAATTCATATCATATACAAACGTTATGTTAGTGTATAAAGAAATCATATATTGGTGCCTCGTATAGAATTCATACATTGTACATCGCGGACCTAACTATGTTAAGAACACGCTTTATTAATTTTTTTAAACAATCAAATTATTTTTAAAATAATTTAAACTCTTTCTATTAGTGATTCACATTCCAAAAAAAACCACAAGCTTTCTTTTTGTTGGTAAATCTGTGACATCGCTTGGGAACAACAAAAAGCTCAATAACAAATACCGCCTACGGGAGTCTGTAAGGTAAAATGTGAATTTTTGGGTAATGTTTCAAAACGTATCTTATTAAAAAAAAAAAATTCTAATTTAAAGGGTACATTATTTATCAATAGGCTTTTTTTTTTTTGTTTTGTAATAAAATCTGCGCATGGAGAAAACAATATCATTTTGCACATGCATTTATTTACATCTTTGGCGGTTTCACATAGTCAAATGTTGTTTTCGATAGTGAATTATCGATATTCCTGGGTACTCTTGTGTTTACTAAACATTTATCTGGCTGCATGGGAAATTCCCAATGCCATAAAAATAAGAAGAAATACTAAACATCTGCTGCATAGTTGTGTTTGTTTACGCAATGGCTATGTTTTTAGATGCTCCCTTGTGAATTTGTGTGTTTTGAAGTTCTCGGTGCAGTTATTATTTTTATATTAAAGTACACTTCAAAACATGCCTAGAAGAAGAAACGTGTTTAGAAAAATAAGATTTTGTGGCAACAAGCATACTAGAAACATAAAGGTAAGTGACTATTTTGTAGTAGAAAAATCCTCGGACATTGTAGAAACTAATGATAAACATGTTACACCAGACAGCAAGAAAGACACACGCCCTACCAGTGCCTCAAAGACTAAACTTGATAAACATTTTAAAGATGTGTGTGAGTTAGGAAAAATGTTGCTGACAGTTATAATGTAGGTTATGTTTTAGTTGTTATGAATATCTTCAGTAAATTGTTGGCTGATTTTGTATGTTGCAATATTTGTGGTGGACAAGTAATTGTGTAAGAAGATACTTCAGGAAGAAATGGCCTTTCAACAACAATAGTTATTATTTGTACAAATTGCGAAAGCAGAAATAAATTATGCCCCTAAAAAACAGTGCCAAAAATATCTTTATGAGGCTATCTTTAGACTGCTCTATGCTATGAGAGCTATTGGTAAAGGTCTCAGTGCCGCTCAAACATTCTGTGCACTAATGAATCTTCCACCACAACCTACAAGAACTCAGAAATACTCTGGAATTATAGGGGAGGCTGTTGAATCTGTTGCTCCCTCTTCAATGAAAGTTGCTGCGAAAGAGGTCGTAGAAGTGAATGAAGGTTGTAGTGACGTACCAATCGCATTTGATCGGACATGGCAAAAACGAGGACACGCCTTTAAAAACTCAGTTGCCACACTTACCAGCATAGACACAGGTGAAGTTATTGACTTTGAGGCATTGATAAAACACTGTCATTGTTGCGATGTAAAAATTCAAGTGGCGAGCACGACAACTGGAAGAAAAACAATGAAGGGACTAGTGGAGGAATGGAAGCTGATGCTGCTGTGAAAATTTTCAGGCGCTCTGTGCTGGAAAGGGGTGTACGCTATGCACAATTCCTTGGGGATGGGGATTCTAAAGCATATAAGAGTGTTGTTGAATCAAAACCATATCAGAATGTGGGGATAAATAAGGTTGAGTGTGTTGGAGATGTACAAAAGAAGATGGGCACATGCCTCAGAAAATTGAAACAAGCACTGCGTACCAGAGTACTGTCAGATGGGAAACTTCTGAGGGGTCAGCTAACAGATAAAAAAATCAATGAACTTCAGCAGTATTATTGTATGGCAATCAGAAATAACACATACGATTTAGAGAGTATGAGGAAAGCGGTCTGGGCCACATACTTCCACAAACTATCAAATGGCGAGAAACCCATACATTCACTTTGCCCATTTCGACCTAACACATGGTGTAAATTCCGAAAGTATGAAGCTTTGGGGAAGAGTTTCAAACACAACAATTCTCTTCCTGATGCTGTTATAGAAGCCATCAAGCCAACATACAGAGACCTGGCTCATCCAGACCTCCTCGGAAAGAGCTTACATGGGCAGTCAGCGATGCTGTGTTGACATTCAATGATGGCAATATTGGAAGAATAAGAGTGTTGAAGCAACTCAACACCGTCCCTGGCATTCACACAGTAAAGGGCCTGCAACATTTAGGCATAACAACAATTTATTTATTTTATAGCGTATGGTTCATCAATGCAATTTTGGAAAGAAAATAATAAAAATCAAATATTTAGGGACTTTAACCATTTTATTGCGTCAGTAGACAAATCTTTGATATCATCAGTGGGTCCAGGGTAGGATATCTGAGGGCATTCTGGGAGAAGATGACGAATGGTCTGATCTCCATGATCGCAGAGACAGGATGGATCGTATCTGAGTCTTCATTTGTGCAACATAGAATTGCAGCGACCATACCCAGTCCGAAGTCTATTCAAAGTACACCACAATTTCCTATCAAGCATAAATTCGTCTTTCCTCTTTTCACCGAACGCGAGCAATGGACTGTTTATGTTCGAGTCTGTCCATTTTTGCTGCCACTCCAGATACGGGTAGAAACCATTCGTGTCTAGGTCTTCAGCTAGTTTCAGTGGCGGTTTTCTCGACTTAAGCCTTGAAGGAACATGTCTTGAAAGATCCTCATGCAGCGGGGTTTCAATAGAGTTCCTTGCCTTTACATATTCCCGCAAAGTGTGCTTTCTGCCTCCTAATGTCAGGAGGAAGGATGTTAGACAAAGCGGGTAGCCAAATGACAGTTGTTGATCTTTCTGCGCCGCAGATGATATGCATGGCAGGGTTTAGCTGGACGTCTACTAGATTCACATGACTGCTGTTAATCCACACAGGGCAACAATATTCTGTGGCTGCGTACACTAATGCCAAGCTGGATATACGAAGGCAACTGCCAAGGCACGACGTTTAGCCGAGTTCAACACAAAAGAGGCAAGGTCACCTCGAAGAAAAACGCTTGCAGGGGAGAATGGGGACGAGGAAGAGGATCCTGACTATGCTGCTGGGTGCTACTAACTCCAAATGAAAAGTTTGAACTTTGACCTTGACATTTTTTACAGCTTATGTTCCATTATCTTGAAAAACTATCAAAGATAGGAGTCTGAAATTTGGTCAGTCATTTTACTGGACATTGATACACCTACTGAAGTAGAATTATAGCACAGTTTTGTATATAATTAATATAAGAAGATTTCATGTACAAATATTTTAAGTAAATTTATGTTTAAATAATAATAATGCTTTTATTTTTTTAATATTATGATTCTACTTCAGTGTGCAGAAATAATGTTACTAGATCAGCTGTATGAATCTCACACCTCTGCTTTTATCGGTTGCAAAGTTACAGGAACGTAAACTTGGCCTATCTAACATTGACAGCTTAGGCCTTACAGAATTCCCTTTAAATGAAAATGTAATCGCTATTGTAACCAGCTGCATTTATATTATCTTAGAAGTTTTGTAGATTTTAATTCAAATTTATGATATTTATATACATTTTCTACGTTCTGATTTTGAGAGTGTACTCCGCTCGATGCAACTTTATGCTGTCTTGCTCTGTTCATAATTGCTGGTTAATTGAACTCTTTCGGAAGTTCTGGATATTTTCATTTTTTCTGTCAACTTTGTTCTCTTCCGATCTTCCTCATCATGTGAATATTAATGTTACCAGTGACCTAATGCAATGGTTACTATTCATCCGCAGAGAAATTGTAACTCTGAGATTTTTCGTAACATGAATGTGATTCTACTATGCAAACTAAGAGTATTTGCAGTTGACGAATCAAAAACAAAACAAATTTAAGTGAATCAATTTCCGAAAATACGCTTGTCATCATTTCAATCAAAAAGTAGAACTTATTACCATTGTTCGCTGTTAGTATTAGAGTACATATGCTTGTTGATATTTCCAAAAGTTGGTATAGGCTGTTTACGGTAAAATGAGCACTTTTGAAAGCCCTGCTGAAGATCTACTTGTATTCACGTTGTTGTGTATTCTTCGGCCTTATGTAAAATTGACATTGCCATGGGCATCATCACTATTCATGCGTCGGCCAAGTGAAACTGTGAAATTATTAGAAAAGTAAACATTTTATAAATCTGCTAATTTTTACACATCTGATGCATTAAAAACACAAACCGAAATAAATAATTTAAATTATCAAAAATGGTTACCTAAAACTTTTTTTGACGTTAAAATATGGAACTTCTTTCCATCTATCGTTACCAACTTTACCGGGCGCATGTCATTCAGTGCGCCCGTTTAAGTATATGCAGGAATGGGTAACGACTTTTTTCGACGATTGATTTCTAAAGTTCTCACTTTATCGTGAACAGCCTTTATCAAAAATGATTAACTTCACACCAGCTGTAGTAGGCGCCTGTTGGTATTCTTTACTACGTATGATGCTCAGCAATGTGACTGATTCAACTGCATAATTTATGAGGGTCGGCTGATGCCAGACATGTCAGATCAATTCGATTTTCACCGGCGCATAAGGGATTTTCTCTGCAGCGCGTCAGAAATTCCCGTGAAAGAAATCTCTTATCGACGGATTCTTTTCACTAAGGAAGGGAGTAAAAGTTGGATAAGCCTGTTCACGACAAAGTGAGCACATATGAAATCAACTTTAGAAAAAAAAGTCGCTGGCCCTGCCTACATATAGTAACGAGCGCACTGAGTGACATTTGCCCAGTAAGGTTGGAAATGACGAATTGAAAGTAGTTCCAATATCTTATTGTTGAATAGCCGACCTCCCGAGGCGCAGTTGGTAGGTGCGCCCCCGGTCTGAGGTGCGGGTGGCTCTGGGTTCAAATCCCGGATAAGGCATGGGTGCTAATTTAACTTAGGTTATAAGTTAGTGTGCAAGTCAGGGGGACGTTAAGAAGCACTTTAAAATTACAATTACAATTAATGTCGAATAAAAAGTGTCAGATAACCATTTGTGATAACTTAATTTATTTCTTTACCTTTCTAATGTTTTAATCAATAAAAATGTAAAAATGAGCAGATTTTTGAAATATTTGCGTTCCTAGTAATTTCAGAGTTTCACATGACCGACGCATTAATAAATCGCTGAGGCCCGTGGCAATGTTAACCCTTTCACTCACAGTGTCCTTTACTGGGACGTTGCATATAAACGAGCTTGAATAGTCTGTACTGTAAACAGCAGACCATATCGTCCTATGAGAAAGGTTCCCCACCTGTGGGGGGGGGGGGCGACCTTCATTCGCAGCTGAGGCTATGTTCCGTAGCCTCATAAGCCACTGCTGCCAGTAACATAAATCATATAAAATTTCTATTGGTCCCGATGTAAGACAAAACGTCGTCTGGATATCAGTACAGTCCCGAACATAACATTTGTCAAGAATTTTGTGACACCTGATATTTTAGTCCCTAGCCACGCAAATATACCTTTGTATTCGTTAAAAAAAAATACACATAATCAGCACTGAACTGCACAACTCATTAACAAGTAATACATTCACTGCCAAAATTGTAAGTGAAATAAAATTTATGTTGCTTACGAAACAAGCCTTTATATATTTTGTAACCCTGTAAATTTGTTTGCTAAATTTTGCTTATTAAATGAGAAAAAATCATATTCAGAAAATTCCATTTTAATTGAAATTTGATTCAAAGTTCTCCCAATCTGCATGTTTTAAAAAACAAGTTTTGCAGATCGGCGCCCCCTCCCAACTCTCTCCTCAAGAAAGACAATCATAATAGTTACTGTGGTTTTATGTAGTATAAATATTGGTTACTTATATTTTTTATAATTTATTTCATGTACATTCATTTCAGCACAAATGTTAGTGTCTACAACTGGCACACAATAAGAGTAATTGTTATGATGAGATTATTTGATTTAAGTTTTTCCTTGTGTTTCTAAAGCATCCAAAATGAAAGTAGGCTTCAATTTAGATTCTAAATAAACTCTTTCAAATTATAAAATGTTAAGAAATAAAATAATTTACACTTAGTAAAATATGTAGATCTGTTGCATGATATATATGCTAATTTGTTTAATTTACAACATAAATATTATTTTTATGATCATTTTGGCAGCGTGTATACGACTTTTATGAGTTTTGCATGTTGCACAGACGAGTACGATGCTCACTCTATTTCTGCATTAAAGATAATCGACTTGTGAGTAACTTGGGATATAAGGTGAGCGATACAAGACCTGATCATGGGTCACTCAGTTTTGCTTAATGATTTCCTGTGTTCACTTTTTTACTGTAATGGAGCAGTGAAATTCTCCGTGTCCTATCCGAATACTTTTCTGAACTTAACAACTTCGTTCAAAATCATATTTACAATTCGATCTGTCCACCCGACGGCTATGATCATTAGGAATAGGATATTTGTTTGGTGATGCTATGGAAGTTCCTGCCGAATGCTAATGTTTTCTGTGTATGGGTACATTCTTGAAAAAGACATTGGACACGCTTAGCTTGGGATTGTGGTCTCTGTAATATGACATGAATTCCGGCTATTGATAATATTTTTCTTTATTGGTTAGAGTTGAAATCATTTCCAGATATCTTAGGGACGTGTTTACTCGTATTGTTGTAACATAGGAATCCCAAACGAAAGATGAATGTATCAATGCTGTTTCTACAAAAAATAAATGTGCCTCTGCTTTTAAATAATTGTTACTCGTGGATACGTCAACACAATTAGCACAAGAACCGTGTCAATTCAAACATTTAATGGATAGTCTGATATTGTAATCGGAATAAAAATTTTCACCATGCGGAAACAGCACTGGAGCAAGTTACAAAAATTCCTGTTTTGATTTCCAAATTACTCTAAATCATAAACGCATTCACGATATAATTTATTGTGAGAGATCTGGTACATCAGCCGTAAACAGATGGTGAATATTTATGCAATGCAGCATTATACCTGCATAATTAATATGGCTGACATGTCAAAATTAACATTTTATATGGCCGTGACCTGACGCAAATGTAATTTTTCAAGTAGAGTCTAGTGTTGGGGGAAATACCACTTGATATACAGTATGACGTATATAAAATCGTTGTCAAAAATTTAGCAGGATATCGGGTACGAACAGTAATTTCTTAAATCGTAAAATTAACAGGAGTGAAGCAGTTGTGGTGAACTATTCCCTTGTGATATCAAGTCAAATGATATGCTGAATGAGACGTTTTACATTATGTTCTCGTGACCCTTACACAGATATGTGCAATGCCGACCACCTGACACAAGAGGTTTTATTTTTGCCTGCCCTGTCTAACATTTAATACAACCTGCACAGCCATAGTTAAACGGTATCACTCACTCTCCTACAAATAACCCTCACTCGAGTGGTATTCAGTTCGAAAATTCCCTCCGTAAGTTTTTCCTTGGTTGTTCGCGAACCCTAAGACGTATGGAAAAGTTGCAAACTCTTGGCGCGAACAAGTGACAGAACAAAGTCGAACAAACAGCTTATAAAAGTTGAGTTTTGAATTCTGCTGTGAAAGCTCAATATTTCAGAGCTACTTGCCAGTAAAGTTTTCCAGAAATTCCCGTCTTTAACCACACGGCATATAAATAGCGTACACGCGCGATGGTAACTTATTTTTCAACCTTCACACACATTGCCATCTTGTTTACCAAATTAGAAAATTAGCCTTCTTTTCATTAGGTAAAAAAAAAACATACTCCACTTCTATTAGTAATACCATATTGCGGTTTGCTAAGTGCCGGCTTTCAACATTGTTATTAGCTGTTGTTATTATTATTCTAGTCTTGAGTAGTTTTTCATTTTGAACAACTATAAATTTCATTTAAATACTTGTAACTCTATAATATGACGAATAACAACATCCTTGAGAAGAATTGTACAGCATATATGCCACAAATTATTAACATGAAACTAAATAAAGCAGCTGTTTTGCGATTAAAAATTAAACATTATATGAGTTACCAAGTGTGTTGCATCACGTTCTCAGCACCATTTAATAAGTGTCACATTCATCAAGTCAATTTATACCTGTCTCCCGTCCAGCAACCCAGCAGTTTTCAACCCCTGTCGTCACAAGTTTAACGCCTTATCTGACTATGGCTGAAAGACCTGCTGAGATTACCGCTAGCAAAAGGTCAATAAAACTCCCACGCCACTAACATAAGCAGAGTCACGTAAGAAAACTTGAGCACGGACCGTGGCACACTTACGGTTTTCACGGTTATAATTCACTATCTACCAAAAAGTAATTGGGCACCCGTGTAGACAAGTAATTCAGTACGTCAGTTGACTTGTGTTTCACGGCCTTCGGGGTAGGACCGCTGGTGTTTGTCCGTGGTAGCATGAACACAGAGGCCTATTGTAACATACAGGATAGTGAAATGTTCCACATCATTGTGGGGTTTTTTACGTCTCACTTCCAGGATCACAATACCAGGTGCCATGTTTCAAGGGTTACTATGCAGTGGTATGCCGACAACATTGTTCGCCGATTGAACTGGCCCGCCCAGAGCCCCGACCTATAGAACATCTTTGACACGAATTGGATCGTCGGGTGAGGGCTCGTCAGGCGTGGCCAAAATCCATTGCTCAACTCGTGGAATGGTTGCAAGAGGAATGGCGGCGAATCCCCGTGGATGTCCTGCAAACACTCGTAGCGAGCATGCCAGACAGGGTGGCTGCTGTTATAGCCGCAAGAGGTGGCCCTACGAGATTCTAACGGGGTGACAACCACCGTGCAAACATTGTGGACAGGTGCCCAATTACTTTTTGGTAGACAGTGTATTTTCGACCAAGAAGTGCCAGTGCTTGCCAGGCGCTGCTGAAAGACCAGTGAACACTCGCGTGTTCATTACTACTACAATTAAATTCCTTCCCGGGTGAGTAAACTTAGATATTGGAGCCCCAGCGGCCTGAGTGGTATAGACAGTTCACGGTAAAATGAGAACTTTCGATAGTCCTGCTTAAGATCTACTTGTAGACACGTCGTGTATTCTTCCGTCTTATGTAAAATTAACGTTGACATGGGCGTCATGACTTTATTCATGCTTCTGTCAAATGAAACTGTGAGATTATTAAGAACGTAAATACTTTACGAATCTGCTCATTTTTACACACCGATGCATTAAAAAAACAGAAAGCGAAAGAAATAATATTCAGTTATCACAAATTTTTACCTAGCACTTTTTATTTGACGTTATGATATGGAACTACTTTCCACCCATCGTTACCAACTTTAATGGACGAATTTCACTCAGTGCGCCCATTGAAATATATGCATGCAGGGGCAGTAATTATTTTCTAACGTTAATCTATAAAGTGATCACTTTATCGTGAACAGCCTTTAATTAGTACAACTCTCTGCCATCACACCAAAATTATCACCATGGTCTGTAACACAGGCACAGATTGGGGGCCCCTTTACGAAACCCCGTGAGGGTTTCCTCATGTTGTGCCATTAAGCGCTAGAGATCGCTCAGTTGTGTCAAACGCGAAGGCAAGCGGTCCTCTGTGACTAGCACAAGCTACTGGAGACGCGTCTCTGATTATTCCCGCAATTGTGATCCACTGCGCCTCACAGTGCTGGAAATAAACTCGACATCTTGTTTGCACGAAGTTGATCTCAGCGACATGTCCACGGCAGAAACTTTTGTGCAAGCAAGGAGAGACTTCCTCACAGTCAAGGACACACCTAACGTACATGGTGAACTTTCACCCGCTGCAAGTCAGTTTATCGTACTCCCACAAAAACGCAAAATTATTTTGTTTTATTACTAAATCTCGCGGACTTTAAAGTCTGAGCGAAATTCACGACGTGGAGTGAACGATTTCTCCAACTTCACGGCAGAGAACATTCCATATAAGTGGACAAGGTTTTCAAAAACCATGAATTTATCTTCTAAAAAACACTGTTCTATACAAGCATTGCTACGTTGTTAGCCAGTACAGTTCGTGTGTAAGAATAAAAGTCTCAAACATCTCAGCATAAATAAATAACGAAAATTACAAGTACTTTATATGTTTAACAGTACGTGAAAGAAATGTGTTAATTTTTTTTTAACGTTTACTGTTTACTGTAAAAAAATTAATCTACAAATTAAGTGCTCAATTATCAATGTTCTGTGCCTGCGTGCTTGCAAGCACAGTGCATTGGCCATTCACCCAGTTCTGCTTCAACGCCGATGCGCGCGCGGCAAATCGTGCGCAAAGTGCGATGGGGACGAGACGAAAGGATTACACCCCAAGTAAAAAAAAATACTCACCCCTCCCTCCTTTTCCCCTACCACTTTCCCCTCTCTTCAGAACTCCACGGGTAATTAGTGCCCAACGCGCCGTGGGGAAGAGACGAACTTTCTGGCAAGAAGACCAAGTAATCCGACGCCATTAAAAACTTTCAACGGGTACAAAAGTACCAAGGGGGTAGGTGCGACACCCCCTCCCACCACACACCTCTTCCTCTTACCCCTTGCCCCGCCCGCATTGGTATTAATCTATTCAAGGCTCTACAGCATCGAGAAAATTTGAAGCACCATCCCAACCCCCTTCGGCTGTCTCAGCATCCAGCGGGTGGTGGTAGAGAAAAAAAGGGGGGCGGGGGGCGAGGAAAACAGCTTCTTGCTTGTCCTTCCGACAATGAATTTAATGTTCTCTGCGTCGCAGGCACGCAGGGGCGTTAAGCCCGGTTAACTGTTTTCGAAATCTTCAAACTTCGCCAGGAGTGTTCTAGAAGTCGCTGCTGCGATTTAATACTCGAGCAGCAGGGAAGTGACGTCATTAATGCGCCGCTGTGTCCGAAGGTAGTGCCTTGCTACTTGCGCGACGAACGATATTTTGGAAGAAGCAACATCTGTGTTGATTGTACTGAAGTACCAGATTGGAGCACATTGTAAAATTCTGCTATGTTTTATTTCCTTCTTGCCTTCAGGTAGCAGGCCTTGTTTAAACCGGTCCAAATTACCCACTTATTTTAACCCTTCCAAATATCTTTCTTCCTTTCGAGTGATACTTCATGTAAAAAAAAAAAAAAAAAAGATCGTCCGACTCATCCTACGGAATACCAGTTACTTCTTTTTTTTTCCCCTACTTTCTATATTTTTTCATGTATTTCTTCGATAAATTTGTATTCACTTTTCATTGCAAAGTTATGTCGAAATACTTATTTTCATTTTTATTGTTCAACGTTTAGTAACAAAATTTTTTATTAATTTGTTGGTGAATCGTACATTTTGTTAGGCATTAAATAAACACATTTTGCAAGATACTGGAAATAATTGAATCTTTCCGAGATGTGGTTATGTATCAGTATTTTATTTCTAACTTATTATTTCCTCTGAATGCCATCACCTTGAAATGTAATTCTTAATGAGGTTGCGAAACCAAGCTTATTCGTGACGTCCTGGAACTATTTTTTTGTATTTTCTACACTGACTTAATCATTTTGAAATACAAATTTGTAGTCAGCATAACACAACTAGTTAATGAACGAATTTGTATACATATATGTCCATATTTACTTTTCTTTCCACATTTTTCCATACACCATATCACACATTTTTCACACATTCATACACATGTCTATATATATTGTATGTATGCATGTGAAGCCATAAACTCATATACTTGCATGTAGGATAGGGAGGGGGTATTCGTCTCACTCGCAACCAAGTGAAATAAGATTTTTTTTTTTTTTCGAAAGACTTGTAACTATAAAGACGGAAAGAGTGTTTAATAAGCTATAAAAAAACCATTCATACACTGAAAGAACTATGAAACGAAGTATGACAAGGGCTTTGTGTAATAGTTGCAAATAGATTAATGCCACCTTAAGGAAGGAGAGTTCAGCCATAATCGTAGATAAATTGTCACCATCACCAAATAGCTTCGGCTAGTTCATCGCTCGACCATTATTCTCAAAAACTAAAAACATGTCTTCTCTGCTAGTTAACATTACTCACAAGGTGACATGTTGAGATAACCAGCCACAACACCACTGACATGTATCTGGATCGACTAACGACGTACGATTCCTACAGTGAGTGCAATAACCCCTTGGTCGGCAAAGCCCCGCTCTACCATGTAGAGTAAGAAACTAAGGCCAGCTCTGTCGAATATCTCCGTTATGTTTTGTTTCCTTGCTATCAGCTTCTTTTTCGAAAACGAATAACAAAGCTTACACGTGTTCACTTGTGTGTGAACCTATAAGTGTTTAACATGTGCACTGATATTCGCCAAGAAAAAGTACACTTAAAATATCTAGTAAGGACACCCTAATTATGGATTTTTTTTTTCCAACCATGTCGGATGCTTATTTCCTGAATAGGAGTTTTCGTGCTTTTCCATACCTTGGCACTATTCAAAATATTTTAACATTATGTTAACAGCGCATGCTCTCAGAAATAAGTTCTGTAGGCCCTATATCTTATTCTCACTGTCCGCATTTGTGGCAGAAAGAACTACTTTATAAATTAAACTGCTTGCGTTGTATGTTGGAAACAACTCAAGTAATTCCCGAAAAATGTGCAAACATTAGGTGTTGTTTTAAAATAATTATTCCAAATAAATACAACTTAAGTATATCGGGTTCTTATTTTAGAAATGGTGGCCTTGTTACGTATCTATGTGATAAGAATGCCGTGTCTACGAAAACATTTGACCAATTTAAAAAAATCTTTGCGCAATGACTTAACATATTGCAGGTGTTAAAAGCATTATAAAATACCTATTTAACTGCAGTTTTGTAAGACCGCTTCGCCTAAAATCAGAATTTTCACGACATGTCGCGAACCAATCTACCTACATATTCCCACTGTATTTGGTGTTCAGAAAGTACTATTATCAGAAACCCTTAAACTGTATAATTTTCTAACATAAATCACTTATTTTTTGAAATGCCGGCCACAAATGTCTGGGATATTTTGCATATCTACTCATATGTATGACTAATTTCAAACAAAGTTATTAGGTCTATGCTTATAGTGGCCGTTGCAAGAATTAGATATGATGAAGACGGCTTGAAGTTAAAAAGCGCTTTTGAAAGTTCTTCTTATGATCCAGCTTTACGAAATACTTATCATTCCACTAGTGTACATATTACATTTCCATGACATAATATATCTATTCGTGCGACAGTCAAATGCAAAATTGAATTTTTTTGAAACTTAAGTGCGTCGCTAAAATAGAAATTCGTATTCTCGTATGTACCAATAATAAATAAGTTACCAATATAACTAATAATCATACTTTTCTCTATATATGCATGCAAGTAAATATTACGAAGTAGGCCACACTCAAAAACATGTGTGTTAAAAATATATTTATATAGCCACAATTTTCAAAACAACTGCCTGATACACATATAATAACACAATAGTTTACCATTGGCTACCATAGTAATATATGGTTGCCAAAATTTGGTGGAAATCGCGATTGTTTCCCAAGATATGGGATAAAAGTGCAGCTGTCTTACAAAATGTTGGAAGAAAAATAGATTCTATGTAGGCACATTTGATGGTTGCAATATATGCTTTTGACAGCATACGAAGTTTGGTTAAACTTAGTTTCGTGATATCGAAATTGGTTAAACTTTATGGTACATGTTTCACCATAACCTAAAAATATTTGTATGGTTGCCATATTGGAAATAACTGGCTTACACATTTAAATCACAAATGTTAAAGTCGCCAACCATAATATTAGTTACATGGCAACATAAAGAGTTTGGTTTAAATTGGTTACATAGTTGGTAGATGTATCATAGTAGTATACACTTTTGCATTGCCGCCATTTTGAAAATAACTACCTGACTTACTTAAAACGCAGTAATAATTATTTGCCAGATTTGGTTGGAATCTGTTTATTGTTTCCAGAGATATGAGAAAATCTTAGTTTTTCGTGTAATACTATCTATAAAAAAAAGGAAGACAGAATAATCTATGTGATGTTATATTTTATGCTTATTGTGATTGGTTCTGTGTACTAAGTTTGGTAAAAATTGGACAAACGATACGATATAATTATATATATATATATACCAGATTAATCTAAAATGTTTTTATGAGCACCGTATTGAAAATAAGTGCCTAGTCCATTAAATACGTATAGGCCTACGTTTGAATTGTGCAGTGACCTACCATAGTATTTAATATCTGAATAATTTGACAGGCATATATTTAGTAGTTTCCAAAATATATAATGTTAAAAGCTTAATTTCAATGTAGGGCTATTTTTTCGAAATGGCTGGCCAATATGAATATTACACTTTTAATTTAAATATTTACGCGACGGCTTATTAAAAGGTTATGGTTGTTTTACGTTGGTTGAATGTTTGCCGACCGATATAGGAAAGAGGCTCTATGCAAACATGTATTACATCTGCATGTTTCGAAACAGGTAACGTCCTCAGCTCGCCTGATGACAGGAAAGGGCGTCATACAGTACATGGCTACCGCAGTGACATCTTGCACTTCCGAGCTGTCTAATTAGCCCAGGCTGTAAATCCGCACGAGCATGCCTCATTAATTACAATTATTTCTCAGTAGCTGTGCCAGTGGTGTTGGCGCCTAACTACTCGTGTGTGTGTTAGGGAGGGGGGAGGGTTGTTCGCTCTGTGAGAAATTGAGCAAACCAGAGCTTTTGGGATGGGATATGTCTACGGTTTTTGGGCCACTCGGCGTGCGGAGCTGCAGCCGATGCAGGATGCCTGTACTCGCGCCTCGTGTGTTTCGCTAGCTCTCGCGGCGCTGCAAAAACCACCACATGTCGTCGACAAACACCCTCCCTTCCCTGCTCAATGTCGACGGAACTAGGGGTTGCCCCCTCTCTAGTTCCGTCAGCCGCCCACGACCAACCCACACTCGCACACCAAACGCGGGGCGTCGTTTTTGCCACTACCCGGCCCATGGCAAGGGTGGTGGGGGGATAATGAACTTCCCGCTCCATACTGCAGATTCGCATCCTTGTCGATAAACGGAGAATTTGTGTAAAATAAGCAGCTGAATAATTATGTCCCATGTTTCCACAGCGAACTGTGACCACGAGTCATCGAATGGAGTGAAGTGGATGATATTTGGAATGGCTCTGCACCACGAGGTCTTCACAGCCGATGAGGGCGAAATGAGGTGGATATAAAGCAACGCTGGAATACAGGGGCGGGGGAACGGGAGGCCCCCGAGAAAACCCGTCGGCAAGCGGCATCGTCCCGACATGACTCCCACGTGCGAAAATCCGGGCGCCTTGGTGGGAGGTGAGTGCTTTAGCCGCTGCATTACCGCGGTCCCACTTGCAGAAACGGGAGGAGCTCGGAATGAGTTCTACCAAAATGCCGAGAAAGTATGTAAATACTGGTTTACTCACTTGGATTTACCATCACCCACAGGGCTTACATCATAAGGTGCAAAATATGTCACATAGGTCTAAAATTGGGTCCTATTCCCAATATTTACAGGGTAATTCGACAAATTGGAAATGCATAGTTTATTGCGTATGGGGATGGATGAAGGACATTGTATACCAAAGAACTGCATAAACACGTGAGATATTACTTAAGCTTTATGTTGTTTCCAGAACAGTGTATTGTCTTCTTGTGCTTACGACTTTAACCATACTATTAAAAAAAAAAGTAAAATATTTCTGTATATAAGCCCTTTCCTTAATGTCATTCATAGTGTTAATGGCATGAGAAACCGCTATAACTTCACTCACTTTAGATTTCAATACTCCATTAAACTCTATCCTCAACAATCCTAATATTACGGCAAAAATGCGATAGCCATCGGACGGCACTTCATGTGTCAGTAACAATTATTCTGTTAATGTTTAACTGCTAAGTGAGTACCTTGAACATAGTCACCATCAACAGTCAGGTGTACTAGATAAACGGGAAACTTCTAGAGACTATATAGCTATCGTCCATCTGGTATATGTTATTATTATCTCCTGAAATTTCACATTTTAGGGGCTACCTTCCCCATTATGCATATATATTACTGCCCTACTGGGCATATTCTCCTTCACCGGGAAAAGTTATCTTTAGTACTTCCTTCGCGAATTTTCAATTACTATCTGCAAAAGTCCAAACATCATCTGACCTCGCCGCTGTTGGATAGGCCCCTAAATATGCTGGCCCTGTGATATCCTCAACCTTACCAGAAGGAAGAAGGATCCACATCCCCGACGTTCTATTCAACTGAAGCGGAACTCCAACGGGGACAGAGGTCAGTGCATGGTCCTCCTTCCTTTCATGATGCATGTGGGTTCTCCTAACAAACAGTAGGCAATGTGCCCCAAACTCCATATCACCAATTACCAAATAGTTTAATTTCTTCATAGTAAATTCCCTGCTCAGGTTCCAACGATCTGACTGTATAGTAGTCGGGCAGTTGGCCTCCAGACCAAAACTATCACGATTGCCCTTGATTTAGCTCAGAGTGGGAGGCAGATACCCCTTTCTGTAAATCCTTTATGGGTACCGCCAAGTCAGCCATATTGTGAAACATCGCAGCGTCTGCATCGTGCCATAAATATCAAAGTCCTGGGATTTGAGCATGCCGCCCACATGTGCTCCATCAAACAAAATCTCTTTTTTTTTTTTTTTTTTTCAAACTTCACTGCGAAGTACTAGATCATTCGTCTTAAAGTCCGGACCTGTCACTCTGTGACTTTCACATGTTTTACTCCAAATAACATTTGAAAGGACGGAGGTTTACATCGGATATTGAAGTGAAGGAAACTGCGAAGGATTGGTAGTTCTCATGGCACAATGCCTACATTGAAAAAGGCATTCATTGGCTTGCGAAACAATGGAATATCTGCCTTCAGGTCCACGGCTGTTAGTTCTGACTGGTGGGTACATTGTTTAGCCAAGGATTCTCATCACCTCCTCATTTCACCAAACCTCGTACAACATGCAGATATCATTCGAAAATAGTGTTCGAAGGCGACTGTGTTTTCCAACACAGTCTGCCCAAGCATGTTCGCACATTTCATTGTACCGTTCGCTGCTCCCAACTTGAATGTCAACTTATGACTTCCCTGAACACTGAAGGTGTAATTATGCTGTATTGTCTTCTTGTGCTTACGACTTCCAATCCCGAGGCTTATTTCTTTCTTTATGCCTCCTTTTCTACATTTTCCTGCTGTCATTTCAAGAATTTTAAGAGAAATTAGTGAGGAAAGATAAAGTTCAAACATTTCACAAATGTTGGAATATACAAGGTTTTTAAGATTTTAAAGAATTTTGCATTCCGTTTTTGAGTGTAAGTCCTGAATGAGACGAGTAAAAAGCCCACATTCTTCGCCAAGTGGTGCACACGTGCCCGACGCCTTTAGGAGTTCCTAAACTTTCTATTCACCCACGCATCCATGAGTCACGGAATGAGAAAACCTGACATTTCCAACTACCTACATAAAATTCATAACATAGCACACACAATTAATTAAACTCTTAACATAATTGGCGCCATCATCGGACCATCCCGTGCTCAATGTGCTACATAAGTTATACTTTGTTCATTAAACTTGACGATGAAGAAACTTAACTGATTCTCTGTACTTACACAAATCAAAATCTTCATTTGCATGGCAGATGCCTGAATCATATATAATACTTATTATTTCTCCCATTCTACTGTACAATAAAAGGAAAACTGACTCTTCTAATTTTGTGGAGCATATGTCGTAACTCTGCTCACAAAACAGCGGATAAACTTTTAAATAATTATGGACACTGGCAAGGTTTCTCTTGGATAACAAATGGGAGTACAGATTAAAATAAATGATTTAGAAAAACTTTATTCATTAATTCTAACAATAATTTCATACGATTATTAAAAATAGTTTTTTAATATTGTTGTAGTCCAATTGCTATGTAATTTAATTTGTAACTAAAATATTATTGTGAACTATATACATTATTTGAGCATGAAGTTATTGCCTTTAAAAACCGTGGTTAATATTTGCGAAGAGGTGATATTCCAATCATTTAACTGATGCTGCACAAAGTATATTTGCAAACGAGACAAAGATTCATGTGGCACGTAACAACGGAGTTCATTAGCGCTGATATAGCTGTAATTGCGATAGAATGAAGTTGACCAAGGATGACGGGGGGGGGGGGGGGGGGGGGGTACCACAAATAATATCATCTGCTAATTGCAATGTCCTTCACGTTTCCCACATGAAAAATCCGGCCATTACACTGCAGGTAAACAAACCTCATTTACCTTGGTAGGAGGGGAAGGGGGGTCTTATCTTTACAACATTGAGGTCACCCGAGAGAATACACTAGTTACACACGTAAAAATTTTAATGTATTTCTTGTAGACGTATATGCAAACACTGACGAATGCCTAAAGAATTAGTAGTGTTATAATGCAAGTTAAAATTAACGCCCAAGCAAAGGGCTATTTTTCCAAAATTCTGTAATAATCTATCGTTTATATCTTGATGTTTTACAACTTAAGGATAAACCTTAGGCGGTAGTACTATTTAAGATGATTGAAGATTGAATATATTACATAGTGAGAGTAGTGTACGCACTATGTACTTCTGCACACCGAATTTGAGATAAGAAATGCGGCATACAAAATTAAAATATTTTAATACTTATTTAGCTGCTTTCAAAATTACAGGTTAATTTATAAATAGGCTGCATTTTGTAGTAGCTCTCTTTGGATGAGAATATGTCGCTGAGCAAGTAGTTGAGAAGCTACTGAGTTAATATTTTTAAGTATAATTATTGTTACAATTTTTAAAATGGCACTATATACAAGTTATACGCCATATTTGTTGTATTTCGTGCACATAAAGACTGCCAGCATAGATAGCTCAAGTGTAATCAGTTTAAATGTTACCAATACGAAATGTAACGGGACAGCTATATAGAAAGTAACTAATTAAATTAAAGTTAATTAACTCATACACTCTGTAATAGTTGCATTGTGGTGCTACTAAAGTGGAAATCGTTTCGGTACATCCTGGAATATGTCATTAGGAAAAAACTTTTGTTTTTACTATCTGCACCTATGTTTCATAATTGTTTGTTTCACACATTGGACAGTGCCATGCATAATACTTGTAATTTTACCTATGTTTCACATGTGTTTAATTTTTCGTAATTTTTATTATTTTATTTTTCATTTTCCATATGATTAGGATATTTTAACTTAGATGTACGAATGGCAATAATTAATGTTTAACTGAAATAGATAGCTATATTTTATTTGTTTGTATATTTTAACTAATAACTCATGTTTTTGTTCTCACCTTTACTGTGAATGTTTCAGGGAATTTCTTTTGTATTTTTGGATTAACTTCTACGAGACCCGTAATTCTACGGAATAGGGATTTAGGCGGTTTGGAGTGCGTCATTTTGGATCGTTTTTCAGGAAGCCTTGCGATTGGCTGACAGGTTCAAATCCTGTACTGCGATTGGCTGGAGAGCTCAGCATAGTATTAGGCCGCGCGGGCAGTTTGAAAGTTCGCTCTCTCTGCCGCCAATCTTCAGTTTCACTAGACGTAAGGCTAGGGCGCTCGTCATGTTGGACGTAGCAGATCAATTTCGAATTAGAAGTTAGGGCGCTTTAGGTCCTACAGCTTGCCACAGTTTTTAATTTGTGGTTTGCGTCAGGTTCGAGAGTAAGCACTCCACGTGCTTTTATTTCAGCAGCTGTATAGGAGTTAAGGTGGCTAGTTAGACCTGCAACGTCCGTGAGCCATGTACAGTAGCACCTCACCCAGGATCTGCATTTTCCTACCTCCGCTCCTTCTGCATCATACTACGTCCTGCCTTCGCCTACAATCTGGTATTCAATTACGAGAACTGTTTTCCATCAAGTTCTTAAATTTTATTACACCTCGGACTTAACTAAGTTACGCCATTAGCGAAGAACATTCTACACGACGCCATGTCGGCAAGGCGCCAAACTTTACCCATAATGTTACCCGAGAGAGAAGTTCAGTGTTTCACCTTTTTGAGACAGTTCAGTTACATTTTTCTGAAATAAGTTAAAGACAATTTATTTTTGAGAGAACTGCGTTTATTTAAACTGTTAAGTCAGACTGTTAAATACGTGTCACGTAACGGTATTAAATAATGACCGTTACCAATGACCACTTCCTAACGGCATCTTAGTTTGAACACTATTCTTTTTCCTTGCTCATTGCCATTTAGGGATTTTTGATTATTTTATTAATTTTTCCAGCTTAATAAAAACAGATATTTTGATTTTGAACATTTTTTAATATTTTTGAATAAATAGTTTTTAAGCTGGAGTTGATACGTCTGACACCTTTTCCGAATATGCACGTTTTGTCATATCCCTCATCTTCCTATTTTCAGTTGAACACGTATGACAGAGGCTATGCAAACGCAGATAAGTGAAGTCAAGTCACAGCTAACGGAAACGGCACAGTCACAGGTTTCACTGTTAAGAGAAGACGTAGCAGCTAATCTGCAACAGCTTGCTTCAGAGGTAAACATTGTACACCAGGAAGTGACCGAGACAAGGGAAGAGCTAGAAAAGGTAAAGAGTGCTGGCAATGTACAGTTTAGTGAAGTAGATCAGCGAATGAACAGGCTAGAAGCGCGACCAGCTGCCACATCCGACTTGATTGCAGTACATCAGCTGGTAACAGAAAAATTCACCTCACAAAAAAATCACGTAGAGAACAAGCTGGGGCAAGTCAAGAAAGCGACTGCAGATAAGCTTGCCAGAGTAGCTGATAAGGTGGATCAGCTAACTCAGGTTGTCGAGGGAGTGAGAAACCTTCACGTGAGTGTACACGACTTTGACCGTGGGGAGGTGCAGCATCTTACTAATAATGTACACACAGAGCCCAGAAACAGCACATTCATTTCTGATCAGACTGCCATACAAATGCCTGATATTCCTGTGACAAATGTACCTATTAGCACGTGGCTACATCACCCATCGAAACTGTGGGCGGAACAGATGGCCAAATTCGAGGGAGAATCAGGGGAAAAGCAAATCAATTTCTTACTGAAATTTTAAGAATATTCGGTTTTGTTCAGACTAAGTGACCCCGACAAACTGGGATGTCTTAGTATAGCACTGAAGTCAATGGCCTACTATAGGTGGGAGGTAACGAAAAGCACCACGACAAGCTACTCTGAATTCAAGCGCAAATTCACAGACTATTTCTGGAATGCAAAAGTGCAGGGAAACCTGAGAGCGCAGCTCTACGCAGAAAGGTTTATACCCGGCCGAGGGCGCAGCCTGGAAGCACACATCTGACATGTACGAGAATCGAGACACTTAAGCCCTCCGGTTAGCGATGAGGAGTTTACAGCACTGGTGTTACTGCAGTTACCCTATCTCTACCAAGCACACTAGTCAGGACGCAGAGATACAGACATAGTATCATTCCGCGAGGGACTATTTATCGATCAAATAGATAAGATGCATAGACAACAGAATGGCGACAAGCCAGGGTCGATTGAACGACCGCAGCCATAGTATCCAGGAAACCAGCAAACCCAGTATAGGGGAGGCTACAGACAGAACAATAATGGGCGTCCTAAAGTGAAAGCTTTTCGCGTGGACTACTACGAGCCGTATTCACTAGGCCAAGGCCCTGACCGGAGAAACAGCTAACACTCATTCAGAGGCATAAAGTAATATTCAGGCAGGAGAGGTTAGAGGACCCGCAGACACTGTCTGGGCCGTGAAGAGAGGTTGGGTCAACAGGGAGAAAGGTCAGTAGAGGACCGAAGCCCGCGATCGCCTACATCATATGGCACGCCTGCACCAAGGGATAATACACAGACTATTTACAATCAGGCAGTGAACAGTTTTCCGCACATGTCTGTACCGCAGGGCAGAAATGGAACAACAGACGGCAATCAAACACCGCAAGTCAGCTGGAGGCAGCTATAGCCAAAGACATACAGGCTATTTACTGCCACAGCCTTGCGGTTATATTGAGTCAGACGCCGCTTGACCCGTGAATGCCATCGTTTGTTCCTGCACTGCTTACGATAAACTGGAGAAAGGCGAGTCCACAGAATGCAAGTGAGAGCAATAATACTAAGCTAAACTAGAAAGGGTAAGGGAAACAGGATCCCAGTCGCTGGTCCAAATCACCGAGCGTAGCACCAAGGTGTCCAGTAGTGTGGTTGATGCTTCGAAAAAAAAATTGACATTGAGCTGAAACGTGTAGAAAATATTTTTATAAGTACTGTGTTATTAGGAACAAACGACATGTATTTTTTCTTGGACAGTACTGCCGAAGACGACGTTGTTATGCAGGAAACGTTGTGTCCCGAGTTGAAGTTAACTGTATGGGGTTTGCCAGTGCCATGTTTGTTAGACAGTGGAGCTGAGATAAGCTGCGTGGCGAAAATATTTGTAAGTGATATCTGTGCCACCGGATATAAGCTACCTGTCATATCAGTACGCAGGCTCCACATTATTGGTGCAACCGCAAAATCAAGCCCGATAGTTAGCAGACAAGTTTTATCAACTATTGAGGGGCTAGGCAGCACAAAACAAATCTCAGTTTGGTCATCAAAGGTTTGATGAAGACTGTGATACTAGGAATTGATTTTCTGACACGTTACAAAATCATTTTGGATTTTGGCGGATGGTTAGTGCGCACTGCTGACAGGGAGTCTAGCACAGTAACCACTCCGGACTACTGGAGATGGTCGGATCAACTTGTATGTCAGCTACAAGTAGCAGAGTTTCAACTGAATAAATCGCCAACTGTGAATGCAACCGCTTCAATTGAAGATATTTTACATACTGTGAGCAGTATTGGCGGTACTGATCGGTAGCAGAAGTATGTTTTAGAGCAGTTGTTACTGCCTAACCAGGCGAGACAAGTTGTACAAGGCCTATGTAAAAGTGGAACCAGGACAAGTATTTCATTGCAAATCATACCCGATCCCCGCAAAGTATGCAAAAAGAAGCGGAAGATTATTCGAATTTTATGTTATCGTGGAATTTAATGAAACCTGCAGCGAGCCCGTACTGTAATCTTATGGTCTTCGTAAGGAAAAAAGACGGATCAGTCAGACTCTGTTTGTATGCACGTAAACTAAATAGCATTACAATAAAATCCAGAGAAAGACCGAGACCTACTGACGAACTATTAAGGCTGTACCAGGGAGTTCGCCATATGTCTACGATAGACTTAACTCATGGCTACTGGCAAGTTCCTCTGACTGACGAATCAGAACAGTACACCGCATTTTTGTTTCGTAACCCACAATTATGTTTGGAAGTGCTACCTTTTGGCCTTTGTAATGCCGAATCACAGTTCACGAGGTGCATGACGATCACCCTAGGTGAAGAATGTACCGAGTTCACACGTTGTTACGTAGACGATATTTTCGTTATGTCGGATACCTTTGAAGAACATTTGGAGCACCTGCAGTTCGTTGCTGTGACCTCTCCTGAGGGAGT
Organism: Dryococelus australis; assembly: GCA_029891345.1. NCBI lineage: Eukaryota > Metazoa > Arthropoda > Insecta > Phasmatodea > Phasmatidae > Dryococelus > Dryococelus australis. The sequence continues at coordinate 63,317,354 of CM057002.1, read as the reverse complement.
AGGCCACGCATTAACAAGGAGGAACAAGGGTAGCTCAAAGGATAAGCACTCGGATACAAAAGACTACTTTTATTAAAAGCTAAATAATTACAATCACACCTCAAGTAGGCGACTCAGTCTCCAATAAGGTTCTATATCAAAGCAATTGCAATAAAGAAGTATACGATTCTCAGGGGCGCTGATGCCCTTAATCAAGATCAATGTAGCGTGATGTTTATAAGGCGAACTATGCTCGGAGGGAACTTAAAGCCATCACAAATCCCGCACCCTAGCATACCTTAAGTCGCCCTACCAGGTATTTAATAATTACCCTCTTTGCCTCCATAGACGCACAGCTCTCTCGACGGTGGGCTCGTCGGCCGTCGAAGGTGGACCACGGGCTGCGGTCCTCTCGTCTTGTCGTCCACGGGCAGAGCCTCCGGCAGCGGCACGCAAGATGGCGCACATAGCCTCCAACGCTCTGAGCTCATATAGTACCTTCCTGACCTCGCGCCAAATCCCCCGGTATGTGTTATTTAAAACAAGGCTCGGCTGTCCGAGATCACTCTGCGCCTCGCCTCAGCGCGACGCTGAGAAACCCTCGCAGGAGCCAGCCCTAGCACCGTGCTAAATACAGTTGACAGCCGCCGGAATGACAGTTAAATTAAGAAAGTCACCTTTCTGCCGCGGGGAAGTGCCTTTTTTAGGGCAACTGTTGACCCCAGAAGGGACGCCGGATAAGCAAACTGCTATCATGGACTTTCCTGTGCCCAGGAACGTAACACAGTCAAGTTAAATTTTTCTGAACTAAATTCAAAACATTTTATTTTTTATAAAACTGCGTTTATTTAAACTGTTAAGTCAGGCTGTTAAATACATCTCACGTAATGATATTTAAATAATGACAATTACCCATGACCACTTCCTAACTGCAGCTTAGTTTGAACACTTTTTTTTTTTTTTTTTTTGCTCATTGCCATTCAGGGATTCTCGATTATTTGAATTATTTTTCAGCTTAATAAAAACAGATATTTTGATTTTGAACATTTTTGAATATTTTTGAATAAATAGTTTTTAGCTGGATTTGATACGCCTGACATCTTTTCTGAGTATGCACGATTTGTCCTATCCCTCATCTACCTACTTGCAGTTGAAAATGATTAAATAAGTGCCTTTGATATGTGTGTAGTTATGTACAATATGTTACACTGCTGGTGTGGCAAATAATCGTTTCCCTGTAACGAGGGTAGTGTTGTCCAAGGTGAGTTACTACGCGTCTTACATACTGGGTCCTGAACTGAGTATAGCCGAGCAAACATTTTTCTTTGGAACAGCATTCATTTCTTTGTTTGCTAATTGAATCACAAATATTGCCAACATACAATTTAATATTTTCTCACGCGGTGTTTAACATAGGATTCGTACTACCACAACGAGGTGGCCGAGGTTATCTATTGAATGGTACAGAATTTAAGTGGTCGTCCAACGTATAGGCCATCCTAATTCTATGTTTACTCCAAAGTACACCACATTTCACATTCTAACATGAAATATTTATCTCGTCACCATGTTTAAAATACACTCCCAAGGAATTAAACTTTTGTATGAATCGTATGGCATACAGTAACAATAATTTTGTGCCAGATTTGGTGGCAAACGGTTCAGTGGTTTCGAAAATGCTATGAAAAACCGATATTACTTCAGGTGAAGTTGTTATACAAAATGGCGGACGGAAGAGGTTTTGAATTAGCGCACTTAATACTCACAACAGGTTGAGTAACCAAGTTAGCTAGAAATAGTTTGTAAGGTTTGGCAGATATAGAATTCCCAGCTGAAATATTTAAACCACCGTCATTTTTAAAATAATTCCAGATAAACGAAAGTCATATAAATATGTAGTGTCCTACTAAATCACTACTTGTATGGCAGGTTTTCCGGGAAGCGTTTGAAAGTTTATGATATAACATATGATCTTTATATTTCAGGTTGACTATTTGCAAACAAGTCAGTCAACTATAAGTGTTTCACAGTAAAGTGAGCACTATTTATACCAATATTTAAGAGAGCCGCTGCCCCTTAACTGCATAAATATAAACTACCGTACGCATTGCAATACAGGTTCCTAGTTAAGTTGATAGCGAATTATATCCTATATCGTGGCGTTGTATTGTGAACGTACACTGAAAAAAAAAATTTTAAGTGCTACAAAAACGGTTTGGTTAATGCTTTCCAAGGAGAAATTTTGTTGTTGGTAAAAAACAGTGTGTGGTGCCCAATAACACGTAGACTGACTAGCACGAAAGCTGATTAGTGCTTATTAACATATTTGTTTATTGACAAACCAGGGGTCGGGCGCGCGAAAACCGCGGACTGAGCCACTATAGACAAAGAAGATAACCGTACGAATTAGTACTTATGGTGCAATGTCGTCTGGGAACTTCAGCACGTGCTCGCTCGCGCATGTTGGCGCTCGCTCGCACATCCCGATATGCAGTAGCAATTGTGGTGAAAGTACGACTTAAGACTAAAACTTAATATGTATGACGTAATACTTAAGACCTAAGGGTAACTACCCATGGAAGGCACCTGCCTATACTAGCTTCACCATAAAGACGCTCAAAAAGGTGAAATAGGGGACACACTACAATCCCACAAAATGGAAAACATACCCCCTTTGTCACTCTAACTCCTTTCAAGGGGAGAGGAGGGCACTTTGGGAGGGAGGGTTTCAAAGAGAAAGGATGAGGATCAGTGAGGGGGGTCGGCTTACCCCCACCCCCCTCTTCGTCCTGTTTACCCACAGCGACCCCTCCAAAAACAGCGTTTTTGTGAAAAGATTTCCGTTCTTTATTGATTACATTGTACCAACTTTTATAGGCTGCCACGAAATGTTAAGTTGGCAGCAACAACATTCATGTTATCCACAGTAAAACATGTTGCTGCGACTGCAAAACTACATCCGTTATATTCTGCGCATGCTCCCTGGAATATTCTAGGTGACCACCTTCTGTCTGGCCAGGACGCCATATTTCTCTGTGTTCGGTTGTTTGCATCAGATTACGAACTAATTCATCAGAGATATTCTTAAGTACTTATGAACGGATTACATAATTCCTTTATTCCAAGTATGTAAATATTACACGTAAATGATTCCAGAAAATTAACTTTTTCGCTAGGTGAAGTGTGCAAGCCTTTGTCGTGTGTGCCACTTATTAAATTTAATTTATTTACATGATATAAGACCACACGTTAAAGGCGAGCAAGGTAGTGTAATGGTAACATGCTGATCTCGCAGTTTAAAGGTACAAGTTTCAAATCCCATTAATGACGATTTTGAATTTAGTGTTTAATAGTTGTTTTATCTATACCTACCTACAAAAGACCTCAACCCGCTAAACAACTAACTAAACTGTATTGCTTCGTTTCATGTTCGCGGCGTCTTTGCAACACATTATTGTCTACAAACACGCTGGATTTACTGGTGTCCGCAAACGACACTTTGTGGTTTCCATCAAATATTCGAGTAACAAAAAGAATTTGTTATCACCACAAAAATCTTCTGTCATATCTATATTGACTAAAGAATTTTCTCGTCGCGAACGAAATTTTTTGGTCACAGCAAAACTGCTTTTTTCAGTCCAATGTTTAAATTTGTGTCCTGTGAGATTAGTGTTTCTTGTTATATTCACGTTATAGTAAGAATTTTTATAAAAATTACACATTCACATGCCTAACTATTCCAGAATTTCATTTGTATGGTGCATGAATAAAGTGATCTGGCTCATGTCAAAGTTACATTTACGTATGGTGCATGGATACCATGTAATAAGAGGAGGGGTTTTAAAAGTGCTCGGTTTACCGTGAAAAGTCCATAAATACACAAATTCACCAGGAAAGTGTACAAAATGATGACATTGAATGTCTGACATACCACCAAAATATTGAAGTAAATTAAATTTATAATTGTCATAATATCATCATGAAGGGCCGATACATAATCTTTGTGTGTAATTTCTATAATATCTAGCCGCTAGAGGTTTTCGTTCTGACATTGATGGCTGATTATGTTGGCGAATCAGAACTCGTGATTTGAATGTATTTTGGTTTGCTTCTAATTTGTTTTAGTTATCAGAATAATGCACAGTGACATAGACGACATACTTCCTTCGCATTAAGATTTTACTTTTTCGTAATTGCAAGGTAATTATGTGCTTTGATTATGGACTGTAATTCAATCGCAAGCATATGTGTATGTTTTGTTTGGCTCTATATTTTCAAATAGCTGTACCTAACTCAACAAAATGGAAAGTTGGTTGGCTAAGAATCACTTTGAAACATTATTGAACATTATCACGTTACAGCCTAATTTACATATTTTCATTTATTTTCTTCATTGAAACTATATCCTTATAACGTTATAATTCTAATATCATAAGACATCGTACTAGAAGTAATTTAACTAATTAGGTGGCAATTAAAAAAATATATTTATTTGCTTCTTGTACTTTCCAAAACACACGTTTACTATCTTACGTATATATCCGTTACGTGTAAATAAATAGTTTTCAAGTTTTCGGATCCAAACATATACATGACGTATCTGAATTCGACCAACAAACTTCGGCTAATGGTTAATCACAAAAAAAGAAGTTTAAAACATATGTACCACACATATTCTAAATCGACTCCCAAGGGCGGCACACGTCTTTGAAGTTGGATCTGACACACTAGATTATTACAGATAGTGTGGAACGTATATAAGATGAAACACTGCGTTTCTGGATAACGTGTAAGTGTACAATAGTCTACAAACACTACAATATCTGTCGCTGTCAGCAAATTAATTCATGGAAATAATAACGTTTACCACTTTTGTTTCAAGCCATTCGACAAGACGTGGTAGCATATGTGGGATCTTATGGCTGGCATATGAATCCACATGTTCCAATTGACGAAAAAGTTTGCCTTGTATAAGTACCTTAATCCCTACCGTTTTCGAGTAATTCGAGTTTGAAATTTCCAAAGAATTATTTTCAAAACTTTCAGATGGGCAACACGCACAATACCCAATAATATATGGTAGCAAATATAAAAGGGATAAGGTAACAGATAGAAACATTCAGACATATGAGGTAACAAATTTATGGTGGGGGTTTACCGTTATTATATTTTTTAAGTTGTTGCAATAATAGGATGCCAGGTGAATTCACTTTGTCCTTATTACAAAATGAAATGCAACACTGTAATATAAACGAACCTTAGATGAGGTGTTTGAACTATCAGCCTCCAACCTCGCTGCAGAGTGTACATTGACAATGCAACGATTGGCAAACACGGTCAAATACGCAGTAGCATTTATTTTGGCCACGAGATCCTCCAGAGACGCTATTGCAGTGAGTGAAGAGATTTGGGCGGCTCTTAACGGGCACTCGACTATTGATAGAAAGATCTGCATATTGAATGAAAAAAAAACTTTAATATAAAGATGCATGTATAGTTGGCTGGATTCAAAACGAATATTGTAGTTTGAAGATATAATATATGTGAATGCTTAATTTAACCAAAAATAATGCACTTTGACGTTAACAAAAATATAAAAGCTTGTGATAACATGGCGTGTGAAGAAAATAACCAAAGATGTTATAAATAGGGCGATTTTTTAATGGTTAGATGCAAGGAGTGTGAAGACACTGCGAATAGACAATAGATGCGTAGTGCGGAGCGGCAAGATCATGACTCGACGTCGGTCCATGGTCGGCGTTTTCACACGCGGCAGGGCACATCTGTTGTGGAGGCCGCATGAAGAGATCGCAGCCGCTGAACCAGAGATACGTTCGTAGGGGCGTAATCGCTTTGCGGCTGCGAACGGGTCGTCGAGAAGAAATCCCCCAGGTCTCCGTCCCCCCACCACCCACGTTGAACCCCCTCCCCGCGGAGGGACTGTGCCTCTCTCGACGCTTCGCCAACATGGTCCTCACCCTCCCACTAACCCTCTCACACTCAGCAGCTCTGCGGAACAAGTTAAGCCTCTTAGGAACAATCGCCGACGTGTCCATGGCAACGAATATAAATTCACCCCCTTACCCCACAACCAACACCACCTATCACGCCCCCGGTGCGGCGGAATCCGATTGCGATGACTTGTGGAAGGGAGTGGAAATGTACGCCGAGACAAGGAACTGGTCGTTGGTGAGTAGAGGAGGGTTGGAGTGGTTAAGAGGGGGGGGGGGGGAGTGTACTCTATCCGCGTTGCGAAACCGCGAGATCGTGCGGGGCATGAGAAACGAGTCTCTTTCCATGTGAGATCGATGCATGTAAACTTGCGCACTGCTTCTTCCGGTTCTCACCCCTTCACACTCATCAACCCTTCGCGCTCAACTATACGCCGGTTGACCATTTCAAGGAATTTACTATCCGAAATTTAGATACCGAACTTTGCGTTCTGCACCGTCGCGGAATTTAGGCCAGCCACTTTAAGTCTTTATGAGTATTATTATCATGATTATTGATAGTGTTATTTATTGAACTAGGCAAAGGTACCTACAATGACATATAACATGACGATACAATATTTGACAAGTACAGAACACTCCAGCCACAAAGAAAGGCTCTTCTGTTGTACAAGGGATGGCAACTGAAGACAAGAAATGAGCAAGTAACTCGAGCAGTGACTAACAAAAAAAAATGTAGTATTTATTTCAGGAAAATATCCGAAGTCTCAAAAAATTACAATACGTATAAACAAAAACACTCCTGAATTTACGAGTAGTATACCGCAGACCACTGACATATAATTACTATTTCTTTATTTTTTATATAAACGTAATATTTATTTCTCCTCGAGTAAGATCTTCGAAGTTTTCAATTAGTTTCCACACCCAGAAGCTCTTATCACCCCCTCTACCTTGTTGGCTGTGTAGTCAGGCTTAATGTCCAGGAAATGGAATCTGTAATAATCCTTTTTCTAAATATTGGTTCTTGTGACTTATGACATGGGTTATTAAAAGTTATCTGCCGTATTTCTACCTAATAAGGTTCATTTGCTTGCAATTGTTCGAAAATACGGAAGTTTTTTCTTAATTAACAATTCCGATTTCACTTTTCACTCAGAAAGAAAACATCGCGTACAGTTGTTTCCGGGTCGACAGGATTCTTTATCGAATACTGTTTGGATCAGAAGCGTGCTACGACTTTTAAGTCACTAGTTACTATGTGATTACTACAGATTTTCGCATACTTTATACTTAACAGAATTGTATGCCAACACGTTTGTTTTCCGTGATGATGTCACTCTCTTCCGGCGATATTGGCGAAAGCGAAAGCATCAATTTGAGATAGGGACCCTCTGGTTTGGCTTGTACCGTTTGAAACTCGACCGCATGTGATAGAGATTACTGAGACGTTCTCTTTGTTCCATCAAAGAGGAGAGACGTCATTTTGGGCAATTATTGTCAATGTAGCCTTTGTAGCTTTAACAACATAGACTTTGAGGTTTCTTTATTCTGCTATCTTAGACAATTCTAAACGGTTTTGGTTTACATTTTCCGACTGAAGCGTTTTCGAACGAAGGTCCTTTATCTCAAATTGATTTTGTAACATCACCTTGCAAACCTCTTGTATATAAACTTACATTGCTCAGTTTCTTGGGTAATGACATTTTGTTTAAAAATTTTAGTATTGGTACCCATTTATTGCCATTCTGTAACATCTAAAGGTGAGTGGTCTTTATTTGTTACTGCAGAAACATTCATTATACTGTTTGATTTACACTCATGAGCAGATGAATTAGAAATACCTACCTAGTAACGCATGGCTCTCCCTTTCGTCCTTTCGCCACCGGAAGTGGTCGGGAGCTACGATCGCTGCACTACCTCCCACATGCGCGGAAATCGTTCGGAGCAGAATACACGGCGCGCATATCCTTCCCTATAGCATCCCAGGCGTGTTCGATAGGACTTAGGTCGGGTAACGTTTGGAGTCAGGCAAGGAACCTAAAGTCCGTGGAGTAGGTTACAGTTACTAGGTTACAGTTTGCGATCGATGGATCGGTGTATTTTCTTGCTGTGAGTAAAGGTCTCCTACAGGATGCTGCAGGCGCAGAAATGACTGTGTGTGATCTGCCAGCTTGCCCTTGTATCTTTCGCCGATGAGGGACGACGGCACGTGTACCGGGAGGTCCATTTCACCCCACGTAAACAGTTCCCATATGATGATGCCACCATTACCGGCCTGAACCCTACACTGACTAAACACAATGGATCCGTCCCTTGATGTGCATGGCGACGCACTCGTACCCTGTCGTCGGCGTGTAGCAACGTGTACCTTGACTTGTCCATCCAGGCGAGCTATTTCCATGTGTCGTGGGTCGAGTTGCGGTGTTCGTGTGCCCACGTTAACCGCTGAGCCTTGCGATGTGCGGTGAGCAGATGATCCCCATAGCTAAGAGATTGTTCTAGAAGGCATAGCTACTCACTCGTCGTTGTGGTTCAGCACTGAGTTGGCAAGTGATATATTGCACTCTAGTCTGTCCGCGTTACCCACCGAGTCAGTCGACGACAGTGACCCTGTCATCCATACGTTGCACGCCATGATAGCTGTCCCTGGCAGCAGTGGTTTTATCCGAATCCGTGAGCTCACGGTACACTCTTGGCATGGTGGCCCCATGGAAATTCCAGTTCCTGCACGACATCAGAGATGGAGTGCCCCATATGCCTGGCCCAAAATATCTAGCCACTACCACAAGGGCTGATATCTTGTCTCTTCCCCATTTTGTGCTCAACTGTTACTCAAACGGTCAATAAAAGGTCTGCAGATATCCAATCCAAGCGAGGCTGGGTACTGTACCATTTAACGGGGCGATTACAACGCAATTTCGCCAACACGGCTGGTATCTCTTATTCAACTGCTCGTTAGTGTATTTCAAGTTAACATCGCACTTTTTATAAAATATGTAGACTATGTCTACAATAGGCCTATTCCACAAACCGTTTCTGTTCGGCAAGCCGTCGCCAACATTACAGAAAGATAACCGTTTCTCGGTTAGAGCGCCGTTACTTATCAAAGAGGATTTACTAGCCATTGTGTTCATAATATACATGTGTTAACTTTTAGCTGCAAACATTACTGGCAATGGTTTTGTAGTGCTAATTTCAATTTGCTTGAAAACTGTAGAAACCAACGAAAATATATTCGCTCAGCTTCCGTCTTCTAGAGTAAATGAGTTTTCCTCTAAGCTTTGATCGCACTACACTTGAGTAGAGACCCGAATTATTTTAAAAACTTCCCATCATTAGTAATCTGATGAAATTCTAAAATTGGCCCTCCCGTATATCGTTGCGGTAGTAGTCATGAAATCAAGGCAGTATATGAGTGTGTGTAAACGACCTAACACACAGCTCATTAACTGTGGGAAATGTCCTATTTTCGGCATGTCACACATGGAAACTTTGCACATATATTTCAAATAGTGTATATCCTGCCTTCTCTCTGCAAAATAAAATTGTGGCCAATGGAAATGCGCTAAAGTAAATTGTACGAATTTCAGTTTTTTAAATGTATAAATTTGCCTCAGTCCATATTTCAATATGCATTATAAAGTATAAATGGGCCATTTTATACCTTTAAAGGCCTGACTTGAAATCTGAAGAAATTGGAGGAAAAGGATTTTTATGAGTTTCTGGGTTACCAATCGCCGAGCACGTTGACTAGTTCTCGTTAGTGTTGTGCCGTGCTAGACTGCGCGATCTTTTACATACTCCAAAACAGATAATTCGTGTGTCGATTGCTACATTCGTCAGAACTCATCCACCCATCCTCTTGTTCTGCTTGGCTACAAGGCATTAATCCATCCGAGCTCTAAATACTTATAAAGGGATCAGAGTCCTGCGCGGCTTGTCGAATGAATCGCGTTCCAATTGTACAAGTGAAACTCACACTCGCTCCTATGACGTATTACTTGCATATTTACAAGTAGTCACGAGAAGTTTGAAACGAATGGTATACATACACGCACCCACGAGAACGCCTGTTATACTGGTTCGTGCATTTCCACTTGCCAGCGTTCTATTGGTCAGTTATACACCTCGCAAGCTTACCATACTTACAAGTCCCGATATTGGCTAACTGTTAGCCAATCAGCAGGCGAGTTGACTGTGTTCCAGTCACAGTGTCTGGTCGTGTGTTATACGATATGCTGTCCATCATGTACTGTACATTATGATGACTAAAACAAAATTATATTTGTTTGGCTCTCGAAAATTACAACTGATGTTTCGTTGTGTTCATGTTAGATCACTATATAAACTAGCGGTATATAAACTAGCAGTGGAAGCGTACCCGTACGAGTTTTATCTTCAAGGATAGAAAAATCGTCATAGGATTTGAGGCCAGAATACTGTTTGGTAAATAAGTGCGTTGAGATGTTTGTATACTTCCGCTAACGAATTTTTTATGCATTTTGATTAGAATGAAATTGGTCAAAAATACTTAATTAATATTAAAGAGCTTGTCTTTTAAATTATGAAATTATGGAATAAACTGACACGTTGATTATTGTTGGCCATGTGACTATGGCAGTTGTATTTGTGGTGTGTAGGTATGTATTGGGTACATACGTAGAAGACGAGAAATCAGTCTACCTCATTTTACACAAGGCGGTGTGATACAGTACGAGAAGAAATTAGATCATAAGCAGAGTCCTAAAATGTGTTCAATTAACTATGAACAGCCTGCACCAAAATTTCGAATATGTAGGAGTTGATGATTCTTAGCACATAAGTTGAAAAATTGTTGTCTATATTATTAGATACCCGTGTCTTTTCGCGGCGCGAATTAAATGACATATGCGTAATGCATGCCTTTTCGCGGTAAAGTGGGCACTTTTGAAATCAACCTTTGAAAAATGTCCCCGCCACTATCTAAAATGTATTTTAATAGACAATGCTAAGTGACATGCGCCTAGTAAAGTTGGTAACGATGGACGGAAAGTAATACCGTGATTTAAATGTTGAATTAGAAATGTTATGTAAACGTTTGTGATTAGTGAAAAGAATTATTTTGCTTTCTGTTTTCTTTATATACGTAAATTTCAGAATGAGCAAATGTGTGAGATATTTACTTTCCGAACAATTTCCCAGTTCCACTTGACCGAGTCATGAATAAAGCGATGAGGCCCATCGCAATGTGAATTTTACATGTGGCGGAAGAATACAATATGTACGTACAAGTAGATCTTAAGCAGGGCCTCCAGAAGTGCTCAGTTTACAGTGAACATTCTTTAAAATTATTCAATGTGCCTTAAGGTTGTTACGTACGAAGTATTTCTCCCACATCACGGGCACTGTTGGGACCAGCAGTTGTAATGCAGGAAGAATTAGCAGTGCATTGTGCCCAGTCGCCATATCGGCCGTGTGCGAACCACACTCCAGGGGAGGGGAGCTGAGGAACTATTAAGATGGCAAACATCCGACCTATGTCAGAGAACAGGGCGGAGGGAGGTGCAATAAATTGATGTGCATTCACTCCCACTCTACGGCCCACACTCAAGACGCTTCCGCCATTTGTCGGCTTGTGTGTAGCCGGTCAAGAAGACGACTTCTGTGGTGCCGCCGACGCGAGGCGTCGCTGGTCCAGACCGTAATCTTCCCACGCCAGGAGACGTACTCGCAGCATCACATCTCCACTGCTCGATATCAGGACACGGAGGAGCTTCGTTTGATTCCGAACTGAGTCAGTGGTAGGTGTACATTCAGTAGGGTGCAAGATCGAGTCGATTGGGAAGCAACGCGGTTGAAAAAGATATATTTAAAGGATAATTTAAATATTGCAAGTCAACGAAGGGTCAATAATTAATTCCTATGTGTATTTCAATTAATTGTGAAAAGAAACAGTATTTAATTAATTGTTGTTTTAGAAATCGTTGTGTTCCTATTTCCAGTTCTATAACGCCACCCGTAAATAAACCTTGTGATATTTAGAATTCAGTAGAAGTGCAGAGTTGGAGAGAGTTAAAGAGAAGTGAGTGTATAGAACGTGTTTTTCTCTAGAGTTGAATCTGGGACTAGTTGGTGGCCTTATGTCAGCCTGGCTTGGTGTAGTCTCGAGCATGTAATAAGTGTTAGGGCTGACTAGGCGCACGCAACAGCACACACATTCAGAAGTTCAAAAGAGTGAGAAGATAAGGTGAATGTCTTCTCGTCGTGGAGGTCGGGGCTGAACAGCTTGTCCTGACATCCATCTTCTTCTTGTTCCTTCCGCTGTTTCGCTCTCCTCGGGGCGTGTATTCCCAAGCCAGTCACACAAGTTTTGGCGCCATCCATTACAACCCACGTGTTCCATCCCGGTATCTTACTCCGCTGCTTTCTCAGCGACTGCAAACATTTTTTTTTTCTTTCTGTACTTTTAGCTATGTGGGTTACCCCAATGCAGATAAAAGCTAACCTAATGTCTGTCTCATTCAACACCAGAAAAAATTCCCCAGAGTTCTCCTTTCTTCAATACTATTATCGTTTGGAGGCAGCTACACAAAATATACAATTTAAAAAATATGTAGTTCCTTTGCGATATTACCTTATCTGCGTGGTTTCATTTATACCAAACTGTTAACATATAATATACTGAATTACACTTTGTAATTTGTAACTAACAAAGTATCAACGAAATTGTTTTTTTTTTTCTTCAGAAGACACAGTAGTTGTTTTTTTACAATCGTGTATAATCTTAAAACTTAAACTACGTATCCTCACTTATTGTGAAAGCTGCGAATTCAAATACCACTGACAACCCATGTTGTGTGTGTGATTTGGGTACAGAGTGATTCCTAATGTTTGTATACGTCCTTGTAAACGACTTTTGAAACACTTGTTCAATGGAAATTACATTAAGATACTTGAAAGGAGACACCGCATGGTTAATAAGTAATTGACCAAATAGCTGTGACAAACTACAAAAACCTGTAACTTTTACCAGATTGTTTAATGTAAATAAGTTTTTTTTTTTTTTTTTTGTTTTTCGTATTCACAACTTTTCTTTTGCGTTAAACTATGTTGTGCGAAAGCATTTTTATAGTAGTTATTTGGTACTTACTAATTAGCATGACAACTCCCACCGACCGTAAGTCATAATGTATGATTTATACTTAACTTTTGTGGTGAAACAGCAGCCGTGTGATACTGTTATTCATGTACATTTCAATAAAAGCTTATATCTCTGTGTTTAACCGCTTCGGTGCCCGCTGTAATTCACGAATTTACGTGAATGTATCCGAATTCAGAAATATTTCATTCTAGTTCATTAATTGCACTGCGTAAAATATCAAATTCTTTGTTTTGAAAGGATCTCTGTATACAGATGTGTGTAATGAATATAACGGGTCTAAAAAAACAAACCATATTTAAAGGAAACTACAAGGAAAGTACGCAATTCACTCAAAACGTAAAAACACGCCATTTATATTCAAAAAATTAAAATATTTTTTGGTTTATGAGTTTTAAAATTAAAATCATACTCTATGCTGAGATACACAAGAACTAGTTTGTAAAGCAACGTCAATGTTTAATCCACTGGAGACCGATACATATAATTAAAACTCAGGTATTCAAATATAAGTGATATAAAAATGTTTACTAATGGAAAATTAATATTGTGTGATACTAATATGATGCTAGGCAGATAATTCGAAACGATAGGAGACACCAGAACGTCACGAAATAAATCGCATATCTTTATTAGTAAAGGGTACATACCAAAAAATTTATGGTAAACTTAGTAAGCTGAATTGGAAGTTATTAACCCACATATCGTATGGTAATAATATCACACATCTGGCTGCAAATATGAAGTGTTTAGCGTCGATAGTATACAGAGTTGGGAAGTTCCTTACGTATTGCAATGTTTTCTGAGCAAGTTTAGGAACTCTAGCATGAATGTATGGGAAATAAATGTACAATTAGCGCTTTCTCATTCTACGTATACACTATTATAGTAAATTTGTGAATAATTTCTTAAAGTTTACCTAAGTAGGAAAGAAGTTTCATTAACAAAAGTTGGCAGATCAACAGCGCAGGGGTTATAACACCGAATTTGTAATCAAATGTGCTCTCTTTGGAAGCAATGTAGGTGGAATCTCAACGTGGCATGGAGTGATCCCCAGACCGAATATTGTCCTGCAGTACATTTCGCCACTCTTCCTTTAATAGTCGACGGATGTTTTGAAGCATTCGGCTATGTCGCGGACACAAACTGGTCCAATTGGTAATCCTGCAGGACGAGGTATCGTGTCCTCCTCATAACAGCACAGACAGATAATTAGGAAAAACTGTAGCCTTCTCAATTGAAAACAAATATGTTTGTAATTAAAACGACACAAAGACGGACTAACAACTTGTTATAACAAAAAAAAAAATACGGACAAAATCAAATCAATAGAAAAAGAAAACGACGATGAAAACTAAAAGCACTAAAACAAATAAAAAAAAATACCTAGTGCGAAAAACAATATCAGTGGACACAGCAAACACAAAAAAGAAAAACAACAATTAAACACAAGTGAGGAAAAAGTATTCCTTGCCAGATTGTAAAGCAAAATAATTAAACTCTACGAACAACACAGGAACTGCAAATATAACGATGACAGCATGTTGTACGATGTCCGCAGTATATGGATTCGCATTACCGTATCGCAGAATGCCCTAGGAAGTATACCATACGAATGGTATAAATTGGGGACATGCGACCTCGATATCATATCGTTGACCTGATAGTGCACATCCTGAAAACCAAAAGACCAGTTTTCGTGTATAGTAACTCCAAGTGTCGAATACCTATGGCGTACAGGAACATGCGCCTGATGCCAGCTCCCAGTATGAGCATCACCAACGCCCGAAGTGAAGAGTGGTGCGTTGGAAGTACAAAGCCACCATCTTGCTGCACCCACTCACGGCGTGCTGTGCGTCACTGCAGGAGTGCCGCACTAAAGCTTATATAGTATTCACGATTTCTTCGCACTTTTTGACTTAAATGGTCTTTAAATTTGCAATCATAGTTGGAGGTAATCCAGAAAATCTGATGATAACAAAATCGGGGGGTACAGTTTGGCGTTGCAGCTGCAAATCTATCGTCTACATTCAAAATTCAATTGCACCGCTCGATTGCCAAAGGATCAAAAAATATGTTACGTTGAGTGAGGGCTGTGAAGCATCGTGCGGGCGGGGAAGGGAGGGTATGAGGGGAAGGGGTGGGAGGAAGCGCCGCAATTTTGAGTTCGTTTTCACCGCGTCTCATAACTTCCGCGTAATATAACTTTTATCTAAGAGAAGCTACGAAGTTTGTTTGAAATTCAATGGACAGCTATCATCAAGATCATTCGATTGCGCCTATAAAAACATTTTCGTGGCATGGCTATGGAGAAATTGTATGCGCTTAATGTAAAAAATTGAAGAAAACACCACCATTCCAGCCTATACTCGTCAAAAATCCAAGTCGAAATACAGAAATCGTATATGGTCGGAAACAGCATCTCAAAAGAAATCCAGTGATACCTATAAAACCCCATATGAACGAGAGAAGCTGTGCTGCGAACGTTAAAAAAAAAAAACATCAAGGCGTCCGAGCGCGTTAACGTAGACGTATTCACGCAAAACGAATGGTCGTGTCCCCAACACACTCAAGCCCCATTTTTAAATCTAACCTTCGAAAAGTCACCCCATGTATGATGCGTTTGATTATTTGCTGAATATGTTATGTATTACAAGCATTTTATACTTATCTTTAAGTAAAAATAGTTAATTTTTGGTTGAATTAAACTTTAATTCTACTTTATCTTTAAATCATAATACATAATTTATAATTAATACAAACAGAACCAGTGGAAAAACAGGTGTGTTGGCAGTGCCTAGCAAGAAATTGTTCTTGTACAAAATACTACTAAAGTGAGTGCGCACGAATGCGGTGCGTTTGGTGTATTTTGGTAGACTTGGTTAAGCGTAGTTTGCACGAGGCGGAGGAATATCCTGGAAGTGGAACTTCAGCAGGGCTTCAAAAAAAGTTGGGAGTAACTGCGAATAGACTTGCTGTAGAGTCAGGTACTCGGTGCAAAGAACAGCGTATCGGCAGTGCGTCCTCGTCCAGTCGCTGGCGGATAGTCCACTGGGACAGTCCTAACAGATGAAAGGGGGACCATCCCCTGCCATCTTGGAGTTACGGAATTTCAGCCGTAACTTGCAACACAGGTTTTATATTTTATTTCGGATGTCGACAAGGCATAGGACACTGCTTGCCACGTGTTCTAAAACATGTATTGTTAGACTTACTGTTGCCAGGATCATCTGCGACCGCCCGCAGAAATATGAATTGCCTATTTCTGGCCGGCAGTCTCTAGTCAAAAATTAATTAACGCGATAGAGTTGCAATAGTTTGACAATACTTTAGAAACGATTATTTGCGCCATGTTGGGCGAAAAATTTCGTCAAACATTCTTAAATACGATTTATTGCAAATAAAGTGAAAATCCAAGATGGTGTGGCCTGATACACCTTAATGACGTTTTGGTAGGTTCGGCTACTGCATGCACTTCTTCGGGTACGCCTGTTCTCATCTTTTGTAGTTTGACGCATCGAACAAGAAACTCGCCTTCGCGTGTTCCACTCCCCGATACAGCGCTGAACAGTGGTCGCGGTGCGTTGTTGGTCGAACTGTTCAACCAGCCCGTGATTTCGTTCGAATACCTCCAATTGTTGACGAGCTACCTGCTCTCAGCATGCTGCAAACCATTGGCAACTTCTCCCTCGCTTATGCTTCAGAGTCCGCTCCAGGCCCGATCTTACAACCAGGAACTGCTCAGCATCTACCCAGGGGCGCAACAGTGGCAAATAAAACGAGAAAAGTTTAACGTATAATCCTGACTAGACATTGTGAGAAAATGTAAAGCTGCGAGATACGTCCCTGATTTGTATATGCCCGCCTACTCGTACAGAAGTGAGAGCGAAGGCTGGTGTAGGTGATTCACGGCAAAGTGAGCACTTTTTAAGGCCCTGCTGAAGATTTATTTTTTATCATACTCATATCTTCCTGTCACTGTTTAATATAAAAATCACCATTAGACTAATATACAAAGTGTAGGCTATATATTCCACCACTCCCAAATTATAACGTCTGGAGATTCAATGAAATATATGTATAAATGGTTAATGCCTGTTGAAATGGCCTTAAAAAGTGCTCACTTTACCATGAACAGCCTATAGATCTTAACTCTGTCCGAAGAAGAAGAGAAGCTTGCTCAGGGCTTGACCAGGAACTGTTGACGTAAAATCGGGCGTGGTTCGGTCTTCTTACCCCCCCCCCCCCCCTTATGGCGCGACAAAAAATGTCCTTTGTGTATGTAAATAATATGCAAACGAGATTAATTCCACACCTTTTTGGGTAAAGTATCTTTGGAGAACAGGCCAATCAGTTTTACCATCGTTTGTTTCTTTCGCTCGGTCTGGCAATGTATAGTGTACTTAAAATTAGTTTAAAAGTTACGGGGCGTGAAAGTAGTGTTTTATGTCCTCAAGTAAACTGTATACACACAACGACAGAGCTCGGATGTTCGCAGGTGATATTTTGGGTCATAGATTTGTAACTCGTAAACCACTCTTACAAGCACGATAGACTAATGCACAGTTGTGGAGCTAGCGTGACTTTGTTGGAGAAATGAGTCCTTTGTTACTTGCGCGTAATTCCAGCAAGTTGGAATCCCGTTAATGTATTCAACTGTGACTAACGTCCTTCCGAATTGGCGTTAACAGAACGCCGGCCTCCCACCAAGGCGATCGGGATTTGATCTTCGGCAGGGTCGCACGTGGATCTTTGTTGGTTTGGATTTATCGTTGTGGAATGTTGTAGTTGATCAGTCGATTCTACGAAGGTACTCCCGTTTCACCCCGCCACTACATCACGATAAAGTGAGCACTTTTGAAGTCAACCTCAGAAAAATGTCACTGCCCCTGCCTGCGTATATTTTAACGAGAGCACTGAATGACATGTGCCCAGTAAAGTTGGTAACGATTAATGGAAATTAGTCCCACATCATAACGCCGAACAAAACGTATTAGGTAACCACTCGTGATAATTAAAATGATTTCTTTCACTTTCTGATTTTTAATGCATCGAAGTGTAAAAATGAGCAGATTTGTAAAATATGTGCTATTATAATTATTTCACAGTTTCAATTGACCGACGTATGCTTAAAGTGAAGAGGCTCACGGAAATGACATTTTTACATAAGACGGAAGAATACACAACGCACATTCAAGTAGATTTCAAGTAGGACTTTCAAAAGTGCTCATTTTAACGTGAACAGCCTATAATTCACACTTTTCTGAAGTCCTGTTAAAGTTCTACTTCCGAGATATTCCTCCGCCTCGTGCAAACTGAGCTTAACTAAGTCTACATTACTACACCAAAGAACAGCGCACCGAATTCGTGCGCACTCAGTTGTTCTTACTAGACGCTACCAATAAACATGTATTCTCACTGTTTTTATTAGTATTTATTATAAATTAAATATTACAATTTTGAAATAAAACGCAGGAAAACTTCCATTTAGTGAAAAATAAGACACTTTTATTTTAATAGGGGTATAAAACGCTCATGATACATGGCATATATAGACAATATCTAAACACGTCTTACACATGATTATTGTTCAAAGGTTTGATTCACTAAGAGTAAAGAAACTGCGGATAGACTATACACCTTTGGATCCTTTGGTCTTGTTTCTGGTTACTCGTCAGAAAGGCGAGCCTTACAGTGAAAGAAGCCTGTCACAAGTTAGCTGCCCTAGACGTGGTATCCACCCCCTTCCATACACAAGCACGTGACATTTGTTTATTATTTTTAGTCTATTCACGGTTACTTCAATTTTCCCGAAGCCCTGCTAAAGTACCAGTCCCTGGGACTGCCACTGCATGTCATTGCACCCTATAAAAACAAAATGCTTAAAAGTCGAGAAATAAATACCCACAGGATAGCAACGCATAGTAATTCTACCCTTAACATACATTAAAAATATATAATAGTGACATTTATTTCCAGCAGTTTTACCTCTAAACGTGAATATGTGATAAAATATCCACGTACCATGACTCAGTTTATTAATATTTCACATATACGCTAATATTTACTTTTTTGCAGACCCTTTGCAAGATACGTTTTTCTCTTTTTAATTCTTGTGAATATGAAATGAACTTTAAAAGCTGTAGGAAAGTATAACTGAATACACTATTCAACAAATAATTAATGTCGCTTAAATTTAACGTTAGTACGGAACAATTGTGATGTTTGAATTATTTATGAAACAGCGAGACATTTTATGCATGGAATGATGTTTTCAATAGTTGGATTAAAATCGTGCGAGAATACAGTAAAGAGTGTTTAGACATATAAGAATGGTTTGTCGTTTTCGCAAATATCAGAATATATAAAAATTGCCAGAGAATAATTGGACCAATTGTGACTTTCCCCATACAATTTATATCCAATCAGGTTATACCACTGTATTTCATAGCGTCACAGAAACAATTAGCGATAGAGTTAAGTTTCCATTAAAAGGATCCCTTCACAATAAGGTTTCTGTGTGGTTACCTAATGTGTGCTTGCATTGTGAAACAATTTAAATAACGTGTGTGCTGTTTTCCTAAAGACGCCGACCCGCATACGGCCGTTAATAAGCAAGAGTGAGTGAATTTAATTCGCCCCAAGCAGGTGTGCACTGGGCAGCACTTAACCGAACCGCTCGTGTAATGAACGGCACTGAAGTTAACGCATCTAGTGGATTGCTATGTAAGGCTTAAGTGTAGTAGGACTCCATATAAACACAGGGGTGGTATACGCTTACGTGAATGCTCGTCAACAAATTTTAAATGTTGGTTTTTTTAAGCCTACCCCTTCTCTATGACGAATCATATGCGATCGCGCACACTCTCTCTCTCTCTCTCTCTCTCTCTCTCTCTCTCTCTCTCTCTCTCTCTCTTTCTTTCTCACCGTCTCTCTTTCTTATAAGCTATGACTAGCATGCTACTAAAATGCGCTTCCCAAGGACTACCTAATGCGTGTACCTCCTTTGCTTTCACCTGCATAAACTCACTCAGTAAACCAAATTCTTTTTTAGAAAACATGCTTTGTTTCAAGGAAACTGAGTCCATGATAAAAAAAGACGAAACTGATCTCTGTAAATAAAAAGAGATGTTAACCTCCACGTCAACCACGAACAATGCCATTACATACATATATAACATATTTATATGAGATCATTATATATATATACAATGATAATTCTTTTAAGACATTCAGAACACTAAAGCATAATAGAGGTTAAAATATTTGAAGTCATGACAAACTGTCTGTAACAAACAGCAACAAATCAAAACCTGTAACGAGAGAACAAAATTGCAAATATTTCTTTCCGTCAGCTACACATAAAAATGTATTGCACTATTGTCTGTTCTGTAGTTAAACTGGCAAATTTGGCAGTGGAGTCCCAAAATATACCACTAATTGTATAGAGAACACACACAAAAGTTCGAATTCATCAAAGGTATTGATAAATATCGTAGGATAGTGTGTTCGTGCGCTTGAAGAAAGATGTCGCCTCAAAGCCTATACAGACTTGCCATGTACTCCTGTGATTTAAGCACCGGTCCAGAATAGGCCAATTTCCCCCTATTTTTAATTGCATTCCTATTAGGCACATGCTATTTCCCATAACTTAGATTTCCGATAGTGTGCAAATTATTACTTTTACCATGATTCCCTTACCATGAGTTCTTGGTTTAAAATACTCTCTCTTTATTGGCAATTCTATACAATAGAGAAGAAATATGACTCTTCTAGCAAAACCAGCTATTATCAGTGTCGTTATTTATGCGTTGTAAGTTTTCCTTGTACTACATTAAATGGATTTCGTGTGAATTTGTTTTATAAAGTTTCGTTTCAGTGGTAGACAATGACAAACATCGCCACCTTGGAAAAAAAACGCATATTATTATTGATTATGTCGAATGAGTATTTAAAACATACACAAAAATCTTAATCATTCATGCGTTGTAAATATTTTTTCCATATAGGCCTATAAGCAGGTCTACAAATTTTAGTGCAATTTGTGACGCCTCACCCAAAATTTTGACGTATTTTTCTGAGCACGGAGTTTGCTTAAATTAAGTATTATTCATCACGAAAACATTGAAAACTTTTCTACCTGCCAGAGTTTGTGAAGAAGACGTGGGTTCCCTACACTACAGCTGTTGTACCTTGAGTCGACGCAGCATGGGATGGGCTGCGCCTATTCGACTCCTTCACCACCGGCATCAATCCTTGCAGCAACCTGGCATAATGACTTGTCACGTGCTCGTCCCAATCATGTATGGCGACACTCGTCTTTGCTTGTCGCTGGCGCGACAGTCGTGCGGCGCTCCGAGGAACTAGGAAGCGGTTGTCACGTTCAACCGGCCAATAAGCGGGTGCATGAGGTTTCTCGCGCCCGTAACCTCACTTCCTACAGCCTGGTGGCACGCCGGTAGATAGCGTGATGCGTGAGCATGTGTGCGGCCCATATATGGTGATGTTGGTGCTCAAACTGACACTATTGGACTACATTGATTTAACCCCTATAAGGAGCAATGCTCCTTCAATGTACTTTCCCCGTATTTGGCCATGTTTAACGCCATTAGTGGTTAAATTTGTAAACCCCTCTAGTGGATATTGTCCTGGTTTTTGTATAAATGGCTGGTGCACCTCTGGTTTGGGGTTGGATTCTGCCACTGCCCCAGAAAGAGTCACCATGCCGCCAGTTAAGTAATTCATTATTAAAAACTTTTCAGCAAAGCCCTTGTGGCATTTGTAGCAGACACGCTTAGTGTCCTGAATAGGAGATAGGCGCTAAGATGGCGAGCGGGCATTTGATAATATACAATTGTGAACATTGTCACTGTTAAGAATTTTAATTGGCAGCAATTTATTCGTCTAGCTTAAAATATTGGCTAGCCATGTGTACGTTTAAAAGAAAATGAGAAGTGGTGAGTTTTCCCATAATTTTAAAGTTTCATGAATTTTTAATTCAGTTCAATGTCAAACCAAATGAAATGGTAAATAACATTGGGATATTTGGTACAGCTGCTGTTTTTGAAGGCATCATGTTTGTTGGCCTCGTAATAATTGCAAAGCCATGAAATTATTCGTTATTCAATAATGTTGAAAATACATTAATTAAAAATTTTTTCACCTAAATTGGTGTTGCTTTAAATCAATCGAAAAATAATCTTGTAAGTACCCTGAGTTACGAATGAGAAATTTTCACTTCATAAATTTTGACCAACCATAACAATGGTGACCTATAAGTTCAAAATATATTAGGTATTTCTCTTATCCTCAGTGATAGAGAAAATTTAACCATAATATACATTGTGAATGGATAGTGAAGAATTAGATTACCGCCTTAAAATTTTGGAGGAACTTGGTTTAGGACAGCAGCATAATCAAAACTTTATTTATAAATATAAATTGTTTGCGAGATTTTTGTGAACTGCGGGAGGAATCGAGGATCGCCATGCTGGACGGGCTACTTATATTTAGATGAAATTTCTTACTCCTATTAGTTTTTTTGGAGTCTTATAGGTCCATATGATATTGTGGTTGTAATCCTAAATTCTAGAACAAACATTGACGTCCATATGCGTTTTTATGCCTTGTAGCTATATAAAGCTATTATTTTAATGTATTTTTATATATTCGCACTTGGGTGCTTATGAAAAGTGTATAAAAATGAAAAAAAAAAGTCCACACCTATTGATTAAAAGCTTTAATAAAAACAAAAAGAATTGCAATGAACAAAATAAAAGCGTTTTTGAAAACACTCGTGAATTTTAATGGTTATAAGATCTCACCATTTAAGTTAAGCATACGTATTATTATTAAAGAATATTTTTAAAGTCTTGCTCTGCTTTACGAATGTTTTGTTTCTCCTCAGGGCGTTTGATTTTTCAGACCTTCTGTCTGCCTTGCCACATCTTTGTGGGCAAGGGCGTTGCAAATTTTTCGGAAGCATTAGTATAAAATTAAGTTTATTATTCAATAAGGAGAAGTGACTGTGACTGGAGTTTACTACGGGTGAAATAAGGAAGCTATGATATTCGTATGTTATGATTAGAGACATGCAAACTTCACGTTATTATTTGGGGACACGTTGAACGTCAAACACGTGCACCTTTGCTGTACGTTTATCATTGGGCCCTGCTTTATCCGGCACATCCTGTGTAACTGTGCGTAAATAAATGAACACTTCAGAGTTGTGTGCCCCATTCTCGTGCAGTTCAGTCAGAAAGATCGTGAATTCATAATTACGCAGCATACAGTATCGTGAAGTTCAGACTGATGCCAAATAATAACGCTAAATTTGCATGCCTCTAGTTAGGATACATGTCGCAATTTATGAGAATTGGCTTACTCGTTGTCAAAACTAAGTCTTACTGGCCAAAATGTGGCACACATTAAATACTTGTTTAAAATGCCGAAACTCCCTGAATCGCCATCCGTTCTCGAACTCCGATCGCGCCAGTCAGATCGACTCGTTACGCAGTAGGCGACCATACGCCACTTCATTACTCCATTAGCAGCGAGCATTCCTTTGCGAAGTTCTCGTCTTGCGGAAAGAGCCAGACTTGCTTCTCTCTGGAAATCGACGGAGGGTTCGCGAAAAGAGCACGTCGCGCAAACCTTGACACCCCGCGGACTGCCAATCAGCAGCGAAGATCGCTGTTCCGACAGGGTGGTTACATCCGGAGCTACCCCTCCGCCGAAAGGTACAGAGTGCCAGCCAAATTTCTGGATGGTGATCGAAATCAGGTTATTCCTTCTTGCCCGACTCGCCTCGCTTGATGGGGGGTTAGAGGAGGTGGGTTTGAGGAGGCGTGGAAAACTTTATATCGGGTTTCTGCTTCAATAATTCCCGGCCGTTTTAAGTCGGCGGTTCGGCAAGTCTCGGTCTGGTTTTGGACGGTAAGGGGAGGGCTAGGAGGACACAACCCCCACACCCTCCTCCCCTTGGAATGGCGAGAACAAGAAACAAAGTTGCGGCGAACAAGCGCGATAGTCTAAAGTCGGCGCCAACTCCTTTCCATTCGACGCTGGGTTTGTTCGCCGTGCCTCCCGCGGCTCTTATCACCCCCCCCCCCCTTCTAAAAGTTTCCCCCTCTTGCAACCCCTTCCTTTTCGCCCTCCCGAAAGAACCCTTTCACCCTGCCGCCTGCCCCATACGAATGACTCCTTCGGGCGATATTGCGAACTGAAGTAGCAGTTCAATTTCTGGGTCGCGCAATCAAAAGGAGAGCTGACTGAAATAAAACACATAATCGCGACTCCCTCCCCCCTCCGTCCCCCCCCCCCCCCCACAAACTGTATTTCTCGATCTCCTCATACTCATTGTTCGTTTCGGAGCGCACGCGTAGGAAAGCTGTTTAACTCTTGTGTGTCACGACGTCTCGCTTGATACGGTTAGCGAGCAAGATGCGAAACTCTCAGCAGTTCCGAAACAGATAACTACGGAGAAAGAATGACGGGAAGTCACAGGACTGTTTTTTTTTTTTTTTTTGTTTGTGCACCAGATATTTCAAATTTTCGAGGCCTTTTTTACCTGTTTCATGCGACAGAATGTTTCTAGGGTGATAATGGCATGCGGTATTTGACATTTTTTTTATCATGTCTGTACAAAGATCAATACATTGGTTTTATACATATAAAGTGAGGTCGAGGTAGTCTGCATCTTATATGGTGGGGGTTGTCTGTAATGTCTTCTGCTTGTTGACTTTTATTTTCAAGGTCATTCAAGGTCATGGGATTAAGGTGGAGGTGGTCAGCATTTAATATGGTGGCGGTAGTCTGTAGCGTATTATGCTTATTGACTTTTATGTATTATTTCTAGAATTTCTGTATTTTCAAGGTCATGGGATCAAGGTAGTCAGAATCTAATGTAGTGGTGTTAGTCTGTAATGTGTTATGCTTGTTGACTTATTGTATTATTTCGCAAATTTTTGTTATCAAGGTCATTCAAGGACATGGGGTCAAGGTTACGGTCATTGATTTCCAATATGGTGGTTGGTAAATTCCTACCAAGATGGTGGTCGCCTATCAATGTGGCGACTTCCAGTAAAGAATAAAGAAATTACCAACGAAGAAAAAATTATGGCGGCCTCCAGTATCATATAAACAAATATGGCTGCCTACTGTAGCATGTAAAAAATGACGAATGAGAAAATAAAGATGGCGGAATGAGTATATGTGAGGGGAGTGGAGGCGAGGGAGCCAGTCGTCTGCTGAGTATTATACCTTCGGAAACGTAAGCTTTAAATTAAATTTTTTATAAATATTTTACAGGAAATTTTTTAGAGAAAAGAGAAATTCCGAGGAATAAAAGGGATAAATGGCCGCACGGTTCAAAGACATTTTAATTAAGAAATTTTTTTAATAAATTTTACCACGATTTTTGGTTAAATTTTAATAGGACACTTTTGATTCGTTTTTAAACGATTTTTTTATATTTTTTGTGATTTTTTGTAATTATTAAAAAAAATTGAATTTTTGCATTTTCAAGCTCATAGGTCAAGGTCAAAGGTCTTTGGTCCTGATCCCTGTCAGCCGGTCATCTGAGACTGACCCTGGGTCACTGATCCTGTCAGAATTTCTGGGGGAAATTGGTCATTTCTAAGGATCCTTTTTATAATTTTTATATTAATTTTTAAATGGTTTTTTATAATTTTAAATAATACATTTTTCCGGATTTTTAAATATTTTTTTAGAATTTTTTGAGGAGTTTTTGGAAATTTTGAGGTCGAAGGTCCTCGGGGTCCAGGTCAAGGTCAAGATCAAAGGTCACACGGGTCGGGGTGAAAGGTCAAAGACATCCAAGATGGCGGTCAGGTGACGTAACAAGATGGTGGAGGCCAGCTCCTGCGCTCCTATGCCCGATGCCCTTGAGCCCAAACCTAACAAACCCTACTACTGACATCGTTACCGAACTTAAGCTTTACTGTAAACAAAGTTTTTTACATGCTCAAATTTCTTCACGGCATATGAAATCGGAAAGAGCTGTTTTGTTCATCAAAATATTTGTTCAAGTAGTGTATTGTTTAATGAAGAAAATTTCATGAACAATATAAATTATTCTTGGTTTCCAACCTAATAAAGAGTGTGATGTGCGTTCAGTAAAACAATTTGTTAGGGGGAAAATTTGTTTTATGTGTTTATTTATATTCTAACTCAACAAAAAAACGAACAATTCTCGCACCGCCGCCACTGATTGCCTTGGCAGAGTGTGATTTCTCACTATCCTGTTGGAACCAGGATTCGTGAAGTTGTGGAGAATCGTTCAATGCAGGCGCAACAAAAGATCGCAACATCTCAACACACCGATCCGAATTGAAAGTCCGAGTGATCCGCTCTTACATTTTTCTGAAAGTTAGGTCCAATGACCCCTACTGACGAAACTGCACACCATGTCGTCGCCGTGCGATTGTGTAGAGGGCGTTCGTGATTATCTTTGGGTCCGCTTCTGTCTAGTAACGATACTTCTGTTTGTTCACGTAACCTACGAGATGAAAATGTTGCTCGTCTGACATCCACAGCTGGTCCAGAAATGTATTCTGCTCGTTTGTGTTAGACGTAATTTGTTGACAGAATTCTCCTTCAGTTTTTTTCATCATCTGCAGCTTTTATGTATGGAACTTTAAATCAAAATGAAGAATTCGGCGAACACTCTCTCAGAACAACCCGACCGCGGTTGCTCGCTTCCGAATGGAACGTCGTATGCTCCGTTAGACTGAAACCCGCATTGACTCGATATTCTGTGGAGTATGAGGACATTTCGGTCATTCCGTCGGTTTCTTTTTCAAAGCCGATACAGTCTCTCTAAAATGTTTTATCCGTATTTTTATAGCGTATTTCCAAGGATCCCAACAGTTGAAATAAACGTCGAAACTCCTTCTGCGCACCTTACAAACTATAATGATTCTTATAAATCATTTTTATTACGAACGAACGCTATTGACCATTCCGCTGCTCCATGATTACGAAATGGCGCTCTTGTCTGCAGCTCACGGTCCCTGTTCCGCAGTGCTGCCAACTGTAAATGGCTGTAACTGCGTGTTTTAAATGTTCCCGTGTTTTACGCGAATACGTCTTTAAAATTGCGACCATAAAAAAAAGGGGGTGTGGGACAATCCAGAAAATCCGATGATGACGAAATCGGGGGATATAGTTTGGCATTGCAGCTCCGAATCTATCGTCTACATTCAAAATTCAGTTACACCACTCGATTGCCAAAGGATCAAAGATTATGATACTTCGAGGGGGATTGGGCGCGTCGCAATTGTGAGTTAGTTTCGCCGCGTCTCATAACTTCCGCGTAGTATAACTTTTGACTAGGAGGAGCTACGACGCTCGTTTAGGTTCCAATCGACAGCTCTTGTCAAGATCAATCGATTGCCAAAGGATCGAAGATTATGATACTTTGAGGGGGAGTGGGGCGCGTCGCAATATTGAGTTAGTTTCACCGCGTCTCATAAATTCCGCGTAGTATAACTTTTGACTAGGAGGAGCTACGACGCTCGTTTAGGTTCCAATCGACAGCTCCTGTCAAGATCAATCGATTGCCAAAGGATCAAAGATTATGATACTTTGAGGGGGAGTGGGGCGCGTCGCAATTTTGAGTTAGTTTCGCCGCGTCTCATAACTTCCGCGTAGTATAACTTTTGACTAGGAGGAGCTACGACGCTCGTTTAGGTTCCAATCGACAGCTCTTGCCAAGATCAATTGGTTGCGTGTATAAAACATTTGTGTGGCGTGGTTATGGTGAAATTGTATGCGTTTAGTGTAAAAAATCAAGAAAACTTAGGTAATACAATTTCGGTCTATACTCGTTAAAAAGCCAGGATTAAAATACAGAAATTGTGCACGGTTGGAAAGAGCATCTCAAAAGCAATCCAGTGATACCCATACAGCACCATATTATGGAGTGAAATGGTGCCAGGAACGTAAAAAAAAAAATCATCATGACGTCTGAGTGCGTCAACGTAGACGTATTTGCACCAAACAAAAGGCCGTGTCCCCAACACAGCCAAACCCGATTTTTTTGTGTTCAATTGTACCCGTTTCTTTTGTGCAGTCCTGTACAAAAGTATCCCCTAAACAAATGTGGTCATGATCGGTAATCATTTACCATAGGCAAGAAATAAACTGAAATTCTGACAGTAAAGAAAATTTTTGGCTAAAGTTTTTAATATTGTCATCGGCTAGATATTGAATACTAGTACCTAATAACTTTTTCTACGTTTCCCATAGTATTAGAAATATCAAAAATCATTCTGTAGAATTTCTAATATTATTTTACGTTTAAACCAAGACGCGGAAAAAATTTTCACTTCCTGATTATGTAAAAACAAATTATTAAGTTTACGAGTGTGTAAATCGCCTTACTTCAAAACATATTCCCATAATGCAGAAATCTCTACATTTCCGTGTAAATAAATATTTCACAAGTCGGCTTTGCGTGGGGAGCACAATTTTTTTCTACCTTGGAATGGCCGGACGCAGAAAAGTTGGAGAACTTTTACACCGACGTCAAATGGGCGACAGTGTGCGACAACGGAAGTGCTTCTTGCAAGCACTGCACGTGTGGCGTGTCAGAACGACACGTTGGTTTCTCTTGTCTCATCTGGGCGCAAGAAGCGGGATCTATTATGTGGTTGCCGTTCTTAACAGTTGGCTAGCTGCCGGGGAACTTATGGCCCGGTGGGTGTGTGTGTGTGTGTAGTTGACCGGCCATCTGTTGGACCGCGCATTGTCGGCTCGCCAACTACCCGGTACGCCAGGAGGAACACGTTTGTGCCGCGCCGCTGACAGTGATGGTGATGTAGTGCCGTTTGTTTGAAGCATAAAAGGTTCGATCGCGGCTGCTGTGCTGTAAATCACAATGGTCTGGGCATTAGGTTTCCGCAGTTAGCCGAGGGTGTAAAAAAAAAAAAAAACACCCGTATACTGGCCCATGGTTAAACTTCCGTCACGGGATTTGAATAGCAAATAATCAGTTATTTTATATAGGTTGTTCACGGTAGAATGAGCACTTTTGAAAGCCCTGCTTATGATATACTTGCATACACGTCGCGTATTCTTCCGCCTTATGTAAAATTAACATTGCTATGGGCCTCGTCACTTTATTAGTGCGTCTGTCAAGTAAAACTGTATAATTATTAAAAAAGTAAATAATTTACAAATCTGCCCATTTTTACACTTTGGTGCATAAAAATAAAGCAAGCGAAAGAAATAATGTTAAATTATAACAAATTGTTAACTAACACTTTTTAATGGAAGTTAAGATATGTAACTTACATTCAATCCATCGTTACCAACTTTACAGGGTGAATGTCAGTCATGCCCATTAAAGTATATGCATGTAGGGGCAGTGACTTTTTTTCTAAGGTTAATTTATAAAGTGATCAGTTTATCGTGAACAGCCTATTTAATCCTTTATCTTGTATTCAATAAAAATATAATTTCAAAATAATAACAAACATTCATAGATCCCCTGGTATTCGCATAATCACATGCCGAAAACATAATTTAATATTTTTTGCAAAAAATAAAATAATAAAGCTTGGAGAAATTAAGTAATTTAGCTAATCAGATCAAGGGACACGTGTTAGACTGGAATGTTATATTCGGTCGGCATTTTATTCTCCAAGGCTCAGCGCCCAAGTATTTTCTCTACGTAAGACTGATCCATGAACCATTCTACAGATGTAGGCGATGACTTGTATCATTATTGGTATTCACAAAGCTGACGGTTTTAAAAAAGAAACATTTATCATGTTAGCTTACGCATTGGTGGCATCAATAACTTTTAGCTATGCAACATCTTAAACCATAAATTTAATTGAGTTTGGAAAAGTTGTTTTAAAAATACGACCATATAATTAATGTTGGCGTGTAATAACAAGAAAAGCATGGCTTACGTTTTCGAAATAGTAGTTTGTAAGGAAAGTCTCCATTTCTCAACTCGTACACGACCGGGAATTTTTGTAAAATTGCTTTTGTCTTAATTAACATGGTTATCTTGCTGTTTATCCCAAACCACCCGAAAAATTCAGATTTTTACACACAATTGTACCGAACTGAAATATATTTATATTGTCACCTTACTTCCTTAAAATGACGTAAGAATATCGGGTCTACGAGTCATGGAAAAACGTTGAATAATCGATTTTAGTCCACCACATTATAACATTAATTAATAAATTCAATTTTAATTTTAAGTATTTTCAAGACATTTTTGTTGATTTTATTGTAATACCGTATGAGTAACAAACTGTACTTTAACATCCGCTAGTACTTGCAAAGTCTAATAACATGCATATATATATATATATATATATATATATATATATATATATATATATATATATATATATATATATATATATATATATATAGGTTAGATTCATACTGTATCAGAGATTGTGAATATAACACACGAAGAGGAGCTATTTTTAATTAAAAGTAAAATGGTTTTATGGACACACGAGTGCTTCCAGGTTTAGATACGATAATAAAACGGAATGGAATATACGCATTTTACTAACCGTAACGAATAGATCGTAAAATTAGCAGCACAAAATGATCACTACAAAGCGATGGAGCAATATATTCTGTGTGGGATTTCTACTCCGAAGGTATGTGCAATTTGACCAGGGTGCCATTTGCTATTATTCAGTATAAGTGGGAGTGAGCAAAATATGAGAACGTTACAGTAAATGGTGTTTTAGGATCACACAGTTGAACGCTGGTACGGATAATATACACCAAAGTGGTACAACGGAAAGTGTAATAATTTCAGTAAGGAACAGGTTAAGCAAAGTTTAAACAGTTTGTTCATAAGTTATATGAATTTAACAGTTATTAATAGAAACATATTACTGAAAGGCTATTTAACTGGATTTTAAAAATGTGTGCGTCCAAGAATGCGTTTTCCTACAGTGCTATGTAGAACTTTAAGCTACTGCTATAATTTATAGTATTTCACCGTAAGTGTCCATTATTCATTTCGTTCAATGATCGGCAGCATGTTTATCAATGAGTCAAATCCCTACGATCT
The DNA here is from genome assembly GCA_029891345.1 of Dryococelus australis. NCBI lineage: Eukaryota > Metazoa > Arthropoda > Insecta > Phasmatodea > Phasmatidae > Dryococelus > Dryococelus australis. The sequence goes on along the minus strand of CM057002.1, from coordinate 63,286,204 downwards.
GAGAACAAGGAAGGTACAGGATATTTCACGAAACTTCCATAATTGTCGCACGCTTCTCATTTCATCCCTGCACAATTATATCCACCAATCTTCATCTCGGATTGCCTTATGGGTTCAGCTGAATGGTATAGTGGGACACAATCTGAAGGAAAGTGGTTTGAGTCTGGCTTTAGGCTAATGGACGTACTTACAGATGTCGTTGAAATAAAATTGTGTTTCAGGGGAAAAATCATATGTGGTTTAATTATTTCTCTCCATACACGTGTTACGAATAGTCACTTTGCGTTAAACTGCTTGTCCCCGTACGTTATATCATTTAGCGAATACCGCATTTCCTGATGTGCAACCGTTCCGGAAATTTGGGGTGTATCCACGCTAGGCGGACCATTCTGTATATAGCAGATGCCATTTGTTTTATGTTTAGTTTCGCGGCGATAACAAACAAATCACATCAATTACGTTATAAGGCCTATTATCGATTGTTGATATTGCATTAACTGTATATAATTTATTGCGAGACGTGAATTTTAATTTATTTTCTTTCATGCGCTGTTATTTTGTGTATATTTTTAAGTTTAGGTTTGCGTTTGCCAGACTGTACTAAATATTGCAGACTTCATGTCCATGCCCAAATTGTACCAAGCGCAACTTGTTGCTTGAAAATTGACTAGTTGCAAGTTTGCACCAACCTGCGAGTTAGAGCAACATCGGAGGGACATGCTCATTTATCTGCTTCAAATGAAGCATTTATATGCGTGCTGCTCTCTGCGCTGCCGTTTGAAGGAGAGTGGGAAGCAGAGTGACACAGATTTACAACTAATCTGTTTTCTTGAAGCACTCTGGAGACTTTATTTTTTATCTTAGTGGTTTTTGCATTTTGGTATTGTTATATTTTATACATATTATATTTTTAAACAAACCGATTTCTCCGATCTTCACAGTCTCACCACTGTCGCTTTATTTGTAGTGCATACACTCAATAAAAGTAGGAAGTGTTTGAAATAACCCTGCGAAAATAAGTAAAATATAAAAATTTTAATACCCGCACTATTTGTTTTGTTTTTTTTTTTAATCTGAAATTATTCGTAGTTGTTTCTGTGTACTGTGAATATGTGACACTATTTTATATAAATGCCTCACACTTGTGAAAGAGTTCTCAAGAAATCTAATTACCGTGATTTTTCCAATATTTCTTGTGCAATTTTCCGTCTTTATATAGGCCTATGTGTATATATGTATATAATAAATAAATATATATCTAATATTATTAACAGGTTACTATAACACCTGCCCTTCAAAAACTGAAAGTGTCTATGATAAAAATATTTCCCACGCAAACGCGGGGAGTGCAGGTCATGTGTCAAGTATGGATTGTACACCAAAATATTTCATCCGTAATGTTTCGTGTAACCAATAAAAGCACTACAGAATAATTTGGTGCCTCGGCACAATCGGTACGTTTCAAGCTACATGTCTCATTACACTTTTTTTGCAGCTATGCTCGCAGCAAAACAAGTTGTCGGAGCACTTTCTCGGGGTGCGGAAATGGTCCTCTGGAGGTTCGCCAGTTGACAGCCAACGGTTTCCAGGAGTGTCGTCGACCGGTCTTTGCGTCGCGCACTGCAGTAATACCCCGGCCACGCGGGAATCACGCTCTACCAGCTAACCCACCGGGTGCCGTTCGCAACCGAGAAGCGTCCGGAAAGTTTCGAGATGCAAATGGCGGCCGCTTTGCCGGATGAAACACACGCGGGAGAAATCGAGCGATCTGAGATTCATATCAGGGTTTTATCGCCGCGAGGAGGTTTTATCGCCCCTCCAACCCCCGCTTTTAACTGCTCGAGAGGGAGCGACGTTTGTAACCGTCTCATGCCCGGTTGCACCATCGTGGTTCGAAACTCGATCCGAGATCGGATCTTAGATCGATACAAGAGACTGTTGCGCCATTCGAGTTCAGAGCTGGACTGGAGATCGAGATGGAGTTCATTTCGAAAAATCTCGACGCGTGACCAGCGGCCATCGTCGACAAATGTAGTTTGAAAATTCGCCATCAGATTGTTTTGTTGGGAAATTAAAACAACATTACAAGTACTTGAACATTATTCAGTAAAATTCGTACAACAATAATTTACTCAACCCTTTTAGACCTGATTTAATTTTTCAGGTTTTCCGATGAAATTCTGAGTAGTTTTTCTATTTAGTTCATTCTGAACCCCAGAGATGGCAGTAGTATCTAAAAATCATAGAGTAATGATACTAAAATGAGCAAAATAGGTATTTGTTGCAGTAACTGTAATTTAAATAAACAAAACACTGTCTACCTTTAATGGCATCAATTGATGCCACCGGGTCTGAAAAGGTTAAAACAGATAAAACATCGCACATCTAGTTCTATCTATCCATGACGTCATATATTACGAACCAATAGCAAAAATTTGTCTCATACTTAATCTCGATCTCAAACTTTGAAACCATGATCGACGAATCGGAGATCCAGAATCATAAAATTTCCTTGGGACAACAATTCTGCATTGGAACCAAGATCAAACTGGATCCTGCTTCGGAACTAGGATCATTAGATCTCGGATCGGGGAAGATGTTGCTGCCACCGAGCATTAGCTGCGGGGTCTTAATCATCGCGTTCCGTTGCACAGCCGACTATAGTCGGTTCACGGTTACTTTATACGTTGCTGAAGTGTAATTGTAATTGTAAAGGGATTTTTAACGTCCCCCGGTTTTATGCTTGAAAGCTTAGCAGCAAACGGCTTACAGACAAAGTTATAACCTAACTTAAATTAACACCCCAGATCGACTTTGCGGAAACCTGCTATAGTTGAACTTCCAGGATAATCCTCCGCCTCGATCAAAGCTTAACAGTGTCAGAAAATTACACCCACATGACAACGCGCCGTATTCATGCGCACTCAGTGAAATAAAATTGAGCATAAAATCTATTTCTTTCCAGGCATTACCAACACACCGATTATCAAACGGATGGCATACATATTAATTATTAATGAATTGGTATTGATTAAAACTAAAATATAAATATAAATTCAGTTTAACAAAAGCCAAGTTATTTTTATGTTGACAGAAGTATAAAACGCTTGTGATACATGGAATATTTAGAAAAAAACCTAACGAGTCGTACATGAGGTGATTTTACGAAGGTTTCGTTTAAAAAGCGCGAAGAAACCACGAATAGACTATAGGAGTCTTGACTCCGTGGATTCTTCTCAAGAGATGTTCAATTACCGGCCCGTGGACCACATGCAGCTCGCCATACCCGATTAAAGAGGGTTCACTGCAAAGTGAGCACTATTTAAGGTCCTACTAAATTTTTCCTTTCATCCTATTTCCATCTTCCTGCTGCTTTTTAATATAAACATTGCGCAATGTGACCAATAAACACAGTGTATACTTTTCACCACACTCAAAATTTAATGCCTGAGGCTACAATAAGATACATTCATTGTTGGTTAATGCCTATTGGGAGGACCTTAAAAAAAAGCGTACTTTACTGTGAACAGCCAATAACAAACCGTACACCAAAGAAATTATTTCAGTACTCACAAATGTTTCCTTAACACTTTATATTAAAATTTGTGACATGGAACTAATTTTCCCTCCGTTATTACCAACTGTACTGGGCGCATTCCGGTCAGTGCGTACGTTAGATTACACTCAGGTAAAAGCTGTTCACAATTAAGTGAGCACTTTGAAATCAACCTTAGAAAAATATCACTGCTCATACTTGCATGTATTTTAATAAACAGTTATGGGTAACCTTCTGTGATAACTAAAAAATATTCATTTCGCTTTCTGGTTTTTTAATGCACGAAAGTCTTAACTATTTACTTTTATAAAAAAAACAAAAATTCACTTGACCAACGCATGAATAAAGTGATGAGGCCCATTGCAGTGGTAATTCCACATAATGCGGAAGAATACACAATGTGCATAAAAGTATATATTTAGAAGGGTTTTTAAAAGTGCTAATTTTACTGTGAACAGCCTATAGGGGCAGGAACATTTTTTACCCGACTATGGCGAAGAAAATAAGGGTAATTATTTTAACACGATGTATGCATGTTACATTTAGGATGTTCCACTCTAGCATCGCACCTATGGCACCGATTTACTGACTATATTCCAAATGAGAGGGCTTCAGAAAGTTCTCTCTTTACCGTGAATTGCCTATACACGATTGGAATTAAAGTGCCTCGTTCAATCTGGCATAAGACTGCGATGCGAGCGCGATATTTTCAGTTAGCGCTGTGCGTGTACGAGGTACTGGCGGGGGCCCGCGACGATTGACTGAAATTTCTCGTCTTAGGGCGAGAAATTACGGACATTGTATTACTTCGTGACTCAAATGTGACAGCGTGCTGATTATGATTCCAAAAGAAAGATATCGAATATATCTATCAAATTGTTTAATGAAATCCAATTACGCATTTCGTTGCTTTTATTCATTCTACAATCCGAAAGAAAATATTACCCACTAATGTAGGAGTATTCGCGTTAACTCCACGGCCATGTCCCCGACAGAGCCATGCCTTAATTTTTTTACATACATATTTACGCTGTCAATCTTCCTAAAGGCAGTTCAAGATAAAGTGAGCACTTTTGATTTCAACGTTAGAAAAAAGTCGCTGCTTCTACCTGCATATATTTTAACGGGCGCACTGAGTGATATTTGCCCAGGAAATTTGGCAACGATGGAAGGAAAGTAGTTCCATAGTTTAACATCGAATAAAAAGTGTTAGGTGAAACTTTGTGATGGGTTAAATTATTTATTTCGCTTTCGGGGTTTTTAAAGCATGAAAGTGTAAAAACTAACACATTAAAAATATTTAGTTTTCTGATAATTTCACAGTTTCACTTGACCGACGCATGAATAAATTGGTTAGACCCATGGTAATGTTAATTTTACATAGTGCGGTAGAATACACAACGTGCATGCAAGTATATCTTAAGCAGGGCTTTCAAAAGTGCTCATTATACCGTGAACAGCCTATAAATACATGTCAAAACATTCATTGTACTTACAATAAAATAAATATTTCAAGATAACGTGAAACCTCTTTACGACTTCTTATTCATAATGTAGATTAATTTTAGCCTTCTTTTCCAGCAAAACTCTTCAATAATTTTTCTCAGATTATACTAGAGTGTTTCCAGGTATATTTAATGATTGCCCAGATGCTCATTTCCGTTGCAGAAGTTTCTTGTTGTGTCGCAAATATATGAAATATAATCTCATACAAAATAAATTCTATCCACCACAGTAGTACATTCAGTGAGTTTATTCGGAATTGCTTGTGAATTTAGCAAGGTTACAAATTGAAACTTCTGGAAATTGTAATTTATAAAAGGAATTGTTTTTTTTTTTTTATGGTACATGAGGGTCGGATGATTCACAATTCGAAATGAAAAATTGTTACTATATTTTGTATTGAGTATCATTGATGCACGGATTTAGGTCGCCTTGGCTAGATCAGTGAAATATAGGACAACTGTTATTGTTATTAAATAATTGCAATCTCGTTGCAGTAAAGACGCATCACGGCAACACCGCTTAAGAAATTTGAAAGTCACAACTAGGAAGTATGTCATGGATTACTTTACTGCACTTACTTAAAGAATTATAAAAGTGTTTAAATATGACGTCGAGAAGTTTAACAGGGAACTCTGCAATTTATAATGCAACGCAGAATTTCTTACTTTGGTGTAGATACCAATACACCAAGTGTAATCGAAGCACCCATGAAGACATCAAGCACCTGGATAGAATCTCGAAACAGAAAACTATCTTTGTAAAAGGTGATCGGCTAGAACCCTGAATATTTCTACGCGGTCTACATTAAATAAAACAGAATTTTCGAATTAGTATGAAGCCTATTATTTACTGAAGAGTTCATTTCGTCCCATATTAAATTTGGCAAAGATTTATGAACATAATGCATACGTATTCCTTCATAAAATTGTGTTTCCAACCAGCTCTATTTTGTGTACTTTCGAAGTGACTACTGAAATACAGATTCACTATAAGTGAATATTGAAACCTGCATGATAACTTTCGTATTTGTATTCGCAGAGTACTTATAACTACTTAATATTTTATGAAAGAGGTTTTCAATAAATCATGCATTAGTTTCTTGAAGCGGCGGAAACCAACACTTCATCAAGTAAATTGTTTGACGAAACATTCGTCATTGGGACTAGCACCCTAACGCCTCATCATGAAAAGTCTTAGGAAATAAACGGAATAGTTTTGCAACGTAAATTTTTAAAGCATTTATTAAAAAATAAAAAATAAAAAAACTCTATCATCTAAACACAAACCATAAGAACCACACTGTTGAAATTTTATCCTGCGTTGAGATTCCGAGAAATTGTTTTCTTCTCCAGTGCTGCTAGAAATAATAACTGATGTTTATTCGTACCTCGAACAGGGAATAAAAATTAAAATGGAAGCAATGAAAAATAAAGTTTAATTTTTCTACACGTCTAAATTATATAGAGAGCAATGGTGCCTACCGTATGCATAAAGCCATTCCTAAGGCAGACATATTATTATATTTGTGGAAGGGATTGACTGGATCCTAGTTTTCGTCGAGTTCACATTGTGCCACATATATTTCAAAACAAATGCATGCTTTGAAAATAATGAGAATGTAAATTTTTCGTTTTCGTGTACGACGTTAATCATAACTTAAACGAACATTCTAAGTACCAATAAGAAAAATGACTAGTTCGGAAAATCCTAAGTTTTCACCAAAATCCCATTAGCCACTATCTTATAACTATGCTTGCAAGTAATCTTATTAATTGAAGAAGCTTGAAGTTTGCTCTCACTAGGATCACAGTGAGATCTGAGTTTGCCACTGGCAGGTTTATTACGAACTTCTCTATTTTACTGCGTATTGCTTCATGGCCGACAACAATCAAAACTGTATACAAATAGGAAATATTTACTTACATCATGCAGAAGAAGATATTGTGCTAAATAATGCAAATTTTACACAAAGAAATGCGTTTGGATATGCATCACTGGCGAGGCCAGTCACATAGACTTTAGGATGATGTATACTAACATATTTATTTCCTCTATATACCTAATATTTAATTTAAAACATATAATGTAATATAATAATATATAACATAATATACTATAATATAATATAAAAACCACATATTATAATATAAAATATATAACATCAAAAATAACATTATGTAATATAAAAAAAGATATAGTATATATTTATAATAATGTATTACATATTATACATAACTTAATTACAAACATGAAATTCCTAATAACATCCAGTTTGTGGACGCTGAAAGAAAAGCTGTTTTCTTCAGACAAAACAAATTTAGATTTTATACACAACAGTAAGTAACAATTAAGGTTTTTAAACACAGAGATAATAGAATCTTACTTACATGAAGGAAGACGTACGAAAATCGCTGGAGTTACGTTAATACATCTAACTAATTACACATATGAAATATTTAGTTTTCCCTGCAATGCGAATATAAAGAAATATTTGAATATTCTAATAAGTGCCCCGTAGCATATATATATATATAACCTACGTGAGGCGAAAGATGGGGCTCCAATGTGATTTTGTATTATCATTGTACGATTGGCTGTACGATTGGCTTCATGCTAATGGACGCAACATTGCAGACATATTTCCAGGATACGTACAATGTTCACTTTAACACCCCCGGGGAGGGGGGGGGGGTGATACCCTACAGTTTCGCTGTGACGAACAATTTAAACCTTTCGTTGTACTCGCCTTACAACTATGCGCTAAGAATAGTTCAAAAGAAGAAAAAACAAACATCCTGACTCACAAATGTCCGACTTCAATGGCAGTCGACACGTCCTGCAGTCAATTCAACCAGTCATATACGCGCATCACAGATCAACAGGTTCATTGTCCTAGAGTGAAGAATTGTGTGGAGCTCTAACGTTGGCAAAGTTCTCCCATGCCTCTAAGACTCTTTTCACAAGTAACTATTAGTGACAGTGGAAAATCGCGGAAATTTCTTGAGCCAACATATCTTCGATAACTTTCTAGCGAGATTATCCTTTTATGATTGGATGATCGATATTTGACTCGGCTAAGTTGTTTTGTAGTCCAGTAAAACACGTTCTGTCGAGAATGTGTAAAGTGCATTTGAGTCCTAGGGAAATGTCAAAATTTCCGCGATAAACAATTTTCTTAACCTATATTTATGTGTCGTGCAAGTCCCCAGATATCATGGAATACTCCTCCGTGTTTTACCAAGCTTAGACGACCAAGATCATGCCTACCATTACAGCTTAACGAAATCGGTTACATATATAGGACGCATCTGAATTCGAGTGATAAACTTCGGCTGTAGGTTAATCACGAGAAAATAAGTTGAAAAGATATATATGACTTATGGTCTAAAGTCTTTGAAGTTGGACCTCGATCACTTGTTTATTGAAAATATTGGAGTATAATTTAAGATGGAACACCGATTGTCTGGATAATGGATAACTAAACAATGATCTTCAAACACCAAAACACTTATCGTCGTCATCAAATTATTTCATGCAAATAATCACTGATACTATCCGTATTTCGAACTAACATCCATGTCACGGTAGAATATTCGGTGTTTAAAGGGTCGATCATTAATCCTCATGTCACGATTAACAAAAATGTCACATTTTATAATACCCTACGCCTCACCGTTTTCCAGTATTTCGTGTTTTACATCCAAAATAGTATTTACCAGTACCTGGTAGGTGGGGCACGCACAATACCCAATAACTCACTTTTACCGCTATTAAAAGCCCCCCCCCCCCCCCCAAACCACCATCCCGAGAGAGCTACATTATATTGGTCCTGTAATTAACTTTTTCTTCTACCGCAACTTAAAAAATGTGCACATCCCTTAGAATTAATCCGAACCGTATGTCGTATAAATGTTTTTAACTTGTTTTTCGAGATTTACATACACTCGAAGTGTATTGGTCGTATTTAGATACAGATTGTATAAATAGATCTTCCTTATAGCTTACATACTATGAAATATCACTTCCAAGTGTATCTTAATCATAACTCCGAGACAAAATAACGTTCACGAAGTCTTTTCGCCAGTATGGCCTCTCTCCGCTTAATTTTGACGTCAGTGCATAGCAGTGGACACTCACTGCATTATTCAAAACCTACGATTACTTTTTTTTTATCTTGGCGGCATCCATCAATCACCATGCCCGGGGATAAACTTGCACGTCTGTATAACCGCCTCTTACTACCCTCTGCAGGAGCAGAGGTGGCGCAGTGGCTAGCGCACTCGCCTCCAACCAAGGCGATCCGGGTTAGACCCCCGGCGGGTTCGCTCCCGGATTCTCGCACGTGGGAATCGTGCTGGACGATGCCGCTTGCCGGCGGGTTTTCTCGGGGTACTCCCGTTTCCCTCGCCCTTTTATTCCAGGGCCGCTCCATCCTAGGGTCTCATGTCGTGTTCAGGGATGACGGGCACCTACGAGTCCCAGCTGGAAAGCCCGTCACTCGGAGGGCGTTGCCTCGCCCGCGGTCCAAAACCACCCCCCCCCCCCCCTTATTTGCATTTATTATTATTACTTCCCTCTGCCTGAACATACCGCCAAACTTATATCGAGATGCTTGAAAAGCACCCCTGGGAATTCATTGTGGTTTCCATCAACTCTTCTTTACTCCCCCAAGAAGTCAAGTTCATGTACTTCCAGTTTAATACTGCGCCGTGAGAAGTTCGGCAAATGAGTCGTGAAAACGTTGTTGGGCCGGAAAATAAGTGGCTGGTAAACATGTTTTCCTGGGAGTACCAATGTGGTTGTACAGAAGGGGAGGGGGCAGGGGGTTGAACGACTCGTCTTCGGTCGGAAGTGTGCGGGCTATCTCCGGCACGGGGTAATGCTAGGCTCCGGAGAGAGACGCAAAGGATGTATCCCTGCTGAACCTTTAGTCCGCACTGGCGCACACAGTCATTACTGGCGGGAAATGGCATGTTCCGTGCTTCCACGACTTCCATCCTACCACCCCCCCCCCCTCCTTTTTTTCCCCTGGGATGAAGCGTCCCGGCGACTGAGGCTGTATGTGGCGCCGGTCCACCCCCCCTCTCATACACCCCTTATCACTGACAACCCCTCCCATTTTTTTTCTCCACCCACCCCTGCAGAAACCGCTACACCCATTACCGACCGGCAGTCGGGAACAATTTATCAAGCAGGCGCCCAGGCCGAAGGGATGGAAACACCCTATGAAGGTGGTGAGAAGGGAGGGGGGGGGGGCAACCTTTAGCGTGGCTTCCGATGAATGACGTCATGGCGCGCCTCCAATTACCGGCGTGCCGTAGGCGCTTGCCGAAACTAATCACGTTAACCACGGTTGGAACTGAACTCACCGTTCGACCGCTCTCGTTCTGAAACTTGACCCCGTCGTCGAACGTGATCGAGTCTAACAGGTCTGAAGTAAACCTGCCCGACTCCTATGTGATCTAGCTAACAGCAGGCGATGCACGATGAACACAGCAACTCGATATACCCGGTAATTGAGACGTTTAGAAGTTTCTTTTACTGGCTGGTGTAATGTTTAAGCGTTGTTCGTCCACGGAACTATAATAACCATGGGTGTGATGCAACTATGGTGGTACAGAATTTCGGCTCTTGGTGCAGATGTTATATCGTTGTATGTTTTAGGGCTCCCCATTGTTTTTCTCGCGCAGATTATGAATTTCCAGACAAGAAGTCCTGAGCTTTCCCCGAGTAAATCATAGCATGTGAGAAAGCTGAGAGAGTTAAATCTGTCATGTTAATTATGGTGGCTCACTTTTTTTTATGGTATTGTAGATTGGAACATTTGGTTTGTTCAGAGTTACTTTTCCTATTTTATAAAAATAAGGAATTCTCTTAACCAAGGAATCTTTGATGCCGAAAAACAAAGCGTGTTGTTCGTTTTCGCTTTTAAAGTCGGTGAAGGAATGCACCCAACAAGAAATTGCTGATAACTAATGAGCTACTTTCCTCTACAAGGTTACAAATAAATTTTAGTAAATTTCTTGAAAGCTTGAATGGTAGGTAGGTATTGATGTCTCATTAGCAGCAATGCCATTATGGGTGAAAGCCAGAAACATGTGAAACAGTACAGAGACAATCAAAATACACGCGTGACTTACTCGGGATATGAATTCAGAAAAACTCGTAAAATTTAGGTAGCTTGCAATGAACTGCATCTCAGAGGTAGGATTTGGAGCATCGACTTCGGATGTATTTTTGTATAATGTTTTGAATGATAGGGTTCACTAACCTGAAATATTTACTACAACATCATTATGAAAGTAAGTTTCTGAATCTTTAAAACACATACGCTTACATGGCCTACCACAACGCTACTTGTGCGAAAAATTAAATGGATATATATTGATTGATCTCGGATATATGGCATAAAAAACTTTTTTTTTATGGGGTGATCTTACAATATTGCTTAAAAAGAGGCTCTGTACACGATATTTGTAATAGATAATGTCAGCATAAAAGGTCTGAATGAAATTGTTACCTTGTTAAATAGATATGCCAAATATACGAAATTAATTATATGGCCGCCATTTTTCAAATCATTGCCTGACCTCATTTCAATAATGTAACTATACTTGGCTTTCTGTAGGTGTGCAGAATTTAGTGAAAATTAGTCGATTTTTTTTGCAAATATGACAAAATGTTCACTACTTTGCAAAAAAAATCCGCGAAGGAGGATCTCTGTATGCATATCGGTTGATTGGTCCTCGAGATATGACATAAAACATCCATTAATCAAGGGGCGATCTTCAAACGAAGGGTAACAAGGTTATAAATTAGCACATTCGATCATTTTCATAGATTAAATAATATACAAAGTTAAATTTTAATTTGTTACATAGTTTCCTAGATAAAGCACACTTAGCTAAAATCTTTGTATACGCGCCATTCAGAAAATAAGAACCATATACTTATAACATATAAATTAATATATCCTACCACAGTACACATTTATAGCCAAATTTGAAAAAAAAAAAATCGTTGATTGTTTGCCGAGATACAGCATAAAAACTAAATTATTTCATGTGGGTCTATCTGAGAAAATGGCGGAGAAATGAGGCTTTTCGCATACAATTTTTATGGATACAACTGATATTGTCAGCATACAAAGTTAAGTTGAAATTTCTTTTGCAGTTTCGTAGATAAAAATTTCGGAGCTAAAAATGTTTATATGACCGCCATTTTGAAAATATGTAAGTCTGACCCACTCAAAATTTATCAGTTTACATAGCCTGACACAGTGCTAATATTTCGTCAAATTTGGTAGAAATCCGTTGTTTTTTCGGAGATCACATAATTTCAATTTGTCAAGTGATACTATTTTTAAAAATGGCGGATAAAATGGATTTTGTGTGTATACATTTGATTGCTGTAATATATACAGCCATCATACAAAGCTTGGTTTGAATTAATAACATGGTTTCGACGATATAACATAAAACTAAAGTAGCTATATAACCGCCATTTTGAAAATAAGTGTTTGACATACCTAAAACATATCAGTTAGTACTACTTGCTTGTCATATTCTGTAGGAATCGGAAAATTGTTTACTGAGTTATGACAATATTTATTTATTCGTTTGGCACTATCTTACAAAATGGAGGACAAAAGAGGCTTCCTGTAGACACATTTGATGTTAGTTATATATACTCTCAGCACATAAGGTTAAGTTGGAATTGATTAAATATTTTCTAAGATATTTCGTACTATTCTAAAATATCTAGATTGCCGCCATTTGAAAACAAGTGTCTGGCATTCTTGAAGCATATTTTTACATATCAACTGCAGCAGTACTACTTGATTGCCAAATCTGGCAGGAGTCTGGCAATTGTTTCCCGAGGAATTACACAAAAACTTGATTATTCATGTTGCAGCATCTTACAAAATGGTGACATATTTTTTTTTCTTAGTGGATGCTTGCTATATATATATATATATATATATATATATATATATATATATATATATATATATTGAAATTGGTTAAATGGTATGGTAGTTATACCAAATAAACCCAAAAGATTTGTATATATGGATGCCATTTTTAAAATATTTGTCTAATAAGATTTAATTACTAATATTTACCTGGCGTGTCATAGTGTTCCTTATGTGCCAAATTTGTCGAAAATTAGTTCAGCAGTTTTCGAGGTATAATGTAAAAGATTCATTTTTACATGCGGCGCTATCTTTCAAAATGGCCGACAAAAGTAGTTGTTGTTTAGCTTATATGATGCTTGTAATACATACCAGAAACCTACAAAATCTTGTTTAAATTGGTCAAATGTTATGGTAGTTACGCGAAATAAACCTATGTATGTATGTGTGTGTAGATATATATACATACATACTTGAGACAACAATCATAAAATAATCATAATCACTATATGGAATGCCATCAGTACACATTTTAAGCAGACTGGATGCAACATGCAGGAAAGCATGATGCTGAAGTGGTAGAATGTTGACACTGATATTTGGCGGGGAGGGAGAGTGAAGGTTGAATAGGGCCTGGTCAGACATGCTTCAGTGGGATAATGACGAAAAGAAGTCCTACATAAACTTCTTCATGACTGGTGTTGTTCTAATACGCAATAGCTATTTTTCTAATCAATACAAATGAGGAACTAAATGTATTTCGATGAACTTCGACCATATGACACAATCAACGATTGCGGAAATGATGTAACCGAAGATGGTAGTTAGAGAGGACCAAGTAATCAGCAGGCTACTAAAATAGAGGTGGAAAAGCCAGAGCATGAATACAATTAAAGATAGTGGGTGGAGCACAGGTGACTTAATAGTAGTGACAAAATTAAGAAGGAATTACAGAGATGGAAACGAAGATAACTAAGAAAAACCCGAAATCAAAGATGGTGAACTTGGCATGACAGAGTATGAAAGAAAGTTTGTTTCGTCAGCTCACCTGTGGCAAAATTGAGAAACTAACAGCACTTGGGTGATGAAAATAGAATCCGATATGTCAGGCGCAGACACCACCACCCATACCTTTTAATAAATGTAAACAAATATGGCTGCTTCCTATTGGCTAAATCGATATCACACCCGGTGACGAAATCGAAAATGAATACACTAGTGGTACCTAGGTGATGAAAAAGTACACAAATGATAAACGAGAAAAAAATCAATATGTCTGGTGGAGTACATTTGACAGTACAGTATGAGTATTGGTGGGGGGGGGGGTGGAGGCCTGCTGACTAATTAACCAATAAGAAACATTGGTAGAGGAGGGAAAAGTTATGACAATGTGATTGATTGCAAGAGGATCAGTCGTCTACTGAACATGGTGCTAAGAGAACCTCCGGAGATCTAACTTTTTAATACACTAAAAGAATTTCTAATTTTATATATATATATATATATATATATTCTTTCATTTTTTTATAAATCATTAAAGAAATGTTGTAATTTTTTTTACGAATTTTTTGGTTCATGGTCAAAGGATCACCAAGATAAGGCTAAAGGTCAAGGTAACCTGATCCAAGATGATGGTAGTAGTCAGTAAAGTAGAATGCTCGCTGACTTTCAAAAATTTATTGAACTTTCTGAATGTTTTCTCGCTTTTTTTAAAGGTCAAACAAGGTCACAGATCAAGGTCATTTGGGTCCAAAATGGAAGTTGGGTGACGTCTTAACATGGTAGCTGGTCGGTTCCAGTCCCACGTCCGCTTTAAGCCCGAACATTTAAATTTTAAATTTTATAATTTTTTTAATTATTTTTTATAATTTTTTATAAATATTTGGGAATATCTGGGAATTTTCCAGGATTTTTGGGATTTTTCGAGATATCTTTGGAATTTTGGGGTTTAAGGTCAAAGGTCACTAGTATCTATGTCAAAGGTCGAGGTCAAGGGCACCGACATCCAACATGGCGTTTAAAATGACTGACAGAACCAATGTGGCTGATTTGGCATATCCTTCACCTATAAAACCAATATGGCCGCCACTGCTCTGCCCTCGAGATGCGAGCCTCCCAAAACCCCCGAATGGGCCTGAAAATTACCTTTCCGCAGCTCATTTCTGCGGGGGGTGGGGGGGGGGCTGTGCTTTATTGAGTGTAAAACATATAATTTTAGGGGGAAAGGGAAATTTTGAGGGGAAAAAGGAGAATTCCAAGATTGAGGCGGCTGGCTCCGGCTCCAACGCCGAACGACGATGTGCCAAAGTCCGCTATTTCCTTCTACTTACAGTATTCTCTGCATTAGGTTTTTTGCCTATTGCGATTTCACCCACCCAGCGGTATGCGGTGAACTGTTGCAAGGTAAGCTGTGTTTTCATCTGTGCTATACCTAATCGTTTACTAGTGTACATATCGACCACTTAAACGTAGTGGTGCAGTTGAAATCACAGCACGTGTCTACTGGGTGCCTCGCTGCTCTCTCGTGGGTAGTCGCAATATATCAGTGGCGTAGATAAAATTTTCCTGACGGAGGGGACAAAACGACAGTTGTTGTGGTGTCCATTAAATATATATTTTTTCCGACAATTTCTGTAGTACTAAGATTTTGAAATGTTATTCATAATTAAAACTACTCATAATTTATTTTACTAGCTTATAAGTGACCCAAAAAGTACTTTAAAAAGACTTCACGATCAAAGCTTCATACGTTTGTCGCCTGACTTGCGTTATAAGCCTACAATTTTTTTTTCACTTCGAAATAATACGTACAAAAATTAATATAGCACAAAGGTGTCTAACTCAGATTACAACACGCGTTATTTAAGCAAAATCATTTTTTTTTTTTTTTTAGTTTCTGGAAGGGGACGTCTCACCCCTATCCACTCCCCATAACTACGCCACTGCAATACACTAAATTTCTCTCGGATACACTCTGGTTACTGGTCCTTGCTGCGTGCGCCGACGAGTGTGTACCGCTCTGAACAAGTACCAGCTTACATTGCAACACTTCCCCACACGTCATTGCATGCATCAGATTGCCTTTGGAATGCCTCATCCCTGTGCGTATCTAGGCGACGTTTGTCTAAGGAACGTTTCAATCTGCTCTATTACCACTTGAGAACAAAATAGACTTTTCTTGTCATCCGAACAATCTTTGGAGGTTACTAATTTCTCTCAATTTTTTTCTTTATTGTTCCTTATTGTGCCATCGAACTGTGGCATAATTAGCATGTGCTTAAATCTGTTAATTAAAAATAAAATAGAATCTACTCATAGGGGATTGGCTGGCCTCTTACTGGTGTCTCTACTAAACATACATGAAACATCTAACTATAACTTTATATAAAACATATTTAGCTCTAAGAAAAATAATAATTTATTGAAAAAGTTACTTTTAATGATATATGTACGCTGCAAAATGTACGACCCCTTGCAGAAACTATACTTGTTTTGATTGGCATTGACGCGACAACGTGCGAGATGAATTACCAAGTTCATTAAAATATTTGCCAGGAAAAAATTATGAAATATCTTTCTGTAAACTAAATGCGTCAAATCGTAAATCTAGGTTAATTATCATGCTAGAATTTGTTTTAAAACCGGCGGGGCAAATGTCACGTACCGGAAATAGTTTTTCTTTAGGTTATTGCATTTATTTGCGTTCTAGGTTATTAATAATGCGCAAAAACCCACATTGCGAAGCTATTTTATTGTTAGAAAAATTCGAAGAAACACACGAATGTTTGTTATATTATAAGAAAAAATTGTAATTTAATTTAGCCTGTAAGCGCCCCACCCCGAAAAACCCGTGTGCGTATGCAATACTGCTGATTAAAATAAATATTATAAAAATGGAGAGAATATTCTCCTTAGAATGTTTGTTAAAATCCAGAACCAAATATCAGATGATTGGTGTTTTTTTTTTTTTTTTGTGCGGAAAATTTGATAATGTTTGAAATTGAAACTGTTGCAATCCACACGAATTCCGCTGCTAAAATTTGTCGAGCTCTCGGTTTACTTCTAACCGAATGAACACGCCGAGAAGTTAATAAGCGCCGAATATGATTTCATTTTAATTTCGCGTGCCCCGTGGCCGGCTGAGCATACTGAGATAATTTCCCCGAGCGGGAAACGCAGCATAACACAAGGACAAACTGAGGGAGGAGCTGAATGCGAGGTTCGGTTGAGAGGGAGGAGCTGAATGCATGATTCGGTTGAAGGAAACCGCTCATTAACGGTCGCGGGTTCTTCCTTACCCCACCACTTCCCCCCCTAACCACTTTTCCTCTTCCACCAATCCCGTAAACCTTAATTAATTTCTGGGGAGAGGATTTGTGTTCTCGCGTGGCGGTTGGAGAAATAGCTGCACTTTGGCCGGGGGGGGGGGAGGTGGGAGATGGCTACCAGGATGCGGAAAGAGGTTTGTCGGGAGGGTGTGGGGGTGGGTGGCGGAAATGGATAATCCTCCGACATTCCATTCCCACCCCCACCGCAGACCGACCATCCCTTCCTGGGATGGCGGCAGGACCGGGTTATAGAAGCGGTGAAGGGGCATGAATACTCTTTCACTGCAATTAAGCGATATCCTCCCCCCTTCCTCACTCCGCCGAACAGATCATCCCTCTTGCGTGTCTGGCGAGTTCCGCGTTCGCGCATGCGCGGAATGTGTTGGCGAGGCGTCGCGGGGTATTTGCGAAATTTGAAGGGGGTGTACCTACCCCCTACCCATTTCCCGTGCCCACCCACCCACCCACCCACCCACTCGATAACCCGATATCGGCGCTATACTACTACATCGTTACATGTCCCACGAGATCAGCGCGTAGGGCTTGGGAGCAGACGACATGTTAGCGAAGCAATACGCAGTCGAGGAAATCACGATTTCAATTGTTAACAAGAAAAGGCTTTTTTAAATGTTTGCTTTCGTAATCGGTCCTGAACAAGTATTCAACCGTGCACGTCTTGGTAAAACTGTAACCCTGAATACTAGCATATACTCGCAACTCCGGGAAGTACCCACGCAGCAAGCCACAGTCGGCCGATTGTGGTTTCACTGCTGTATGACTACCGGCACTGATAACTTATTGGGGTTTACAATAATAGTCCTGTTATGGTTGACTGCTGGCAACAGGGCACTTGCTGTTTAGTCTTAGTATTAGTCACGTCACGTGACGTGGCATGTGATAATGACGCAATTGCCACGTCCCGCATTTCGCTGCTGCGTAGTATTGTCAACTTCTTCTTCATATAACTCCGGAATGTATTTAGGTAGCTGAGTCATCCTTTCAGTATTAGATTTGTTTTGTCAATAACTATTCATGTTGTTGATATCATTACTGTCCTTTACGCCTAACTCGTAATTATTAACTCGTTTGGTTAGTAATCTGCAAAGCAAATTATTATTGGTTAGAAAGACACTACGTGTTTTTGTTATTTGTGATTATTGGTAATGTTTTAGTTACTCTTTCTTTTACGCACAAACTGAAACTAGAATTTCTCCGATCGGATGAGCCATTCGGTCGCTACAGTGGCCTTAAGCAAACTGAACCGCTCGAAATCAGAGGTTCGCAGCGCGGCTCCCACCGCAGCCTGATGACGTCAGAACGATAAGTTTGTGCCTGAACCATAAAGCCAAAGGACCTACCTATACTATCATATATTTACATTTAATGTAATGTTCATTCTGAACGAGTAATTGCCACGGACCCGAGAGCAAAATTTCGTGACTCTCACATTCTGAACAATAAGGGGCTGAGTTGTAAGACGTCACGTTAAAACATTCTTCGACGTTGGCAATCTCAAACGAGTAAAAATTTCCATTGGTGCTTTATTTTCATTTAGAGATGATATTTGCGGAAAATATGGATAGCTTACCAGATGAGAAAAATTTTACATGTTGTTACGCCCTTTTGGTTAATGAATTAGGTCGTGCGTAATTCCGTGGTATTACGAACTAACATAGGTTCGACAGCCATCATATAAAAAGCTAACTAGATTTTAGTATTATCTTCTCAAAAATTCTGTTGATAAAATTAAAGAAGCATGTAAATTTTTCAATGTTGAAGCCCATTTTACATAGTCACTAACAAGGAAAATATTGAATATGAAACATGTACTATTTTTTTTTTTTTTTTTTTTTTTTTTTTCAAATACAACGACAAATGAACTGAACTGAAAAGTTTGTTCAGTACAGATTACAATACAATTTTTAACACTTCTAAGTTTCTTACTTATGTATCGCTGACGAGCTCAATAATGTACGCAAATAACACAAGAAAGAAGACCTGTCGCTCCCTCTTATCATGAAGTATTTTTGAATTGAGATGAGGCACAGACAGAGCAGAGGCAGCATAAAGACGAAGAATAGTTTCGATTATTTGAGATGTTTTGGTCGGCGAATAGCAGTGATGTCTTGAGAAACGCTGTGGTTGAAATGAGGGGAAGACGGAGGTTCGGCGGGGAAACTGGAGTACTCCGAGAAAACCTGCCAGCTAACAGCAACGTCCGCCACGTTTCCCACACGCGAAAATCTGAGCAACATCATCGGGAATCGAACCGAGACGCCGCGGTGGTAAGCGAGTAGATAACACCTAAGGACAAAGAAGAAACGGATGTGCTACGAATATATAGTAAAATAAGACCCAGATACCTCAATGGTTAGATGCTTGTGGCATAGCTAATCGTATGTATTTTTTGGTTATTAGCCCCAATGCTTAATGTAAACTACAAGTGGAATTAATCTTATCGATTACCTTGGATTTCACACGCATGTACTATCGCCTTTAAAAAATGTGTGTCTCCGATTTCAGTCCTTGCTATCCCGTGTACTTCGTTGACAAATTTATCAAAAATGAATACACTTCCATGTGTTACGAAAATATTTTTCCTTAGATGCCATTGCGAAATTAACAGATTTCTAACAATTTCGAACACTCATTTCTGGTTTTAAGATTTTCTCTTACTCATCTCAAGTGCAGTGCATGTCTAACAATGTGTAGTAAGGGACTAAGGGGTTACTGTCTGTAAATCATTACGTAGCATGAAGTATATGCACTCTCGTAAGTTGTTGGTATGTCTGTTAGCTTTCAGTTCGTGGTACTCTTATTTAGGTGTTTTGGACTACTGCCAAATGATTATTTCGTTATATTTAAAATGTGTTACTGCACTGATACCACTGCTCTATATTTATAACATAAGTCCATCCTGTAGAAATATCTGTACTCGCAGTTATTTTTTCGAAAGTACCATGGCTGAGGTAACATATTCAGCACAAATTTATGGCAAACAAATTCAGGAACAGTTTATTACTTTCTTCCTACGTGCCTCGTGGCTGTAAAGCATTTCCAGGCAAGCGGACTTCCATAACCTCGTTCTTGCCAAGGACTGCATAATAAAGATCTCCCTAGGAGAAAACGTGTTTGTAAACTTCGTATTGGAATACCCAAGTTTGGCGTGGAAAAGGGGGGGGGGGTGCCTCGAGGGTGGATTCAGACGTGACGTAATTTGTCTAGAAACCGACGGGAACCTGAAATCAAACAATAATCAAAAAACGCTTCAGGGACGTCTAAATCCAAGAATAACTTACAACGCATGAACGAATATATGTATAATTAAGGTTGAATGGAAAAGAAACTTGGCGTGATTCTGCCTGCAGAGAAGACATTACTTGTGTCAGCTGCAAAAAGTGCCTGATTTAAGTGTGACCCTGATTCTAAACTGAGCGAAGAACTTGTCTGGAAGAAACTTGGTAATATGGTCAAAAAAACTACATAAAATGTATGTTTGAACGGAGGCATAAAAATACGTACATCTCACTGATGAAATGTGTTAGTAAGTATACATATATACATAAAGCAATAGCTAGGCCACATGTTGCCACTGTGGGGAGGACTTCGTTTTTTTTTTTTTCACGAAGATGACGCAAGGCAATGATTGTACGAAATCTACTGTAGAACTTATCTCTATGGATGTACCTTCTGGTACTGCTGGAAAATTACATAAAAATCAGTGTTGCTACTGTGGAAAGATCTTCAGCCAAAGCTGCCATGATCGGCAACATGAGAGAACCGCCTGTACGAAGAGTCCTTATCGCGCGATGAAGCATTACGACAATGGGAACATGCAGTTTATTCAAGATGGTATATTGAAGAATCGCATTAGTAACTGCAAGTATTCGTCTTTTGAGAGCCAGCATGCGATGACGGTAACCTCTGTTGCATAGATGGGTACTGATTCCACAGACGATTATGATGTGGGTGTTGATTCTAATGACGGAATGAGGGATATTATGCGAAATTTGGCAGTGAGTATGTGAGGAAAGTACGTACACTTGCAAGACGCACACGTGACATCGATGATCTTCAAATAAACCGTTGTTATCTCTAAATACTGATGATGACTGTGCGACCCCTACAAAGAAAAATAATCTATATAATGGGGATGAAACGGGAGGTGAAGACGATCATGAAGACAGCATTGATGATAATAACTATGAAGGCAGTGCTGAAGAATTATCTGATGAGAAATATGGTGATTATTTCGATGTTGCCACACATTTTACCAACGAGTTTCCTTCGGCGAGTAGTGAAGAAGGCAGAAGGCATCAATAATGCTCGATACATATTTCCCGAAGACCCGAATGAACTTGTTAATAGACTTAGAAATTTGTTTGACCTACAAAAACACAGGGATCTCTCACACATTGTTGAGATATCTTCAATCATCAACGAACTGAAAAATCGGGATTATATCACATGTGACTTTTGGCTACTATCGATGAACTGCAAACATCTAAGATATGTAAACATGGAATATTCAAATTAATTCGATACATAGAATGTATATAACAAGTAAATAAATTAAATTTTTTCATATAGCAATGTGTATTTAATTTCTTATACAGTCCCGTCTACTTCTTTGAAAGACTTACTAATTCAGTGGTGTTTGAGAGTCAGTTTTAGATCATATTTACCTGAGTGCATGCAGTAGGATGGCTATAGTTCGATTTAAAGTATTAAACCTCACTCGGGTTGTTTAAAATCGACGGAGTTCTATATGGCGAACGAATGAAATGAGAGGAATATTTTCGAGGAACATTTCGCAACTAGTTAATTGCCCTGGTCAGTTGGTCAGGTAAGTTGGCTTGGTAAGTTGGTATGGACGGCTGTAGAAACGTTTTACGAAGATTATGCGAATAATTTCTACGACAAGACTTTCTTCGATATTTTCCATTATCATCATTTGATTGTATAGGTGGGTGGTATGGCAGGTTGGTATTGTCGGTTGGTCTAGCCAGTTTTTCAGGAACTGGTCTCGTTAGGAGTTAGTGTTGGGCTAAGTTAGTCTCGTCACGAACCAGTTTTGGGTGGACTTAGTATTGTGTGAAGTCGGTCTTCTGTACAATTAGTCGTCACTTAGTAGTGTTAGTCGGTATTGTGCCTTGATGCGACCAGTTAGTAATTGGCAACGGTATGGGCTGTGAATTTTCTCGATTTTCGAGATCAATGTCATTGTAGTAAGATCACGGCCGACAACCAACATGGTGGCTAAATCGACAGCAACCCTGGCAACTAAATAGATAAATAATACACTAGCATCACCTAGGTGTTGCAAATTATAACAAATGAAAAACTAAAAATCCAATATGGCGGGTGGAGTGCATTCGACAGAATGAGCAAAGATGAGAGGGGGGAGGCCTGCCGACTAATTTACCAATGAGCATCACTGGAAAAAGGAGGGGAATGTTTATACAATGTGATTGATTGGAAAGGGGGGTGGGGAGTAAGTCATCTGCTAGGCGTGGTGCTTTGGGATACCTCCGGATATGTAGGTTTTTAAAAATACTTTATTTCTAATAATTTTTTTATTAATTCTTTATAAATTATTAGTACATTTTTTTGGGATTTCTGACTATCCGAGATGGTGGTAGTTGTCAGTGATGTAATATGCTCGCTGAATTTTATGAATTCATCCTATTTCTACCATTTTTGTCGAGTTTTTATTTTCAAGGTCAATATTACCTGGGTCCAACATGGTGGTTGGGTGACGTCATAACATGTTCGCTGGTCCTTTTCAGTCCCTTGTCTCCTCTAAGACGAAACATTCGAAAGTTTAATTTTTTATAAAGTTTAAGAAAAATATTTAACAAAAGTTTATATATATATTTTAAAACTTAAGTGGTTTTTATAATTTTTTGGGAGCTATTAAAATAATTTAGTACATTTTTGGGTTCAAGTTTATCTAAGGTCATGGTGGGCTAAAGGTCAGAGGTCACGGTCACCGACATCCAACATGGTGGACAAGATGGCCACCTGGGGGCCAGAGTGTCAGAGCATGAACATCTTCGAGCTCCGGTCCAAGGTCTCGTTGTGCCGAAACTCAGACAATTATACTACAATCGGTGTAGTAAAGAATGAGATAGATAGTTTAATGTAAATAATAGCCATGTGAATAAATTTAAATAAAATTAAATTTTTAATTTTTATTAAGACCTCCAACCTCACGAACTCGAGAAGGCGCTCAGGCGTATTGTAACAATACTTTATTTTTAATCTAATTTAGAGCTCATATTACAATTCATAACATTAAGTAATATTTAGAAACCTTTAAATTCATGACCAATCGACTGTGCACGTTAAAAAGTTTAATGGCTCGATTCTTGAGAGCATTTCAGCCCCTCCCGTGCATTTCCAAACCAAAATATATGTTATGAATCTTTGACAACACCGACAATCTCCAACTGTATATTCCTCACGAAAAAATAAATCTAAAACACGTGACTAACCTTAGTTCGAAAATATTTCTTAAGGAGGAACGCACCCTTCAAGGTGGAGCTAAAATTCGAGTTTATTGTAAATATTGCAGAAAAAAACATTAAAAAAATCTGTGATCGTCAGGATAAAGTGTAAGTGAAATAATATATGAAAATTTTGCAAAACCCGTCACTGCCATCGAATAACAGGTGCAATTCCGTAAAGTTTGAGACGTTCATGAACGAATTCCTCCAAAACCGTGGTGTTTAGGGTGCTAGCACACGACGAACTTTGTGCTTAATTTTAATTATCTGATAAATAATCCGTCATCGCAAAACCAATTACGCTTCGGCATCACGTAACTGTAAGCAACTTCAGGAATGAAGGCCCCTTTTTTCTTTCTATAACATTATTAGATTATATAGTCGGGTATCGCAGTGCACTGTAAAAAATTTAGCTAAAATTCCCTTACATGAAAGGGATACCTCTACATCTAAGGTAAAATCACCTCTTAAATGTACATAACAAGTACTATTCCCTAATCATACAGAAAAACTACCTGACGAAGTGTGGGAAAATCCCATACAAGTAAGGGAATATCAACTAATATTATATATTAAACACGGGAGTTATAAATTACACGTATTCACAGACGGATTGTACCCGAAACGACAATTCTAAAATCTCCTATACTTGCAAGTGTGTGGGTGCGAACCTATGTCCTTTACGTCGCAAGGCGTGATGAGCTATCCATTACACCACGGCGACAATGTATTATCTTTAGTGATTATAAGTGTACTTAAATATTGAAAAAGAAAAATATAAAAGCATTATTTTTAATCATCTGCAAATTTATAATTGAAATATCTATTTAAGTTTTCCCTAAAATATTTCTTATTAGAGTGAACATCCCCGCAATTATAAGAACAGCTTGAGAAATTAGTTATTCCTGGAAGTTGTTATAATAATTATTTTGTGTAACACCTTGTTCAGTTACTTTTGCACGGTACAAAACAAAGTTTGTTTGAGATTCGAACAAGGGAACGAAAAGCTCTCTGTTTTCCACAGTCTTACGAATTTTCTTATTTCCTTAATTTTACAATCTTTTTTAATATCTAACTTTATGATAATATTTTATTTCAAATATTTTCTTTGCCTAAAGATTAATTTTTTTTGTTTTTCTGTTGAGGCAATCCTGAGGAGATACACACGTCGTGAGGTAATTTTCCCATCAATGTATGGGATTTTACATTGACATGTGAGTGAATTTTATTTACCTCCGAGTGCGGTGATTCTATTGTATATTTAAAAATAAACATGTTTCTCAAACAAGTTTGTCAGGTAATTTCCCCGGTATTTTATACAACGTGGTTACAGTTATTCGTCATACTACACATTTCTTTGAAGGTCACTGTTCGATTTTAAAAACTTTCTAAATTATAAACTATAGTAAGATCGTTGTATAGATTCAGCTTGAACGTTTCGTACCGCCCTCAGAAAGCATTTTCGACCATAGGTCGAATACAGGTTTTCGAATTACTGTTTCGTAAAGGTTGTTCACGATAAAGTGAGCACTTTTGAAACGAACCTTAGAAAAAAGTCACTTCCCCTGAACAAGTCTATTGTAACGGGCACACTAAGTGACATTCACCCAGTAAAGTTGGTAACGATGGATGTAAAACAGTTCCATATCTTAACGTCGAATAAAAAGTGTTAGGGAACCATTTGTGAAAATTTCAATTATTTCTTTCGCTTTCTTTTGTTTTTTTTTTAATGCATCGAAGTATGAAAATGAGCAGATTTGTATAGTATTTACTTTAATGAAAATTCCACAGTTTTACTTGACTGACGCACGAATAAAGAGATGAGGTGCATGGCAATGCTAATCTTACATAAGGCGGAAGAATACATAAAGTGCATACAAGTAGATCTTAAGGAGGGCTTTCAAAAGTGCTCATTTTATCCACGAACAGCCTATAATGAATATTGCGTACGGAGTTTGAGTGTGTTTGTCAGACTCGCCACGCATACACATGTGAGCACCAAGCGGGGTGGTATATTGCTAAAATAATGAACTCACGTTCGGGAGGCCAGAGCTTAAATTCCGCGTGCGTTCGTCGTGTGGTATTTTCCGCGTGGTTTTCCGAAATTACTCTAAGCAGCTATCAGCGTGGTTCCTTACTGCAGTACATCGTTAATCCTCCCTACCCCCTCTCGCTAATGACTTCCTAGTAAACTTGCTCCGTCCTCACGAATTCTAGTTGAGTGAGACATTAAGCAGAACATAACTAACCCCCCCCCCCCCACACACACACACACACACACACACACACACACACACTACAGAGACCGTATTACTACTGACGCCAAAAATGATATAAATTTTCCAAAGAGATATTTTTTCTTGTTCATGCAAACGACGGTGAAAAGACAGATTCATATAGTTTTCCCCTTGCCAAGTTCGGACTGGCGCGTCTTCCGAAAATCGTTCAATAATTTCTAGAGTGTTGAACGCGGGCCAAACGCTCCCAGTAGTTGGGAATGCTCGAGAGATTAAGAGAGACAGGCTCATAATACATTTCAGCTTTCGCTCTCTGCGCTCGACGACTGCGAGTGTACTTCGTTTTGACATTTCTGAGGCGTCGTACAAACTCTGGGGCTAGACACAAAGTCTACGACACGCACGCTGTAATAAAGGTTTAAGGCCAGGCTTCACTATGCATGGGCGCATAGGGAATCAAAGACTAAATTCGGACAAATATCTCCCAGCTGTTAGTTGTGGTTGTATTTTGAACAAATTTTTTTTTTGTTAGAGATTGAAATCTAGATTTTTAAACCTTCCAAATTTTAATTTTTAATTTTAAGTTTACTTTTTATTTATTTATATAACTATGACATTTTATGAATAGTTAAAACGTGTTATTTAAATTTAAAAATTAAAATTGGAATGCTTTACAGTTGTAGATGCATTCAATGATAAACTAAAAAAAAAAAAAAGCTTTAGTTGAAAGTACTATCACAGATAATGTCTGAGAGATCTTTGTCTGAATTTAGACTTTGATTCCCTATACGCCCCTTGAATGGTGAACCATGGCCTTAATGAACGACATTGTTTCCGTAGAATGAACTCCCCCGCAGGATTTTTACATCACTTTACACCAAGCCGCTGATACGTAGCGTTATGTTATGCAGACCTAATTTGGTCTGTCGATTGTGATAAAAGATAAAAATATGAAATAATTTTTTGCTGAATCGCCTTTCGTGGCACTGTATATCAGTCAAAACTACTAGTGAGTAATTTCAAATATTAAAGATGGATGCAATCTGAAAAACGTTTTTGTGAGATTGGTATATTTAAATCATAGTACAATTGTACTTTTTTTTAAAATAAATCTAAATAAGACAAAAAAGATACAGACCTCATTGATTGCTGGCACAGGAACTACGTCATTGGATTAGTTGGGTTTAGGCTATATTTTGTAAATGTTGTATTAAATAAAATATTTTTTAACTTTGTTAAAACACTCGGAGCTATATGCAACTTCCTAAGAAAATGTTTCCCAAATACCTAGATTTCTGTAAGCTCGAGAGACTGCATTGTGTAAATTCATTTCTGAAGTTATTCTCTGTACTTTGAACTTTACAATACTAGTTCAAGGAAACATTAAGACACTATGTGTTTGTACGGAAATATTATTTTGCAGGAACAAATCGATAACTAAACCTAATAACGACCTGACACAAAAGTGTATCATTCTTCACTCAAAGCTAACTTCAAATCATGGTAAAGCGCCAAAATTGACTTCTCTTCGCATCGCAAAAACTGAATCCGTGTAGTATAAGCCTAACATGAAAATCATCTGGTGGCAGAAAAGCCACCGAAGGCAGTGAAAGACAGTGGTTTCTTCAGTGATTGCATTTTACACGTTTCCCAGCGAATTACAGTGATATGTCTGAGCATGTCTGCTCCATGTCACAGAGTTCACTTAGCCTATCTCTTATTGATTCGATAACCAGAATCCGCAGAGGTTCGACTAGCGCATGGCAAGATCTCCGCATGCCGCACAACGCTGATTGGTCGGTACGACGTCCCAACACGTGACAGATTGGCTTCTTTATGTCCGACTATGCTATAATTGCCTTCACATCTGGTACAGGATGCTCACGGCTATAACTACGTTTTTTTTCAATCCTGCATAGGATCAACTTTTCTTCTCATTTTGCATTCTTAGGCCATACGTACAACTGCTATTGCCGTGGGAATGATCGCTTTCTTCATGCATCATCCAAGTATATACTGTAAACGGTTAATTGAGAATTTTTGAAATCAAAATTTGAAAACTGCGTATATTTTGACTGGATCACTGAATTGTATGCGTCGATTGAAGTAGGTGATGACGGAGGTAGAGCAGTGCTATGATTGAAAGTTGATTTAAAAGTGTTATATAAACAATTGTGAATACTGAAATTAGTATTTCACTTGTTTTATAGTAATCACAAATGACTACTTTCCTCACACAGAATTATAATAGCTCGATAATAAACTATAATACTGTTATACTAGCATGTAAGTGACCATTGCATCCTTTTTCATTGAAAGGAACGATATTAAATGAATTTTTGAATAATAGATTATAATTTCGAAATTATTTGTGAATATTCCAAACGTATCGCAGATCGACTGGACACGGAATCATAAGGTTATATTTACTATATTAATTTGAGCTACACATGTTTTAGAAAATAATATTTAACTTACTTCACGTATTATTTGGATGTTAATATAATTATTTTCACACGTTTATTATATTTTATGTTAACATTTTATTTCCTTAATTTTTCGATATATGTAAACCACCAGTCCAGTTCTCAATGATAATTTTCACACGTTCCGAGTTCTACATATGGTTGTCACTTTTTTCATTATTGTATTAATATGTTTGATTATATTTTCAGTAACTGTTCCATAATTTTTAAAGTTATATTATTGATTTGTTTTGGGACTTAAAGACATAATATTTTAGGCCTTAATTTTATTTAGTGAATGCAAAGCCGGTAGCGAGCCGTGATTGGATGTTGGTTGGTCGGAAGCCTGAAGAAGAGGCTTCTGGGAAAGACATTGAACATGTAAGGAGCCTACATTTTCGTTAAAATTACTTTTGAAATTCCAACGCCATCATAAATTTATTTTAGAAATTATGCTCCCAGAAGTTAAGTTTTTGGTAGTCGCCGCAGCAATATTTAAGAAGAGGCTACAGGCTAAGTCGTAGATAATTATTTCGAGAGTTGAATTGAGATTACCGAGACTACGACGCCGGCGCCATGTAACGAGATAGCGCCAGAGGACCTCAGGTGACACCAAGACAATTTAACGTATGGAAAGCTTAAGTACATGAACTGTTTTTCAAGTATTGAACTTTAAGGAACTTGAACTTATTTTACTAAAGTTACTATTTTGATTTTTCATCGATTTGACTGCGAGTTCCATGAGTATGTTAAACTAGTAGTCCCGAATTTTCGCATATGAGATAGTATAGCCGGAGCAAATTGGAATGAGGAATTAAACACTTATTTTGAACTTTCAATATAAATACAGAGTACTTTTATTTGGTGAAGTAGTATCAGATTTGAGATGATTAATTGATGAACTGACTTTTAATATTTAATGAATTATCAGTGAAAGTGATGAAAGTAATTTAAGAATATAAGTAAGAGCTTACCAAACTTTCTGGAAGTTTAGATACAGAGGATGCTACTTCCGGTGGAACCTGATTAATATTTTGGACTGAAATATCAAGTAAAAGATTTATTAATTTTTTTATACAGCAACTCTAAAGTTTCAAAGCATTTTTCAATATTTCGTTTATTTTAATTTTGCATTCTGATTTATCCCTACTCTTACTTGGATGGTGGTATGTAATTTATGTTAATTATCATACAGTATGATTTCATTTTTGAGTATAGATATTTCTGTCACACACATATATTTAGTTTTGTACGTTTTTGAATTATTCACATGTTTGGGTCTGAGTTTACTTATTTCCTTTTTCCATTAATAAATTAATTATCAAGGTTACACATGTTTGAATTAAATGAATTGCTGTGAAGGTTGGAGGGGGTTTTCTGTTGCATGAGGTTTACAGCATCGCCGGAGAGCTTCTGAGTCCAGTGTGGTAAGACCAAGGTCACATCACGAATAATAAGACGCCTAAAAATCTATCATATCATTATAATTATTCTTTCTCCCAACTCATGCCAAATAGATTTACACCCACACTATCACAGACACTGTTTCAGAGTGGCGCACAACGAGACACCATTACAAAAAAAAAGCTATTCCAACGTGTTGGCCATTACAAACGCAAACAAGGAACATGTTAAGTTTTTAATACGCTGTAATGTATGAATATAAATAATCCCTCGCTTTATATATCCAACTTATATAATATTTACATTACCTATGGACATTTTAAAGTGTTCGGTATATCACGACGATTAAACTGAATCAATACATAATAAAAATTTTCTTTATATATATATATATATATATATATATATTATATATATATATATATATATATATATATATAATGTAAATGGGCCACCAAAATAGACATACGTCGCAAGTTGAAATTTAACATGGACTTAAAAATATCATTTTCGGCAAGCATTCTTCTGCAATTTTTTTTTGTAGATACAAAGAATATAGGCATCGGAAATCCCCAAAGAGGACAAACGTTTCTTTAACCAATATAGTTTGTTATTTCATAGAGAATGAACTGTGGTCGCGTAGCTGCGAGAAATACTCTTCATGCTTTTGGAAAATAATTTCCCTCCTGAAAAAATTAAAAGTGTTTTGCATTATCAGAACATTCAATAAGAAATGAAGGTTTCAGATATGTTGCTCACCATTTCGAAAATTGTATATTCTTAATTTGGTTGTGTATAATTGACAACTGATAAAAACACTTTTATCGATACACAGTTGACGGGAATTTTAATTATCCCAGAAAGGGCACCGATAAGAAAAATTTACAGCTGTGAATAAATGCTTCAATGTTTTTAATGGAGAAACGTTTTGGAAAAAAATAAAATTTTTAACCTGCTATTAAACATAATTCTACATTCAAAACGAAACATTTGCCCCCAACAGTTGTCCAGGGTTTCATACCAACAAAGTCGCCAGCATCAAATAGTTAAGACAGTTTCACATTTGTACTGCAAAATCATTAATCAAGCAAAATAAACTGTTATTACTATTCATTTGTTGCGGATGAAAGAAATCACGTAAATGGATATTGGCGAATATCGTATGGATTGTCATACATTTCTGGACAAAACCTGAAATTTTGGTTCGATTTGAGTGATTTGTGTAGCCCCATTGGCAAGGCAAGCCGAACTCACGTATAATCTGTTCACGGTAAAGTGAGCCCTTTGTAAGGCCCTCCTAAAAGGGATTAACACATTATAAATATATTTTATTGCAGTCTCCGGCGTTAGCTTTCGAGAGTGATGAAATATATACACAGAATTTATTAAACATATTGCAATGTTTACATTAAAAAGTGGCGGAAAGGTAGAAGTTCATTAAAAGGAAAAATTTAGCAGGGCCTTAAAAAGTGCTCACTTTACCGTGAATAACCTATAGGCGAACGCATAGGGTGACGAGGGCTTCGCTAGGCGCGCTGGATGCCAGGTGACGCCATGCGCAGTAGCCGGTGAAACTGGTGGGCCACTTCTCTCTCTCTCTCTCTATCTCTATCTCTCGGGCAGGCAAATCCGCGCACGGTCTGCGCGGCGAACCTCCAACCCTCTCGAGGGCTTACCCGTGGTGGTGGGAGTGGGAGTAAGTCTACCCTAGAGCGCTCAGGCATCCAGCAAGCCATGATCTACTCCGGCGAGCCGTCAAACTGGTTAATCCTCTCCCGCAATTGGAGCTGCTCGCGGCACTCCGTCCGTGGCGAGGCAGATAGCAGACTGCACATACTGTACAGAGTGGTCCACGTAGCTTGTCACCCCCTGAAAATGTCTTGTCACCCATCACATACATACATAAACAGTACTGACGCAATATTATTCAATACATCATAAGGCATTCCAATAATCAGACAGGTTTTCAGGGGGTGACAAGACATGTGAACCACCCTTACACACTGAAAAAAAAAAATAGAAATGCTTCATGGGGTTACAAGATAAACGGACCACACTGTACATGACCCGACAATGGCGCCGCCCCCGCTTATGCATCGAGCAGTATCGATCTATGCTGTTCGCGGTAAAATGAGCACTTTTCGAAGCCCTGCTTAAGATCTACTTGCATGCACGTCATGTATTCTTCCGCCTTATGTAAAATGAAAATTTCCATGGGCCTCGTCACTTTATTCATGCGTCGGTTAGGTTAAACTGTAGTAAATATCTTACAAATCTGGTAATTTTTACAATGCGATGCATAAAAAAATAAAGCGAAAGAAATAGTTTAAGACGTCACAGATGGTTACGTAACACTTTTTATTCGATGTTAGAATATGGAACTTATTTCTCCCAATAATTACGAACTTTACTGGACGCATGTCACTCAGTGCGCCCCTTACAATATATGCAGGCAGAGTCAGTGACATTTTCCTAAGGTTGTTTTCAGAAGTGCTCACTGTGAACAGCCTTTACCCTGGGTAAGATTTATTGTACTACTCATGTTGGCAAGCTCAACGCTTTCAGTTTGGGAACTAAAATTTTTCGCCACTAGATAAGCGGTAGTGTCGCATGTGCACCGGATTTTCTCTATTTTCTACGTTAAAATACAAAATAATTGCAATAATTACAGTCTAGATAAAGTGTAAAATACCTACATATCTAAGCAAAATCAGTCTCTCACATTATTCACGTAGCTTAAAATTAAAATAATAGGTGACCTCCTTGGAACAGTGCCAATCTAGCGGCTGGAATTTTCCCTATTCCAAACTCCTCCCATGAGAAACCTTGTTTTGGTCCTAAGCTTACCACGGTATCTCCGGATGTATTCGAATTGTCAGTAAATAGCCCCTACTTGTCAAGTATGCAGGCCATATAGTATGTTTATAGGCTGTTCACGGATGTGACGGGCAGCACCACGTCACTGCACGTCTATGAATAACTATCAACTTGCAAATACTAAAAACCCTCGTAAAATTAATGGGGTGGGCCACGACTCTCACACCCTCGACTACTTACTGTGCTTGCTTGGTTACCTATTAAATTGAGCGGCTTACTGTCTGATACGCACGAACACTTTCGCACTTCGATTTTGAGGCTTAAAACACCTCCGATGTGACATGAAACACTCATAAAACTAACCTGTAAGGTTCTCGACTTCTTCACATCCCTGTAAAAAGATTTTGAAATATCTGAGGTACCGGGAAAATAACTGTTAATGTCCGTGCTTATCTTCACGTGCTGCAGCAACTAGACCTGGCAGAGAAGTGTGCAGAGGAATGATGTTTCAGTGATTCGTCACCGGAGCGCAGCACAGTCGCCGGCAGCTTGTGATGGTGCGCGCGCCGTCCAAAAACGTGACGTCTCGTTACGTTGTTTCCGGCAACTTGGTCAAGAGGGCGTAAGTTGAGGGCATACTGCAATATTATTGGGTGTTTCAATTTCCATTTTGTTAGACCCCCTAAGGAATATTGGTGTCGCTGCGTCGGTCACCATATTTGGTAATGCCAAACGCTATTGGTTGTGATTATCTTGATCGTTCCCAGGAGTAATTGAAAACCCCAACGATTTCTTGGAAATTCGGGTTTTCAGGGGAAAATTAATTTGATAGGTAGCGCAGGATGGTGGACCTGTGTATTTAATGCCGGTACACGCTGCCATGAGGGTCAGTTCAACTCCCTCGAGGGGGCAAGCTTCTACCAGAGATAAGTAGCATTCTTATTGATTTACAAATGTAGGCTCATAAAGCAAACAGTTCACTTACGTCACTTGACGTTAGGCGAGGGCAATGCTGACCGTAAACTTTTAAACGTTTTGAAGTTTTGCGAAATGTTGGCCTTTTAGCCAAAATTTCGATCATGTTACCTTCTGTAACCAGTGACCAAGTCGTCACCGAGAAATACACACGTGTAAACACTTGCAAACATTTGTAACCACTTGCAAACAATGGTAAACACTTGTAAACAATTGCAAACATTTGTAACCACTTGCAAACATTGATGACCAAGGCATTAATTATGGTCTTGGCCTTTTGTATCAAGTAGGACATATGCGAAACTCCTTGTTTTTACGACATTTTTTAAGAGAAAACTTTACGAAGTTTAGGGCTTTTGCGAAAATCACATTTACTTGCGGGAGTTAAGGCTGGGCATTGCTTAGCAGTTGCTCCCATCCACTTAGGATCGCGAGTAAATTAGTAAATAACCATTGCGGTTATAGTGCTTTTTTTTTTATTAATGACCAGTAAGGAGTTACCAAAATTGGTTTTTCGTAGTGTAAGAACTAAAAATTATGTTGTAATGTCAAGACTAAATGCAGGTGCGACAGAAATAAAGCCGCCATTTTGTAACGATGGTAATTTTGGGTCACTTGCTTAATATATTTTGTGATGGTGTTTTGTATTTACGTATTAAAATTACCAGTAAGGGGCATAAATATAACCCGTATGGTAAATTTGCAAGTGTTAGGTGATTATCAGCGAATATATTAGTACCTGAAGAATCTGGTTGAATTTTACTGTATATATTTGGCAACCTGGCTTTTTATGCAAATTTTTTAAATAACTATTTTATAAATGAGAAAGCAAAATAATAATGTTAACTTTTCAACGTGAAATTTAAGAATGATAACAAATGGAAGTTTGTTTTTCAATTGCAATATCTATGAAATACGAAAAAAGAACTGAAAGAAAATACAATAAAGAATATTCCCACACTTCTTTTTTTCTGCTACCATTCGTTTATAACTATCAACTTACCCTTACACTGTACAGAAACGTTTTTTTTTGCATGGCTTGTGCAATTTTTTGTGTTCTCATTGTTTTGCAATGACCTATGCAAATCCTGCATTGCCACGCCCTTGCTTTAGGACGCACCAAGGTCAGACGGTCAAATAAGATTTATTATAATAATTTTTTCAAAGAAATCGTTATGCGATCCCCCAAAAAATATGCCAGGAGAGAGTAGTTACAAGTAACGTCTACAGGTTGGACGATATTTCGCATAAACAAACATAAAATAATACATTTCTTGTTGAGCAACGGCCCTGACGCCGCCGCCTACTTGGAGGTCTCTCAAGCGTTTAAGGCCCAGAAGCAAACGAGCGATAAGGGTGTCACTGACACTCGTACCTTATACAGCAGTGTGACAATTCCGTCCTTAGTTTAATTTGGAAGGCTCGGAAATAGCGTTTGTAATGTGCATGCTGATTTGAGAGTATTATTCACATCGAGTCTTTAGTGTGTTTTATAAAGTCTGTCTTTAGCATTTATTAAATTATCCCTTTATACAGAATTTCTTATCTTCTCCGGTGGTTAAAATTATTCATTATTCACATAACCTCCTCAATAAATCACTTTAAGTTCTGACCAGCTCTGGAATATTATAATCTGATATGTGAAACATGAATGTTGAATCTCTACTCTTTGTAAGCCCCACATAACACCCAGACGGATTTGCACTTATAGTCCATTCACAGTTTCTTCGGCCTTTTTGAATCAAACCTTTGAAAAATCTCCCCATGTATGACGTGTTTAGTTATTTACAACGTATACCATGTATCACAAGTGTTTTATGTTTGTGTTCATGTAAGTTACTTTTTATTTTATTTTTTTCTGTTAAAGTGAAATGATATTCATGTTTTACCTATAAATTATAATGTTTCATTTATAAATAATTTGAATAAAAACGGGGAGAAAATACGTATGTTGGTAGCGCCTGGTAAGAAATAGTCCTTATACAAAATACTGTTAAACTTAGTGCGCACAAATGCGGTGCGTTGCCCCTCTGGTGTAACCTACCAGGCTTAGTTAGGCTTTGTTCGCACGAGGAGGAATATTCTGGAAGTAGAACTTTAGCAGGGCTTCAGAAAAGGCTGAAGTGACCGGGAGTGGATTGGAGCTCTGATGTTTTAATTCTCGGCAGGGAGTCCAGCGGTCGGAACGCGCGAGGACAGTCGCAGTAGCTGCTAGCAGAGATGGCCCTCGCAACTTCGCACCCCAGCGTCTCGGCAGGCAGCGGTGACGCAGATCGACCCCACCTCGCTCTGGGTCCAGTCCTTTCATATGAGGCGATGTCCTCGATGTGGCAGGTCTGTTTACTCGCCCTCTCAAAACACGCACACTCGCCCCCTCTGGCTGGCTCCACCTTAGGCTGCGCCCAGGAGTTCATAACAATTGGTACGATGGGAACATGTTTTGTGGTTTCGTTCAAAAACGCATATTCCTTATCTACTAGAAAAGAGAAACACGCGCACTTTGGACGATGCCTGTTGAATGCATCCAAGACGTCACGTACATAAGACATACCATTCCAGAGCACTGTAAAAAAATCGAGGTAAAATTCCCTTACATGTAAGGGAAGCTAATTACGTCTACATGTAAGGTAAAATTACCTCTCTAATGCAGAGAAAATTTACATAACAAATAAAGTACTATTCCCTAATTGTACGGGAAAAGTACCTGCAAAAAAAAAGGGGGGGGGGGGGGTTAAATACCATCCAAGTAAAGGAAATTTTACTAGAATAAATAACACAATTTTATTTAAAATCACCCCGGAGTTCTAGCAACTTTAATTATTTATTATCTATATCCTCTGATGAATAGCAACCGAAACCTCAACAATAACATCATCGGCACTTGCTGGTCCTCTATCACAACAGGCCGATGCGCTATCCGTTACACCACGATGACAGCATGACACCACCAGCGGATATAAGCGTGTTATAGGATTGTCTCTTCAGCCCGTTCCCCCCATTTAGCTGTTGAGACAATACTGAAGCGATACACGCGTCGTAAGGTAATTTTCCCATACATGTATGGGATTTTCCACTACCGTGTACGTGAATCTTGCTCCAGAGTGCGGACATTTTTCCTTATCTCTAAGGAAAACTATGTTTCCCCCACAAGTCTGTGAATATTTCCTTACACTTGTCAGGTATTTCTCCCATTATACAATGCAGTCTAGCTAAATAAAATGGCGTGGGTTGTGTCGTCTACACGACCTTAGGTATATTTACATGACAACGTCAGAGGGTGGAGGGGGGGGGGGCGAGAGGAAACAAAATGATAGACGGTATGCTCTGGATGTGGACACACTCCATAGCCGTATTTGTTGCGGGTTGCGGAACAATCAGGAATTTTCCTGAGATTCATCGACGCATCCGAGCGTCCATGCAACGGCGGGCTGATGCATGTGTTCGTGCTGATGGAGGGCATTTTGAACATATCCTTTAATGCCGATAATAAGCTTTCACACATGTGTAACTAATTTCTCTTCAGTTTCTACTGCTATAGTTGTAGTGTCGTAGCGCGAGGTGTCGTGTATCGTGAAAAATAATGCTGCAACGGCATTCCACAGTGACATGAGCCAGCCGCGGGCCATACACTTTACGTTATGTAATACGGGCTGTGGTAAGGAAACGAAGCGTTTGCTTGTTGGCTATGTTAGTAAAATATTTTTTCATCCTCCAGATGTGAGGAATGTTCACCCGAAGTATTGTCAAGCAATTTCGCAACATTCTTTGTATCATAGTCCAGGATGTCATATTGAAAAAAAGAATTGTTTACATTTCATGTTGGACTCCTAAAAGTACACAAAGTGGCAAAAGACACAATACTCGTTTACATCATCTCAGTATGAAACAAACAGAAGGCGTAAACTGGAAAACAACTTAAACAGAGGAATCTTATTAGTTTCAATACAAAAGAAATGCCATATCAGATGCACTGACAAACTTCAATAACGTGTAGGACCTTTACGATCACTGAAGCAAGCTTGTGTCCAATGAGGCCCGCCAAAAACAAGATCATTAATTATGTCCTGCGGCAAATTGTCCCATTACCACACAGAATAAAAAAAAAATTGTGGCAGTCAAGAAATATTTTGTGGCGGCCACAAAATATTTATTTCCGTGCGTTTGAGGCTGTATTAAGGGCCTGAATAGTCAGTGGTGATTGTGCACGGTTTGGAATCTCTCGTTTGAGGAAGGACCATATATTCTCTATGCCGTTCATGTTAGCTGAATAAGTTGGCTAGTTCATTCTTCAAAGCTCAGCCGGGAAAGTGCTAAACGTTTTGCGAGTAGGGTAGTTCATGAAACCTGCAGATGATGTTTTTAACTGTACAGGTGGGTCTGTTTAAAATTCCCGCCATGTATGAGAAGGATTTTCGCTTTTGGAATCTTCTTATTGAAGTTTTCCTTTCATCTTCAACTGTTTCCTGGTTTTTCGCTCCATTTCAGCTCAAGACTACCACAAAATGTTTCACTGAAGAAAACAAGCTTCATTCTTCCCTCGCACATCACATTAAAGGCATCTACTGAGAGTGAATCATGTCAATATGTTGCCTAGGTGATTACTCTTTTGACTTCAAAGTCAGCATGTCTTATAAAGTTCGTGCTCTCATTGTAAACAACGGAATGTATTAGTAAATTTTAATATTATTTTATAATAAACCTTCTAAAACAGCATTTTAACAACTCATATTAGCAGCTGATTCTTTGTTTTGCATATAGCATGTAAAACAATGTAATGTGACTAGCCAGATGAATCCTTTTATGAGCCACTGCATGGCGGAAGTATACGAAACTAGGATAAAATGGCGTCTTAAGCAGTGCTTTCAAAAGCACTCAATTAACCGTGAACAGATTGTAAAAACGAACATGAAACATAAGTAAATACTGTAAAACTCTTCCAACTGGAGTTCTACATAACATTCACAAAACGTTTACAACTTAAGGAACGAAAAAAAATTATATATATGGCGACCACGCCAAGTGCGCAAGCAAAGCCAACATACAAGCAACTTCGTGAACTCGCCAAGGGAAGAGTCTGTGTATACTTGGAGAGAATTCTGTCACGGCCCCACTTTATGTCGTGGCCGAAGAAATGTAATCCGAAAGAGCACCTATGGATCATCTGAAGATGAAAGGTGAGGTCATCCAGACCTTTCCTAAACACTTGCCCATGGCTAGAGGAAGCCCTACGAGAGGGTTGGCAACACATTCCACAAACGCGTATCCACTTCTGGTTAGGAGTATGCCAAGACGCTGTGCTGCAGTGATGCAGGAAGAGCTAGTAACACAGATTCTTGACAGTCCACACGAGTGCACAATTACCACATTCTGTTTTCACTTTGTTCAAGAACCATTTCTGTTTTACACATCATTACATTCATTTATCGATGAGAGGCACAAGTAATGTTCCTTTAAAAATGTTGTATTGTTTTCAGTTCACGGGCACCTTGTCAATTTAGTATATCTTTAGTTTCAGCAGAGTGATGCTGCATAGAAAAAATATATCGATGCAAAGTCATGACAACTTTTTTATTTTTAATAGTGGATATTTAAAACGTGTTTTCATTGCATAGGTTGTCTTATTCCTAAGATAAGATATCTGATGGTTATTAAATTAGTACAATATTTTCTCTTTTGGCACTGGCAAATAGCTGTCATATGTACTCAGTGGATTTTTTCTATTTATGATTTTGTAATGCCATTTTACCAAATGGCGCGGTATCGTAATGGCAGAATGCTTAGATCCCAATAAACTCTAAAATAACTACCTGTATTTAACG
Source organism: Dryococelus australis (assembly GCA_029891345.1). NCBI lineage: Eukaryota > Metazoa > Arthropoda > Insecta > Phasmatodea > Phasmatidae > Dryococelus > Dryococelus australis. The sequence continues at coordinate 63,246,673 of CM057002.1, read as the reverse complement.
CGAAGATAACTGTCCATGTGTCAGATTTCCTGGATTTGAGTTTTAGTTATTGTTAGTGTGATTGGTCTATAAAAAAAAGCTACTTAATTAAGGCAGAAGAAAATTCTATAAGTAATTGAATTAACTACAGTATTTACTTCTTTGCGAGTTGCAACATTAACGTTTTATGGTTTTCGCACTTCAAATAAATATATACATTTATCATATAACGAGAAGTGATCAGTTAATCATCATCGAGAATAAGCATATTATTTTCCCATTATGAACTTTCGTGTGATAAGTTATTATTATACTCATTAGCAGGTGAAAATATGAATATTACACTAGAAGGCAATTTATTACAAATATTTAACTTGTATTCTTATGTCCTACATTAAAGTGATTAAATATTAATACGTGTGTGTGTGTCTATATATATATATATATATATATAATACTGAAGTTAATTTTTGTATTTCGACAAATAGTGGCTTTTGATTTCTTTTCCCATATCATGATCACTTACCGAAACACTAAACAAACCGTGCTTGATACCAACTTAAGTTAAAAGCCTAGAAAAATTAGGTTACAGGTTTATATATATGTTTCGGTAAGTGATCATGGTATGCGAAAAGAAACCGAAAGTCACTATTCATCGAAATACAAAAATTAACTTCAGTATACTGGATATCGTGAACTTGAAACATCGATATGCCAATATATTATTACTGGAAAAATATATTTCTCTCTGGAACAGAATAAAATATACGTCACCAAATAATTTTTTGACATATTTTGTTTAACCATTTTTGTAAATTAATTATTTTTTGTATTCCTTCATCAGAATCTTATTTAATGACAAGTTGCTGCATTTATGTTGTTAGCGTTTCTCTAATTATATTCCAATTACTTGAGAGTAATTAAAATGAAAAGAAGTTGAAATGGTTTAGTATACGGTATTATTAATTCCCGAACTTGTGATTATAATAACTTCTGAAAAAGTTTGTTCCTCTGCAGAAAGATGCCAAGTTTTCTCAGTAAATTTTTTAAAAATTAATTTGATGATAATTGGTATTGTTAATTCTCTTTTCCAGTATTTGTCAGTTCTGAACTAAAAGTTCTCAAGAGAAGAGCTTCTTTTAAAAACTCTGACAATTAAAACTTATATTATTGATTTAAAATATTTTCATTTGGATAAATTCAGTGTGATATTTTTTGCACTTGAGTTTACATACGATGTTAATGCTATCTTTCAATTACCATCACGAATGAAAGAGATTTTCAAAAGAAGTAATTCTCTTCAGTGTACACTCTAAAAATCCCTTAAAAAGCTTTCTGTACGGCAAAGAGAACCATTTCTGAGAGACATTTCTGTTTCAAGTAACAAGTGTTTTCATTCAAAGAGATAGCTGTAGAAACATAGGTTTGTTTTCAGTTTTCTCTACACTTTTTTATGGCAAAATTTCCTTCCTTTATAGCAAAAAAATTATACATTATTTAAGGGAGTTTGATCTGTTTTCGTTCACACTAAAGAAATATTACTTTATAACAAAGTTAACTGTTTAGCGGCGTTAAATTTTTTCAATCGTTCATTGTACACTAAAAAAATGTTCTGGTAAACTTGCTAAACTGTAACGGAAGTTTTTAACCTATTCACTGTATGGAAATAATACTACACATCAAGCTGTAGATATATAAGTGTTTAGCAGCGCTACTATACAAAGTTAGGAACTTCCCTATGAATTTGACTCTTTCCTGAGCAAATATAGTAACACTACAATGAATGTATAAGGGAAGAAAATTACCAGTCCCGCTTTCTCACTAAGCGTATATACTGGTATGGTACATTTCCGAATAATTTCTTAGAGTGTGTAGTTTCCGGTATGTAATTTTTGTTCCCGACTCTTAACATTAATAAACCAACACATCCTGTAGTAACAAAACTGCAGCTGAGCAAATGTGCAGTCCTCCTGCAGACGTAAAATGTAATTCTGAAGTGCAGTGATCCCCCAATCCACTCACCTCAATTACTCTCAGGAGGTGACGTATTCTGGACCATTTCACTACCTTTCATACCCGACCTGCGGAAAGTAGTCGGAACACAATAAGGCAAGCGTTCGTTTGGTGAAGGACGTTAGGCTGATTGCACGGTGAGTTAGTTATAATTTTGAAAGATGTACTACTTATTTCTGATCATGAAAGTTTCTCAAAACACATACTTTTTATATAGCGTAACTGATATTACCACAATGACATCTGCTGAACTTTTGTAACGACACTGTAAGATTATCAAAATTATTAATTATATACCAAACAAAAATTATGTTTGTGGGAAGCGTACTTTGCAGTGGTTAGTATTGAAAAAAAAAATATTTAGCGACAACAAATCATGTGATGCTGCAAAAAAATCATTTATGCTGTGAATCAACTACATATACTGCTTATATGTGTTCATTTATATATATATAGTTTTGTATGTACGAATAAGCATATATGCGTATACAAGTGGCCGCCTGACAATTCTCAGCTATATCAAAACGTCGAGCAGTAGGTGTTATAAATATTTTAATATTAAAGCCTGTAGCAAGTTTTAGATCTATTTGCCATTCTGTATAAGTGTCGGCTGTTCACGTTTAGAAGAGCTGAGCTGTTCCCTTTTCTAATGGAACGATTGGCTAAAGACGTGTACTTTCGTGTATCTAGTGTAGGTAAAATATGAAACAATCATATACATGTGAGGGAAGTTTTCGGGCCGTTGCTATTGGTGGCAATAATTAGTTTCCCAACGAGTGCGTGAGTGAAGAGATTTGGGCGGCTCTCAACAGCGAGATCTTGAGAGCCGATGAGGGTGATTGAAGTGAATATGGAGTGGCGCCGGAATATAGGGGCGGGGTAAAACGAGAGATCCCCGAGAAAACCCGCCGACCAACGGCATCGTCCGGCACGATTCCCACTTGCGGAAATCCGGTGACGCAGCCGGGGATTGAGCCCGGTTCGCCTAGGAGGGACGCGAGCAAGCTAACCGCTCAGCCACCGCGGCCCCCCAGTTTCCTAACCAATTGCGTAAAATTAAGTATTGTATGTTTTTATAAAACAGCAGTTGCAGTAACGTCTTTCATAATTATAAAAACTGGGTACCATTGTTTCATCTCAGCAAGAATATTGAAAACCACAGCACAGATATTCAAACTGTATTTTTAAGTATTCAAATATTAATAATAAGAATTATGTTCGTTCAACTGACTTTATAACCTACAGAATATTGAATCTACGGGATTACTTAAGTTATCTATAATTATTGGTATCACGATCACCACTGTAAAGACACAAATACTAACAAATTCTACCTGTATTGCACTGAGAAAAAGAATTGTTTCAAAAAACCGAATACATTTGCTTGCGTGGCATTTGTCTCATCTGAACGAAATTTTTTTTAAATACAATCCAAGCCTCCGTTCCATCAAGTGAAGGAAATTTGTTCACAATGCTAAATAATTTAATTAAATAAATCTCGTTTGTGCCAAACAAGTATTGTATTGTTTCAGTATGTATGTTAAAACAAATATTTGGTCGAACCAAACATACCGTTACAATATGTCAACAAAATTTTATGTATAGAAACGTGCGATGTATTTTGAACAAAGAATCTGTTTGCTGGCGACACGAACCCATTTTGTTGATTTTCGCCCTTCTTTGTTATCTGTGCGTTCAATGCAATCGTCCATTTTTATGTTGTAAGTTCCTTGCGCGAGGTTGCCGTGGAAATGGCTGATGAAACAATCGTGGAAATTTCGGAAGATCTGAATATTGTAAATATCTGTAACACGATTTCACTTACGTAGGTTTTTTTTACTAACACACTTACTTGCCTGAATTTGATTTCTGGTCCGTGATATTATTCTCTTCAAATTCCAGAAGTATTTAACATCCCTGAACTTGTCATGCTTTTGTTCCTTTTGTCCTCAGCGGCATTTTTATTACCACGACAGGTGGGGAAAAAAAAAATATTTTGAGTTACGAAAACATAAACCTGTATTTCTGTGTGACGGCGAGTGCGATGCCGTACGGCGGTTGAGGGATGGCGGGACCAGCGTGGGAGGAGGTAAATATTTCATGGTAATGCTGGTAGCACGCGAGGAAATATGCTGCCAGGGAGGGGAAGTACAAGCCATCAAGGGTCTTTCTCTCTATCTCTCTCCTCCTCTCTCTCACTGGGCGTGCGTGGCTGTGCGCGCAGTTGTCGTGTCGCTGGGAATGACAGCAGTCATCTGTCAGGCCTCGACAACTCCGAGCTACAGAGGCACACGTCGTTTGGTGACTCGCGCACACGACTGCTGAAAGGTGGACACTTCTCTGCAAAAAAAAAAAAAAACCCTACATTTTTAATACCACCACCCACCCCCCCCCCCCCCACATGAAACGCAAGTCCAACAGCGTATCTCAAAATCTGAAGCTACGGCACACAAATTAAAGAATTTCAAACACACCAGAATTTAGCTGAATCTTTCATACAGGCGGAAAACAAAACATCCTGCGATAAAATCTAGGTCGCTGCAAATACTCTAAATAGTCTACATTTAATCGGAACTTAACTAAACATTACTAGTTTCACTTAACAACATTTGATCCGTTAAGCCACGTTGATAAGTGTCATGAACACGAGGTAAAATTGTTGGTTTCGTTGTATTTAGTTTTTTTCGGTCTCCTCATTCGATAAGCAGGATTCCTAGATGAACAAGAGGCAAACAAATAAAGCTTGTATGTATATCTCCTGCCGAACAAGTGAAAACACCAATTTATTTATTTTATTTTTTTGGTAACAGGTAGAAAAAAATATTTTTTCAGTTCTTTCAAAGATTTTTTGTAAACAAATTGGCATTCCTTTGCTGTAGTAAATATATTTGCTATTTTTTTTTATCGAGCTAACACTCACTCCGCACGCTTACAAAAGTAATAGTCATACGGATTCGGTAATAATATTACTTGTATTCAAGTTTCAAACACAAAATATTAAATGATCACATTAGAAATTTATCATAACTATAATGTTAAAATAATATATTATGTCAGAAATATCATTAACATATTTTCATGGTAATATTTATATTACACACGTAACACCTTTGCTTGATTATCCTATATGTAAATATCGTTTTCATGTGTTTTACACTTGTAATATGTCATGGCATGCATTTGTCTGTACATGTAAAAATTTAATATTTTCATTTCTATTTTAATTTTAAAACACGTTAGAATATGCAAATTTAGTTGTAAACTTAGGCAATTTAGGTGGTAAACTTTATTATGTCTAAGCTAGGATTTAGTTAGGTTTTCATATGTTTGTGTTAGTTATTTCAATAATTTTGTTAGCTTCTGTTTGGTCGCTTTTGTAAGTCATTCTTATTAATTAAATATTGAATATTGCGCTTAGAGACCCGTAATTATATGTCTGTTAGTCTAGGACGGAGAAAGTGGCATGTACGGATTTGGTTGGTAGCTTTTAGGACCCCATTGGACTACAGGTTTGATCCCTGCCTCCCGTTGGCTGAAACCTCTAGGCCCTTTGTGCATGTTCCAGCCATAAGAGCAAGAAGCTCCCTTCTCCTTCACACGACGCCATACTATAGCTGTTCACGATAAAGTGAGCACTTTTTAAGGCCTTCCCAATAGGCATTAACCACTAATAAATATAATTTATTGCAGCCCCAGACATTAACTTTTGAGAGTGGCGAAAGTTTACACCGTATTTATTAGCCACTTGACAATAATGATATTAAAAAGTGGCTTAAACATAAAAACTGGCCTAAAAGAAAAATTTGGAAGGGCCTTAAAAAGTGCTCACTTTACCGTGAATGGCCTATAGTAAGATGTAGGGACAGAACTTTCCCCTGCGAGTGGGTGGAATGTAGGCATTTTGATTAGAGAGCAGGGTGTTAATTATTTTCCCCGACTTTTCGCAGTGTGCGAGGTTTTCTCAGCTGACGTGTGCGAGGTTTTTACGCCCCAGATAGGATCCCTAGAAGTCAGGAGGTAGAAATAGTTACGTTTGCGTTAAAGCTAGGACTCCGCAACGGCTAGGATGCCCCATCGCCTACATCGCGGCAGAGGTCCTTTGACGTCGTTGATGACCATCTATGAGAGGAGATTATACGTACACAGGAGCTGCAACAATATTTAATTTCAGTTCCAGTAACAATTATTCATAATATGGTACATGGTTCTTCTGATAGCGTCATTTTTAAGCAGTTAGACGACGCCATTTTTTATCACGCAATTTGCTTAGCTGACTTCTAACTTACTTATAAACCTGAGCAGATTCCTTATTTTACCCTAAGATAGACAATTAACATAAAAATTTATAGTACAGAAGAAACACTTATTTATTTTTGTGTAATTTGTAATTTTCTTTAAGTATAAACTAAACAACTTTAGTGACAGTCAGCGAACGAACTACATTTGCAACTACATATAGCCATTGGAAGTTAGGTAAGGCCACTTTTCTTCGTCACTAGGAGGGTATGTGTATGTTTAGATTTGATCTTTGCCATCAGGTTGTTTTTCAGAAGTGAGTTAGTCGAAGTAAATTTAAAGAAATTAAAAAATTGTACAAAAACGATAAAAACAATCAAATAACCCTGGACTTTAAACTAATCCTCAGTGGTTGCCTAACTTAATTATTTGTAGCAATTATATGATGTGTTTCTAGGGTTACTGCGTGCAAGTGTTTTTCATAATTACTCACGAATTATGTTGCTTATTTTTATGATGGCCTTACATGCTCGAATTGTGTACTTGGTTACTGAGTAGCTTAAGGCATTAGTAGTATATGAGGCGTGGTAATCCTCCTGACTGCCAATAAATCCGGGCAAATAAAGAAATATTCGACTGAGGCAGTTACACTTGGAAATATTACGTGCAAACAAAACTACACATCTGTATCTGATTAAGGCTACACAAGACCATTATTTTTTGGTTAAACTGTAGAATATTTGCTCTCACACATCACAATTAAGCGTAGGCATAAATAACCCAACCTATTTAGCATTTTCAGAACTTTTACGTAAAGAGGCTTACGAAAGAAAGAAAGGGTAAATATTCTGCAGCGGAGTTTTTAGCCACAACATAACATATTACAATTATAGTTCTAGATATTTTAACACGTGGCCATATATTCCCTTGCACAACATTTATCGAAATGAAATAATATAATATATCGATAGAATTTCCATTAAGAAGCAAGAATTTTACTCTCGTTATTTTAGTAGTAGTTGTTTGATTTAGTATTAGTTCTAAATGAGGATATTAGAATCAATATTATGATTCCATTTCTTGGTTATGGTTTAAGCCATTCCTTCCATAAGTATTATATATATTTCATTTCCTAAAAAATAAGAATATTACATAAAGTTTTAAAACATTTTTCGTTAATGTTCGTAATAAAAAGATATAGGTTTGAAGAATCGTATGAAGTGTGACTATAGTACACAATGTACAGCGTTAAAACACAACATTCCTAATTGGAGAGTCTCGCTGTCAACCCATTGTTTATAATGAGTCATTACAGCCAAACATATTATAGTCCGACTGTCATTTCCCTATTATTTTTACGATACACACAATACTTAACAATTAAGAGCTGGAATTTAACTTTTGTCATGAATTATTTAAAGCTGGAATCGCATATTGAAGGAAAAAATTAGATTTATATTATGATTTTAAAATATTAGTGTTATTTTAGATAACTTTTCGAAAGAATTGTAGCAGCTATAATTGATCTGATTTGTCTTGATTTATATTAAGGATAGCTTTATTTAGTATTCTGGTCCTGTACATTTTCGAAAGTGAAACGAAATATTTTCAATCAGATTATTTGCTTTACTTTATTAACTGTCAAGTGTTACTAAAAATCTACTCTTAGTAGAATGACAATGGGGAGTTGGGCACAAGGGAGTAGGCCGGTATAACGGTAGAGGTTTTCATGCTCTATCATTCCGGTCATCCGGCAGCCATTTTATGATCAAAGTCTCCCGTTTTCCCTGAAAATCGAATAATTTTCATTCAAGATTTCCTGTTTTTCCCTAAAACTTTCCCATTTTCCTTCAAAAAAGCATTGATGTTCCCACTTGCAAAAACGAGCCTCAGGAAGTCACTTTTCTATACAACGGAAGGATTTGGAAGACTCGCTTTTCGAGGGAAAATTAGTGGCGGTCATATTCGATTTATAGGCATACGATATGTCAAATCGATACACATGGTCTCGGTCCGTTTTCAGAGCTCACCGTCCACCATATTGATTCTGCCAGCCAACTTGTCCAAACAATATTGGATATAGGTAACCTTGACACTCTGACCTTGAACCCAGTCACCTTGTATTACCTTCAACCCAAAGAAGCGCTGAAAATAAAATAAAAAAATCCAGAAATTTCCAAAAAAAAATAAAAAATCAAATATTTGTTAAAAGTTTTATTTAAAATTATTTTTAAATACTATTAAAAATGATTTTAAAAATATTATATTTCCAGATGTTTCCCCTTGAACCAAGCCAGTAGATGACAGACCATTGCTAATGTTACTCATTGGTTAATTAGTAGTCGATTCTCCTCTATCCCCTTCACCAATTTTTCTCATTGTGATTGTGTCCGCTTCACCCTCCACCAGTATTTCTTATGGGTTGATTACTCACACTCGTTAGACCAAACACTAGTGTTTCTCATTGTGTTAACATTCCCCTCCTCCGCCTCCTTCTAATATACATTTCATTGTAACCACTCCGCCCAACATATTCGATTTTTCGTTTGTCATTTGTTTAAGTCAATTAAGTTTGTCTCTCGCCTATGCTCGATACGCAATCTTGAATTTCAAATGTTTACTTTTTCATCGTCTTGGTGATGCTTGTGTATTATTTATCGCTTATGTTCGCAATGCCATCTTGATTTTTTGTCATTTGTTTACATTGCTGGAGTTTCTCTCTCACTGCCATTTTGTATTTTCGTTTGTCATTTATTTGTCTCTCTGTAGATGGCCATCTAGGGTCCAATTTCAAAGCATGGGTGGTGCTAGTGTATTATTTATCGATTTAACAGATAGGCAGCAGCCATATTCTATTCGATTTTCAATGAATGTATAAGTAGCACTAGTGTATTAATTATAGATGTCATCACCAAGCAAGCTTTCATATTAAGCCACCAGGCGGCAGTCACATTTGTTTATGTTTTTAATGTATAGGTGGTGCTACCTGCGACCACCATATTGGGTTCTATTTTCATCACCTAGTGGTAGCAATTTATCGATTTAGCCACCAGGCCAGCTCTCAACGACACATTTCTTTCATGCTCTGTCAATAGATGTTCGCCATTTTTGAATTCGGTTTTCTTAGTTAACTTCCTTTCATTATCCACCATTCCTTCTTGACTTTGTCACAAGGTCGTCATATTGGATTGTATCCAAATTCTCACATTCCACCTAAATCTAGTAGCCTGCTGCTGATTATTGGTCCCCTCGAACCGCCATCTTGGGTTACATCACTTCCGCAATATTTGATTATGCCACATGCCCTTGACTTCTAGCCATCGGAATCTTCCATTTAGTTCGTAATTTGTGTTTGCTAGAAAAAATAACTATAGTGTGCTAGAGCAACGCCGGTCATGAAGACATTTGTGTAGGACATCTCTTCGAGCCCCATACCGCACTGGAGTGGGTCTGGCCGGGCCCGTTTCGACCTTCATCCTCCCCTCCCACCAAGCCGCAGGGTCAAATTTCTACCACTTAAACATCATGTTTTCATGTCTGTCGCATCCAACCTAGTTAGAATGTATTACGATGTAAATTCATTCTTGGTTTCTGTGCAGTTCATTCCAACATACACTTTATTATCATACCTCTCATTGATTGTGCACACCCAGTTAAGGGCCTACACATTTTTAGTAGTAACTTTCAAATCGTATTATGACACGTCATTAAATGTATTTTTATCGTGCTCACCTACAGTACCATCATGTAGTAACAGGTATAAAACACAAGGCTATCATATGCTCTATATCAGGGAAGTAGGCCTGCTAGGGCAAGGTACAACACCAGAAAAAAGGAAAACAGTTTTTTATTGAATTCACATTTATATATACACTTACATAGTTAGGACTTTTTATTCGACGTTAAGACATGGAACTACTTTCTATCCATCGTTACCAACTTTACTGGGCGAATGTAACTCAGTCCGCCCATTGAAGTACATGGGTGCAGGGTCAGTGAATTTTTTCCAAGGTTAATTTCTAAAGTGCTCACTTTATCGTGAACAGCCTTTACCGAACTTGTCCCTACGCGGCACTTTCCAAACCTTTGCCACAGTGTCCCTTACCATTGTAATATGTTGCTGCTTTATTCGCCACCTTACTTTACCTCACCAGCGACGAATATCTGTCTCGCCCATTCGCCTGGCTACTTCCACCACCGTATCACATAATAGATATTTATACAGAAGTGGAAACTGTGTAGTGGCTCCTTGGATGTGGGGAAAAAACCTAATCGCTAACAGGCGGCCTGAGGTTCTGCAACAGGCCCTGCATCTGATGGCAATTACTGTGTTTTCGGAGAATCTCTAGTGGCTGGGCTGTTGGTCGATCAGCGTTCCGACATGTTGTTACCAGTGCCGCCATTTGGCTGGCGTGTGCGGCTGGAGTTCGTTATGCAAGCGGCTGTTTCACGCCTGCAGTTGGAAGTATTCTGTGCTCGTACTGCACACATATTACACTGGTCCCACGCCGCAAATATTCTTCCTAAGGCTCCTGTCAGAGTTGTCAGATTTTTGTGTTTAGATTAATTTTATAATAAAATTTGAAAACGTAAAAAGGTCATAAAATTTTTCCTTCCAAAAATGTTTCAAATAATCTTGAATGTATTTGAAAACGTGCCACAATATCAGATTTTTTTTACTAGTAGGATATACTCTCAATTTTCATTTAAAATTAATTTTGAAAGTAAGTTACTGTTATTGTGTTTCCGTGCATTCAATTACACATATAAATATGAGGGATGTAGTGATTTATTTTCACTTGTTAACAAAATTCAAATTTTATTTACCAATTTTTCTGCACAATAAAATTGTGCCTATGAGTTTATAATATAACGTGCAATGTTCGTTTTTAATATCATTCATCCTCAGTTCGTTATAATAATATTCCATGAAGAAGGTAATAGCCATTTTTGTCGTGAACGATTCAGATTTGCTAAGCCCATTACTCTTCTGACCTTGATGCGTCCTAAGCCGAGGGCGTGGCAAGGCAGGATTTGCATAAAACCTATCAAAACCGATCAGAACACTAATAATGGCCAAATAGATAAAAAAAAAACACTTTTTTCGGTGCAATGTAAGGGTAGTTAAAAGCTTTAAACGATTTGTTATAGAAACGAAGAAGTGTGGTAATTTTTAATTTTTTAATTTTTTTTATTTTAAGTACGTCTTTCAATTTTTCTTTTCATTCAAATTTCTTTCACAAATATTACACATGAAAAACTTCTTTGGTCAGCTTTCTTACAATTCATATTGAAGAGCAACGCTATAATTTTCTTTCCCATATATGATAATTTTATACATAAAAACATTTACATAAAACCAAAGTTGCCAGAATATCGAATAAAATGCAACCAAATTCAGGTACCGCTGGTATTCAGCTCATGCTTATACATGTTATATTTATGCTCCCAACTGGCCATAATTATAAGTAGATACAAACTGCTAAAGGCCAACACAAAATATATTGGGCAGGTGTTCTCAAATTACCATAGTTACAAATGGCTGCTATATTTCTCTCGCACCTACATTTACCATTGATATTATTACAACATTTTAAATTCCTACACTAGAAAAGACCACTTTTCGTAACACATTACTGGTCATCAAACAATAGTTATGTTCTAATTTACTCGCAATCCCAAGTGGATGGGAGCAACTGCCAAGCAATGCCAGCCTTAACTCCAGCGAGTAAATTTGATTTTCGAACAAGCCCTAAACTTCGTAAAGTTTCCCTTAAAAAGTCATAAAAACAAGGAGTTTCACATCACTTCTACTTAATACCAAAGGGTGAGACCATAATTAACCATTATTGGCAAGTATTTACAAAAGTTTACAAATGTTTACCAAGGGTTGCAATAGTTTAGAAGTGTCTGTTGGAAAATGTTTACAAGTGGTTGCAAAAGTTTACCCATGGTTTCTAGTGGTTACCATCAATTTACGTTCTTAGTGACGAGATAGCCACTAACACTTGGTTACAGAAGGTAGCAGTATTGGATTTTTGGCTAAAAGGCCAACATTTCGCAAAATTTAAAAACTTTGAATTATTTTGCTGCCATCATGGACCCTGCCTGACTTCAAAGTGACCTGTTTGCTTTAGGAGCCTACATCGGTGATTCGAATAAAGTGCTACTTATCGCATGGTAGAAGCTTGCCCCCTCCAGGCCGGTGAACTGACTCAGAGAGCAGCGCGTGCCGGCATTAAATACATAGCTCCGCCCTCTTGCTCTACCAATCATATCAATTCTCCCCTAGAAAAGCCGTTTTCTAAGAAGTCGTGGGGTTTTCAGTTACTCCTGGGGGGGTTCAAGCAATTCACCGCTAATGGCAGAAAACATTACCATTTGTGGTGACCGACGCGGCGGACACCAATTTCCCTTAGGGGGTATAATACAATGAAATTCAAAACACCCAATCCGATTACAAATATGCCCTCAACTTCCGCCCTCTTGACCAAGATGCCGGAAACAACGTAACGAAGCGTCACGTTTTCAGCGGCACACGGACCATCCCAAGCTGGTTACCAAGCTGGTTACCAAGCTTGTCGTCGACTGTGCTGCGCTCCCACGACGAATCACTGAAATATCAGTCCGCTGCACACTTCTTTGTCGGGCCTTGTTGTTGCTGCACGGGAAAAATAGGCACGGACACTTACAGTTATTTCCCCGGTACCTCAGATATTTTAAACTATTTTGTAGTGACGTGAAGCTGGCAAGAACATCACAGTTTTATTTTATTATTGTTTCAAACCACATTGGAAAGTTTTAAACCTCGAAACAACGCGTGAGAAAGTTTGTGCGTAATGGGTCGTACGCTGCACAATTCAACATGTTATCAGGCAGACACAGTAAGTAATTTTCGAGGGCATGTGCTGCGTGGTCACAACCCACTAGTTTTAAGAGTGTTTTTAATTTGTTTTGCTAGTTGAAAAATATACACAGACGTGCGGTGACGGGTCACCCGTAACACCCTTTACCACCAACTAACTCACCTGGAAGAGATATGGTGCATGAAGAAGGGCGTCGAATTTAAATACTCCAATTTGTGGCACCAAATAAGTATGACCAGCAATGTATGGTGCATTTGTCAATTTTATAATATAACACCATAAGTATTATGTCAATTGTGTTACTATGGGCAGCAGAAACAACACTTACAAAATATATTTATCATTATTACACAAATCATTTAAAATGTCGCAATAATATAGAGGGCTACTATAAATTGTTCATCGGGTTTTAAAGTGCTCTGGCCGTTCTGCAGATACTGTAACCAATGTTTTAGCGGGTTATGTTTAAGTGTGGTTAGGAATGGAGACACTGGCATCCTACGGGAAAACATTAACTTCGTACTGCAGTCTGTGATTGGTTTGCCGGAATCCGGGCTTGCAAAAGTGGACGCATGTTTTTGAATATCGTAGCAGTTTTGCCCTCTTCCCGTTTATCGCTTCCGTTGACGCTGTCCTACTTCTATGTAAGAATAACCTGTATTCATAGCATGCCATCGCGTAGCTTCATTACTGCAAGATAGCGACATGGCATCGTAACTAATTCAGAGATGACGGACATGGTGTTGGTGTGTTGAGAAGCGAGTGGAAACGTGAGGGAAGGTGTACGTTTGTACAGCAAATTATATTTTACACAATGCCAGCCTTACTCATACGTTCGGAAACGTCACACGGCGACTACGAGAAACGGGCATGTTTTGGAGGCGAGGTGGACCAGGTCAATATAGAAGCGCACGTTTTGAAGAGGCAGCCTTGGAGAGTGCAGAGGAACAACCTTCTACTAGCACCCGAGCTATCGCGCGTGCAATTGATGTATTGAATGCGATCCCATGCAGCAGGCCAGTCGGCCGACCGTGGTTTTACTGCTGGCACTGAATATTTATGTATTTACACTAATGGCCCTGTTATGGCTGACTGCTGGCAACAGGACACTTGGCATGCCATCAATGGCGCGTTAATGGGATGTTTATGGAAATTAATCTGATGGCTGAGAGTCGGTATACTGTTAATGATCCACATATGGCTTGCCAACTGTATTCCAGCACTGGCACCACTTAACTTATCCATTTTCGGGAAATTGATGGCCCAAAAAACGTATGGATCTCTGGCACCAGGACATTTGGCATGCCATTTATGGCACACTCATGGAATGTTGATGTAAATGAAACTGATCGTTGGGAGTAGGTGAACTACTAATGGCCCATAAGTGGCTTACCAACTGTATTCTAGAAAACGGCCGCACATAACATATATGTATTGCTGGTGAAAGTATGGGTAACCATTTGTTGGCCATTTGAGAGCTGTGAAGTGGTACATCGATGACCCATTGCTTGTGAAATTTGGCTTACTATGGGAATTTTTATGGCTCCCACTCTTTGCAGATAACTTTCCCAAACTACACACACATATATATGTATTATTGTGTGTGTGTGTGTCTAATATAATGATATACATTATATGATACAATGGGCAGATTATTTGTAAATATAGTGCTGGAAAATCTATGGCAAAATGCTGCAAATTCAGTATTAGGTGCGACTTCGTGACTGGTATTAAATAATTTGACATATGTAATGTTTTTAATGTACGACTGCGTATAATTAAAACGAGTAGTTAATAAAATATAACAATATCGAACCACCTTTAGAAAATTTACATTGAAGAGCTTGTGTTGTTTTACGTCACTAAAATATTCATATATGCCGACTGCATTTCAAGACAGTAAATAAAATCCAGGTGACTTACATACTGCGAAAAATTACATTAAATGCAAGGTTTTGTTTTAATATCGCGATTCTGGTGCGAAGTTTTCTCTCAATGACAGTATATTTTTTGTTTTGTTTAATTGCACATTAAAAAATACGATTTCTTCGCATGGTAAATACTCGGGCTATGAAATAATTGGTATAATTTATATTATATTAGTGATTATTAATAGTTACAGTCCAAATATATTTTAATTAGTTCATCTAACTAAAAGTATACACAGTGGTGTAATGGTTAGCATGCTTAGCTGTCAGTGCACGGGTCGTAAGTTTGCGCCCCCGCCCCTCAACTGGTAAGCATAAGATTTTCATTTCGTGTGATGGTGTTTAATAATGAAGTAAACAACATTTTAAAGCAATGAAAAGTTGAGAATGATGCAAAAAATAATTATTTTTACGATAAAGTGTTTGACATATGATAGAAGCATGGCTAGAAAACAGTAGGCCATCTGGTGGCTCTGAAGTGGTATATTGATGGGCCATTGCTGTTGTAATCAAATGGGCCACTCTTGGGCCATTTGTGTTCACCATACATGGGCCAGCAATGGGCAGACTATGGCTAGTTAGTGGTGCCACTTCAGAATAAACAACGGTGCCGTTTGTATGCCAGCTGTTGGCCATCTTTTGGCCAGCTTTGCATCCGACTGTAAACCATAAATGGTCCATTTGTGTTTTGCCACATGGGATAGTATGCCGTGCAATACATGAACAGCTGCTGCGATCGTACAATGTGCGAAAGGTGAAAGTATTACAACCAGGGATTATGTCCCTCGTCGAGATTTTTACCAGTGGTTCCTCCATCAGTGTGAAATGGTTCTTGATTTTCCTGCTATTCGCGGAGCTGCCACCAGGTCTGAAGCTGAAATCCTGGTTCTTGTATATAAACATTCTGTGAAATCCTGGAATAATAGGGCCAAATCCTGCAAAATCCTTAAAATAAATAAAAAAAGTCAAATTACAGAAAAAAAAAGTGAATAAGAATGACGTTCACATATTAATTTAAGGTAACTATTTTTGTTTGGAATATATAAACCACGGTGATTTTTTCTCCACCTACACTTATACTTTTGTTGACACAACGACCGTATCGGTGATAATTTTCGTTTCCTTACCGTTGTGGTATCAATTCCAGACGCAGAACACCATCATCAGGTTTGGATTACATGCACAAAAGCGGCAATGCGCGGCAAAGGTTCTTTTCGATAAAGGTATTGGCATTTGCATGTTATCATACAGCCAGGAACAGAAATATTTTGATAACTGTATACCCAAGTCAGTGAATAATTAAGGGAAATATTTTGGAGATACGCTATTGAAGTAAATGTCCCAAATATTTCCTTTATTATCCACCTCCATTGGATGAATCTTTCAAACAAACGCGTCAGTGAAACTGACACACATCGCTGTGGGCGCTAGTGTCGCGTGTACGCAGCAGCCATTGTGCGAAAAGTGCTGTGTGCACGCGTAATATCTTTGGGGCGTGAAAAAAAAAGGTTTGTTTACTTTTTTCATTTATCAACGAATTTATATTTTGAAGTGAAATGTGATCAAAAGTTTTGTAGACGACACTTGCGTGATTTATGTATTAATAACGGGCATGGATATTCGTTGGGGAGATAAACATTTCACAGTTCCAAACGTAATATGTTTGGGCAAATGGAGCTATACATGCAGTGGTCTTACTGTTCTTAATATCTTTGGGTGAGACTAGTTTACATTTCTTTGTTCTGGATATATTTGTTGTACGTAATAATCGTTTAGAGAAATTTTACACGCTATTTAAACATTAGTTGCGATGCATCAAGTATACAACAAAGTCGAGATATAAAAGATCGCAAGGAATTATTTTGTACACCTCAGTGTTATATATATATATAATTTTAGATGTACTTTCCTAGAGTTTAATATCAGTAGTTAAAATAGATAAAATGCGCTAAAACTGCAGGTCTGCGCTATGGCTATGTTCACAGATGAAGCCACATTCCCACAGGAAGGGTATTTTAATAGTCCAAACAACCATATCAGGGATGACACGAACACACATGCAACTGCAATGAGAGGCTACCAGCTCGAGAAGTGTACGTGATCACATGAAAGCAGCATATCCCGATCGCTGGATAGAACGGGACTGGCCTGTTGCATGGCCATCACGCTCACTGGACCTTACCCCATTACACTTTTGGTTGTGAGGATTCGTCAAGGCGTTGGTATACGAGAAGCCAATTGAATCCGAGTAGGACTTGTTAGCGAGGGTCGTGGCTGCCTGAGATAAGGTGCGAGACACATCAGGTGTCTTTGTAAGGGTACACTAGTCGCTAATGCACCGCTACACCTACTGCAATGACGTTGGAGGTGAGCATTTCTAAGAGGTTCTAGTATGAAGTTGTTTTCCAATAGGAAGCTGTAATGGCTGCAATGTTTGTTTTGTTGTGCTGTCAGTTAGTGCCATCTGTGCCCGTACCAACCACCACACATCCAAAATGTTCGCACACTTTGTGACTAACTGCTCGTAACATAATGCATTATAATTGCCGTCTTCTTATCACATCTAATCAAGACTAATTCGTTTACACATTTCGACTAACTGCTAACACATGCCGATGCAGTATCTGCAGAATGGCCAGAGTTAGACAGTAACACAGAAATGTTTTGTCTCCTTTTTTTATCCCTTTGCTTCATTATGTGCCACGAAACACAAATAAACGTCGGTGTAGAGCATATCAAATGTTTAATTTGTTTGCTGCCTGTTTGCTCTTGGCGATAATTATTCAACGTGTGACCTCACAGTACAGCTAGCATGTTTTTACCTACGGGTGTACCACGTGTTGCCTACATAGCAGGCAGTAGTATTTCTACAACTGAAACCTTTGCGTGAGTTTTACACTAAAACGTTGGGTGATACAGAGTTACAAAGAGTGTGCCATTTTGGGTTATTACGACGTACTGCTAAGTACGATGGCATCAAACATCAATTTTACCTCAAGGAATAAACGTTTGATGCGATAAAAGGGTTTAAATTGCTATTTTTTGCATGGAGGGCGTGAGTACGATGTAATATTCCTTCATTTTATCCAAGATCTCAGTTTAATTAATTCGCATATCATATTTTCTTCCTCCAAGGCAAGTAATTTTCATATCCCACATAGTATGCTTGTTGGTGTCCTGCCTTTAAGGGCTTCTACAATCATTATTTGAGATGAACAATGAATGTCACATATCAAATTTCTTCTTTTCACGGCAGCATTCCCCTGGCACAGTTTGGTCCAGGGATTTTTTTTTAATCATTCTATCAGCTTTCATTGTTGTTTAAGAAGTTAAGTATTTAAATTACGACGACTTACTCAGGCTTGACCAGAAGACAGTTATGTATTTGACTCCTAGTGATGCAATAGTAGCATTCTTGATTTAATACAGTAGTAACACGGGATCGATTCACGTCGTGGGAGCACCCCACACCTATAAATTTTTACGAAGAAATTTGAAGGCGAAATACGACCATAAAATTTATCCTCGCAACAAATTTTATCAAACACATTCGAGATTACTTGAAAAATGTTATTAAAACTATAATACTGATATTGTATTCTTCAAAAAAAGAAAACCTCGAGTGCTGGCAATGGATAAATATAGCTTATATGCCCAACAATATTCAAACTAAAATGGAAAGAAAGTGTGTATAGCACACAGGAATATGATAGCTTATGTCTCTGGTTCACACCGAACCATAGGTAAGTTTGTTCGATTTTTTATAAGCAAATTCGCACTCTCTGTAGTAGACTAATTAAGCTGGTCATTACTTATTTGCATGCAATAGTAATGTTACGTTTCCTTTCCAGCCCACTTTCATTAAAAAGATAAAACATTAAAAATAGCACTTCATCCATCCAAATATTTTTTCAACCATATAACACACTATCAAAATTTTACGGAAAATGACACGAACGATCGCAACATCACAATATTTTTTCAAGTACACCTTCTTTATATACTAAACACTCTGTAAGTGCAAAATTCTCAGGAAATTAACGTAAATTATCTACATGTGTTGTATCAATCCGAGTATATTATATTTCTGGTGGTGTAACGTATGGTAGTTTTCACCATATGTTAATAATCACCCAATTGTCTATTCACGGTTCCTTCGCACTTTTTGAATTAATCCTTAAAAAAAAACACCCCATGTAAGATGTGTTTGCTTATTTTTCTAAATATGCAACTTATCACAAGCGTGTTATGCCTGTGTTAACATAAAACTACCTTGTTTTTAACATGAACTTTTACTTACATTTCATCTATAAATTATAATATTTAATTTATTACTAATATGCAAAAATGCAGCGAGAAACTATTTGGGTTGGTAATGCCCAGTGAAAAATAGTTCCTATGGAAAATATAATTACACTGATTGCGCACGAATGCAACGCGTTGTTCGTCAGGTGTGATTTTTTGAGCCTTGTTTGCATGATGCAGATAAATATCCTGTAAGTAAACCTTTATCACGGCTTCAGATAAATATCCTGTAAGTAAACCTTTATCACGGCTTCAGAAACGTTGCAAGTAACCGTGGATGGAGTGTAAATGGTAATTATGGACTTGATTTGCACGCACTGCCAGTAACGATTACTTAAATGTTTAACACACAAACATATACATATACGCAGATCACACTTGAAACGAAATAATGTATAAATATGTAATATTATTTGAATTTATTATTATGATGGTGCTAAGATATATTTATACCCAGGCGATAACAATAGCAATATTGTTCATTTCGGTGAGAAAGCCTGGAAGTTTTGTCATAACTTGGCGAATAATTTTCAGTAATATATTTGGTTGTAATAGTAATTATAATACCAACAAAATAACACCTTGAATAACTACAGTTTCATTTTATTTTACTCTTATCTAAACGATTACGTATCAGCGTTGGTCATCATTTAGTAAAAGACGGAATCCAAAATAACCAATATGATTTTCCACTGATAAAGTAGTAATAATTTGATTAATTTTCACATTTGTACACAACCATCTGAAACAAACTATGATTATGAGATCACATGTTAGTGTGCATGCCTATGTGTTTTTTTGTATATCTGTATATATGTATTTGTCTCTCTTTTTAAAAACTTTTAAATCGGTGCACTGATATTGTTAACCTTAAGCACACTCCAGTTTGGTTTTGATAATGCCAAAAGCTCATTTTGAAAATCGGAGTATTTTAAATTTTTCTGTGCAATGTCATATCTCGCAAACCATCCAACTAATTAGGACTGTAATAGGTATGTTGAGAATACACATTCTTTCCGTCAGATTCAGATATTCCTCTCACGCTATTCCTTAACGTTCGAAGACGGTGCCACTTAAATTGTAGAGAAGTTATTTCATATCTCAGGAAGTCCGTGACCATTTCTCGCCCAATCTGGCATATAAATGCTGCTACAGCGACCTCACTCAAATGTTATATGGTTTTAGTACATGAAAGACTTACTTTAGAAATGTTGGGAGTATAAATACTTAGTGTTAAATAGCAGTATCCACCAAAGAATTTGATCAATATAAAAAAAATTTCGCATGAATGTAGTATATTTTTCGCTACTTTGTGAGATAGTAAAACACGAATTAATATTTTTGGAAAGTATCTGCAGAATTACTTAACCGATTGCCGCCAAATTAGGCATACGAATAGTGCCGTGGTGGGTCACTCCAACCATTTTCACTACATATAATTTCATTAAGTCATAGAAGAATCTTCAAATTTACGGTCATATAAATATTTTAGTTCGGTATTCGTTAACTGCCAAGGAGTTATTTCAAGCAAACTTTCTGTGTTTGCAGTAACTTAGTGACACTTCAAACTGATAATACTAAGATATCTCCCCCATTTTAAGTTCCTTAACAAAATATATCAGAATCCCACAAACGAAATACCGAAAATACTGCTAACAATATAAGCAATTCAAAAGCGTAATTAACTTACTTTCTAAATGGGTGAAATTTGTTTTAATTTGTGTTGCATATGATATCTGGGAGACGATCAAACTGACCTTAACCCAACTCAGCATGCTGTATTTCCTTACTCTGTGGCTTTAATACACGAACTGGCGGTGAAGAGGTGGAAGGCAGAACAGATGACTCGGCGCTTCCAGACATTATCATCTGGGTCTGGGTGGACACACACCATCTCCATCTGGGTCTGGGTGGACACACACCAAGCTCATGAAGTCCACCCCCACCAAAATCGCCGACACAGCAGAAGAAAAGGCAGAGGCAATCTCACCACACCTGGAGACCATTTCCACCTCCGATCCAACCCACGAAACCTCATCGAACTCATAGGAAGACGAGGAACCCCTATACCAACTCACCGACCACGTCACCCTCCCACACCTCCATGACCACCCTCCTCTTTAAGCCTCACGACACTACGCGAAGTCTTCACCATTTTCACGTGTCTTCGTCGCACAGCTACACCTGGCTGTGCCTCCATCCTGGCACCCCCTCTCAGAGCTATACCCTGCAAAGCCACTCTCTACCTCACCAGACTCATTAATGCCATCCTCAGCCACCACAATTTCCCGGCCACATGGAAAAATGCCATCGTGATTCCGATCCCGACACCCGATAAACCCCCCATCCAGCCCCTCCTTATATCATCCCATCTTATTTATACGTATCCTCTCGAAGATAGCGGAGAAAATAATCCTCAGCCCTCTCCTATCTCCAGCCACATTACTTAACTTCCTCACAAATCATCAATTTGGATTCCGACACTTTCATTCCACCACCCATGCCATTGCTTGTGTGGAGCTCCTGGTGGCTGAGGGTTTCTCCAGATGGCAACACACGGGCATTGTACTCCTAGACCTCGCCAGAGCATTCATCTGCATGCCACATCGCCAGTTAACGTCATGCTTTGCTGCCACAAACATCCCAACTCACTTCATCCACATCCTCTGCTCGTTCCTCGAGGGCTGCGCCTTCCAGGTGCATGTGGAGGAAGTCTCTCCAACCCACACTACAACCAGGCAGGTGTTCCGCAGGGATCCCTGCTCAGCTCGCTCCTATTCAACCTCCGCATATCACCTCCTAGCACCCACATCATTCAATATACTGATGACACATGCCTGATCGCATCATCAGTCCACGAGCACATGGTGAGTGAGTGCCTCAGCAGAGGTCTCACATCACTACAGTCCCAACTCAGCAAACATGGCATCCCAAACCTCGCTGTTAAGAGCCGCCCAAGTCTCTGAACTCAACTCAATGTTATCGTTATGAACCATTCCAAATCAAAGGTCATCCTCTTCACCTGCAAAACAAAAACACACCAGAACAACCACCCAGAATTGCAGGCACCACAATCCATTGAACCGACATTATGAAATACATAGACATATCTCTTGATTACAAATTCAACTTCATTTCTCACACCATCACCATCACCACGAAAAGTTGCAAGGTCATGGTCCCACTCACAGACATCCTCCATCCCTCATCAGGTTGTAACTCACCGATTCTCACAACTTCATGTTGCATTTCAGTAAATCACTATAAATTACACGGCGTTAGCCAGCTAGCGCAGGGAGAGTGATTAGGACCAACAGGTGCGTCCGAGTATGTCAGCTGACTCCTACAGACTGACTCCACCCAAGACTCGTTCCACCCAAGACTCTCTCCACCTAAGACTCACTCCACCCAAGACTCGCTCCACCCAAGATTCGTTCTACCTGCTCCATCGCTTCATCGCTGGGTCGTACGTACATATGTAGGCATTTCGCCTCGGAAACATTTACGTGAACGGTATTCCTGATCACACTATCAGTTTTAGAATGAGTTATTTGTCTATTCTGCAAATTGGGATATTTAGGGTTCTGTGTGTGTTGGTGTGAGTAGTTGTTTGCATATGTGTGGGTGTGTGCAATCACATAACTCGGTGATTAACTGGTTTGTGTCCACACAATGTGTTATTGGTGCAATATGATTAGCTCAAAGTCTGTTGAACGAAAAAAACAAGATGACAGCCTCTAGAAATGTATAAACAAATGACAAACAAAAAAATTCTTAGATTGTGGCATATGATAACGAGTACGGGTGAAGGGAGTGGGGATGAGGGAGAAAGTCGTTTCCTGGGGGTGGTGCTGGGGGCACCTCTGGAAATTGTATCTCTTTTTAAAATGTTTTTTCTAATAATAAAATTTAAGAAATTTTATTCCTGATTTTAAATACATTTTTGTAATTTTTTTCTATTTTTTTTATTCGAGTATAAATTCAAGGTCTTATGGTCAAGGTGAAGGTCCCATGCATCCAATATGGCGGTAGCTGTCAGTAATCAAATATTTTTGTTGACTTCTATGGAATATTTTTAGAATTTTTAATTTTTAAAGTGAATCAATGTCATGTGGTCAAGGCCGAAATCACCTGCATCCAATATGGTGGAGTCTGTAACATATGCTAGCTGACTTTTATGAATGTATTCTTGGAGATTTTGATTTCAAGGCCATTCAAAGTCAGGGGGTAAAGGTCGAGATCACCTGCATACAATATGGCAGTAGTCTGTAACATCATATGTTTGTTGACATTTATGTATTTTTTTCGAGTTTTTGTTTTCAAGGTTATTCAAGATCATTCAAGGTCATGGGATCATGGTCAAAGTCACCTGCTTCCAATATGGTGGTAGTAGTCTGTAACCTTGTATGCTTGCTTGCTTTTCTGTATTTTTCTCGAGTTTTTGTTTTCAAGGTCATTCAAGGTCACGGGGGCATGGTCAGTGTCAATGGCTTCCAATATGGTGGCAGTAGTCTGTAACATCATATACTTGTTGACTTTTGTGTATTTTTTCTCGAAGTTTTGTTTTGAAGGTCATTCAATGTCAAGGTCATCTGCATCCAATATGGTGGCATGAGTCTGTAATGTCATATGCTTGTTGACTTTTACGTATTTTTCTCGATTTTTGTTTTCAAGGTCATGGGGTCAAGGTCATATTCATCTGCATCCAAAATGTTTGCTACGATGGCTGACAGCACCAAAATTGTTGACTGGGTGTGGGCGACGTGGGTGGAGGCCTACCGACGAATTCGTTTGGTGAGAGGGTAAGAGGAAACCTCAGGAAATTTTAATTTCTAAATAAATTTCTAAGTATTTTCAATAATATATTTTGGGGGTTTACTTGAATTGTTTGAGTTTTTGGGCTCAAAGGTCAAGGGTTAAAGGTCAATGGACATATAACAATGGATTCCAAGATGGCAGATGGTGACGTCACAACTTGGTGGCCGGCCAGCGCCTAGTTCCTGCAACCCCCTCCCCTATCATGTGATAAAACCTACATTACCCTACTATAGTATATATACTTAATATACAGTATATCTGTGTATATTTTAACATATTTTCTGACATTAGAAGAATATCTGGATAACCCTTTATTAATTTCACAAAGAAAGGAACTCAGATATCGAGTCACCTAACAGAATTCAAGGGAGATCTCAAATTTTTCTACACACTATCATACTGCACAACATGTTACGCAAACATAGCCATATATTAATGCTTTATTAATAAATATAACTTGTTCGTAGTTTACTTTACAGATATTTGAAATATGGGAATATCACCATACACAATGTTATCTGTAAGCATGTACAGATTGAGGAATATATATGCCAGAATAACCAGGCCAGTTACATGCCATGATAATTGTGTTCGATACGGAAGCGAGGACAAAGGTCCTTTTTACCTGATTAAACTGCTTATCGTATTTTCCTGGTGACATGCGAAGAGTAAAATTTGTCTCTTTGTGTGTGAATTTTATCAGTTGACAGTAGATTTTTTCCTTCCTTTTTTTTTTTTTTTTTTTTTTTCGAATTTATACATGCGTGTATATAGCAATGTTTATTTGCCGCGGGACTATACATTTCAAAGTATGATTTCATTAGAACTTGCTTTTACAAATGTTTCGTAGAACAAACGCGCAAGCGAGTTTCAGCTTATTAGATCTTCGTTTTCCCTCTATACACATTACGAAGCAGTAGCAACGCTTAACTTTAATACGGCTTTAATCTGACGTTTGCAAGCTTCCACGGTTCACAAATAATACAAAACCGCTCTGCTTAATTTGCACTTACCGCAACATGAAGACGTAATATTAATCTATATGCACCAGTATATGCGCATTTCAGCGGATAATTATAGTGGTGACGCGTATCTGCAATACGGTTTCTGATACAAAATGAATTAAAAAATATTCACTCTCTGAGACTCAATGGCGGGAAAGAATTAACTCACAAACGTGAAACAAAATGTCACATTCATGTCTAATATGTCTGCGTTTGTCAGAGAGGTTGAATGTTATATTTGAAAAGTGAACGTGATGGTTACTATGACAGTTCAAATTGAACTTGTCCATCACCAAAAGTAAGACTTGCTAGCAAATTGATACATTTCGCCTGATTGTAATAATAATTACACCTGACTGTCCGACCACGTATAAGAAACGCTGAGCTGGCAGAAGGTACACATTCTAATACAGCGTTACATGATGACCCTTCCTCACTATCGCGTCGGGTGCATGTTGCTATGATCTGTGTCCAGGCCTTACCTTGACGGCCTGCCTGATCACACCTTCAAACATTAAGGGCTGTTCACGATAAAATTAGCACTTTTTAAATCAACTTCAGAAAAAAGTCACTGCCACTGTCTGCATATATTTTAACGGGCGCACTGAGTGACATGAGCCCAGTAAATTTGGTAACAACGGAGGGAAAGTAATCCCATATCTTAACGACGAATAAAACCTGTTAAAGGCTGTTCACGATAGATTGAGCACTTTTGAAATAAACCTTAGAAAAAAAGTCACTGCCCATGCATGCATGTACTTCAACGGATTTACTGAGTTACATGCTCTCGGTAAAGTTGGCAACGATAGATGGAAAGTAGTTCTATAGCCTAATGATGAATAAACAGTGTTGTGTAACCATTTGTAACAATTTAAATTATTTATTTCGCTTTCAGTTTTTTTAATGCATCAGTGTGTAAAAATTAGCAGATTTATGTAATGTTTACTTCTCTAATAGTTTCAAGGTTTCACTTGACCGACGCATGAATAAAGTTATGAGGTCCATGGCAATGTTAATTTTACATAAGGCGGATGAATACACAATACGCGTACAAGTAGACCCTAAGCAGGGATTTCAAAAGTGCTCATTTAATCGTCAACAACTTATAGGTAACTATTTATAATTACATAAATTATTTATTTTGCCTTCTGTTTTCTTCTAATGCCACGATGTGTAGAAATGAGAAGATTTGTAAAAATTTTCCCTTTGTAACAATTTTACAGTTTCGCTTGACCGGTGCATGAATAAAGTGACGAGGCCCAAGGCAACGTTATTTTTATGTAAGACGGAAGAATACAGAACGTACGTGCAAGTGCTTTCAAAAGTGCTCATTTGACCGTGAACAGTCTATAATCGAAGACACGAGCCGTGATTACCGAAATACCTTTGCAAGAGCTTACACAACGCGCCCGATATAGGACAGTGTAACGCTAACAACGGCGTCTTTGGTCGTTGGGGCACCGGATTAAGAGGACGTCTGGTGATGGGTGTGTCCGGCCATCGCTAACTGCCGCCTGAATCAGCCTACGGTCACATGAACAATGTGGGGATTCTCTACTTTTGGTTTTAACGGGCTTGGTCCATTAATATAATTAGTTGAAATTCAGATATTTCTTCAAAAGCTCCCCTCAAGTAATGATTGTAGTTAAATTGTTATTGTACATTTTTTTAATTCAGTAAATCCCCTACAGCCCCTTTTAGGTATGAAAGAATCATAAACATTTTCATAACAACGTCCATTCTTGGCGCGGCAGAAAAGTGAGTCTACCATTCCCCAAACCTCCCCTCAAAGCTGGCCCGCAAAATCGCTTGTCATTGTGCGTGCAGTAGTGAACGATTGGAGGGGGGGGGGGGGTAATTGACATGCAACAACAACCTAAGAAAACAAAAGCTTTAGTAGTACAAACAAAAAAAAATCGAGACTCAAGAATCCAAAAATATCTCATTTTAAATATCGATCAACAAGAATTAGAATATACAAACACATGGAAATAAAAACAGTATAGAAGGTCGTCAATAAATTCAGGTCATTCTTAAGTGCTGCCAAGGTCAAATATCAACAGAAGTATTGTTTAAGTGTCTACAATCATTATATACGTCACGCAGAACGGACATGTTCAACCGGCCTCGGAAAACGTCTTGCCGATAACAAATATAATACGGACATGCCGTAGCTTAGCACTACTATTGTCGCAGGACAACTTATAATTCTTGATAAGTCTGAAAACAGGTCTTTGACATTTCCAGCCATACTCTTAGAATCATCCGAGAAGCCATTAAAACCACAAAGCATCCTATATATATATATATATATATATATATATATATATATATAAAGAAGGTGTCTATCTATACGTACATATACGGAAAATATTGGAATTATATTTTCTAAACCTATTTTAAAAGGGGAGAAATCTATGAATCCGGCTATACTTCAAAGAGCTATGGCCTGGCACTACAATAGAACGCAGCAATAAGTAGGCAATATCCTTAATCTTCCTGAACCAACGGCCATGCCTTGACCGCATGCACCCACCAGTAACAACCCATCTATGATAGCCCTGATCCTAATGCTGAAACATAGATTGGTGCGACACTGGCCACGAAAGCATTCGAACATGTTACGTAGTTAACAAATAAAGAATTCCGCTGACGTATTTAAGTAAGCATTCACAAAAAAAAAAAAGAAAAAAAGAGACAAGAACGCCATTTCGCTCTACAAAACGAACATCTAGAACAGTACATGCTATAAACGCAAATATTATATACACATCAAATAATAAAGTATGTGAAAATTGAAGATACGACAGAAACACGGGACACAGTGAGTAAAAAACAGCCATCTATGCACAAAACTGGACAACACAAAGAATACAAAGAAGACTTCGTACGATGAAACACACTGGTTTCGATAACTGTAAACTGTTTTTGTATTTAAGGTTACAAACAAATTGAGGTTTAAGTACACAAACACTATGTAGATATACGTCGTCAGTTATTTCCATACCTGTTGTCCTCGTCATACATTTGATTACACTTTCAAAAATTCTTGTCCGTTTTCCCGTGTGAAAGCTGAATTTATTATGCATTTGAGCAGCTTAATTGGCTACACGTATGTGTTTACACCAACTGATATTTTACATTTTGTATAATATATCACTGTCTGTTAATTTTTTTGCGACACAAAACAAAGTCTGGCATTGGTGATGCCGATATAATTAGTTTATTCTGTTACTCGCTGCCATTGCACGTATGTATGCTTCACCATATTTGACCGCATGTGTGTAATAAACGAATTAGGTACGCTTCCCCTAGTAATTTGTTAATTTCATTACGGATCTAATTATTTTCCATACAAGTTTAGTAGAACTACCAATGAAACGTGTGAGTTGGAGGAAATACTTCTCCATTATTGCATTTTCCATTACGTCTTTTCACTGTCGTAATATATTTGCGAACAATTCCTTAATGCTTTCGAGAAAGGAATTGCATTTTTATACATTGCGGTATTTTTCTGCGGCAAACTTGCTGCAATATTTTTACAACTTGTACCGTTACCTCCATGGCTGTAAGAAAAAGGGCACTTCAGAAGTTTACGTATAAAATCCAATCTCTGCATCCGGTTAGACAACAAATGTCACTATTTGAACTGGTCCTGGTAGTAAGCCCTTCCGTTCTCTCCAAAGCAACCATAGCGGTCAAAATTAATGGCGCTCTGGCTGAGACAATATTGGACATTGCCCAGACCTTTATTAGTTCGTCTTACGACCAGTATAATCGCTTTGAGTATACCCATTCCACGGCTGTATTAATATTGCCTGTGTCCCTTCCAACCTCACATTGCATAACAAACAAGTATGCTGTAGTCGCTGTTGTCGAGAGTTCAGGGACAGCAACATTAAAGTCCTTCGGGCTGATTTTATTGACGACCATTAAAATCTCTTATAAAATTTCTACTGTTCAGCAATCTTTCTGCGCTAGTAAAGCTGCTTTACTTACCTTCTATTTGGCTCCTAGTATCAAGCCTGTATGTCTCACAGAATAAAGCTGCTTTACTTACCTTATATTTGGCTCCTAGTATCAAGCCTGTATGTCTCACAGACTAAAGTTGCTTTACTTACCTTCTATTTGGCTCCTAGTATCAAGCCT
The DNA here is from genome assembly GCA_029891345.1 of Dryococelus australis. NCBI lineage: Eukaryota > Metazoa > Arthropoda > Insecta > Phasmatodea > Phasmatidae > Dryococelus > Dryococelus australis. The sequence goes on along the minus strand of CM057002.1, from coordinate 63,217,375 downwards.
GTATGTCTCACAGACTAAAGCTACTTTACTTACCTTCTATTTGGCTCCTTGTATCAAGCCTGTATGTCTCACAGACTAAAGTTGCTTTACTTACCTTATATTTGGCTCCTAGTATCAAGCCTGTATGTCTCACAGACTAAAGTTGCTTTACTTACCTTCTATTTGGCTCCTAGTATCAAGCCTGTATGTCTCACAGACTAAAGTTGCTTTACTTACCTTCTATTTGGCTCCTAGTATCAAGCCTGTATGTCTCACAGACTAAAGCTACTTTACTTACCTTCTATTTGGCTCCTTGTATCAAGCCTGTATGTCTCACAGACTAAAGACTAGGTGGACCGATCTCGATGGCTGAGCACAATCAGTCACCGTATCCCAACATTGATATACTTTTTTGCCAACACATCTAGCATAAACGGCATGTATTGGATTAGAGGTTAGAAAACATATTAGTTTAAAAAAATGTTTTGAAATTTATGTATATTTCCTCTAGTCAATTGCTAATGCAGATTTTTTAAATGCATGTTGATATAGGCTATTCACCGTAAAGTGAGCACTTTTGAAAGTCTTCACATTTGGGATAGTAGTCCATATTATATATAATATATATATATATATAATTTTAACAATAGACGTTAATTTTCAAGTGCGGTGGAATATACACACTGTGTTTATTGCTTATATGGAAATATTTATTTAAATAGGTGGTTAAAGGGGGAAAAAAAAATCCTGAAAGGAAAAAGGGTCTTGGGCCACAAAAAGTGTTTACTTTACCGTGAACAGCCAAAAAAGTATTTTATTCATATAAAAGTGATTGTCGTTAAAAAGTTAAGTTACAACACACACATTCATCTCTGTTGACCATATGACTTTGATAGTTGTGTTCATTTGTGGTAGGTCAATGTTGGGTACATGTGCAGAAACCGTATAATCTGTCTACCTCCTCTTCAGTCTATGGTATGTCTATATTCTAACCTACTAACTTTATGTAAACGTGTTGCTGCAAATTCTCGTAAACACGCTGACGCCTACAGTAAGTTTATGTTATGCTGAGCTTCGTAAGCCTCTTCTGGAAAGAAATTCCGATAGCGGTTCATATACATGCCAGCCCCGAGTTATTTATTTTTTTTAGTAACAAATGTAAACCACCGAACAAGAATGATGATAATCTACACAAAGGCCACAATACTTCCACTCTGTCATATGCTTATCCATTGCATCGAATTGAAGATTTAATCCACAACCTTTCTGACAGTAATGTCTCCGGTACCTTGGATCTCTGTCATGGTTGTTATTAAAACTCCGCGCAAAATAACAAGAGCTACTAATGTACAGCAATAGAAATGTGTGACACACTTTCCAAGTCACTAATGATATAACGAAATCCCAAAGAACACTCAATGTAGTACCATCTGTGAATGATACTAAGCTGATCGAGAACGTGTGTCAGCGAGACACTTAAGTTTACCTGGCAAACAAATTGGGATTAGTTTAGACTTAAGATATCACTAAAACAGTATGTTTGTGTTTTAATATATGTTTTATTATTTATACTATCTTTGTACCGATGGTGTTTCTGTGTGTCCGGTAGTACTAAAAAATAATGTGTGACATAATTTAACACGTGTATTCTTTACGTCCCACGATTACATTTCACATATCTGAAAGCCTTTTGCGCATGTGATATAGTTATCCAATTGGTTAAATACTTGCACAATGCGCTACTGCAAAACAGTAATTTTTAAACTACATATAAAACTCTCATTTTTATTCACAAGATATTTGCTATGCAATCAGTGAGAATGCTGCCATACGTAATTAGTATGGCGATACATAACAGCTTTTGGAGGTAAAAATGCCCGCGTGGTTTGTTTTGGACGTGATGTAGTTGCGCAACCATAACAGATGTAAATTCCCCGAGGTTTCGAACGCTTCGCCCAATTCATTAGCAGCGCCTATTAATTGTTAGTCACGCAAAGCTGTGGGCTCTGGCGTCAGTGAAGTAAGTGGCTTTCATTTTATCTCGTCAATAAGCGAACTGAATTGATAATGGAGCGTGCAGTTCCAAAGTATACTGTATGTGGGGACGCCTAATACACTTTAGTTTATTGCTTGCGATATTACGGGAAATTTGTATTCGCCACGTACGTATCTTAAATCCCATTGTTGTATCACAGGTGTGATATTGGTATAAGGATGCATTTTATATTGGATTTAACAACCCAATTAGTTTGCTTTGTAATACCGACAAAGTTAACCAATTCTTCACCTTATATTTTAGGCCACTGCAAATACCCCAAAAGTAACACTGAGCCACGGTAATGATCTGTGCATGCAAAACATTACAAACACTTTAGACTCATATTCCAATAATAAAATGCTTTAACTGGCAGTAAATACTGCTATACTATCTCATTTCAAAGATAAAATACTAACTACCATGATGCCAAGACTATATTTACGAAATATCACCAAAATATTTTGGAATACCTGTGTATCGGGATATAACTCAAGACTCTCACAAGACTTATTGTTATATTGTTAAATTTTAGCCTATTTTCCGAAGGAAAGAGAGGCTCATGAGATCACTTTCCTGTCTGCGTATTTGTGTGTGTATCAGCCGGATTTCCCCAAAATTGGTACACCTGATCCTAATCGTTTTCGTCCAAACCCGGCACTTACTTTCAAAATGGCGTCCAGTTTAATATTTAAGGCGATATATCTCGGGAATAATTCAACCGATTTAAACCAAAATTTGTATGTTGGCAGAGCATCGTGAAAACATTAAATTTTGAAAAGGAAATTGTTGTCAGTCCGCCATTTTAGAGGATAGCACTAAGTAAATATATATTTTACACTCTATCTCGAAAAGTATTGATCCAATTCTCACCCAATTTGGTATAAAAGTAACATTATGATAGGCCAGCTAAACTTTAATAGTTAAACTGGATTAAGTACTTATTTCCAAAATGGCGGCCATACAAAAACTTTAGATTTATTTTATACATCTACCAAACGAATTTTGACCCAATTCTGTATGCTGAAAGTATATATTACCACCATCATACATGCTAACACAGTCACATTTGTGAGTCATTTTGTAAACTAGTGTGGCATTAATAAATAACATTTTATGTAAAATCTCTGTTAAAAAAATTAAATGATTCTTACCAAATTTGGCAAACATTAAGTACTCCTGCACCTGATGTAAATAAGAATGATTTAAATATGACAGACGCTTATTTTCGAAATATTAGCTACGTTAATAATTTTACACAATATATTTTATTAACGAAACACATTTCAACCTAACATTGTATGGTGGCAGTATTTATCACAGCCATCTAATGTGTCTATACAGAGCATCATTACTCTGCCACTTTTTAATTTTGCTCCACAATATAAATTAAATTTTTATGTCATATTTCGGGAAACAATCAATCCTCTTTTACCAAAATCGGCGAAGATGTTGAACAGGGGTAGATTATATAGACTATATAAATTATATATAGGCTATATAAATTATCTATACTACTAAATAAAATAGAAGTGTGTGTCTTGGATTTTCGAATTTTTCACTTTTAATTGTTTTTTTCATTTAGTATACTTGATAACTAGGCCATATCTAATGTTAATTTTTTTTCGTGTCTGTCTGTCCGAACGGATTTAACTCAAAAACCCCTCAACATATTAACATCAAATTTACACAGTCTGTAGATATTAACACCAGGACCAACTTAATCTTTGTTTCATCGAGCTATTTCAAACGGTTCTGGAAAAAATAATGATCAGGATGTAAATAGATAATGGATTAAGTTTTTCTTAGGATTGATAATTTCACGAAAAAAAAGCATTGTTAAAAAAATTCGTCAATTCTCCTTTCTTTTTTGTCCCAAAAAGCCTTAGTGGCCTAGTGGCTAGAGTTATTCCAAGTGGGGCCGGAATGACCCAGTGGATAGATATATATCAAGTGGGGCTTCAGTAACTCAGTGGCTAGAGATCCCAATAAGAGTGCCGCAGAAGCTCAGTGTCTAGAGAACCCAATATTGGGGCCGCAGCTGGTCAGGGGCTAGAGCACCTAATAGTGGGGCCACAGTATTTCAGTGGGTAGAGAACCAAATAGTGGGGCCGCAGAAACTCAGTGACTAGAGAACCCAATAGGGGGGCCACAGTAGCCCAGTGGCTAGAGCACCTATTAGTGGGGCCGCAGCTGGTCAGGAGTTGGAGCACCCAATGGGGTGACAGCAGTAGCTCAGTGGCTACATAACGCAATAGTGGGGCCGCAGTATCTCAATGGCTAGAGCACCCAAAAAGGGGGCCGCAGTAGCTCAGTGGCTAGGAATCCAATCAAAAAAGTGGTTAGATAAGTTTAAAGTCCCAAATATCATGCTAGCATAAAACATGTGCAAAGCGATGGCATGGTGTAATTTTATAACTCAATTAAACCTGAAAGAATAAATATTAGTATTTTAAACATAAAACCTTAATTAAACTATGGTGGGCTATATTTTAATAACTTTAAAAAATATCATGCTAATATATATATATATATATATATATATATATATATATATATATATATATATATATATATATATATATATAAGAGCGAGAGACTTTAAAGTGTTTTATATCTACGAAACTATATAATCGAGTTTAGCTTTATTTTTGTATACTGGCAGTATATAATCATCGAATGTGCTAACATATAACTTTTTGGTCTTTTTGTTTTCGATTTAAAAAGGGGAACGAAACAAATGCGAAAATTATTGGGGAATCAGCATTTTGAATACAGCATACAAAGTTTATTCGAAAACAATCGATACAAGTTTGAAGAAAATTGCAGACGTTATGTCACTTGACATTCAGAATGGTTTTAGGAAGGGATGATCTTGTACAGGCAATGTCTTTATTTTGAAACAGATAATTGGAAAACGTCGGGAATTCAATCGTGATACTCATATCGCGTTCGTTAACTTTGAAAAAGCATTCGATATAGTTGACAGATACACAACGTGGGCTGTAATGAAGCAGAAAGTCTACACTCCTCATTTTATAACAATCATTAGAAGCCTATATAGGGGAACAAAGGTATGCATGAAGTTAGACTTCCTTCAGTATCAATCAATAGAAACAAGTCAAGGCTTGAAACAAGGTTGTAGCTTATCCCCTATTTTATTTAACATCTGTATTAATAGTATCTTAAATGACTGGATGTCGATAGTAACTTCCGGAATTAATATAAATTGTATTAGTGACGTCAATACATTACTATTTGCAGATGATCAATTATAATTCAGGATAATGAAAACGACCTTCAAAGATCTCGACACCATTTAAATCAGTTGTGTAATAATTACAATATGGACATTTCAAAGATGAAGACAAATGTTATGGCATTCAAAGGAAAAACTACTGTTAGGACAAAAATATGTAGAGATGATTTACCCATATAACAGGTTTCGCATTTCAGCTATTAAGGTTGTGACATTAGCTATGATAGAGATCATGACATTGACAGCAAATTACATAAATTTGGATATATATGGGGGACAATACAAAGGACATTAAAAAATAAGAAAAGGAAATTAATATTCTATGCTAAAAATTCTCCAAAAAAAATTGCGGTACCCGTTCTTACTTATGTCTGTAAAAACTGGGTCTCCACTCTCAAGAAGAGCCACTGAAATGAAATTTTTGAGGGGGGTTAAAGGATGTACAGGGTTGAATCGATTGAAAAATGAGGACATAATTCTGGAATTCAACATGTATAGACTTAATGATAAAATTTATCAGTATAGACAAGAATGGAAGAAACATATCCCATGAATGGATGAGAGAAATCTTACAAAGGAGATAACACTCTATAATCCTAGAGGTAAGAGGGATGTTGGTCGACCAAGAAGTATGAAGCCGGAACAGGCAGTGGCCTAACCATGAAGTGTAGAAGAAGAATTCTTCAATTGATGAAGATCGTCACATGATAAATATAAATGTTTTATGCCGTATCTCAGGGACCGATCAACTGATTTCCACCAAATCCTTCTCACAAGTAGTGCTATCGTACGCAATTAAAACTTGCATTTTAAAAATGGTTTAGTCTCTTATTTCCCAAATGTCGTTTGTAAATCCTGTTATTCGAAACAATTGACTGATTAAATGCAAAGTTGATCCCCGAATCCAACCTCCGTAGTGCAGTTGATTGCACACTAGCTTACAGTATAGTACGAGGTTTTCTGGGTTCAAGTCCCAGGTAAGGCACGTTCGTATTTGTAATTGTTTCCCTACTGTTGCAGAAGTCTTTGGTTTCATTCCTAATGTTATTGCTTTAAAAAGAAGTCAAGTGCTACCTACCAAAACAGCTCTTATGAAACTACTTAAAAGTTAATTGCATCCAAGTTGAGGAAAGTAGACTCGTTAGTTATTGTTAGTTGTATACTTTCCCCAAACAAAATGAAAAATACAAAATGCACAATGAATAAATAAAACCTTAAAAGCGTAATATATGACTGATATATACATGATCATACAAAATAATATAACCCAAAGACACGTTCATAACTTATTTCAAACGGTCCTCAGCTGGTAAATTTTAAAACAATTTTATTCACTGAAAAATGTTTTTTTTTTTGGATATTCAGTAGCTTTTTTTTTGGGTTAACTTAGTTTCCAAGTAGTTTTCTATCTTGTAATAATAAGAAAATATTATCTCTGCTTTACATGTACAATAGTAGCGCCGGCCTAAAAACGAACTTGGCTTTGTCTACTCCAGTGACGGAGAGAAACAGAACGGCCGACGAAGGACCAACCTCGCCCAACACAGGTAGTTGACAGGGAAGTAGACTGAGTCCAGTCAGTGGCGCCACGTGCAACAGGAACATTTCAAGCGGTGTTGTGTGAGGAAAAAAAAAAACGCTCGAGAAAACGACCGCTACGACTGAAAGTGATAATGGCGATAAAAGGAAAATCTGCAGTTAGGATTTTACGACTCCTATTCTGACCGATTTTCAATATACTTATAGAGAGTTTATTCAATTTAAGCAAGAAGGCTACATTTCTTGATATAGTATACGAAATCAATTTTAACAATAATTATCATAGCTCATTTGTATCATATTTCTTGCTACATTATTTGAAGTAACATTTAATCATATACTTAACATCATATAATGTAATATCGCATGTTTGTTATCCCAGAGTTCATTTTAGTGTGCATGATCGTGATTTAAGGCTGTTCACGATAAAGTGAGCACTTTTGAAATTAACCTTAGAAAAAAGTCACTGCCTCTGAACGCATATATTTTAATGGGTGCACTGAGCGACATTTTCACAGTAAAGTTGGTAACGATCGATGGAAAATAGTTCCATATCTTAATGTAGGAATAAAAAGTGTTAGGTAACCATTTGTGATGACATAAATTATTTCCTTCACTTTCTGTTGTATAACATTTACCTGCCCAAAAATTTCACTGATTTACTTGACTGGCGCATGAATAAAATGATGAGATAGATAGCAACGTTAATTTTACATAAGGCGGAAGAATACATAACGTGCACACAAGTAGATCTTAAGCAGGGCTTCCAAAAGTGCTAATTTTACCGTGAACAGCCTATACCTACTATATACATCGTGTCTCATATATCCGTCTTTGGGATGTTACAAAGCAGTGCGCGGTTTGCAAGTTACAGTTTACATGTAAGTCATATAAAACAGCAAAAAAATATCTCCAGTTGCAGCTAGTTTGAAATTGCAAGTTAAAAACTGTTCGGAACTGACAAGCCGCGGGTCTGAATTGCGGGCTCCGTGGCGTAAACTAGGAAGGGCTTCGAATAGTCGTTTGTTGTGTACTTGTCCGGGAGCTGTTAAGGAAAAGGACTGCCTCCCCCACGTCACGCCTTCTCCCTCGTGTAGTTTGCTTTCATGAGACGAAGTGGCTTGACTTTTGCAGACCTCGACACGTGCAGTTATTGCGGCATTGCCTCGATAAAATGCTGTTCAGCATTCCAAAAGGTGCGTACTTAAACGTTCGGGGACTATAGTATGGTAACAGTCCGATTACACTCTACATACAAAAAAAAAAATCAAATCGTGACAGTGGATACCAGGAGATGACTTTTTTTGCATGTCTGAAGATGCGTAAAGTGTAAATTATAATCAGTGGTAAACCACTGATTCGCAGTGAAATTCAACTACTCGAATCAGTGAAAATGGCTCCACATAGAATCAGTGGAAAACCAATGATTGTGACAGTGAAAATATTTCACTCATTGAATTAGTGACAGCAGCCAACAGTGGCGAATTAGATATTTTTTTTATTTAACGTAGCTAAATAATTACACGAAATAAACATATCTACGATGGTTCACTACTTACATTGCGCAATTTACCGTGATTTTAAAAAGGAAATTATAGATCGGAGGAGATGGCCGGGATTGAACTCGCAAATCTTTCGACTCTAGGCCATTACCTTACCATCTGTGCTACCACGCCAAGTTTCCAATAGCACGAGGAAATTATGTGTCTTTTAGTTTCGCCATGAAATCGCCAAGATTTAAATTGTATGTTCTTGCTTTTCGTTTTCGGTTTAATTTGTACCGTTACGAATATTAAAACTAATAGTTTGTAAGAGTGCGCTCTCTTCATCGCATTATATGTGGTTTAAACCTTCAAACAGAGCGCTGTGACGATTACATGAAAACGAAAGGAAATAAGTAAAAACGGAATGAAAGGATTTGTGTTCCTATTACCTCATTAAATGGCGTTTTGAAAGACGAAACTCATTTTAGAAAGTATTCTGTATTGGATTTATTAGTTTATTCGTTGTTATTTCACTTGGTTCACGCTGTTGAACGGCCATTTTTTAAAGTTCTTCGACAGTCAAGTTTTACAAGCAGTTTAACTGATCCATCAGTCAAAAATAAACCACTGAGTAAACAGTGAATAAAATAACAGATAAATCAGTGGAAAAAATGTCATTGAATCAATACGTGAAGGAAATCAGGAATTGTTCACTGATTCATCAGTTAAATTCACTTACGTGATTGTTGAAACAGTGAGATACGTTTGAATGATTGAAACAGTGAAATTATCACTGATTCAGATTTAGAGTGAACACATAACCTGCCAAAATTCTTCGAAATTTAGAAGTTTCCCGAACGTCACTCTATCAGTGACAACATTGACATAGAGAGTCTCTCCCTCCTGCAGGGCGCTAAGTTGACGGCACTTGAGAAACTTACTCGTTTCTTCAGTGCAGCCAAAATTCCAGTTGTTATGGAAATATATACTGAGGCCATAGTCTTGATGGTTCCCCAAAGTTTAATTGAGAATCATTTCATGTTCTTCTGCTCGAAGCAGTGCCTACATTGCTTCGACAGGCTTGGCGTGATAAGACGTGGCTGTAGAGACAGGCTCTCCTGGGAAACGCATGAGGCGGTATGAGTTGAAATACGACCCGAAATAAAATCACCCTCGCCACGTCAGTGTCCACCAAATTGTCAACACACAGACCACGAGGGCTACGGATTGAACTCGCAACTTAAAGAGAGGGGGAATATAGTGTTTCGACTTTTTGCTTATAAATTAATTGCTCGTGGTTTTAAATTGGACATTAGCAGATTGACATTGGCACGTCTGTATGTTCTACGATCCAAGTAGCGTTTTCTGTTCATTCTGATCACTGCCTAGAAATCACGAGAAGGCGGAACATAAATCAACACCAAGCACCTTATTTGAAATGTACAAATTTCGAAAGACTATCTAGAAATGCCGAGGTACCGAAGTCGTAGATTATATATATTTTTTTGTCAGCTGTATGAAATCATTTTGTCAGACGTTCCTTTAGTGCAAAAGTTTTGTGCTGCGTATAAAATATATCGATAGACATGCATTACACTGGCAAGTTGTCAAAAAAATTCATCTACCGTTGCCCTTACTTGGATTTCAAATTACTGGCTTCCAAAAAACTGTAGACTGTAAATAACTTGCATAGTATTAACTTACGTCACACACCTTCTTGAGATGACATTATTGTGGTATTCTCCAATATTTTTTGCACAATTATCTCCATGGAAAAATATAGTTCAGTATGTCAGGTTTTTTTTTTTTTAATTTAAAGTGTTAGGGATTTAGTATACGTAGTTACGTCTTTTCAAAGTGTAGCGTGTTATTTTAAGTAGGCTACCTTAGTACTTCAAATTACGGTCCTATATTAAAATTAACCTGTTACGTACTGTATGGTTATTGCTGATTATCGTAGAACAATACCTTTTTGACATTGTTTTTTAGAGTTTTTATAAATATTCCCCTTTCTTCTATTTATTATACACAGGGTACGTACTGTAATTCTACTATACCTTTTAACTAGAAAATTTATGGAAACATTTAAATTATTATATATTCAAGAAATCAAATATCGACACAGAAAACATCCTATTCCTAATCAGTTATTTTGATAGTGTTTCCTGTTAACCAACTTTACTGGAGTTGATCTATTTTTTCTTGAATGTCTACATAGAAGTTTTCCAAGTTTATAAAGTAACAATTTCTACGAACGAGTTTTTCGTCTTTTCTTCTAGTGACTCGTCATACAATTCGGCTGATAATGGCACGTCATATAACATGCTCCATTCTTTATTAAAATCTAAGTTTTAAATGGTAAATAAAAGAATATCAGTTATTATGATCTTTAATGTACCTGCTGCAGAGGCAATCCATGTGCTAGATTTCTAATTTGCTTAGTGAATAAAATGTCGAACATTTAATGATATTCCAAGAAAATACTGGATATGCTACATATTTTTTTAACAGGCAATCACACACTCCGTTTATGCGAGTAGAAAATTGATTTAGTCCATGAATAATATGAAAATGTTCAGATCAATTACGAAAACCAACAATTTGATGAACTATTGTTTCGGAAATCACCTAGTCATTAAAATATCCAATCAGTTATAACTATCTTTATGGATGTGCAACTTTTCCGCAGCACTTAATATGTAAATACCGTTAAAAAGAGGACATTTTTATATTGTTTACGTAGAGTGGTATAGTGGAAATAATTAATTATTATTATTTTTAAATTAGGGATTGTGACGTGTAACAAAGTGATGGATTTCTGCGAGCATATAGACATAGGAATTTAACTTCGGTCTTGATAAACAACATACAGCAATATTAAGAGAAATTTAAGTTGCATATAATACCACGTTGCTGATATGTATGAGCTGTCAACATTCAGAATTCCAAATTATATGGTGAGCGGTGGGGTTATACAGAAAAAGGCTAAAGGCTTTAATAAAAAGTTTAAAAACATATCTTTTAATATTATAAATAAACTTCTATGCTGCGAAATTGTCTACAATCTTACCTCCTGTTATTTTGTTCCGGCTGGCTCCGCCTTCCTTGTCCAGAACAGTGACTTGTAGTTAGCCGGAGAAGATTATTGCCTTTACTGGTCCTTCAGAGCAGAGGAATAACAGAATTTCACAAAACAGCCGCTGACTGCACGAATATTGTAAAACTCTTTCTCAAAAGACAATTCCCCACTACTCGGCAGACTACCAGATCCCAAAAGGTATGGCCTCTTCTCTGTGTTAACAGACTCGTTATCTTGAAATACTGTCCCCCTTTACTGAAGCCTCTAACTGTATGAATATTAATAAAATATAGGGCCTAGGAAACGTTTTAGAAATATACTGTCAAACATTCTGTGTGTGCTCTTTTTTTGGTCTAATTTTATTAAATCTGCTCATCAAAAAATAACAGTACACTATGTGTACTAGCCTTACATTGTTAATAAGCTCGCTCCAGCGAGTGCTCTTTCGAGCTTACATTGAAATTCTTCAAACTAATCAACAGGACTTAAACTAATTAATTGTAACTTATTCTAATTAGTTAACCGGAAAAAATAACAGTACATTATGTGTACTAGCCTTACATTGTTAATAAGCTCGCTCCAGCGAGTGCTCTTTCGAGCTTACATTGAAATTCTTCAAACTAATCAACAGGACTTAAACTAATTAATTGTAACTTATTCTAATTAGTTAACCGGAAAAACACAACGGGGAAACAACTCGTTGTACGCCAATAACAGGGCTGATCAGCAATTACAATACAATTCTTTAGATATTTACAGGGGAACTTAATATCTAAACTCGAATTACCAATCTACATATGGGTGAACTTAAACTTAGTAATTCAAAGACTATGTATATGCAGGGAAAAGAATAGACTATATCCATGCAGATATATTGTACAATGAAAAATGAAAAATACATTCACACAGAATTATTTACAAGAGGTACATATTTACAAGGATGAAAGTATGAGGAATATGTACGAAATTGAATGAAAAAGTTTGAGGTCAGGAATTATGTTAGTAAAAATTACAATTAAGATATATATACACACACAATTTATATACAGAAAATTACAATATAGAAATACAGAAGAACTAAAACGGAATGCTGAAAAGGAAAGGTCTCGGAACACTGAATTTATGAAAAGATGGATCACTGAATTTGGAAGGAAACGAAATGAACACAATCCTCACTCGAGGTGTACCTATGCGTAGAGACCTGCAAAATTCGTGTTATTATTTGAGGAGATGTTAAACTTAAAAACACTTTTCCTTTACAATACGTGTGTCATTGGGCCATACTTTATTTGACACGCCCCAGCTAACTCTTCGCCAATAAATGAACACTTCGCAACTGTGTGCCCCAATCACGTGCAGTTCGCTCGGAAAGGGCGCGACCTAACGTGTATGCAGCAGCCAATGGAGAAATGAAGCCGGCTCAAGTATACAGTACTACGAATTTTAGCTTGATGTAAACAAAACAACGCGAATTGTGCGGGTCCCTGCTGATAGTGCGGTGCATCTCAAGGGTCGGCCGGTTTATTTAACTGGTTATAAACTCTGAAATGTTTGAGGGAAGTAACGGGAAAATTTCAATACGTTTTTTTAATTTTCTAACCCCTCGTTACTCGAGAAATATCTTTTATTTGCGATATTGACCGTAGATGAAACGTTTCCTTTGCGTTGTCTCTTGTAGCAAACACAAGCCGTAATTAAAGGTGTGGAAAAAATAATTGTTCCGTTTTGCTCAGCTGCATCTACAACCGTATTTATCAACCACGCAAAGCGTCTGCGTGCGCGTGTATTTGTCATAGTCTTGACTATATTAAGACACTACTTATCTTCCTAATTTTGGTCAAATGCCCTGAGTGGTCGAACGAAGCGTTCCCGGAAACAGGCCAGTTTCTAATATTTCGATGTTAGGTACTCGTGGATTATTTATAATCTAACATGTTGAGACAAACTTCTCAATCAAACCTTTATTACTTCATTCATTATTTTGTGCATTGCAGGGAATAATGCTAAAAATTTAATTTCTCGGTGTCAGGTTCACGGGCAAAAAAATATCGGGATATACGTTTCTTAAATCTCAGTTATTTACGTTACTTCTGTGAATATCGATTGACCTGAGAAAGTGTGGACACTGATAAATTTTTCTTAGTATTTACGAACACCACATGTACCTAAATGGTAATGAGTTAAAATTAACCACTCATTGTAGGCGAATGCACATCTAGAATGATTATCAGTTAAATTAAAGGCTGTTCACGATAAAGTGAGCATTTTTGAAAACAACCTTATAGAAAAAGTCACTGCCCCTGAGCGCATATAGGTGCTTTAATAGGAGCACTGAAATACATTTGCCCAGTGAAGTTGGTAACTGGTGAACGGAAAATAGTTCAATATCTTAACGTCGAATAAAAAGTGTTAGGTAACCACTTGTGATAACTTAAATTATTTCTTTAGCGTTCTGTTATTTTTTTGTGTGCCGACGCGTGAAAGTGAACAGTTTTGTATAATATTTATATTGCTAAATATTTCACAGTTAAACTTGGCCGGCGCTTGAATAAAGTAACGAGGCCCATGGTAATGTTAATTTTAAATAAGGTTGAAGAATAGGAACGTGCATACAAATAGAACTTAAGCAGGGCTTCCAAAAGTGCTCATTTGGCCGTGAACAGCCTATAAGTACAAATAACTGTTTAGTTCTAGGGTACTGATCAGCCACGTTTACGGCTGAACGACTTTGTAATGAATCCAAGTATCGTGTGGTTGTGTAAAAGGCTGCGAAGGGGGGGGGGGGAGCGGTGTCGAGTGGTAATTATTGTAGGCGGCCACGAAGATAAACGCTGTTGAACCAAAACGCCGCATCGCTCACGACTAGTGGAGCGCGTGACGCGATTTCGCTTGAAAGTTTAATAACTTCTCGCCGTTTCACCAGAGCGCGAGCGCGCGCGTGTGTGTGTGTGTGTGTGTGTGTGTGAGCGCGCGCGGAGAGCCGAAGAAGTTTTCCAGTTGCCGAAGCGGGAGGGGGTTCGGCCGCAGATACCGAGCAGCCAATCAGAACTAAGTTCCGCCAACAGTTAGCCAGGGGTTGGTGAGAGGGTTGGGAGCCATCGGGGTTGGTGTGGAAATGGTTGTGGCGGAGAGTGGAGGGGATGAAAGCGCTGGCAGGAGTTGCCTTGAGAGCACGTTTGTCGATTTTCCGGAGATTTATCGCCCCCGGGGTCCCCCAGATACCAACACAGTCAACGATATGCTGGGAGACTCGAAGCCAGATGTGAGTAGTAGCGGGTACAATGAGAGAGAGAGAGAGAGAGAGAGAGAGAGAGAGAGGAGAGAGCGAAAAGCATGTAGGTATGAACGAAATTTCTCTAACCATGATCGATATCGAGCCCTGAAGGCTCATATGTAGGGTCAGGAAAATGTCACGAATTCATTTTAGAAAAAGTTAGAATTCAATAAAAAAAACTCGTTTGGGGAGTGAACCCACGGCGAGGCAACACTCCCGAGTGCCCGTCATTCCTGGACATTACATGGACGGAGCGGCGCTCGAATGCAAGGGCGGGGGAAAGGGCAGTACCCCGAGAAAACCCGCCGGCGAGTGGCATCACCTTGCACGACTCCCACATTCGAAAATCCTGGAGTGAATCCGCCGGGAATCGAGCCCGGATCGCCGTGGTGGGAGGCGAGCGCCCTAGCCACTGCGGCACCGCCGCCCCAAGCTAGACTTCAAACGCCGGTGCATTTTTGTTGTGTTTACAATTATACCATAGCTAGTTAGACACACCCAGGTGAACTCAGAGCCAATAACAGACCTATAATTAAACAACCACTAAATCCAGTGATACCTGGTCTGTTGTTAAACTTGTTATACACTGAGGCAACATCCAATGAACAGAAATGCCAGGCTCGTAAATAGATAGTGTAGTGTAGTCTAGTCTAGTCTAGTCTGCAGGTCGTTAAAATAGCGACAATTTCCTGTCCCTAATCATATTCACCTGGATATGTTTTGCGCGTTTAAGAACCAGAAGCGACGAAGCGATACGGGCGACACTAACACGCATGTCTAGCGCCTATTCGCTCCTACTAGCAATGCGTGCATTTTCTCGCGTCGGAGCGCTTTAGTATACAAATATCTGCAACAGTGTGACATTATTAGAAGCGATGGAAGACCACACATTCCTTAAGGAAACTGTGCAGGCGATATCTGTAAATGACACGATTTTTTTATAATAATTTTTGCGATTTGTTTTTAATTTATTTCGCATGATAAAATTAGCTGTTTCTGAACATCAATTCCCAAAACATTTAGGCAGTCTACTGAGATACGCGTATTCTCTCAAAAAATTACTTCACAAAGAATATTTTAGTATATTCCGACTCGTCTTAAGTCGGTCGCCTAACTGGGACTATTTCCGCGTCAGTAGATCAGAAGTGCGAGAGTCATAAGGACTACACTGAAACGCAAATCAAGTGCACCATCGTCTTCACGCGCAAGGCACTGGACTGGCTTGCGGTGTTCCAGTCATGTTGCGTGTATAACTGTGGGACTTTAAGCGGTAACGTATCACTTTGTTGGTGGAAAGTCTTTAGCAGAGTTCTATACAGGCTTGTGCCGTAGTTTCGCTATCGTCAAGTTACTTACTGTGTTTTAAGATACAACATTCTGAAAATGCCGTTTTTTTTTTTTTTTTAAGATGTCGGAGAGATGTAAAATACAATGTTCATAGCATGCGCGATGCCTTGTAAATACCATTCCGTCCCTAGGTAAACGTATTTAAGGCACGTTTAATATTTTCGACAAAAAATGCGTATTTCTAACATGCTAAAGTGCGTTTCAAGTGCCAGTAGGCGGCCATTACATACTGTGCATCATCATACATGTTGTGTTATCAATTACACGCTTTTAACCTTGGTAATATAACGTATAGAGATGTGTTTTTGGTGCCTCCACCAGTTTTTATAGTTTTATGTTTTATGCTATATGCTATTCACAGTAAACTGAACACTTTTAGAACCCCTCTCATTGGATATAATAGTCAATAGATATATTTTATTGTAGCCTTAGTCGTTAACTTCCGGTGTAACATATGCTCTGCGTCTTTTACTTACATGACAATAGTTATTTAAAAAAGCGGTGGAAGGATAAAAAAAAATGGCTCGCAGGGAAAAAAGTAACCAGGCCTTTAAAGTTCCCACTTTACCGTGAACAGCCTATAGTAAGTAGGGGAGGTTTATGCTTTTATACTTTCTCATTCAGAGCGTTCTGCTCCTCTGAAAGACTTATAAATTCAGTACGAGAGTCTGTTTTAGATCAAATTTATGTGAGTGTGTGCCGCAGAAGGGGCTACAATAGGATCCGAATTATTATGCCTTACTCGGGTCGATTAAAAAATCGGCGGATTTCTATTAGACGAACTAATGAACCGGGGAAAAATTTTTGAGGAGTGTTTGGCAACTGGTTAGTTGGCCTGGTCATTCGTATAAATCAACTTTTTAGAGATTGGTTGTCATCGAGTGTTGGGTGGCATGGTGGGCTGGTCTTGACCATTGTGTTCTAGCCATTTTTGCAGGAATTGTTCTTGGCAAGAGCCAGTCTTGGGCAGAGCTACGTCTCTTCAGGAACTGGTTGGAGTTTCGTTTAGAGAAAGGGAGAGGGCTGGAGAATCGTGTGGTTGGTTGATGCCGAGCTTTTACAAGATATCGAGGTTTGCTGGGGAGAGGGGCAAGTCGGTTGAACGGATGGTGCCATGCGTAAATGTTGATGGTGATTGAGCTATGATAAGCAAATGTTAAGGGAAGTAAAGCGACGAGAGTTGTGTTGTAAAGGGCGGCGGGGGGGGGGGGGACATATGTGCTACATAAAGTCAATAACTCGCTTCGAGGGTCGTAAGACTGATCGGCTAAAGAGCCAATGAAATATAGAGGTGGGGCTTACAAACTAACTTATGGTCTAACTTAAACTAATGCCCGTTCCTTGCCTGGGAATCGAACCCAGGGCCTCCAGCACCCCAAAACGGCGGTGCACCAACAGACTGCACCACGGGAGGTCGGTCCTTCTGGTGTAATCTTCTATAGACTGTTCACGGTAAAATGAGCACTTTTGAAAGCCCTGTTTATGATCTACTTGCATGCACGTTGTGTATTATTCCGCCTTATGAAAGTTAACGTTGCCATGGACCTCACTTAATTTATGCATCGGTCGAGTAAAACTGAAATTATTAGAAAAGTATATATTTTAATAAATTTGCTCATTTTAACACTTTAATGAATTAAAAAAAAAAAAAAAAAAAAGAAGGCGAAAGAAATAAATTAAGTGATCACAAATGGTTACGTGACACTTTTTATTTGACATTAAGATATTGAACTACTTTCCATCCATAGTTACCAACTTTACTGTGCGAATGTTAATCAGTACGCCAGTTAGAATATATGCAGGCAGGGGCAGTGACTTTTTCCTAAGGTTGATTTCAAAAGTGCTCACTTTATAGTGAACAGCCCTTAGACTCGGATAAGCTTTCTTTGTATGGGACGGAGGAATGTCCTGAAAGTAGAACTTAAGGTGGGTTTACGATTAAAGACTGAAGAATTATGAATTGTACTTAACGACTCGATAAGTACACGGAAAATGAATAGTAAGAAAGTTTGCAGTTTATGGCTGAATTAGCAACTGTTAAGTCTAGCAAATCAAAATCGTAAGAGATATAAGCAACCGAAATAACCTGAAAAAATTGACAATTTACATAATTATATATATATATATAAATTATCTATGGTTACTGCTTGTGTAATCGTTTTAAAAAAACTAGTGAAATCTTATAGAAGAGAAAGCCGATGCCAACATTAGAAATTTACATTAATAAATCTTAAATGGTTAATTAAAGCGAAACCTCTTCCACGAAAGAAAACATAACCAGGAACTATTCTTCAAATTAAAAGGATACTTTCTCTCGATTAAAATAATTACTTACGTACGATTTTACAATACGACATAAACTAAATCCGTGTTGTAAATAAATAAATAAATAAAGTTTCCCGCCAACAACAACTGTCGCTGTGCTCTGATTGGCTACTTCGGTTTGACTTGTACGGCAAGAAGCGAGGGAGCAATACGGGCGACACTAACACGCACGCCTAGTGCCTCATCGCTCCTACGCGCAAGGCGTGCAGTGTTTCCGCCGTGACGCTGTACTGTGCAAATTAGATCTGTAACAGTGGGGTTTTATTACACGCGATGAAAGAATACAGATTAAACTACGTCCGTATCTTTGTACTTTTCTCTTGCCGCTTAAGGAAACTGCAAAGGGAAGCTTTAAAAATGCGGTATTTGACCATCTTCACGAATTTTTTTTCTCTAAGAATATACTAAATATGACAAAAGTAAAACAATAGGGTCATAGATAATTGTTTTTTTTTTTATATCTTTTCTGACAAAAAGTCGTATTTGCAGAACGTTTATATACCGAGATACG
Source organism: Dryococelus australis (assembly GCA_029891345.1). NCBI lineage: Eukaryota > Metazoa > Arthropoda > Insecta > Phasmatodea > Phasmatidae > Dryococelus > Dryococelus australis. Next base: position 63,198,543 of record CM057002.1, on the reverse strand, counting down.
CGTATTCGCGCAAACAACTATTTAACCAAAATACGTGCAGGTCCATATAGCTCTTAAGTCACGCCTAGAACGCACACGGCCCTTCAAGACTCTCACGCGACAGCCATAAACTGATACCCTCGAATACAATTGATTCATATCTTGAGCACAGGGCGAACTCATCCTGTTAAGTCAATCGCAAACCCACCTTTATGCAGGGCTTCAGAAAAGTTGGAAGTAACCGCGGATGGACTATAGAGCAGCGTGGATGTGTGTGCGGCTGTTGCAGAGAACGAGACGTCAGCGTGGACGGAGTCGTCTTCCTGGCGGACGGAGCAGGCGTCGCGCGGCTGGACCACGGAGGACCACTCGGCCACCCTGCCGCCGCCGTCGTCGCATCCTCCTCCGTCGACGTCGACAACTCCAACGCCGTCGACGAGGCCGGCGCCCGTGGTGGCGCAGCACTTCCACCACCACCACCAGGGCGCGCGCTGGGGGCCCTACTTCGAGGACGGGCCGGAGCATCACAACGTGACCGCCCGCGTCGGATCCACCGTCACCCTCGACTGCCGCGTCGGCATGCTGCACGACAAGACTGTGAGTTGGCCCAAACATTCTTACATAGACTAAAGATGAGGTAGAGGCCCAAACTTCCGTCCATAGAATAAAGATGAGGTAGATCCCTCACTCGCCTTCTGCGCATATCCCAACATTCACCTACCCTCAAAGGAACACAACTGTCGAAGCCACATGGTCAACACTTTTTATATCTCAATTTTTAAATGACAAACACTATTACACGAATAAAATTCTTTTACCAATTATAATTTAAACAAAACGCACAATAAATTGGTTACTCTGTGTATACAAATACCTCGAAACATTTGTTTACAAATCATGTTGGGACACGGAGATTGGTTGTGTGCAGTCAGCGAGATCAGTCCACCTTATATTCAGTCTATAATTTTTTTCTAATGCAATAAATTCTTATAAATGAAAAACTACTTCTCTGAACGAATGTAGTGTATGGAGAGTACACACGTTTCTCGAGGTTGATGCTAACTTGCGGGATACCAAGTTGTTGTTCCGGAAGAGACGAAGGTTTTTCACGTGAAAAGTCTTCAAAATCAGACCGCAGCACATGGGGGAAAGTCTGTTCACGATCAAGTGAGCACTTCTGAAATCAACCTTAGCAAAAAGTCACTGCTCCTGCATTGCGAGACATGCGCGCAGTTGAGTTGGTAACAATGGATATAAAGTAGTTCCATATCTTAAACGTCGAATAAAAAGTGTTAGGTGACCATTTGTGGTAACTTAAATTATTTCTCTCGCTTTCTGTTTTTTTAATGAAAATAAGTGTGAAAATGAGCATAATTTTAAATACTTACTTTTCTTATAATTTCCCAGTTTCACTTGACCGACACATGGATAAAGTGATGAGGCTCTTGCCAGTGTTAATTTTACATAAGGCGGAAGAATATCCAGCGTGCATACAAGTAGATCTTAAGCAGGGCTTTCAAAATGCACATTTTACCATGAATAATCTTTAAAAATTAATAGGTAATAACCTTAAATTTTTCGCGGATAAGATAAGGCTCTTGCCTGGTTGAAAGTAGTAGCCTAAGAATTTGCTAGGGGAAAACATGTTAATGAAATTCTGTAATTGGAGTCAATTTTAAATGACAACCCTACAAGTTTTATGTTAATAAAGGAATAAATTATAACGTTGAACGAAGACTTAAATGTGTCACGTGGCATATTTTTGGAGAAGAATAATAGTATAACAGCATAACAGTAGTAAATGGGCAAAATGAAACCAGTTATTGGATCAGACATAAAATAAATATGGTGTTTATTAAGGTAAAACTATAGAACGAAGGTTTGTGAGATCAAGTTGGGGTTTATTTTACTAAGAAGGTAGCTGTATAAGCAAAAATGTTTCACAAAACATACGTTTATGTTCACATTGTAGCCCACCAATGCTCATATTTGCGTGGTAAAGGGATTTTTTTTGGGGAGGGGAGGGGGGGGGGGACAATTGAAATCTCACATACCGACACGCTGAAAAAACATACTGGTTTGTTGAGGAGGAAGGTTTGAAGATGGTTACATCCGTATCACTGGTCTCATTTTAACCGCCACTGAATGGAACGAATACAAAAATAAACTCGGGCCGTGTCTGAATTGGGAGATTTTGTTGACAAATTGATTACGTGACCCGATTTTGTATATAAAAATGGTGACGTATTTGGTAATTTTGGTATTTCGTATTTTGTGTCTAGTGGATGTTAGCAAAAACATAAAATGACAAAATCAGCGCCATGTTTGTTTTTACTTTAAAAACATGCGCGCGAATGTGTAAATAAAATGACTATTAAAACAAATAACTGTACATAAAATAAACTAGGCATGTTTCGATAAGTAAGTAATTGTTGTGCTTTATATTTATATATATATATATATATATATATTGCAAAAAAAGTTTTAAGTCGTTATTGCATGATTTATTATTTTATTATTTATTAACGTGTTCGTAGTATTCCAGTGGTTATTGCAGATATATTACGTCTGTTTTAGGCATTAAATTTAGATAAACATATTTTGCAATTTTAATGTAATAATGTGTTGCCGCGAGTGCTAAACAAGTGACTGTCTACGACGTCCAAATTGGTACATACCGAATTACGAATTTACAAAATAACGAAATAACGAAATTCGTCAATTCAGACACGGCCTCAGAGCCACAGGGAATTACTACTAACCGTGTCAGAAGGGGTGTGAGGAAGGCAGGGTGGAGGAGGGGGAGGGGCTCTCATTCCTCGGAGGCATGTAGCAAGCCGTCTTCCCGCCAACATCCTGTTGGATCTCGTGTAAAATGTGCCCCTGTATCATGTATTTGCGTAACATAATTTGGTTTTGTCGTTCCTGTTAAATATAAATATATACAAACCTTGGACTTTAATGAGTAAAAAAAAAACGCACTTCTCTGCTATCAAACTCTTTTTTAACATAAATATATGGTCGGTTTCCTGGAAGGATCAGAAACTTTAATAATTAAATAAAACACTACTGTAAAACAAATTTTTATATTGGCCCTGATACCAAGCTTCGGGGTATCATTTCTCGCATTTATTTTTTTGTTTCAATTGTATATCTTCAAAACTGGCTTCAAAAATCCGAAATCCTTTAACATGAATTTACCTTTATCCAGATCTCATTGATTCCAAACAAGGCAAGAGCCTTAAAGATAAGGGATGAGCAAAATATCACATTTATGGTCCTAGGGCAACTATTTTCGGCGAATTTTGCATCCAGCGATTGCCACAATATCTACCACCAAACAATACATAGATAAATAAATATAAAAGTAATCTATTATACTGAAATATACTAAAATTTACCATTCAGCGTCCGGGTAAACACAACTCCCACTCTGACATGTTAAAAATATATCTACTGCCGCGATCATCGGTATCACATTAAAATAAAATGTTTATCTCCGTTTTCCATAATTCGCCGGTATTAAGTTGTCGTGTTTCGTGGTTTGTCGTATTCTACTTTTGAAATATACGCAGCACAGTACACGTTCGGACGGAAATTAATCCCCCGTGAAATAAAACGAAGCCTATGCCACGCGTGTATACGAAGCATCTGGCGGTGTCATGACATTCATCAACTCTGTTTGGAAGGATACACACGCAGGAAAACTACTGTTAGAGCTGGGCAGTTGGTGCCGGCATTGCTGGACCAGCATGTGCGATCGCCTGTACAGCACGACAAGCATTTGAAGTGCCCGCCTCCGACAAATCTCACGCTTTCAGTCTCCTTAGCAAATATTCACAACGTTATATTTTAATTTTATTGTTTCTTTTGTATTTTTAATAAAGTAATATTATACATTTATATTAATGTATATATTTTATGCATATAACACACAATATAATATTATAATATTGATATAATATAATTTTATTTTTAATTTATTACGCTTGTTAGTAAGAAATATTCGGTATGAATGCCTGTGCCACAGTAGATGTGTTCATCGCATCCAATAAATATGTGTAAAAAAGGGTACCGGTAAAATATCTCTGTGAACGACTGCTGCGCAAAAATTACCACTGTGCAGAGTATATATTCCACCAGCAAACGCAGAAGAGTATAGATACGTAAGAAAACGCGATCGAAGAGAAGACGAATAATGTATTGTACTTCCATTGAAATTAAAATATTTTTATGCGCCTTGCAAAATGTATTATTTTTCTCAAGAGTTAACCATGATGAAAACGAGAATACAAAAGATTAATTCGTAATTCATGATAATCAGAAATAGCCTGGTTCAGTTATCAAGTGTACTGCATAAAAAAAAAAACATATGGATGTGTTTGTGTTACGTGGAGCTGTAATGTGTTGAAAATAATATGTCCTGTTGATATAATTTGTAATTAAACCAGCCACGCCATAGTACTGCCAAAAAAAAAGTATAACTTAGTAGTGTGTTGCCAAATATATATATAGCTCTGTCTCCGTAAGACGTTGTTGACAGAGAATGGTGTTATGAAATGCCGCATAGTGACAGTACTGTGTAACAGGTTATAGCATTTGTTGTCCAACCGTGTATAGCCATTGGTATGCTTTAAGCTGTAGGGAAACACAAGTTACGCAGCTTAAATCAAAATCAACTTCAGGCAACGTTTATCAGAGAAGAAAACTTTTCGGAACAGAAAGATTGGCTCAGCTATACAATGACACACACAAGAGCTCTTTTGAGATATAAATGTATTTTGCACTTTCCCAAAAATACGCTACGAGACATAAAAACACAACAATACAGTAAAATACCAAACAACTGGCACACGCTTAATTACATTCTACCACAACCATACTTTTATACCTTTTACCGTCCTCTAAACATAACGAGAACACAATGAAAACTTATTCATACCAAAAACCGAACTTTTGTAAAAATTTCTTAAAATTTTACATGCTTCGCAGCTACACTATTTATTAAGGCTGGTATAAAAACTGGCAACATTTAAAACAATTTGGCGATAATGTTTCAAATTGAACGTATTTCTTGACTAGAAAATTATTACAAGACTTAACTTTCGTCCACACGGACATTCTGTATACATTTGTCTGGATTAGAGTAATATTTTCAACATTTTTCTTTACAACTAAATGACTACAAGAAAAGAGATACATTCTTACAATCATTGAATATTCTGGTAGGTTTTACTTTTATTATGTCCACAAGGACCTTTTGAAAATCTCTCCTGGTTTTATTTTCATTACGTCGACACGGACATATGTGAAAAATCTCTAGTGCCATTTACTGTGGTTTAAAAAGGTTACCCTGCAAGAAAACCTGTAAAAACCACGTATTACACTTAGTTTTTTTTTTTCGGCATTGATTTACGTTACTTTACTCATAAGTGTCTTTCATTTCTCTCCATAAATGTTATTTTACTCAACATTTTATTAAGGCTGAAAGATAAACACTTTTAAACTTTAACAAACAGCCTGAAAAGGAACCAATATTCCAATATGAGGAATATCGTTTTAACAGTAGAAAAATTCTACCACCGCTACCAGGACAAACAAGAGTCCAATTTCTACCTTTTTTTTTTTTTTTGGTCGTAAGGGCCCCAGTTAGTAATGTAACAATATTTATCTCATTGTCAGACCCCAGCAGCCATCTCGCCTCGAGACGAAAATGCTAAGGGTTTAAATACTGACAGTGCCTAGGGGCGTGCCATCGCCCTAGCGGGGCATAACGCGACCTTTTCAAAACAAACCTATTATAATTTATATTCCCATTGGAGGTTCTAGATTGAAGAGTCATTTCCTAGGAATTTTGCGCCGACAGCGCACTCTTTTTCAGTTCGAACTCGCGCCTGCAATGCCAGCCAAGCTACACTAGCGTCCAGCAGTTTAAGTTAAGAAGGTGTTTTTTTATAGATTTAAAGTATTTTTAGTGGGGTTTTTGGGGTGAAACTATTTCGCCGATCCATCCCTCGTTGTACAGCAAGCAGGTGGTATAGATGACGTAGCAATGACGTTGGCGCCACGTGAAGCGAGTTCTGTGGGCCACACGAACGGAATTTTCCAGTTAATGGGACAACCTGTCTCACGTGTGAAATATACGGCTAATAGAAGCCAATGAATAAAAAGACAATTGTTTCTCCCTGACACTCAGTACGAATAGGGCGGTCTAAAAACTGGAATCGAAGAACCTTTACAAGAAAATCTAGCATATTCAATTAAGACTGTGTTAAAAAAAAAGGGGGGGGGGGATTTCTAACTATTTTCAGCCAAAACGTATTCACTTTTCACTAGAATAAAAATCCTGATTAACTAACTAAATAATGGAAGTGTACTTATATTAAGGCGAATTTCTCCTGAAGGCTGTTCACGATGAAGTGAGCACTATCGAAATCAACCTTAGGAAAAAGTCACAGCCTCTGTCTGCACATATTTTAACGGATGCACCGAGTGACACGCGCCCAGTAAATTTGGTAATGATGGCTTTAAAGTAGCTCCACGTCTTAAAAGTCGAATAAAAAATGTCGGATAGTCATTTGTGATAACTTAAATTAATTCTTTCGCTTTCAGTTTTTTTTTATTCCAAGGAAGTGTAAAAATTACCAGTTTTGTTTAATGATAACTTTTCTAATAATTTCACAGTTTCGCTTGACCGACGCATGAATAAAGTGATCAAGCCCACGGCAATGTTAATTTTACATAAGGGCGGAAGAATACACAACACGCATACAAGTAGATCTTAAGCAGGACGTTCAAAAGTGCTCAATTTTACCATGAACAGCAAATAATGATTTCGCTCATCCCGAACATGGTAGCATTTTAATCACTTGTCAGCAGCAAGGAAATGATTGAATAATGAATCTTTTGGTTTACTTATTATAAGTATATATGTGATATGACGGCACGTCAGGCTGCCTTTTACTTATAGTTAGGGATAGGAACATTTCGCGAGTTCAATGACCTGCATGCTAGTTTCCACAATCTTTGTACAGTCGAACCTCAGATGTTTGTTCATTGGCTGTTACCCCAGCGTTACCCCACATTTGACAGTACGGGATTCATTCCTTGTTCCCTGGCAATTCGGCTATTGGCGCGGAGTCTTCCAGAGAGTGTCTAATAAACTCTGGTCCAATTGCAAACGTGACGTCAGTGTACACGCGTTTGAAGTCTTTCTTGTCCTGAAATGAATTCGCTAATTTTTCCTATCTCTAATTATAATGTTTCAAAATTTGTGAATTTTGTATGAAAATAGCAATTTTAGTATTGATATTCCTGCCTACGAAAGCTACTCCTTATACGCGTAGTGGATGGAAGATTTTTTTAGCACTTTGTCGTTCGGTAATAGTATAACCTGTTTAAACGTGTCTTAACTTCATGACAACTCCGGGTTCAATACATGTTTGAATATTCTTTGTTGGCGTAAAAACATTTTTTCAATAAAAATTGTATTCTTTAATTATTACATTTAGATTTTTTATAATAATTTATACTCACAACATATGTATGTCACAGATACCGATCGAAAAATGTGAAGCAATCTAACATGTTCTTTTATACATGTAGCCAAATTGTACAAAAAATTTGATATGGTGGAATTTCGTCATGAAAATTTTCATCGCAATTTTCAGTCATGATTGAAGAGTTGTAAGCCAAGGTTGAAAATTGGGGGTTATAGCATTTAAACAACACTGGCTAGAGACCGGAAAATTCTATAATTTCTTTTCTATTTCGAAGTGGATATTATACGCATACACGAATCATTTTTATTATTGTGAATGTATCACGGATTATTTCTCATGTCCCAAAATGATCGAAAACGGCAGTAAACGTCCAAAACAATGTTGTATCAAATGAAAAGTATGCAACCAATCACAAGAGAAAGTATCGTTTCAGAAATGCCAGACACAAAAACAAATTACAATAACTGTGATGTCCATCCTACACTAAAATGGAGTCGGGTATGTTTTCGTCATTATTCATAAATATTTGGCAGCTGGTGAGTACAAACAAGTTGTTTTTCGTCAAGTGATTTTGATTGCATCAAAACAGGACGTTATGTCCACACCACGAAAAACCCTCATACGCATAGCTTACGAACTTGCAAATAACTAGACTGCAGTTGAAGATGTAAGTGATTTAGTTATTTCCATTGATTTTTCATTGTAGGTTATAATTATTAAGCATCTTGGATCAGAGAAGTCCACCAAAAATTGCCCAACTTGATTGACGATCAGTCAAACAATCTGAAATACTTACAGTGAAAAGTTTTTACTAATGATTAGGTCGTCTTTTTAATCATACTTTAAGGAAAATATTAATTTTCCTATATACCCACAGTAATGTGCATTCTAAATGAAATATTAATAGTGTTACGGTAAATGACGATGTGATAAAGTTGCATATACAGATTTTTTTATTTCATCCAGTAATAATAATGTAGAAAATAGGCAATCATTAACACGTAGTGTGTAAAATGTAGCAATTAATAAAAAAAATTTTGCTAAAACATCCGACTAGGTCAAAGTGTATGTAAACACATTTTGCGAGGTGCTACACTACGCCGCCATGGCAATTACTTGCCTTTTGCGAATGCCAAACGTATATTTGTAACATACTATATGTGCTACAATACTGATTGACACTGTGGAATTATTTTCTTCCAAACGTGTGTCCAAACCCGAGAAGGAGTTTAATATACTATCAGAACTACTCGGAGTTGCACTGGTATAATAGGAACATGAAAGATAACAATTTTTATCTACGATGCAATAGAGGCCCCGCTTCGGGCCTAGTGTGGAGCCGGAGCCCACGATGGCCTATATACAGTCCATTCACGGTTTCTTCGGCCTTTTTGAATCGAACCTTTGAAAAATCTCCCCATGTATGACGTGCTTGGTTGTTTCCAACATATGCCATATATCACATCCGTTTTATACTTGAGTTAACATAAAAGTTACTTTTTTTCCTATTAAATTGAAATGTTACTCATACTTTATCTATAAATTATATTACTTCATTTATAAATAATTCGAATAAAAACAGCGAGAAAACATGTGTGTTGGTAGCACGTAGTAAGAAATAGTTCTTATACAAAATACTGTTACAACAGAGTGCGCACGAATCTGGTGCGTTGTCCCTCTGGTGTAATCATCCATAATTATTTAAGCTTAGTTTACACGAGGTGGAAGAATATCCTGGAAGAATATCCTGGAAGTAGAACTTTAGTAGGGCTTCGGAAAAGGCCGAAGATAACATGAATCCGCTATTGTAGGTTGTGTATGTGTGTGTGTGTGTGTGTATATATATATATATATATATATATATATATATATATATATATATATATATATAGAGAGAGAGAGAGAGAGAGAGAGAGAGAGAGAGAGAGAGAGAGAGAGAGAGAGAGAGAGAGAGAGCTGAAGGGCATTCCTGCCAAAGTTAGTGCACATCCGTCTAATGGTGTAGATTCGCGTAGATGACAAACCTACACGCGCACATAAATTCATATACTATTTGACTTATTTTTTCATTTTTTGAGTGTTTTCAGCGACCACTTATTTGGACAAGGCCATATAAATGCAAAAATGTATTTTCAGGAATTAGCCAAGGAATAGTGTAGGGCATGTGTTAAGGAATAGCCTCAGAATCCTCCTGGGCCAGAAATAGAACCCGAGTCCTCCCGAATGTGAGTACAATGATTGACGACTACCGAGGTGATGTAGTGGTTAGACTACTCGCCTCCCACCAAGGTGAACCGGATTCGATTCCCGGCGGGGTCGCTCCCGGATTTTCGCACGTGAAAATCGTGCCGGACGATGTCGCTGATCGGGCGGGTTTTTCTCGGAGATCTCCCGTTTCCCCCGCCCTTGCATTCGGATGCTGCTCCATACTCACCTCACTTCACCCTCATCGGCACTCGATACCTCGATATCAAGAGCTGCCCAAATATCTCCTCTCCAACACCTTATCAATGCGTTTCCTTGCTCCGTACTAGACTATAGTTGATTCACGATAACTTCGGCCTTTTCTGAAGCCCTGCCAAATCTCTACTTTAGGTTACTGATTATGTACCCTTCCGCTACACGTAAACATAAACACTGCCATGTGACGTCTACTTTTATAACTGTCAAATGCGTTGGTTGCTGTTTACAGCTGTTCAAAGAATCGTCATATTGCAGAAACAATTTCCTATGAATGTTCACAATTTAGGCATTTAACAATATTTAGGTCAGCTTATAATTATTTGTTACACACGTTACACATTATAAACATTAATATTTTTCCACGACGGTGTTCGTTAGGCCTACAACTGTTGCGGAACAATAGTAGTATTTTACCTGTTGTTATTAATATGTGTTTGGAATAAAAATTAAAACAAAGGGACAACCAGTCTGACTAAACGACACAGTAAATTCAAGCACGCAACTCGTGTTGCTTATTTATTGTGCTACCTAGCATCGACAAACGTAAAAGATAGTGGTGAACATGAAAACACACATGCCTACAGTAACATTTATTCTCCTAATATTTACATTCATTGGTACTTATTGGTTTGTTGGTTTATTTTATTATTTATTAAATTTATCTCGGTGGGCTTAGTATTTCGTTGGGCTTGTGGCAGACGTTCAAATCACAGAAGCGTTAGCTCGTTACAAAACTGTATTTCAAACACCTAGCGCGAAGTTACAACGTTGTGATAAACAGACGCGAATATAAATAATTAACTTCGTCATAACATCAGTTCGTGGTTAAAACGTATAAATTTTGCACATATTTGAAATCCACGCACACCTGGGCTGCGTAACGATTACGAGGCAGCCCCCGCGCCCTTTCACACGCAGAGATCACAACACATTTAACCCTGCTGTGGAAACACATGTTATTTATCACAACATTGTAACTTGTCTAGGATGTTTAAAAAACACGAGCACGAACTTGACGCTTCGTTAAGAAACACGCCGTGTCATTACCATGTCACCACATCACTGCCAGTCGTAAGGCACTATAAAAACTGGGTATAATCGCCCGCCATATTGGGACAAGCTCGTGGCTAGGGATGAAGCTGATCAAATTCTAGATTCTCATTTCCACACCACGTCTGCCAACCTGCTGGATTTATAAGCGTCGTGGATTTGTAAGCGTCGCGCCATCGCATCTTAATAGCATATAATAGGTATTTAAACAATAAAATTTCGTTTCAGTTGAAAATTACGATTTCAAACCTCATTGTTGCTGTAATCAGTATGAAATGTCCTGAAATTAGAAATAACTAGATGTATACTTTTCCTGCTACACAGGTGTTACAAACTTCCGGTGAGAGAGAAGAGAGAGAGAGAGAGAGAGAGAGAACGAGAGAGAGCAACATGATCCGCTTCGCTTATTGAACTTTTCTTCCGGACGGAAAAAAAACACTGTCTCACTAGAGCGAGCCTACGCACGATAATTTGCGCCGATATTTTTAACTGCAGCAATGAAATGTGTTTCCGTCAGTGCTACTGAACAATACAAATATATCGTTTAGCAACGTTTAATTTACAAATAGTATACATAAAAACGAAGTTAAAGTATATTGTAACTGTGAACTATTTCTTACCGGCTGTTGCCAACACGTCGCTAATCTCTCTATTGTTAATTCGTATTTAATAAGAAATTAATATTACAAGTTATAGATGATACTAAGGAGATTATTGATATATTCAAGACCTCAGTGCTTTAACGTTAACCACAGGGTTATATAATTTTGTAATACAAGTGATTGAACACAACAGGTTGATATGTTACGCCTAGGGTGATTATTCAAAGATTCTATTCCTAAAGGCCGAAGAAAGCGTGAATGGACTATACCTCACCATTCGCCAGTGGAAAAAATATATTAAATTATTATTTTTTGGTATGCGAATACTAGAACCTTTATATTTAATTAATTTCTATACGTTTCCTTTTCTCTGGCACTTTTTCTTATAGTTAAATACGTTCAGCCGAACAATTTATTTCATTACAAACTCCAGAGCAATTTTGCTATCATAGATTTGTAAGTTTTTTCTGTCAATAATTTTATTGGAAACATTTTTTTTTAAATCCCGAATACCTGAAAAGTTAATTTATACTTCATTCTTTTAATATATATCCCATGCTCTTGTGGTACCACCATCCCCAGCGACAGATTCATTAGTTTAGTTTTTTCGCAGTATTACGAATATAAAGTTTATAAAATTAATAGATAGGATACTACTTAGACACTCATTTACGTTCCCCTAATTATATCTATAGTGTTTAACTAAGAACTGATCAATGAACAAGGTGACGGTTCATGTAATAATCACAATTAAGAATTTTTTACATTCAGTAATTAAATACACGCTAGTAATTTAACCTCAAAATATCTTAAATTATTTAAAAAACAGTTGAATCAATGGACAATCTATTAGTTGGTTTCGAAAAGTTTCACTCGATGGGTAGCTGTGTCTAGGACAAGGCCGTGGGTTCATGAATAATTCTGAGTTAGTTGGGTTTTTATTTTTATTTTTTTTAGATATTAGAATTAAATGGAATTAATGAATTCTATTCGTTGCTTCTTTGGGTTAAATCTATATATCGAGAAATATTTCGTTTGGCACCAAAATCAGTGCGCTGGCGCATCGTATTGGCGAGGTACACAGCCCAGAAATTTTCACCTGCGTTGACAATTGCTGTCAGTCACCTAAATCTCGAACCTGCGCTAAGTCAAAGTTACGCTTGCATATTAATCGTATAAAGGCTGTTTAGAATAAAGTGAGCACTTTTGGAATCAACCTTCGAGAAATGTCACTGCACCTGCCTACGCATATATCGTAACGGGCGCACTGAGGGACACGCGCCCAGTTGAGTTGGTAACGATGTATGGAAAGCAGTTCCATATCTTAAAGTCGAATAAGAAGTGTTACAATTTGTGATAACTTAAATTATTTCTTTTGCTTTTTTTTTTTTTTTTTTTTTTTTTTCACTTGACCGACGTATGAACAAAGGATGAGGCCCATGGCAATGTTAATTTTACATAAGGCGGAAGAATACACAACGTGCGTACAAGGAGAACTTAAGCAAGGCTTTCAAAAGTGCTCATTTCACCGTGAACAACCTATACCCAATCGAACGGGACCACCTTCATTGCGATTGTGTTATTAGCCACGAAGTTGTAGAGTCTGTATTGGTCACCCCTGCGAAAGCTGTATTGCCGTTTCCACTCTGTCGGTTTTATTTCTTTAGACATGCTCACGTCAAAACGTTCGATTCCTGTGAGGGCGTCACATGACGTGTTGAATAAAAAAAATGTCGTGATTAATATTTTACTTGGAGGTACGAATGACCAAGCTCTCCGCGTCCCCTTTCTTGTGGCAATCCACAGAAGAAGGAAACCAATTACAAAAGAACAGCGATCGTCACTCGTTAAGAAATTCACTTGCCAGCAGTCGCACACACATTAAACATATCATAGTCTATCCCCATATTCAACGGTTCACTAAAATAATATCAAAATACGGCACACTACAGTGTCTGTGTTTAGGTTTTACGAAAATATTTCCGAGATGAAAGTCAAAAGACGCAACAACCGGCCATTTAATAACTTTCCGTTTCATTAAGAAATCCTATATACTTTAATTTACTTCACTACTCTCATTTTCGTTCTGATAATTTACCCAAGAATTAAATGTGCGGTAAATTATTGAGCACTCTTACGCATACTTCACTTAACTCATTGCCCAATTGAAATTCTAGCTTCATTCGATAATACACAAGAGATGTCTGACCAATAGTTAATTACAGCTGTCGATGAAGTATCTTCAGTCACAGCAAAATCTTACCAACTAACAATATCTCGTCGTTTGATATTATCCATATAAGTTAGTAGCCGCAGGCTCAGGCGATTTGTGTGTCCTGCGGGAAAAATAATCCTATCATGCCGCTGCCTGCTTTAACAGTTACAACTTGGCAGTGCAAACCGGAGGAGGGAATATACCAGCACATAAATGTCTTGGAGTAAACTTATTAGTCTGCATATTTTTGATCATGTTTACCAACGCCAAAGTGGACGTCTCCAATATTTCGAAATATCTTCCTCGGCTGGTATTTTCATCTTCCGTGGTGTCGTTGCGGCATGCTGATACTCCTGAAGCAGGTAAATGCAAACGCCCTCCACTCGCTTTCGGAAACTGAACAGCGCAAGTGCGATGAGTAGAGACTTGCGAAATTCCCGTTATTATTTGGGGTCGCGTTAAACTTCAAACGCTTGTACCTTCGCAAAACGTTTGTCATTGGATAACACTTTATATGATACGCCCTACGTAACTCTGAGCCAACAAATGAACGCATCACAATTGTGTACCCTAATCACGTGCTGTTTAGTCAGAAAGGGAGTTACTTCACATCTATGCAGCAGCCAATGGAGAAACGACGTCGGCTCTAGTGCATACAGTACTGTAAAGTTCAGCCTGATGCCAAATAATAACGCGAATTTTGCATGCTCCTAGTGATGAGTTCTTCTCTTATGACATGCAGCAAAGTGAGTTGTGCTACTCTTGCGGGCATACTTAAATAGCTTACCATAATGCCGTAATCACGTTGCTCAAAATATTGACAGTGTATTACTGGTAACTAGTTCCCTGTATCTGGCCAACCTGGACGTAATTTATTATAATAATTGCGAACTTGTTTTCAGGAAAAAAAAATTATTTGCTCGAATTTAAAACCGCGTAGCCATGTAACGATTTTACGTTTTGAAGACATTTCTACTACGTAGTGTCACGTATGTTAAGAAAGTTTATTATTAGATTTGCAAGCGGTGGGGTTAATTATCACTATGGCTGTTCCAGATGTTAACAGCCAAAAATAGTTTGTATGGTCCATTTGTAGTTACGTCCATCTATTGTGAAGCCCTGCTGAAGATCTACTTTCAAACTATTCTTCCGCCTATGGGAAACAAAGTCTAACGTAGTAAAAAAAAAACATCAAAGGCGCAACGTACCACATTCGTGCGCACTCACTTTAATAATATCCTGCATATAGTCCATTCATAGTTTCTTCGGCCTTTTGGATCAAACCTTTGAAAAATATCCCCATGTATGATGTGTTCAGTGATTTCCTAAATACGCCCTATATCGCATACGTCTTATACTTGTGTTCATAAATGCAAATTTTTTTCTGTTAAATTGGAATACTATTCATATTTTATCTATAAATTATAATGCTGCATTTATAAATAATTCTAATAAAAACAGTGAGAAAAAGTGTGTGTTGGTAGCGCCTAGTGAGAAATAATTCTTATACAAATACTATTACAACTGAGTGCGCACGAATGCGGTGCGTTGTCCCTCTGGTGTAATTCTCCAGACTTGTTAAGCTTAGTTTGCACGAGGCGGAGGAATATTGTGGAAGTAGAACTTTAGCAGGGCTTCAGAAAAGGCCGAAGTAACCGTGAATCGATTATATGAACTATTTCTTACTGAACATTACAAACACACCTATTTTGTTCATATTAGTTACAAATGAAATAATATAATTTACAAAAAAATTAAAATTAATATTAATTTGAGTCGAAATGAGAAACTTTTGCGTTAACAGAAATGCAAAACGGTTTTGATCCATGTCGTATATAGTGAATAACCTAATATGTCGTGATTTTTCAAAGGTTTGATTCAAAGAGTGTAAAGAGACCGCGATGAGAATATACTACGTGTTTGTAAAACATGGGGAAAATCGTCGGTAGTGTATTCCTAGCGAAAATGTAAGTAGGTACCACTTTTCTCGTCAAGTGATTATTAAGGAAGCAGTGCACCCCTGAAAAATCCTCGATTAAGTTTCCTAACTCTGTATTGTGATTTGTCTACCTGGTATGCAACGCACCTTCTGTTTTGTATGCTCAAAAATGGTTCAACTAATAGCGTTACAAAGTTTGATGCAAACATAAGGTGCCAAAAGCCAATTTGAAAAGAAAGTGAGGGTTGGGAGGAGGGTGACAGTGTTTATATTTCTGACCGCGTTTTAAGAGGTGTAAGATCTTTATACAAAACACTATTCACCGTTTGTTGCTTAATCATAAATGGTTTCCGATATTTCCAACTAGACGCATTTTTAACCTCGCTATTTCGAGGCGTATAGCTCCCTTAATAATAATTGTAGGGGATTAGTTGTACATATATTTTCGTCTTATATTTTCGTAAGTAACTGACTGCCAAATTTTGTCCCCGTGTTTCATAAACACGTGGTAGGTTACGGATCGTATTGCATTAACTATTATTTTGTATATACACTATTGAAAAGCTTCCTTGTATGCTGTAGAAAACACAATGTGATACAATTCATAAAGACGCTAATATAAGTCGATGTTATCTGTTCTGAACTGACATGCAAATGATACATGTAATTATGGAGAGGGAATTACGTTAATAATGGCCAAAGAAAAAAAAAGTCAAGAACACGAGAACGAGCAGCCAGACAAATAAACACCGGACAACAAAAATGAAAGCTGTGGCAAAACGTACAGGTATATGGACAAAAATGGGGAACACAGCGAACAAAGCACGTTTTGAAAACTTGAACTTGTTCCAGTCTTAAAATACTCCAAATACTCATACGGCAATGATGGACTCTAAAAGACCAGCACAGTTGTTCAGTTTCATTTGTGAAGTTCATATACCGGGTTCTCAAACTTTGTCGGAAAAATACATCATTCCCTCGAACAAATAGCGTGTGGCCCCATTCTTAATACGAAGATTAGAATTTTATTTTCTAAAAGGTCTTGAATTTATCTACATTTTTATTTACATGACTTAAATGAATGCTCGAATTATCACTGACCAATACTGCAATTAGACCATAAGATATTCCACCTATCCATGCAAAAATAAACTTGGTGCGATATGCAAGAACGAACACCAAGTGAGCTAATTCATAACAATTGTCAGTGCAGAACTCTATTCTTATTGAATAGCACATTAATAATTTCTTCCATGCATCTTTTGGACTGATAATTGTCTATCCGGGAGCGGCCCTAGTCCTCTCACACTATTAGAGCACATTCGCGACTCAGTGATAATTTACATACGTTTCTCGCTACATGGAAGACTTGATTAATCTAAAAGAGAATTAAATTATAATTCTAGTTGTTAAAGTAGGATGGACCCGCGTGTCCAAGGTCAAGAAGCGAGGGAGCTATACGGGCGACAGTTACACGCACGCCTAGCTCCTCATCGCCCCTACGCGCAAGGCGTGCAGTGTGTCCGACGTGACGCTGTACTGTGCAAATTAGATCTGTATCATAGGGGTTTTATTACACGCGATGAAAGACCACAGATTAAACTACGCCGGTGTCTTTGTACTTTACTCTTTCCGTTTAAGGAAGCTGCATAGGCAAGCTTTAAAAATGCGATATTTGACCATTTCCACGAATTCGTTTGCTCCAAGAATACTCTTAATATGACAACAGTAAAAAAATAGAGGCCTCGACAATTGTGTTTTATCTTTCCGAACAAAAAGTCTTCAGCTGTGAGTCATTGTTCCTCCACAGGCGCACTCTACAACACACTAGCGTGATTGCGTAGATCAATAACTTTACTGCATTTCAGAAACGATCGGATGTCTTTGTTATCGCCTATTTAGACAATTGTTACGCCCCTTTAGGGCTTAGCATGGCTAAAGGAAGGCAAGGAGGAGGACGCACACCATAAAAAAAATCAAGAATGCATGGACACAAAAATTCCAAAATCGATACAAATGTATTGAAGCCCATCTATACATTATCACCAAGAACAACAACTTTGCTACTTGATTTAAAAAAATATAAATTACATCTGTAAATTTCTGTTGCTTGCTGCCAATCGGCGAACCAGGAGGAGAGAACACACTGGAACGAACAGAAACACAACAATATTAATATATCCTGAGAAATCACCCAACCTGAATAAACACTTGTGAAATCCCATTAAAAAAAGGTAAAATGACTCCCTGAGTAAAGCAAGCACCATTACAACTTTAAAAGTAAAGTACGCCTGATGATTCACTAAAAAGTACAACATGGAGTACTAATATCAAGAATACCATTGGGAAGGAGCAAAAACCTTCATTACACTTAACCACGAGTATAAAGGCACGCCATAAAATATCCACTAAACTCCTTGGTCTTAAAATTCTTTTGGCAAATCGTAGTCCAGGAGACCATTTATACAGCACGCCAAAAAAAAAAAAAGGATGAATCCACCTCTTACAAACATCCCCATAAAATACCATATTGAAAATTCACACAGTCAAAAAAGTGAAAAAACTCTTCCCTACAAAAATCCATATACACAAAAAAAATCACTACTAAAAGGGAAACTCTACCCCCAGCATTAACAACAACTACGTTCATTGCAATACTTAACTTGAGTAGTACTCATATTACGCGAAAACGCGTCTAGCATGCTGAAGCCCTGAAGTACAGAGTGGTGTAGACATGATCTATCGTCGGACAGCCCGCGCAACTCGAAGAGGAACACTGCACACTTGCTCGGGCTGGGGACGAACACTTATACGCGAAAACGCGGCTCGGGAAGGTTAAGGAGGCGGCGGGAATAGCGGAGAGGCGTATGGAAGGTGCCAGAGTGTACGAGGCTGAACTCGTTGCCAGTAGTAGCCACCAGACAGCGCTCGGCAGCGCCAGGAGCGCCGCGCGCCTCTCTTCAGTATAGCTCAGCGCTTGGAAACGTTCAGACGTGTGCCACCCCAGTGTAGGAGGGGGCGAAGAAAAACAAAGTACCTTTTCCTGCAGCAAAAATATTGCATCTTCAAATAGTAACCCCTCTTCAAACAAAATAACAGTTTATTAATCTGGGCTACCAAATACTGACGTGGCAAATAACCAAGCAGACTTGCTAACCAAGTTCATTAAGTCATGTAGTTCTGTAGACACACCAACCCCCATAATAGCAGCATTTAATCGTACTCCAGGAAATTGTAGGCATCACACATTTCACCAGCTGGCGGGTCGAAACATAAATCGTTCAGGCAGGACAATCTTTTTGCAGGACAGGAGTACTCACATAAAATTGCTTGAGTTTGCTAATTGACACGCGTGTCAGACTTGAAGCAGGGCTTCAGAATTATAATGGAAGGGAACACTGCGGTGACTATCACGAAGATAGTACAGTACAATATGCCTTAATACTTTGCGCTCTCGTTTTATTTTATTTTCCTCTAAAAATATTATTATATGCGTTTATTACAATTAACATATGGAGTGAATAGTGTAAAATATGTGCTAATGAATTGTACTTGAAATTTTAAATTTCGATCTTCTCTACCTAATTAATTATTTAAAATTATCACATTACATTAATAGGTAAATTCAAGTTGAACTCAGAGGCATCACTCTGAGTGCAATCTACGTAATAATGTGTATCTGACATAGAAGCATGCAATACTCGATGCAGTGAATCGAACGTAATCTTTCTGAGAACTTCTTCCACTGTTTGCAGTAAAATTAAGACTATTTAGAAACTTCCGCTGTAAATCTCAATATCTGTTTATGATTGTCTGTTTTTGAAAATGGATGTACAATATCTGTATTGATTCACAAATTTTATTAATTCAAGAATATATATTAAGCGACGTCAGAGTAAAGGAAATACTTAAAGGGGGGCGGTAAGATTCTGCTATGTTAGGTTATAGCAGTAATTTTTGTGGTACTGTTGGATTTTATAAATACCTTGTGATAATGAAGATGGGAATGTTATTCACTGACAACTTATTCCTTATCCACTGGTGTTTATTGCTGAAATTTTCTGTACGAAGTTGCGGCCTATGGAAACTTTGTTAACAAAATGCACACTCACGGATTATTTTGTGGCTAAATATTTGTATGATATTCGAAAGCTCTAGTGAGTGCAGTTGCTGTTAATATTTTCCATTCAATATCTCATTCTGGTTGAAATGTAAATTCGTAATATTTGTGAGCTGTTTGCTACCCAGTGCTGACCTGTACTACTCACTACAGCATTTCTGACAAGGAGTGTAATAAACATATATATTCCTCTGGAGCTCATATACCCAATAAATGGAAGATCATCTCATCATTAACACTTTTACTAAATTAGTGGGGAATTTTTGTAAATTATTTTTTTGAATCGGTTACGGTGTGAAATTTTACTAAGCTTTTTCTTAGAGCACTTCCATTAGAAGTAAGTAAACAGCATTATTTGAGCAGAGAATAATTGGTGACACTCGTCAACTGAGTGGATTAGTGGTGTATCTGAGCCAGTTATGTACACAGATATTGGAGAAGACTGTATGATTGATGTTGCTAGGTTCATTCGCCTATATCCTCTTTGTTAGTAATCAGAACTCGTCCAAATTACAGAACACTCATTGCGTTCTCAGGTATTTTTTCAATGGCGTTTAAATTTGCAGTTTTCCTTCAGAAATTTGAGTATTTAAGCCGCAGTGCCTACAGTATATTTCCATTATATAATATTATTTATCGCATCCATTTCACAAGTGGTAGAGATTTGCAATTTTTTTACATACATGGCTGATGCAATAAAAAAATGAAAGCATTCATTTGCTAGCTTAATTCAGGTGTAAGTAAAATTGTGTATAAGTACAGCCATAATTTATTTCGCCCCATGCTATCTTGATTTTCTGATTTTATACTGTGATATCATTAGTCTTAACTACCAATGGTTTTTTTAAACTGACATAACAAAACTTTAATTTGTGAGTGTAATAGTAATATTAAATGATCAGTGTTTATTATTACTGAAAGAAAAAATATTTCCAGAAGTTAGTTATTTTTTGTTTCTGGCATCAAAAAATTTAGGAACTATATTCATCATTATATTTAAAGGGCCAAAAAAAATATCCTGTATCTAGCTCCTCTAGTTCGCATTATAAAAAAAAAGCAACATTTGAACCATCAATGTTCTGAGAGAGCGGAAAATATTTCAGTTTGCCACTGAATCGCTTGTACGTAAAAAAAAAAGAAAAACAGTACTTTTCCTAAAACTCTAGCCCCTTTTCCCAACCATTTGTCTGTATTCCAGCTACTTGGCAGGGGAAATATAAAACTATCTCACTTATTTCCTTGAAAGTGTTTATGCTTCCGGCGCAAACTGAAACTCAGTTTTGATTGACAACTTGTTCTTGAAGCAATTTTATAACTTTCTGAGGTGTTGGGTATCACAGATGTTGAGAAATCTTCGCAGGAACAAATAAAGAAGGAAATGTGTTTGCGCTGATGGAATTTCCATCCAGTTTTGCCTCGAGAGGATCCGCAGAACTCTTTTATTCCTCGAGGGAGTTTTTCATAACAAAAGTGATTTAAAGTGTAGCGTTCCCAACTTTCGTGAGAATTTCCCCGTTGTGGTGCTATTCGTGTGAGAAAATGAAGAAAAAGGAAGGACTTGAGACTAAAAACTTACTTAATGCATTTCTTTAGTATCCGCAGAAGAAAAAGAGAGTGTTGCTGGAATAAATCTTTTGGTGGTAATCATACTGCTTCTTTTCTGTAAATTGCATCGGTAAACAACATCTTCACTATAAAGTTTTTTGTCCGTTGTAAGAATGCGATATACAACCACGACTCTGTAGCTTATCCAATAAATGCTACCAGTAAAGTAAATTACGTTTCCGGATTTATGGAGGGGTGCCACATTGTGGACTTATTTTCAAACTTCTATGTCCTTTTTTTATTCGCTTGCATTCCTTTAAACCCAAAATCTTATACACGCATTGGAAGTAGTTATTTTGCAATTGTTTCAAGATTTTTTTTTTTTTTAGAAATGCAGTTTTCGCTTATTATGATTAGCTTACAAAAATATTTTTTAACCTAAAAGACTCTCGTATTGGCAACTGGTTCCACAAATCCATTAAACTAATGGTACTTCATAGTTTTTCCACAAAGTATGCTACGTTTACAGCATGAAATATCCGTTTGTTGGAGAACACAATCCCACAAAACACTAAAATATGTCTACTTGACGGCATACAGATATATTTATTGTAACTCATATCTAACCCCTCAGCTTACTTGAGACTCAAACGTTCAGTTGTAAGACACTGGGTTCGATTTCGGGACCTTCATCCGATTACTTCCATAGCCATCTCGATTTCTGTTTTCCATGTTTTTTGGCATTCAAAAAATAATTTTGCCCAATCAAACAAAATTGGTTTGGCTCAGCCAAATTAAGTGCTTTTATAGGGGTAATGTAATATTTTGCTGTTGAAACCAAATTATTTTGTTGTTTTTAATTTGTTTACTCAAACTAATTTGGAATTCATTCTCCTCTCTTGAATGTCCAGAAACCTTGCTCTGTATCTAATGTACTTGGTGCCAACGAGGAGTTATTCTATAATAAAAAATAAATCAGTTTTTTCTCGCCAGTCCCTAGTACACACCGTCTGCTGTACAAAGGCAGTCGTACAACTTCCGTATGTTTCAGGTATTAGGCAAAGATTATGAAACTCTGGTCTTGCGTGTAAGGTCTGCGGATTCTAAGCTGGTTTGGGACATATTGTAAGTTTCGTGACTCTTATTCTGCCTAATAAAACTGCAGAAGACAGAGGGATAAATCGTACCACAAATTATGTGAGGAAATGTGACTGCAAATGCATTCCACTTGCATAATTTGATGGTGCTGCTAATTTTGGCAGAAAATTTTCAAGATCCCATTGGTCACTGAACAATATCTTTCAACTTTCTTCATACTGCATTTGGTGCCATTTTGTTTACTGGGTTCTGCCTTTCTAAGTATCGGTGTATTTTTAACTGTACTACGTTGCATCAGGCTAGGCCTACTTCTGTGAGGGAGTAAAATGAGCAGTTGATCAATCATTTACACTGTTTGGTGGAACTAACTTAGTTCAACCTACTGCTAGATAGAAGACTGTGAGAAATGGGACGTAGGTGCAAGGGCACTGCACTCTTATCGTATGACATAAAGAGCAAGCCGAAACAATACAAATGATGTAACTGTGTGTATCGGGCAGCTCATTCTTCGTTCTGCCGTGTAAAAAATGTTCTGGTAAACTTCGTAAACAGTAATGGAGGTTTTTAACCTGTACACTGCATGGCAATAATACCACACGTCAAGCTGCAGATATAGGAGTGTTTAGCAGCGTTACTATACATAGTTGGGAACTTCCCTATTCATTTGACTGTTCCCTGAGCAAATGTAGGAACACTGCAATGGATGTATAAGGGAAGAAAACTACCAGTCCCGCATTCTCACTAAGCGCATACACTGGTATGGTAAATTTCAAAATATTTTCTTAGAGTGTTTGCCTAGGGCACTTGTGCTCTTCGTAAAGTTTGACTTCCAGGTTTTAGAATAAAACTGAAATAATTCAAATCAGCTTCATGTCACTACAGAATCGGCAGAGAGTTTCGCCCAGTTTCTTGTATGTACCCCTGACAATTAATATTGCCCCTTTCCGGGTAGTGCTCGCTGCTGACTGATTCAAAGTCCCCAACTTGTACAGTGACTGCAACTATAAATGCTGTTCACGGTAAAGTGAGCACTTTTAAAATCCCTGCTTAAGATCTACATGAATACACGTTGTGTGTTCTTCAGCCTCATGAAACATTAACATTTCCATGGGCCTCATCACTTTATTCATGCGTCGGTCAAATGAATCTGTGAAATAATTTTAAAACTAATTATTGTAGAGATCTGCTCATTTTTACACTTAGATGTATTAAAAAAAATACAGAAAGCGAGAGAAATAATTAAAGGTATCACAAATGCTTACTTAACACGTTTGTTCGACCTTAATATACGGAACTACATTCCCCTCCATCGTTGTCAACTTTACTGGACACATATCACTCGTTGCGAGCTTTTAATATATGCAGATAGGGGCAGTGACTTTTTTCTAATGTTTGATTTCGAAAGTGCTCACTTTATCGTGAACAGATTTTACTAAATTAAACAGCTAATATTTTCTCAGATCGTTCGGTTCACGAGGGACGAACCCCTCGACAACAAGCTGGCGTCCGTGCTCGGCCGTCACGTCCCTGCGAGACCCGAGTTATAGTCTAGTAATGTTAGGTAAAATTATACGAGTCCCAACTTATAGTCTAGTAATGTTAAGTAAAATTATGCGAGTCCCGACTTATAATCTAGTAATGTTATGTAAAATTACGGTCATCTGGGGAACTAATTTTAACGTAAATGAACCCAATCCTTCATAAACGGAAATAAGTGTGGGGAACCCGATTCTGAATTGTCTACATCGTCAGATGTGTATGATCACCGCTATTTTGAAAAAAAAAAAAAAAAAATGGTGCCCAAATCGCACTTATACTGTTAAAATAGTTAATAACTTATAGTCTGTATGTTTTATGTGGAAAATGAACTGAAATTAAAGTGCCTTAAATTTCCTTTAAGATGCCTTCTATAACACGTGCCTAAAATTATTTGTTCTCAAACTGTTTCGATGACTTGCAAAAAATAAATACCATTTCATTAAATATTTCCTTTGACATAAATGAACGTGAATATAGAACAATCGGTGTTTTTTATTAGAAATATGAATAACACAAAAGTTTTAGGGCATACTTTTTCTTGTAAGATGTGTTTTAGTTCATACATATAGCGTGAATATATAACTATATACAGATCTTCCAATGTTTACTAAGCATTTTCATTAGTTTTAAACATTCCATCAAAATTATTTTTAAAAATGTATAACTTTTACAGCAAAAGTGCGATTTGGGTATGACTTTCTCATAATGGCGGCGATCCTATACATATGATGACGGTAGACTCGCCAGAATTAAATTCCTCGCATTTTTTACGTTTAGTTCCCCAGTTAATCGTAACTTTACTAGACTATTTATACCGAGGTAAGAAAGACACTAGATGTCATGTCATGACGTCATTGAAGCTGCATTTTCATCCATTGCCATAGTGTGACACCTACAACATTGAAACTAATCTATACTTGCCGGCTAAATATCAACATAGTCCGATACAATAGTCTCATATTAATATACAATAGTCTCATATTAATATACAATAGTATCATATTAATTTTGACCGGTTGGGTTTCAAATGTTTTGAGTGTCACAACATGGCGGACAGTTTTCGTTATTTGATCATGCAAACCCACAGACAAGGACACAGCTTGCGTCTTAAGCCTGTTAAACACGACTCACATTCTTGTACAAGAAGGTGTACACCTCTCATGTTCAAGTCAACTTGCATCGTGTGACTGGCTAACTTGTTTGCAAGTGACTTACATTCAAGGACTTGCATGCTACCTATAGTAATTTAGAGACTGTTCTATGTTTTCGTTCGCCTTCTTGCGCAAGAAGTTTGTTTGCATTTGTGTTTAATACGGTTATGTAGTTGCCATACATTTAACTGTTATGACACTGTTACATTGAGAGTAGAAAACAGACTTCAGTTCTGTACTAGTGATTTGTAAGGTTTTAAAATCTTTGCGTGTTGTGGTGGAAATGAGTGATGTCCATGCTGCTACATTCAAGTACTAATGCTGTGTGTGTAGTATGTACACGGGGCTTGAATACGAGAGGGTGAGCACCTTCTTATTAACAAAGGATGTCCGTCCGTATCAGGCTCTAGTCTCTCTTCAGATCGTACCAGCCAACAGCACCAGGAAGCCAAAACAGCCAATCGCATGCCGCGTATTTAACCGGAATTATTCTCTCGCGATTCCTCACGAATAATTAATTCAAACTTCATGAGACATACATCAATTAGACATATAGTTATCTTGGTAAACGAAATTACACACTCCTTACATACCGATTAGCGTGGTTATTTTTAATTTTTCCAGTAGGAAAATCTCCCCTCGAGTCCACTGTTGGCACGGCTGACTCATTACTTTGACCCTTGAAAGTTTCCCTTGGTTAGTACCACGAGAAAGGGTGCGCCTGCCTTTCCATCCTCTGAGTTGGCGTAATGGCATTCTATTAGCCATGGTACGTTCATTTTTACTCACCCATACTTGAAATTACCCCTTCAAAATGTATGTACATATCATCGCTTAAATTACCGTATATTACCTAATAACGCTGTGTGGAGTACATGCAAATTCAGATCACATTTTTACGACTATTAAAACGCTGGATACGATTATATTCCCATTTATACAGTAATGCAATTTCTGTGTACGTCTCACAGGTAGCTGTCAAATATGGATAAATAAAAATGACCTGTCTATAAATTCTTTTCAAAGGGCAAACATGTTTTACTATTAAAGAAACTGGCGTGTGGACAACAAACAGAAAATTGAAGCACTTTTCAAATAAAATATTTTTAAATTTTAGATAAAATTCATTTTAAAAAATCGACACATAGTAACAGAGGCCCCCGCTTACCATCTTCTTTCGAATGAACGTCCATATTTAGACAAGCATCATCGTCTCAAACTCCATGAACGTGTCTTGAAAACACTTCGTCTCCAGCTGCGACTTTTGGTCTTTAATTGTATTTTCGTTCGATTGCACTCGATTGTTCATAACTTAATGAAATTTTCGAACTAACAGCAACATACAATGCCGAATAAACGGTGTATATATATATATATATATATATATATATATATATATATATATATATATATATATATATATAGTATTATTTCCGTGGGAATAATTTGTTTCGTGGGGCACATTTTTAAAATTTTTTTATTAAGAGTGCACGACATATTACTTCGGAAAAAACTACGTTGCAAATAACTAAAGCCTGGTGATAAGATTGGTTAGAACATCGCTTATAGTTCAGTCACGGCTACTTCCAACTTCCCCCAATATCCATCCGCCTTATGCAAACAAAGCTTAACCTAATCTAGAAAATTACATCCGAGGGGCTACGCACTGCATTCGCGCGCACTCGGCGTAATAGTATTTTGTATAAAAACTTATTTCTTACTAGGCATTCCCGTGATGTATATTTTCTTCCTGTTTTTATTTACATTAATTGTCAATGGAGTATTATAATTTAAAGTAAAAAAAAAAATCAAATGCTCAATTTAACCAAAAATAGGACACCTTTATGTAAACAGAAGTATAAAACGTTTATAATACGTGGTACACTCAGGGGAAACCAAACATGGCGTACGTGGGGTGATTCTCCAAAGGTTTGTTTCAAAAAGTGTGAAGAAGCCGTGAGTAGACTATATTAAAAGTGCAAAGAAGCCGTGAGTAGACTATATTAAAAGTGTGAAGAAGCCGTGAGTAGACTATATTAAAAGTGCCGAGATATTTTGTTGGACGCTCTTCCCTCGCAAAGTAACAGTGAATTTTTTTTTTTCATTTTGGTATAGGTTATTCACTGTTAAATGAACACTTTTTAAAGCCGTGCTTAAGATCTACTTGTATGCACGTTGTGCATCGTTCCTCCTTATGTGAAATTAACTTTGCCACAGGCCTCATCACTTTATTCGTGCGTCGGTCAAGTGAAACTGTGAAATTATTAGAAAAGTAAATATTTACAAATCTGCACATTTCTACACTTAAATGTATTAAAAAAAAAAACATTATTTCAAAGAAAAAATAATTTCAGCTATCACAAATAGTTTCCAAACACTTTTTATTTCACGTTAATACGTGGAATTACTTCCTATCTCCTATTACCAACTTTTCTGGGCGTAGTTAAAATATATAGGACAGGATGGAGCCGTGATATTTTTCTGAGGTTGATTTCAAAAGTGCTCACTTGATCGTGAACAGCATTTATACACTTTTTGACCACGTTTGAGGTGAACATTGTTCAGGCTCGGCACCACCCCTTTTGCCAGAAGTTCTTCGTTTTCACCCCATCATTTCGGATTTATAGTAATAACTGACAGTGTGCGATTAACTTATGGAAAATTTCATTGAACGAGACGTTTTATATTTCTGTGCGTTATTTTAACCGTGTGTTATATGCTCGTTGTAAAATTCAATAACTTGCTGACAAAATACAAACATGTTTCTTTGAGAAGATAATACACAATTAAGATTACTCCCCGCAATATTTAAAAAAAAATACTCGTAAAATTTAAAATTTACATAATCGTACATAGTCAGTTATTACTACGAATCCGAAATGATGGCGCGTAAAGGAAGAACTCCTGCAAGAACAAATGTGGAACCAATCATCAGGAGCTGTGCCTATAAAACCTGGAGCCACAGAGTATATTTGGGGAATCAATGCCAAAGAAATTCTTTCTTAATCCACCAATCTTGAAAGACAACCATTTCAGACAAAAAGTTTCTTCCTACATGCAATTCACGGTAAAGTGAAGACTATTGAAAGCTCTTTCATTTGGAATAATAGTCAATAAATATATTTTATTGTAGCCTCAGACGTTCGTTAACTCCTGGTTGCGGTGGATATTACACGCTGCGTGTATTACTTACAGGGCAATATTAATTTTAAAAAAAGGTGTGTAAAGATTAAAAATCGACTGAAAGGAAAATTTAACAAGGGCTTGAAAAGAGCCCAGTTTACCGTGGAGAGCCATAACACGTTTTATGGAATACTGACCCGCTAAGAAAGCTTACCAATTTTTAAATATATTATTTAATCTTAATACTAAAATTTACATTTAAAAAAATATATGAACAAATAAATATTTTTAACACTTTTAAACGTGGCAGTATTCTCTGAGAAAAATGCGTTGGATATATGTATATGCGAGAGAGATAGAGAGGGGGAGGGGAGGTTTTTTTTTTGTTTGAAGAAGTTATGTTTAAAACTGATGCACTGAGAAGGGGAATTTCTTTGATATCGATTCTCCATTTAAACCCTGTGTCTGCAAATATGGTACACACAGAGCTCTTGATATTGGCTGTTGACAGTTAGTTCACTTTTTAAATCAACTTTTGAAAATGCCACAGTGTCTACTTGCACATTTTTCAATAGATGCATTGATTGCGTGCGCCCAGTAGAGTTAAGTAACGAAAGAAAGAATGTAGATCCGTGATTAAGCGTTAAATTGAAAGCGTTAAGTAATTATACGTGAATGCCAAGATTACTAATTTTTCTTTCAGTTTTTTTTTAAATACATATGTTTAAAATTTGCAAACTTTCAAAATACGCACTTTTCAAATAATTTCACTGTAGCACTTGTCCAAAGCATAAATAGGGTGATCAGGTCAAATATAATGTACATTTTGTATATGGTGGAATAATACGCAATGTGTATGCAAGTAGATCTTAAGCAGGACTGTAAAAGTGCTTTCATAAGTGTTTAGTCAGTTTACCTGGGTACACTATTAAGAAGACTACTCACACACACGAGCATACGAAAACTTGTGTTTTGTCAACTTTGTCTCCAAGGGGAAACGAACCCGAGTGGCTATGAGTAACAATTATTCAAAGGACCCTCCGAAGATGCGAAGGTAGGCCCAGCTCGAGAAAATGCGGTTTTCAAAAGCCGTAACGAAATTTCACTCAGACTTCCAGGGGGATTCACCTCGGCTCACAGAAGCGTCTCTCTCCAGACGTGGGTCAGGAACACGGAAATGTAAGAGAGAGAGAGAGAGATGAATAAGAGGAACGGAAAAAAAAGCTCCGATATTGAGAATTGGCAGGAGTTTGTGCACGTCACGGCACACACCTCGGCCCACGCGCTCTGGCATGTGGAAGAGGGATGGTTTAGGAAGGGGTATGGAAGTGCTTGGAGGGGGAGGGGGGGTTGGTTGTCGCACGGAATCGCGCGAAGCCGAAGAGGTCGAAAATCAAATTTCCCGTGGCCGCCTGCGAAGATGGCAGCGGGCGGCCGTAAAAACCGCTCGGAACAGCAAAGCCCCTCGCATGACCCGAATCGTCCTGCTGGATGTCGCTCCGGTATTCCTGGGCTACAGAGGAGGAAGGTGGGAACCTTTGAAGGGGGATGGGAGAATGTGTGATCGTGGGGGAGCAGAAGGGACGGGGAAATAAAAAAAAACTTGCAACACTTCGCTTGAAGGCGAGTACTTGACCCGGTTATTGGTTCACCAGCATCAGATCCGTGCGAGAGTGCGTCAAGGGAGGTTAAAAACTTTAAATATTGTTTTTGTAGGCTGTTCACGGTAAAATGAGCACTTTTGAAAGCCCTGCTTAAGGTCTACTTGTATGCACGTTGTGTATTCTTGTGCCTTATGTAAAATTAACATTGCCATAGACGTGATCACATTATGCATACGTCGGTCGAACGAAAATGTGCAATTACTAACAAAATAATACTTTACAAATCTGCTATTTTTATACTTCGATGCATTAGAAAAAACAGAAAGCGAACGAAATAATTTTAAGTTGTCACAAATGGTTAGCGAACACTTTTTATTCGACGTTAAGATGTCGAACTACTTTCCATCCACCATTACCAACGTTACCGGGCGAATGTCACTCAGTGCGCCCGTTAAAATATATGCATGCAGGGGCAGTAACTTTTTTCTAAGGTTGATTTCTGAAGTGCTCAATTGATCGTGAACAGCCTTTAATAGAATGCTTTTTAATATTTATAATATAAATCAGACACCTGGTGTTTCCTACAAAATGAAAACTGATACGAAATTTTTATAAAATACCAAATATTTAACATTACTTCTAAAAATGTTTATTATAACGGTGACTTAAAATTTGGTTGTCCTTATGGGCATTTTTATATACCTAGGAGAGCGGAAGTTCATTTATTCAAAGTAATTTCGAATATGATTTTAAGTTCACACATTGTATATCACAAACACTGAAACTACTTCAAATAATTCGTATTCGCTAGCAACGGACTGAAAATTGCTCCGCTCAAGTTCCACTGATAAATTCAATTTTAAACACGATTTACGCCGAGAAACAAATAAACCCATTAACCCTGCTATTATATTCCACAGCATTTAACTTTTACGCAAGCTATTAGAAAATTAATTAAGTAATTTTCTGCTGAAAGCGTTTTTCTGGTTGACATAATTTAATTTGCTCCCTTCTTTAGTATGGCAGTATTAAAAAAAAAAAAAACCCCAATTCTCGAAGGAAACATGTAATTCGAAGAAATGTCCTTATAGTGATTCGGTAAAAGTTAAGAAAAAAGAATTTGTTTTATTTTATAGTTTTTTTAAACTCATATATAAATAGTATGCAAATAATCAATAACTGTAAACATTTTCATTTATAAATTTTACGTTCTGTAAAATCTACTTGCAAACTTGACATATACCGAAAGAGATTTGGGCATGGTTACAAAACTGGACTCGCATTCGGCATGTCCCGGTTTTGATTCCCGGACCGGCCACAGGTTTTTCCGGGGGAAAAAAAAAAGTTAAGGCGAATCCAGGGATGGGTCCTAAATGCAGTCCATGGCCGATTCTTTCCCAACTCGTGTTTCTCTGAGCACCTTGTTCCGTAACTAATAATCTCGCTGTCGACGAGACGCTAAGACTTACCCAACATTTCCGGTTGGTGAGTGAGGTGCGGGAAACAACGGCTCAACTAAGCCAATAGCAAACAAGAGTTACACACGTGTATATGCCTAAACTTGGGATCGAATTGTTAACCTCGGCAAGTCCACAAAAGTCCAATAAACCACAAATGTCTGAGACTGCAATGAGCACGTGAACTGAACGCCGTCGTTTGCGTTCTGAGTGGCAAAAATGTAGTTTTTTTTTTTTTTTTTTTTTACGGACGAGTCCCGCTTCAAACTGTCCTACAGTGATGGCCGCATACGTGTTAGACGCTACTGTGGTGACCGCGATCTGGCAGCCTGCATTGTGGAGCTGCAGAGCGGACAAACGACAAGTGTGATGGCTTGGGGTGCCATTGGATACAACAAGCGATTACGACTCCTACGTATTGAGGCCAATCTGGAAAATAACCGCTACATCAGAGACGTTTAAGAGCCCGAGGTACTGTGCCTACTTCAGTAAACTCCACATGCCATATTTCAGCAGGACAATGCCCGGCCACAGGTGGCGTGAAACGTGCAAGCCTTCTTCAATGAAAGACGAGTACCACCGCTTCCTAACTTGCACGTTCACCTGACATTTCACTCATCGAACATGTATGGGATTGGATGGTAGGCGGTTTGATCGTCAAGGTCCTCCAACATCCACTGTTGATAACTGTGGACTCGCACAGAAACCGCGAAGGAGATTTCCCTGGAACATATCCAGGTCTTCTTTGATTCCAAGCTACAACGTTCAGGGGCTGTGATTGCAGCACGCGAGGGTTTCACACCATACTGAATTCTCAATGACAGAGATCATGTACAGTTCTGTAATCCTAATCAATAGTGTATTATCATGTTCCTAATCTGTGGTACAACGTCGGTCCAATCATACGTATTTTTCTTGGTGTTGCATTTTTCATAAACGTTAATGTACATTTAAAATAGAGAACAAGGTGAACAAATAAATTTTAAAAGTTTACTTTTTATTTTCTGGTTAAGTTATTTTATAGGGTCTTTATAGGATTATTAAGCATCAATAAATTTACTAACAAACACATGCCATCCTAACTTTTGCGAAAAATGTAATCAAACTCTCGAGCTGTATTTTCGAACGAAGGTAATCAAATGAGTAAAGGTTTTGTTTATTCAAGCGTGCATTTTGTTAGAAGAACAAAATTAACTTTGTTGCTTATCAAGTTTTGTTTACTCAACAAAATATTTTGCTGCGGTAGCTAAATATATTTTTGGTGGCATAAGTTTGTTGTTTGCTCTCTCAGTGTAGGGCTTGTAAAGGCGATGAGTATGAACCTGTATTTTTGGGGAAAACATTTGCTGGTCCATATAAAGTGAAGCACATTAAGTAGGCAAAAGATCAAATAAGACGTACTGCTTCCGTGGGCGAAATGTCTGTTTATGCATGTCCTCATGGCAAGTGTAAGACGTTTGTCTGTAGAGTAGACAATGCCCGGTGGCAAAGGTTGGTGATCACCTGATGTTACTTGAATTCTACTCAGCCTATCAAGTGCTTGCTGTCTCGTGCTGGATGTCGCTTGCCAGTGAGTTACACATTAGCATGTCTCAATACACGTTTACCGAGTACAATCCAACTTGAAACAGTGAAAATGGAAGTTGTTCCATGGGGTTGTAAAACGGCGGATGTCTGCGAACTTTAGAAAGCGATTAAAATGCAAAATAAATTTGTGTTACCGAAGTACAAAGTATTTCTACGAGTTCGTTTGTCTCTAAATTCTTTGCTTAAGTTAGCGAACTGTGAAACAGTCAAAGTGGTCGCCTTGCGAATGCGTGATATATTCCATGCTTTGGACGGAGATGCAACCCTCCTGCCTCTAAAATTATTTGTGTAAGTATTTTAAATCTTATTTATTTATAAAAATGTCCACAAAATTACTTTCCGTATCATTAATTTTGTATAAAATCTATACAAGTCTTCATTTCAAGCACGAGTGAACGAGAGAAAATTAAAGGTCGCCTTGTGTCTTCAAAAACGACAGTGTACAACACAGCGTGACAGTGATTAACTGGCTTTTAGTGTCTTAGTATATGACTCACTGATATCATGATTCAGGTTCAAAACATAGACAAAAGAAGAGGTGGACTGATTATTCGCCATCTGCCCATTCACCCACCTTTGACTTTCTCCAAAGCAACACACTTGTTTACAAAAAAGTTTTCTAACCCCAATCCAATCCATCGCATTTTTGTTATTCGTGTTGGCAGAAAAGCTGTTCATTGTTTCGGACACGTAGACTGGTTTTGCGCAGGCAGTGAGATCAGTCTACCCCATATTTAGTCTATGGTTAAAAAATTGAAAAAAATAAATAAAAATTATTTGCTTTTGGCTACATAGTGTTTTATGTTTTATGAGCATTCATTTATCCAAATTTGTTTGTGGTGAATAGAAACTCTATTTTGTGGTGGGTAAAAAAAAAATTGTGTTCTCAACCAAAAAAAAAAAAGTATTGGCATGGTGATACCAACAAAAACACCATGTGAACGCCGGAAAATATTTTTTTCTGAGCATTGTGTGCTGACCACGTGTTTTTTACGGCCAAGCTGGATGTAATGGGAGAGTTTCTCGTCGTTGTTTCGCAAGCATTTTCCATTTAGCGTGACGCGATCGCGTGACATTTTCTTCAGAGTTGATCCGACGACTACGGACAACAAGTGGCTTCAGAGTCAACACGTCCAACTGTGGCGCCCTGAGACTTTCTGCACTCCCGACCTATGCACATCGAAGTGAAGAGACACAGTCTAATGCCCGGTCACACCATTGTGGTTCGAAATCTCGATCCGAGATTGGATCTAGGATCGACACAGAAAACTGTTGCACCATTCGAGTTCAGAGCTGGACTGGAGGTCGAGATGAAGTTCATTTCGAACCACCGAAATTGGCGGTTCGAATTCTCGATCCGAGATCAGGAGCCATCGTCGACGAATGTATTTTGAAAATACGCCAACAGACGGAACTACGATAGATTGTTTTTGGGAAATTAAAACAGCATTATACGCAATTGAATATTATTTATTAATATTCGCCGCACAACAATAATTCACTTAAAACAGATGGTACATCGCACATCTAGTTCTATGTATAGTGAAAAATACGGCTACTTCCATGACCTCGTATATTACGAACCAATAGAAAAATTTGTCTCATACTTAATCTCGATCTCTCACTTCGGAACCAAGATCGACGAATCGGAGTTCCAGAATCATGAAATTTCGTTGGTGCAATACTTTTACATTGGAACCAAACTCAAACTGGATCCTGGTTCGGAACTAGGCACCGGGCATTAGAGAACCCGAACTATTGCGCACGTAATGGATGAAGTTCACCGTACAGCCTAGTATGTTCTGCATCACGAGCAATTGCGCACTTTCCAAGCTATGAGGAAGTAAGAAACATTAAGTATGTACACGTGCGGACATCTATACATGATTCCTGAACCACAACACGGAACAGCCGCGATTTTATACTCCTATAGGCTATTCACGGTAAAGTGAGCACTTCTTGAAGCCTTCTCATTTGAAATAATAGTCTTAAAAATATTTTTTATGTTAGTCTTAGACTTCAATTTTAGGGGTGAAATATATAGACTGTGTTTATTACTTACATGGCAATATTTATTTAAAAAGAAAGTGATGAGATGATAAAAATGGACCGTAGGAAAATATAACTAGGGCCTCAAAAGTGTTCACTTTACCGTGGACGGACTATATTCATAATACCGATCAAAGATTATTCACCACGGGAATTTTTTTTTTCAACTGACGAAACAGACCGGTAAAAACTGACGGAAATTCTCATGTACAGATATCCATTTGTCCTAAAAAAAAAAAATTATCCGCGCGCTACGTTGTGGGTTCGTCCCACCAGTCGTGCGTCGTTTGGCTAGGCCGTGTCCCATTCAACGACCTTCGACGTTGAAGTAGATTGCATTTTATTTTAGCACTGTACCCAACGGTACAAAATTCATGACTCGTTGAAAATGATTTCAGGCACTACCGGAAGTGTTAGAAAAATACGATTTATGTTGCGTAAAAAAAAAAGAAACAATTTATTTTGTAACACTGTAAAATATTCTGACATATTGAGAAAATGAACATTCATGAAGCTTTAAATAATTAATTAACAGAGTCTATTATTTTTTTCTCAAAATTTTAACGTATTTATGATTTAAACGAATGCACATAAAATCAGCTATTTGAAAAGATTTCAAAACATTACTACTAATATTTTCTTACATGAAAGCATATTAATTATTATGATTATCCTTCTTGACAAAAGTTTTCTTGTGAAATGGGTTTTCTGTAACATGCATTTTTGGAAATAAACCTAAAATCTCATAAAATTAAATTCGTTTGATTAATTGCTTCACTTTTTTAGAATTTATATTCCAGCAAATTATTTTGAGTGCTTCGAAATATTTCTCTTCTTCCATGTACAATATAAGTCGAATTTTTATGACAGCATGGTTAGTGTCTGTTCTAGTACAAATATTTCATTTTGCACAATCGGGTACAATGCTGGAATAGAAGCCTCTCTACATCAACCTTAATGGGTTGCACATACGTGACCTTCCTACAAGACATATTGTCGGAGTTCTCGGATGTCGTCATAGGGATGATTCTCCTTCTAATTCGGTTTCGCCTCGATTGGCGCAACTCCAATCTTTACATTTGTTGTCCGAGACCATCTCGACGTAACATCCAAACGAAATTGAATATGCTTGGGTGGCTCTCCTTTATCTTGGCATTTACTTCGAGTGTTTTGTTTTTGCTGTTGTGCACTGCGTTTGGCAAGTGGTTTATGTTTCAGTCTGAAAATGTAGGAGACCTGACAATGAGCAAATTTCACTTCCTCCTTTGATTATCGTCTTTACCTATACCAAGAGATACAGACTGCAAGAAGTACGGTTGTGAAAACGTAAGCAAAAACGATAAACACCACTGACCACCAAATGAGTGATGGGATGGAAACAACATTATTTTTTATCACGTTATTACTGCAAAAAATGTCTTATGTGTACCCTATATCTGAATCACCGAGGTCAGTCAGTGAATTGCTGGTACCTGGAAATCAGCTAAGATGTTACGGAATGGAAAATCATTCGCATACATTGAGATCCAGTGTCATATGGGATGGTAACCGTATTCATGCCTAAAGGTAAGGCTTACAGTATATGTTTTTCGAGTACACTTCGTTTAGCCTAATAAGCTAATCGCCTTATTTCGTTTGTCCTACTATTTTTATCCTAATGCGCTTAGCCCAACTGCTTTACGCCTAATTTAGTTTGGCCTAACTTCGTTAATTATGTAGTCAATTCGCAGTTTCTTCGTTCTTTTTTAACCAAACCTTTGAAAAATCACCCCATGTATGTTGTGTATCACAACATTTTTTGTACTTTCGTTTACATCAAAGTATCTTTTTTTTTGTTCATGTGAGTTGGTAATACCTAGTAAGAAATAGTTCGTGTGCATTATTTCATTATCACTGGATGCTGTGCACTGTCCCTTTGGTGTAATTTTCTAGAGACTGTTTGCATGAGGCGGAGAAATATCCTGGAAGAAGAACTCTAGCAGGGCTTCAAAAAAGTGCGAAGTAACCATGAATGACATTTAAGTGGTTTTATACAGAAGAGCATTTTTATTTTTGTCGTGTGAATTTTATATGATTTTTTTTTCAAACCTTCGAATTTGTGAATAATATGGTTTAGTCTGGAAAACTGAACTAAAGGCTGTTCACGGTAAAATGAGCACTTTGGAAAGCCCTGCTTACGATCTACTTGTATGCACGTTGTATATTCCTCCGCCTTACGTAAAATTAACATTGTTGTGGGCCTCATCATGTTATTCATACAAATCTGCTAATTTCTACACTACGATGCATTAAAAAATCCAGGAAGGAAAATTAATAATACAAGTTATCACAAACGGTTACCTAACACTTTTTATTCGATGTTAAAATATGTACCTACTTCCTCTCCATCATTACCAACTTTACTTGGCGAATGTCTCTCAGTTCGCCGTGTAAAATACATGCAGGAAGCGGCAGTGATTTTTATCAAAGGTTCTTTTCAAAACTGCTTACTTTATCGTGAACAGCCTTTAGAACCATGTAGGCGTGTTTTTCCTATGTAAGTTTTGGCTAACCGGATAGGCAAAGAAACGTGCATAATGGAACCTACGTTTCTACAACATGACAGCCAGCCAGCAACTTCCATCTGCGGGTAATAAAATAACAAAGACCACGTTACGGGCCTTGAGCAAGATTGCTCCCGACTGCCGCAGTGTGGTAAAGTTTTGTCACGGCTCTTTCTTAACGTAGCAACGAAAATTCATTTTTAAAAAC
Source organism: Dryococelus australis (assembly GCA_029891345.1). Classification (NCBI taxonomy): domain Eukaryota; kingdom Metazoa; phylum Arthropoda; class Insecta; order Phasmatodea; family Phasmatidae; genus Dryococelus; species Dryococelus australis. The sequence goes on along the minus strand of CM057002.1, from coordinate 63,160,769 downwards.
TTTAACTTCCCGAGTCTACCCGAACTCCGAAATTCCTTTTGTAGACAGAACTTTTATCATTCTAAATTCGCGAACCACCCCGAGGTCGCCTCTGGCTCGAGCTGCTACACTCTGTATACTGAAAACCCCGGTGTTCCTTCCTCTGTATTCTCGTGCACAACTTGTCGCCACTTCTTGTGTTGTTTCCGTACCACTTTGAGCTCCTTAACAAGTTGAATATTCTCGTTTGCCAGAGTGTTCCGTGCAAATCTACAAACTTTCGGCTATGGTGTGCGCCGAGTGCTAATAGTATTTGATTCGATTTCAAAGGGTCCTTTCTGCAGATTACGGAGTGCTTCTGTGTTTCAGATTTTGATATTTACTAGAGAAATAGAGGGAAGTACAGTCTATTCACAGTAACGTGGCAACTTTATAAGACCCTTCCTGGAGATTTAAATACCAAAATAATTGGGTTTGGCTGTGTTGGGGACACGGCCGTTTGTTTTGCGTGAATACGTCTACGTTGACGAGCTCGGACGCCTTGATATGTTTTTTACGTTCTGGGCACCGCCTCATTCGATCATATGGGGTTTTATGGGTATTACTGGATTGATTTTGAGATGCTCTTTCCAGCCGTGTACGACTTCTGTATTTCGACTTGGCTTTTTGGCGAGTATAGGCCGACATTTTGTCGTTAATGTGTCCTTAATTTTTTACATTAATCTCGTACAATTTCACCATAACCACGCCACACAAATGTTTTTATACACGCAGTCGATTGACCTTGGCGAGAGCTGTAGATTGAAACCCAAACGAGCGTCGTGGCTTCTCCTAGTCAGTAGTTATACTACGCGGAAGCTATGAGACGCGGCGAAACGAACTCAAAATGCCCCCCCCCCCCCCTTTTTTCCCACTCCTTTCACAATGCTTCGCAGTCCTCACTCAACGTAACCTATTCTTCGATTTTGGCAACCGAGTGGTGTAATTGATTTTTAAATGTAGACGATAGACTCGGAGCTGCAATGCCAAACTGTATCCCCCGATTTTTTGTTATCATCGGTTTTTCTGAATTGCCTCCTACTATGGTCGCAAATTTAAAGACGTATTCACGTCAAAATTATGTTTTATGGTGTCCTAAAACGTTAACTTTTGAAGGCTATAAAATATATACACTGTATTTATTAGTCAGATGACCATTTTTATCAACAATTGATGAGAAGATTAAAACAAGCAGAAAAGGTCTTAAGAAGTACTCACTTTACCGTGAACAGCCTTAAGAATGTTTTTTTTTTGTCGCACCCGTTTTCGACTGCGAATCGAAGAGGTTGTCTTTTTTGCGAATGTGCTTTGCGAAGCGTGTTTGTGAGAACCGAGTTGGAACCTGTCGTGCATGAGTCTAAACTTTTAAAACTTCCATATGCTTCAAATAATAATTCATAACAATGCACGGAATGTATGAAACCACCAGTCTTCCCGCGTCATTTTCCATCATAATATTCCCACCTAACTTCCGTCTGAAAAATGGTTAACATATAAAAAAATTGATTTTGGACTACAGGCTGTTCAAGGTAAAACGAGCACTTAGATCTACTTGTAGGAAAGTTGTATGTTCTTTCGCCTTATATAAAATTAACATTGCGATGGACCTCATCACTTTATTCATGCGTCGGTCAAGTGAAACTGAGAAATTATTAGGAAAGTAAATATTGTACAAATCTGCTCAATTCCACACTTCGATGTATAAAAAAAAAAAAAAACAGAAAGCGAGAGAAATATTTTAAATTATCACAAATCATTACCTAACACTTTTAACTCGGCTTTAACATATAGAACTATTTTCCATCCATCGTTACCAACTTTACTGGTCGTATGTCACTCAGTGCGCCCGTTATAATATATACAGGCAAAGGCAGTGACTTTTTTCCAAGGATGATTTCAAAAGTGCTCACTTTACCGTAAACATCCTTTATACGCATTTACCACGGCTAAGTCAGTTCACGGCAAATAGATTGTTTTATTTTTCTGTTCACGCTGCTATGTTGGTAAAAATATTAAATGTTTCATATTCGCAAACGGAATTCTTATCTTATTTGGCAAATAACAATCTTAAATATCACATTATTCGGCAAGTTTTGTGAAAATGTGAATGAAACTATAACTCCTCGATGTCCTTGTTTTCTTGCATTTGCCTGATCCATGTGTAATCACGCACTGTAAAATATTTATTTTGTAGTTCTATTTGTACAATGCATTCCTGGGAAACTAGTCGTCAAAAATATTTTTTGTAACACTGGAAATAATATAAATTAAATCTCACAAAACCCGAGTGGGGTATGTGTAAAGCCAATGTTGAATTTTAACATGCAATTGTTGTAGACTTGTTTGATATAAATAATGTCCTACATAAAATAGTTGCATTTTTTTTTCTTAAATCATGTGTTGTTAACATACAATATTTTTGGCTGTAGAGTTAGAATAGCGTACAATGGTTGTTTGTAACAAGTACACGCATTTTTTACTGTGCGTGGTACTAATGTCATCGCATTTTCCACAATGTAAGTAAGTGTTTGCAATACCTAAGTGCGTTTTCCCGAAAATCCCTTGAGGATGGATGCTGAAAAGATGTCTTCAATATGCATGCCGAGTGTCATGTATTTGGACCTAAACTATCCTGTTATAGTTAAGCATCAGCACTTAAAATGCTTAACTACGGTCGATGTAGCATGAGAGCTCGGATCGTTTACACCACAGAGAGTCGGTCACGATTTTGACGTGACATTAAAGAGCATTGAATATGTGGTTACCAGTGTGAGCACGATGATATGTTGTAGACCATTCTTCTGCTCTAGATCTCCAGTTAAATGATTTGAACTCCAATGCGACCGCGTCCTATATAACCATTGCCTTGTTGGCGATTCTAGGCACAAATAAAGTTTCTACTACCCCACAAGCCAGGGATGTATACTCATGCACATGTATAAATGAAAATGTGATCATTTATATATAGACCGTACGTAGGTACTGTAAACACTTTAATTTGATTAAAAATCATAGTACATCGCAAATTCGTGAGTAAAATTTACTGAAGTTCTATCAACAAGCAATGCTGAAGGACACTTTTTTACTAATTTATGTTCGAATATTTAATTCTGCTGTGACATACCTTCTTTCAAGCGTCGTAATACGCGGGTCTTAAAATTACAAGTGTCCATCGTGCACAATATTTTGTTGTTTTTAAATATTGTCTTGCGAGTTGTTCGGTAGATTTTTACTACATCGGTTGCATGAAGTACATTTGTTTTGTATTTATATATGTGCAATACATTTACAACAACAAAAATATATATGTGAATTCATGCATCTATCATTGAGTTATGAAGCAAATAACGTATTCCATGTTTAACAACTTTCTTTATATTCCAAACTTTGCAAATCAGATAAGTTTCGCAGGATACACATCCGTAAACAATATTTTATATGATGAAAATCGACTCATCGATAGAGCGGTCAACTTGCGATTGCTCGATGTACTGCACGTATATAGAAATAATTCCCGCCCCATGTATCGCCACAAATCGTTTGAAACTTACCCTACGAAGTACTCAACCGAATGTACATTTTTGATACCGACGCTTATCGTATTCATGAAGAGTTAAATTTGTAACATAAAATTCTCTGGATAAAGGCCAAATAAAATTAGAAGAACGCAGTCAGGCTAATTGCATTTAGGCCAAGCGAAGTTAGGACAAACGCAGTTAGGCTAAATTACAGTTTCAGATTTTAGGATAGACGCAATTAGGATAATCGATGTTAGGCGAAACAAAATTAGGCCAAACGCTGTTTCTGTCAAGAATCTTAGAGAATTAGCATTTCAGGGTAAACAAAGTTATGGTAAACGCATTTAGGACAAACGCAGTTAGGCTAGACAAAATTACGGTAAACGAAGTTAGTCCAAACGAAATTAGGCGAAATGCATTTAGGATAAACGGTGTAGGACAAACTGAATTAGACGATTCGCTTCTAGGGTAAACGAAGTGTACTCACAAAAAGTATTCCTTTGCAAATGCTATATTGTTTTCAGTTTTCGTGAACTTTGAGAAGTTTGTTTATCTTTATAGTTTCAGCAGAGCGGTGCCGAATAGATAAAAATATATCTATTCAAATAAGGAGCCCGCGGTGGCTGAGCGGTTAGACTGCTCGCCTCTCACCAAGGCGAACTGGTTTTAATCACTGACCGGGCCACTCCTGGATTTTTGCAAGTGAAAATCGTACCGAACGATGCCGCTGGTCGGCTGATTTTCTCTGGGATCTCCCGTTTTCCCCGCCTTTGCATTACAGAGCTGCTGCATTCTAACCTAATTTAATCTTCATCGGCTCTCAAGACCTCGTTAAGAGCCGCACTAATCTTTCAACTCAACTCAACTCCAAGCAAAATCATGAGAGCTTTTTTATTTTGAGTAGTAATAGTTACATTGATAACTTACAGATATGCTTATTTTTTTTTACATGAGAGTAAATGGGAAAAGTATGTTCGATGATAAGGGATAGAGGAGTGGATCGGTGGATCGAAGACCCATCTTGCAATTTCGTTTCTCTCTTAGAATCGCTTGTTTTTCTCAAAACATAATATGTTTTAACCCCAAAAAAAAAGGCTTCAAACTTCCCTTTTACCTAAAAATTGTATATTCTTTCCCTAAAAATTTCCCATTTTTTCCCCTCAAAAAAGCCATCGGCCAGAACATACAGCAAGATACCCCTAAATCAAAATTTAAAGAAATTTTAACTATGTCTGGGGTTTGCTTCATACTTGTAGGCAATCACTCTGTCTTGTTTTTTCATGCTCTGTCATTCCATCTCTTTCTATCTTTCGTTTCTCCCTTGCCTCACACACTGGCCTAGTTTCTCTGTGCTGTTGATTACGCACGCATCAGGTCGCGGCAGCTGCCGGGGCTGAACTGTGACTGGAAGCACGCGACGTACTTAAACAGCAATCGCAGAAGCGATTCTCGCGAGTTGGCTCTCGCGTCCCGAGCTTCGCTACATCTCCCGCTGCTATCTATCGACGGCGATCGAGTGAGGCGGCACGCAGTTAGCGCGCTATCTTTAGACGTCCGATAAATCGATACGTGCCGTCGCACAGCCATCTAGTTATAAAGCAGCGCAAATAAGATGGATTTGTGCGATTTCTCTGCTCCGAAAGTGAATTCAAACGGCCAGTTGCGCTAGCCTTTCAAGTCGTAGGTTGCACTCTGCAGCTCGTTGTATTAAATCGCTCGCATAAAATATTTTATGTTAGGGAACTGTTGGAATGAAGTGTAAGTAATCTTGGCATGAAGGCGATTTCAAGAACTCGAGTTCTAAGGAGAACGCGAATTTTGTCGTTGTGGTTTCCGAAAGCAATTTTTTTCTCTACTCGAACCTGGGTTCGTTGCGTTTTCTGAATGTTCCATTCATCATTAAGATTTGTTTGAATTTAGTCCCCTATTACCTTAAAAGTTAATGAAAGAGAGTTGATTTTTTTACAAACAAAAATTAATTTAAAAAAATTTCGAAGTTTATTTTTTTTATAATAAAACTCGTAGTTTATATCCTTACGCACTTGTAAATATTATTTGATGTTATATAACCACGAGGAAACATTTTTTTAATTGCACAATTCTGAGGTTTTACGGACACGCTGGAAAGATTATCGACAGCTACCCGTTTCAAATCCTAAAATTTTCGTGAGAAATTCTTCAAGAAGAAATAAAGGCGGCACTGACCCATGGTAGACAAGCATTTTGTCAGAACGTAAACGAAACGATGTTTATTACACGAGAAACTTTAAGTATTTAAATACATTTGCCTTAAGTATTCCAATATGCCACACACAGAATTAAGTTTTTGAACCAATATTCATATCTATGCGTGATATTGAAAACAATTATGCAGAATAGGGTGTTCAATGGGAAATTATATGAAGCGTTGAAAATCTAATTTTTTTTTAACGGCATTTTGGCGCAATATCGGAAATAAAGCGAAATTAAATGACCATTTTCAGACAACTACTGCATTTTAATTGGGATCTTCAAGCAGTTATCAAACTCTCATTAATACCTCCAACCGTCATACATATAACAGGGGTGGCCATCCTTTGCTGATAACTTTCATACCGTCTCTTTATAGGAAAGTTAGATACTAGTTTATTAATAAGTATTGCCTAATTAACAAAATTGGCCGTTTTGTTGCAACTGCCTGCGACCCACCGCTTTTGTGTTAAACGCACACAAACCTTTCGCCAACGGCGATAGAGTTACAGGTGCGTAGGCAGTACCAAGTACTTCCAATACGGAATCACTAGAGACTTGTAATATTCGTATTGTTATTTAGGGACACATTAAACATCAACCACGTGTAACTTTGCAATAACTTTGTCATTGGACCATACTCTATTTGACACGCCCTGAGTAACTCTGCAGCAATAAATGAACACGACACAATTGTGCAGTCCAGTCAGAAAGCGAGACACTATGCAGCAGCCAATGGAGGAACGACGCCTTTTCGAGGGTATATAGCACTGTGAAGTCTAACCTGATGCCAAACCATAATGCGAATTTTGCAGGTCTCAATAGAGTAAAGTTATTAATTGATGATTTATATTAATATATTTACAGTACTTGTTAACATGTCCGCAACTATCGTCAGCGCTGTGGGAACAGCGGCATAACCACATACGCATGTAGAGGTAGGCAGTATTGCCCTGGGGGCTAGCACTGTATCGCTGCAGTTGAAGGCCGCGTTTTACACGAAAACGGTGGGAGAAATTGCAACTAGAAGGCCATTTGTGTTAGTTAAGTCACGCTGCTCAAAGAATCAGTATAAAACGCTTATAATTACTGAGGTTAAAAATGTTGTTTACGATAAGAAGTTAGCGATACTTGTTACTCTCATTTCTGTGGGAGATATTAATGCGAGTTTGCTATTAAGCTTAATACCCCGATAACATAAACTTATTTTGGGAGAATCGCAATTTAATTTCATCTCGTTTACCAATATTTCGCCAAAATTCAGATAAAATATTTTGATTTAGAAGGCTTATATATTCCATAATTTCCAGTTACCTAATGTGGAACGTTCGCCATCTATTTCGCACTAATTTTGGCATATGGAATAACCTTACAAAGGTTGTCAGTCGAATTCCGCTCCTCGTTGTATACAGGCCTACCGGAAACATCGTGTAGTAAAGTGAAATATATAGGCATTATTAAATCATATTTTAAAGACAACTTATATTAACATGTTAAACTAATTATTGTGTCAACTCTATTCTCTGTAATATAAATATTTCACGGTCTTTTAAATGCATCAGCACACTAATAAAATTTTTCATTGGACATTTATTGCATTTACAAAAATACTCATTAATATAAGTGAACTAGGCCAGTTGTGTCGTCAAACGGAATCATGCTCATTACTTCTGCGATACTGATCTATTAAGAACTATCCGCAGTTCTGGTTGAAAATTACTGTACTGACGTTACACGAAGACTTATTTTCTGCCTAAAACCGGAAATGCTCATTTCTGAATCAGTAACGTGTCGAAGCGTTTCAAAATTCCTTGAAGAAAGGTCTTATTATTAATGTTCCGAAAATGTAACCATGTACGGTATGGAAGTGTACAGCGCTTTAAGTAAAAATAAATAAATAGAGTTCTGAAATATATTCGCTTGTGCTGTTTGAAAAAGCGTTCATAATGCGAACCCTGCAAAAATATTTCACGTAATTAGTTCAATCATTGATTTGAAGTTACGGCTGATAGTTTGGCACTGCATCCTGAAAATCCATAATTGAGCTACTTGTTTGACATAACACCAGCCAACTACGATAAAATAACTGTATACGCGAAACACGTTCTGGTACAGTCACCCACCTGTACCTGATGAGCGTTGAAACTCTTGTACTGTGGCTTGAATTCATGTAAGTAGATTTTCATCCGATGTCTCAGTAGTCTCGCGAATACGACTTCTCGTCTGGCCTCAAAGAGAAAGGTGGATTGGGTGAAGTCAGACGAATATAAAGGCCAAGCAACTGGGCCACTTGTTATTGGTTGTTCGCTTAGCGTTATTTTTATCCATATTTTCTTTCTGACAGCTGGGGGATTAACCTTTTCAGTTTAACCTGCTGCGCACCCAGAAATTTACCAAATACATAAATTTTTAAAAACAAATATAAAATAAATCAAGGTTTGCAGCAATATAGAAGGGACAATATGTTATTGTTTTCCATTAACTGCATTAATAATATTCTCAATTAAAAAACAAAAATGGTGGGGGTTGACCCTGCCCCCCCCCCCCCCATTTTCCACTACACTCTTGAGTGCGCCACTGAGTTCTATCATAGTCCGTTAAAAATGTGCCCTATGCTTCACCGTAGGCTGAAGATCCCGTTCATATCCTTTATACTGGTTCACCCATCGTCAATGCAGCTGTAAAAACTACGTGGTCTGCAGAGATGAACATTCGTGTTTACATTGGAATTTTCAGTGCGTCCATCCCCCATTAAAGGGACAAACAACTCTTACCAACCTAAAGATATACTAGTTCCACAAAAATTACGTTAGAAGAATCCTGCAAAGGTCTCAAATCACCTAATCTCAAATCCCATTCACTTTTTTTTTCCTGATCGTGACACTGGCAGGAAAGCGGAAGTCCAGTGACGGAACAGTGATACTGCGCAGCGCGTATGCGCACTATACAAATTGTTCCCTCTACGTTATTTATAAGCCTATATACAGAATGTTCACGATAAACTGAAAACTTTTGAAAGCCCTGCTGAAGATCTACTTGTATGTTCACTACCTACCAAAAAGTAATTGGGCACCTATCCACAATTTTTGCTCTGTGGTTGTCACCCCGTTAGAATCTCGTAGGGCCACCTCTTGCGGCTATATCAGCAGCCATCCTGTCTGGCATGCTCTCTACGAGTGTTTGCAGGACATCCACGGGGATTCGTCGCCATTCCTCTTGCAACCATTCCACGAGTTGAGCAATGGATTTTGGCCGCGCCTGACGAGCCCTCACCCGGCGATCCAATTCGTCCCAAAGATGTTCTATAGGGTTGAGGTCGGGGCTCTGGGCGGGCCAGTCCATTCGGCGAACATTGTTGCCGGCGAACCACTGCACAGTAGCCCTTGAAACATGACACCTGGCATTGTCATCTTGGAAGTAACACGGGTCCATTCCGTACAAACGCCACAGTGTTGGGAGCATTTCATTAAATTATTCTACCTCTGAGTTCGCTTTCCCCCGAAATAACATACTGTAACGTCACCCCAGTGAGGGGCGTTAACAATATGTCAAGTATTATCATTGCCACGGGTCTGGTCGCTTTTCTCATGTGTCCGTCGAGTGAAGTTGTGGAATTTCTAGAAAAGTAAATATTTTACAAATTTGCTCATTATTACACGTATACTTATTGAACAAACACATTGGGGAAAAAAATACGAAACTACTTTCGCTCCACTGCTATCAACTTTACTCGGCGCGTGTCACTCACGCCAGCCTGCCCGTTAAAATATACACTTTAAAAACAGTTTCTGGTTAACTTCCTAAACTGTAATGGAAGTTCTTAACCTATGCATTGTATGGGAATAGTACCATATAGCAGGCTGCAAATATAGGAATATGTTGCACAGTTAGTATACAAGTTTGGAAATTTCTCAACGCATTTGACTCTTTCATGAGCAAATACAGAAACACTACATGGGGAGTATGGGAATTAACTTTACCATTCGCTCTTTCTCACTATATGTATACACTGATATGGTAAATTTTCGAATAATTTCTTTTAGTGTATGCAGGCAGCCGCAGTGACATTTTCAAAGGCTGGTACCACAAGTTCTAAACTAACCATGAACAGCGTATAACTAACCTAGCTGTAGACGTGTTATAGTCGCCGGGAAGTTGGGAGAAAGGGTCGTGAACGAGATCACACCCCCGTAAAGTGGGCGTATGATGTGGTTGACATATGGTAATTATTTTGTGTCAAACATATCCTTGAATACATCGGGGACCTCAAAAAGCGGAATTCCGATTTATCTGTCAAATAAGTTCATGCGTGGCACACGTAAACATTTTCGTCTAGCGCTCATTAAAAATTATTCAGTAACGCAATAGTATGCGTCCGTTACTCTTGTTTCTAGCTGCCACTTTATTATAATTTTCACCTAAGAAAAATTTTGATGTAAAAACCCTTGGTGCATTTTATTGTATCACTGAACTCTCTCAATGTTAGACATGATCCGCGGAAAATTATACTAGTATTATTTTCCCCTCGATGTCTTATAGAGAATCTTAAACTCTCACTTCTTCCATGCCACTTCCAAAACTTCATGTGTGTATGTCACACGAACAATACTGTACTAACAACATCCCACATGGCATAGCATACGCACCTTTCCTTCTTCACTCTTTAGCCTGGCAGACATGGAACGTAAAAGAAAGACAGATCTATCCTTCAAAACGTGCCCTGTCAATAAAAACATTACCACCATAAGGGTGTTATGCAGTTAATGGACTGCGTAACACTACCCTTAAACGCTACTCGTGTGAATGAAAGCGACGTAAACTGCTACATGATAAAACGCAATGAGCAATGATATATACAAGTGTAGCTAGTGAGATATGTGCGGGACGTTCCAAAAACTATATTCTGAGTACAATAGTATAAATAAATCTATTACAAAATATTCTTAAGTGTGCGTGAAAATGACTCGCATATTCCATACAAAATTATGTCGTATTATTACTTTTATTGCAACACTGCAGTTGTTTCTTGTATTGTGCAAATTTGTGCTGCATTAGTTACGAGCCACTCTTCATAATTTTACTTTTGCCAAAATATTAAAACATGTAAACGAAAAAATTTCGGATCATACAACAAAATTAATTAATCTAAATTATGACTGAAGACTTTGCAACGAAGAAATAAAATAAAATTCTCGAGAGGCGTGTTTACATAGGATCAGTGATGCAAAATGAGTTTATCAAATTGTCTTTCTTATTTACTGCTATGATTTGTTACTGTCTGAATTTCTTAAGAGAATCTAGCGCCTGAGCTCCATTTAATTGCCGCTCAGAAGCAAGTACTTTTTTATTAAACACTGCACCGTGTCAGGAAGTAATTTTGATAAACGGCTGTGGCGGTAAGAATTGCGGAGGGCGATTCATCCAAAAGAAAAGCTATTTACGTCCCTCTTCATCTTAAATGTCAGCTTATCGCATTTATTTAATAACTTTATCTTGTCTAGATTTTACATCTTTTTGTTTCTTTAGTGTTGAGCGAAAATCGAAAAAATATGAATTCGACTTTGCATCTTGTGAGTTTATTCTCTTCCAGGCTGTCGCGAATAAAGTTTGTTTTGTACAGTTTCAGAGCAGTTAAAAAGCAACTTGACAACATAACCTTTTGAAAATGCTCGATAAAGGCCGCTTAATGTTTACGAAATCATCTAATTTAAAGTTTGTGAAGAGATCTCGATAAAGCCTTTATTTGAGGTGGCGGCAATAGAATACTTGTAAGTATTGGTTTTAATTAGTTTTAAATCAGCATTTACTATGGAAAGACACTTTTATTAAGACGTTCTTGTAGTTCGTTGATAAACTATTTTTAACCAACTTCGTTACGTTATGATTACACTCACGCTTAGATGTATTTGTGCCATATTGCTTTGATTGTTACGTTCAGAAGATGTATAGCACGATCTATGCGCAGTCAGGTGCTATTTGCCTGCAGTTACTTATGTATGCTAGCAGCACAGCTTTACTTTGAAAATGGTGGTGTCACTCGCAGCGACTTACTTTGCTTGCAGCACTCAGTCGTTCTCTACCTCGAGTGTGATTTACGGGGGATCATTATTCACCAACTGGGATTTATGTATTTTTCGCCATAGTCCGCTCCAAAAATTTTGCATTAAGTTTTGCTGGTAGACAGAGCATAGGGAATTGGCCTGTACATTTTATAAAGTCGGTATTTAAAAAGTTGGATACCCAAAACATTTTTTAATTCGTACCAAGCATCGTTCAACTTGTACGCATTGAACGTGATGCCATTTTTTTTTAAATTTTTTTTTTTTTTTTTTTTTTTTATAATTTAATGTGAAATCCAAAATTGTTCTGTATTGCTGCAGGCATTAAACTAATAGGCCTAGTAAGTTATACAAATTAAACATTTACAACATAATCTAATGTCGTGGGTTACCGTGTGACACATGTGTAATTACCAAATATATATATATCAAAATAATTTTGAATTTTTTTATAATTTTTTCTTCATCAACTGTAATTTTTTATGATCACAGGTATGCCAAGCGATAGTCCACAGCACTAGTTAGCCTTGTAAATTTTTTCATTACTATATCTTAGTTAGTAATTTGGGATTTCACTTTAAATTATTGAAAAATAACACGTTTAATTTATTATTACGGAAACGTCATTACTTACAATGCATACAAAATGAACTACGTTTTAGTATAATTATAAAATAATTGATATTAAAATTTTTAAAAGACTACCCAACAAACTTAACTGGCTACTGTTACTAGTATCGTTTCTGTAATCACCTGCAAGAAATGATATCGTATTCCTTCCCGTTGAAACTTTTGAAACTCAAACTGTGGCAAGAAAAGTGATTAATTGAACACGGCGAGAAATTATTTTAATTAAATTTCTTAATCTTCGAAGACTTTGGTATTCGCAAATTTTATTGCTAATATTTAACTTTAGTATTTAGCATTGGGTGTGATAGTTAGTTCAAGTAGAGTTTACTGTATCTGAATTTTATGTTGTCAGGGTTTCCTAAATTAACTATTATTGTTAAAGAGGAGCAACTCAGAGCTGTCAGATTTAAAGACTTCGTTTATCGCACAACTCACTAACGTTAATAAGACTATTAACAACAAGAAATTATAGAATATCTTTATATATGTGGCCATGAAGTGCATATTTGTTAACAGTTTTAACTCTAGAAAATTGAATAGCTGTTCCATGTATATATTTAAACGTTAGAAGTAACGGTTTGCCCCTCAGAATAAGACAGATACGTTATCAGTAAATATTGCAGAACGTACGTTAGTCCTGTGATAATTAATAAGTTATAAATAGATACATTTTGTATAGAGTGAATCCTAGTACTTCATTGGTTAAAGAAATGCTTATGTATTTCAGCAAAGAGATTGAAGTAACGGTACAACTACATAATAAATAACGCATTTTGCGTAAATTGGAATGGAAATAAATACAGGTTAAAACATATATACAAAAACCCTGAACTTCCGTTTGTTGTTACTTAAAATTTGTAATTTTATTTCAGTATATTTGAGTAGAATAGCAACCAGTTTAACTTACAATACTGCATAAAACAATGTCTTCCTGGCCAAAGACATTACTTGTCAATAATTGAGACGTTAGATATAATAAGGGCACGTGACCAAAGATTCGTTATGCGCAAAATGCGAACAATGATTTCAATGTTATTTGGATGGTCGCATTACACTAATAAAGATGGTCAGTAAATAGCCTATTATTGATCGTAAACATGAAATGACACGGCATCAGAACACTGAACATTAACTCCGTTCCTTGCAAACAATAAACCATATATACTAGAGATGTTGTGAACAGACCTAAAATATTCCGCCCACCTCATTAACTCAATACATGTTTCAAATTTTGAGGGCGCGCTGACAAAATCACGGTGGATCTTTCAAGGCATTCTCTGCAAAAGGGGTACATGAGCCCATATGCTCGTGTTATAGCTATGGCCTTCATTGTTACTAAATGCCGCAATGTAGATTTTAACAACTAAGTAACCGACGTCAGCGTTGGCTTAAATAAGAAATTTTCTCATTTTCACTGTTGTAAGACGTCAATCACAAAAGATAAAAAAATAACGTGTATTATTTTTTAATCCTTTAGTGTATTTTATTACATACGCTTGGTACGCCATTCTCCTGTTCGTATTTGTTTACATTGTGCCTTACGTTGCAAAAGAAAACAATAGTCTCAAATTACGGGCAAGTATGTAGTGTTTTAAGCAGTCAGCTGTAACCTGGAAAACAAACCAGCAAGCTATGTTTGAAATTACAGTGGCTGCAGTTACATAATGCTCCTGGGACAAAATAATTAGCTTTATTTTGATTTAAAGCGGTAAAATGCACCAGTTTTAAAACTACACTCTAAATGCGAATTACTGAAAACAATCCGTAAGATAACGTTCACTGAATGGCAGTTGGTAAGCTGCTGCTGACAGGCGAATCAAGCAAATTAACTGGGAATAAGTGTTTTTTGTACCAGTGACGTTCTTGACATTCACTGGGAAATCACAAGTATATCAGTGAAATTCAACTACTAAATTAATTAGTTATCAGTCACTGATTATCAGTTGCTCAATTCTCACTGTTTTCACTGATTTGGCTCAATTCTCACTGATTCAAGCAATTTCTTCGAGAGTACAAAAATCGTAGTTCTTTCTGTAAGTAAATTCAAAACTCAAAATCTTCACCACTTAGAATGCAGCTATGTTGTCTCTTTGCCAGCCAATCGCACAATTGTTTTCTTTATTTTTTTTTTTCACCTCACGTTTTAAAGTACCCGCTTAAAGGATTTCGAGCACATTGCGGCCCTGCGATTGTAAAATGCTTTCTGCTTCAATTTGACGTCATGTGAAGTGTACGTGAGTATTCCCCTCCTTTACTGCATATTTTCCTCATGTTCAACCCCTTCTCAGGTGTATTTGTTAAAAGTGTCACGTTTTCCGATGTAAATTGGAAACTTTGAGACTTTAAGACCACATAACACACTGGCTGATGGTTTCGCATGGACACTGCTGAATACCAGGCTGAACAAGGCACGGAATTTTCTTGTACACGGTATTACTTATCAATGTACTCAGTCAGGTCTCTAATCACATTTTCTATCTTTGTGGTTTACAAAACAGAACTGGTTCTAATGTGCATTGTTTCTTAATGTTTAATTGTCTTAAAAAAAGTATTGTAGAGTACTGATGTTTGGTATTTTCTTGTAGTTCAACTAGCATTAAAAGATATATGTATTTCAAAAAGTTTCATAACGTTTTTATAATTTCAGCTGGCCTGTTTTCCCATGCAGCGTCTGCAATTAGTTCCTACATGTCATAATGTTCGCCAAAAAAAGATTTCTGAACACATTTGGGTTAACGGGATGGATTCCCATGCTGTAAAACCCACTTACTGCCACTTACAAACGACCAACTCCAGTGTTCGAATTACATTTACTGCCAGTAATATCATTATTAATAATTCCCACAGATTATATTTCATTTCTACCCAAAGAGAAAAAGCCAAGGCGCATGCGGGTTTAAAATGTTTCACAAATCTGCAGTCAAGGTGTTGGAGCTTGTTAAATGTACTGGGCGAGTTGCTTAGTGTGTGGGTGTGTGTGTGTGTGTGTGTGTGTGTGCGCGTGCGTGTGTGTGTCTGAGAGAGAGAGAGAGATTCGCGAGAGCCAACATGGTATCATCAAATACACTCAGGCGGCAGTGTCAATTTTCAACTAACAAAGCGAAATTCTCTTCCAGCGGTTGTATATATTGAACATTGTTGTTTAAAATCCCATGAAAAATCGGTGCACTAATAGTTAGCTGCTCTTATCAACGATTTCGAGAATAAACAAAGAGGGATGGAATAAACTCTCATAAGCACTCGGACAGAGCAGTAATGTAATTATTTTCCTCCGTTCCCTTCGAGTAATTTTTTTAAACTCTATCTTTCGTTTGTCCGATTTGCAATGGAATTGTCGTGATCACGTGATGCCACGGATTTAACTTCGTTGAAAATGCGTGGTATAGGGAAACAACGCTTTTTGTATTAAGAGAAAAATGTTTAAAAAAAAAGATTCGTGCTACTTGGGGTTTGTTTAAACCAACTGTTCTCACATGGCTCGTAATTCTTGGAATTTACCCATGAATTACAGACGTAAATCCGTTATTTTTTTTTACAACCGCAGGCCAACATCAACGCTCCAGTTAAATAAAACTCCAGTTTACTGAATCCCTTGCTTGTCAGAGGCATCAAAGTGTTGTCTAGGTCGATAATATGTCGCGGCAACTGTTTTTAGAATTCTCCAGGAAATGTTTTGTCGAAACGACAAACTAATCCCGGAAAGTAACTTGCGGACAGCGCCTTTCATCCATAACTCTTATTATAAGCGTGCCCTTTTGGAATTTGTAGCGAGCTGCGGTGTCTTTCGCCGTCAGGTCCCCAAAAATGACAGCAAAATTCATATTATAATCATCCATGATTTTCTTTCAGTATTATTCTCTTAGAACTTCTTGCATATTCTGTTAGCCTTGGAATAAAAAAAATATGTTTCAGAATTTGTCAGCAGCTACCTGCCCTAAAAAAATTATTTCCATTATTTTCCTAGAACGCATCCTTTAAATGTCCCAAGCATCTCACTGCATCATAAAATTTAAAGGAGTAACATTTTTTTAATACGCAGATTTTAACGATCGTAAATAATTATCATTAAGGTTAGGCTCAGATGTACCCGTGATGTAGGTGAGAGTAAATTATGCAGGTATAAGCTGTTCACGGTAAAATGAGCACTTTTGAAAGCCCTGCTTAAGATCTACTTGCATGAAAGTTGCATAGTCTTCCGCCTTACTTAAAATTAACATTGTCTTGGGCCTCATCACTTTATTAATGCGTCGGTCAATTGAAAATGCGGAAATATTACAAAAGTAAATATTTTACGAGTCTGATAATTTTTACACGTCGATGCATTAAAAAACCAGAAAGCGGAAGAAATTGTTTAAATTAACACAAATAGTTACCTAAATTTTTTGCAGTCTATGTTAAGACGTGGAACTATATTCACTCCACCTTTACCAACTTTACTGAACGCATGTCACTCAGTGCGCCCGTTAAAATATATGCATGCAGGAGGCAGCGACTTTTTTCTAAGATTTATTTCAAAAATGCTCACTTTATTGTGGACAGCCTTTATCATGAAACAAACACGTTTAAAAAAAAGTTATTTCCTTTACCATCACCAACTTCTCAATGACGTCTGACTATTTCGTTTCGAATCTACGCTGTCCAGATCTAAAGCTTAGGCCAGATAAATGCTACTGTCTAGCGTCTTGTGCTAGGAAATGATATTCTGACGAAGTGCTGTTACAGCAGTTGTAAGCCTACATTCCTTGCTCGGTCTCATCCGACTCCTCTGATACGAGAGTGAGCCTTTCCGGTGCGGACCTAGCCGGGATTGGCCAACTAGCGTGTTTCTGCAAAGTCCATCGGCGTGCTGTAATATCCGGTATTTGGGTCAGGTAAAAGCTATTCACCGTAAGGTGAGCACTTTTTAAGGCTCTCCCAACAAGCATTAACCATTCATATAGGCGGTTCACGGTAAAATGAGCACTTTTGAAAGCCCTGCTTAAGATCTACTCGTATGCACGTTGTCTATTCGTCCGTCTTATGTAAAATTAACTTTGCCATGGGCCTCATAACTTTGTTCATGCATCTGCCAGGGGAAAATGTGGAATTGAAGTAAATATGTTACAGATCTGGTGATTTTTACACATAGATGCGTTATAAAAAAAGCGAAATAAATCATTTGTGTTATCAAAAAAGGTTGCATAAAACGTGTTATTCGAAGGTAAGATATGGAACTACTTTTCTTTCACCGTTACCAACCTTACTGGGTGCACGCCACTCGGCGCGCCTGTTAAAATCTATGCAGGTAGGAGCAGTAACTTATTTTCTAAGGTCGATTTCAAAAGTGCTCACTTTACCGTGAACTGCCTTTAAATATATTTTATCACAGTCTCCGACGTTAACTTTTGAGAGTGGTAAACTGTACACATAATGTACATCAGTCACATGGTGAAGTTTATATTAAAAAGTTGCGGAAAGATAGAAATTTGTCGAAAGGAAAATTTTAGCAGGGCCTTAAAAAGCGCTCACTTTACTGTGAACAGCCTGTAAGAGTGTTTGCTCCATGACAACACAGAATAGGAGAATACTTCTCGAATGCCAGAGATTCACCGAGCGTCTGCACCCATCCTCGTCAGACGTAAGGGTTTTCCAGAAGCTAAAACTATTTTCTACGTATTTTGCAAATTACAACCTGACATTCGTTACTATATTAAAATAAGCATGGCAATGGGAAACACTTACATTAAAACGGGAGGGGGGGGGGGGGAACAATGATAAAAGTTAGAGAAATTTTGATTTTCTTGCATGCAAACCTCGCAAGTTTACCAAATCAATACTGTTTTACGCTCGCTGCTTCGCATCCCTTGCAAAAGCGGAAATGCGTGAAGGTCACTCGTGTAGCCCAAGAGCGAACGGCGAACACGAAGATCATCCTACAAAGGGTTGCCACCGTGCCACGTGTTTTGCGGCTTGCGCTTCTGATCTTCAGCTGATTGAATTTCCATGTATATCTGAATATCTTCCCAGTGGTTTGCTGCCCTGGTTTATCTCAGCGTCTCTCGGGGTGCGTCGAAACTTCCAGGTCAAGGCCAGCGCCTATGAAAGTGCAACGGGCCTTCGAGCCGGGAGTTATTGAGTGGATGAGTGACTGGAGTGTAAGCGATAGACGACGAGCGAGCGGCGAGAGAAGTGACCAGCGGGAGGAAAATCTGCGACTACGAGTATCGGCGCAGTGAAGGGTGCGGCTGGCAGGCTGGACTATTGGACCGGATGCGCTAGTGAAAGTCAATACAACCTATGACAACAGACAAACTGAACGTGGGTTAATGATGTGTATGAATTAATTGACTATAACCGAACGGAGACTTTAAAAAGAACGTTAATTAGAGTTGAAACAGACATTAAATATTGCTCTCACAGGGAAATTAAAAGAGTAATAAAGAAGATAGATAGTTTTATGCTGTAAATAATGGCTGTGTGAATAAATTAAAAATCAAATTTAGTTCTGTTATTTATATTAAGGCCTCCATCCCTCAAGAACTCAGATACACCCTTCAGGCGTCTTGTGAAAATACGGTAGCTCACAGCTAAAAATGTTTCCTCATTATAACAGACTGAATAACAATGCTTAGAAAATTTTTACGTGGTTCACACTTTCTATTTTGACTTTTGAATTAAAATTGTCAAAATAATTAGAATTTAAAACCTTTGAGGAATTAAACCAAGTTTTAAATTCCAAACAAATTGCAGCACGCCACTCATGATATTTCAGTATAACACTTTACTTTTTATTATATTAACATTTTTAAATTTCTACGATATAAGGTTTTAAGCTGAAATCCCTATGTTTACTCTGAAAATCTTGATAGATTTTATTTTTGAAATTATTATTATTATTATTAATTTATTTATTTTTTTATTTTTTTTCACTTCATCATCAGTATAATGTTCAGAAACCATAAAATATTATCAAACTCCAGAAAACAATTTTTGGCTCTGGAACACTTTTAAAGGTACTACGGTGGAGATACAAACGAGGCGAATAGGTCCTGTACATGTCTGTATGCGATGGGCGAACTCTCTCCAGGCCAGAGATTTATAAGATCGATATTGCCTTGGCTCCGATCGGCAGAGTTGCGCCTCACCGGGAGTCAACGGTTTTGCAGTTTATACAAGCTGTCCATTAAATCCCCAACATTAGATTTTAATTCGTGTATTTTTTGATAGGTTTAATTTTATATTGTATCTGAAACTCTTCCTGCGATGAGCATTGAAGACCCAAATTTTTTCAGATCAGAATGGTTGGTTTTGAAGTTTCGAACTTCCTATGACTGTTCACCCAGGGAAACTCACCTGAGAAAATTCTTAATGTCTTTCACTTTGGTTATGATTAAAAGGCTTAAACGAATATGTCTCTTGTAGTTTACTTGCAAAACATCGTTCACCAGGCGGCTGCCGGAACACAGTGCAAGAAATATGCGTAAAGGCTGTTCACGGTAAAAACACCACTATTGAAATCGCCCTTTGAAAAATTTCACTGCCCCTACCTGCGCATATTTTTAGGGGGGCACTGACTAATACGTGCGTAGAAAAGTTGGCAATGACTGACAGGAATTTGTTCCACGTCTTGGCGTTGAATAAAAACTATAACATTGAGATTATTTGTTTTAATTTCTGTGTTTATTAATATACGTACATAAGTGAAATGATGGGCAAATTTGTAAAATATTAACTTCGCTAATAATCTCAGAATTTCACTTGGCCGACGTATCAATAAAGTCGCCAGGCCCATGGCAATGTTAATTTTACACATAGCGGAAGAATACGCAATGTACATGCAAGTAGATCTTAAGCAGGGATTCCAAAAGTGCTGATTTTACCGTGAACAGTCTACAGTCAGAATAATAACACATCTACGTGTAACTCCGACGTCAAAATCAGAAGATACCTGTCTGTATGCAGTAGGCTCTCAATTGTTCTCATAAAACCGGGAGTCGAATCCGGTTTCTGCACGTGAGATTCAACTCCACGGAGAAGATTTTACCGTGAACAGTCTACAGTCAGAATAATAACACATCTACGTGTAACTCCGACGTCAAAATCAGAAGATACCTGTCTGTATGCAGTAGGCTCTCAATTGTTCTCATAAAACCGGGAGTCGAATCCGGTTTCTGCACGTGAGATTCAACTCCACGGAGAGGATTTTAAGGAATGCAAATTATTCTTTCTATATTTTTTCAAGCAACTCGAAATGTTCTTTGTTTTCATCTATATAAACTGACCAACCGTTTACATTTCAGCACTCGTCTTGCGGCGTTTCGTGAAAACTGCATGAAATTATATTCCAGAAATCTCTCATGTTCTTTCTATTTAAATGTGGCAAATATGTTTGATAAAATAACTGCTATAGCGATATTACTTCAGTTTATGTACAAAGAATAGTTTAGCGTTGACGTGAAGCAAGCCCAAAAAGGGAAATGCGGTTGTATAAACATCTCAGAAAGAGTGGAAATAATGTTATAGGTCACCATCAGGCTTGTTAATCTGTACCTACATCTACTCTGCATATTAAATTCTAAAATGTAGCCAGTACGTCCAACTTTCAAAGAATATCTTGAGTTTTATACAGTTTCTATTGTTTAAGTGTTTATATTTGCTCTCTTATTGTACAGCACTTGCTGCCGACCACTCAACAAATCATCAAATTTATTAAGTGTCTGTGAGATGCAATATTTTATTACTAGATAGCAAATACTAAAAGCAAAAAAATAATGACAAGAAAAAATCCTAGTTCACTATGTTTCTCAAAGTTATATACAGATTTCATCTATGCATTCTTTATGTTACAGTAGATGTTAAAGAATAGTTCCTATAACCATGGCTTTATTTTATGCCCAATAGTTTAATTTGTAATGAAAATGTTCTAAATACCTCTTCTCATAATTTATATAAGAATATAAAACAAGTAACTAATTGCGATGAATTTAGACGTACCTAAGTTAAGTAACGGTTACATATTTTATTTTCAAAAGATAACATTCGTATTTTGTATCACAGTATTTGTTAATAAATGCTGTAAAGTGAAGTTGCGTATAGTTTTACTAAAATAATGTATTCATCTGTAATAAATATGACTTTCAATTAAGGCTTAAGCATTGCTAGACACTGGTTACAATTATTCAGGCATTCCCTTTTACAGTTGAGAAATGTTGCCCTGTTAGAAAATTTATTCAACCAGGACTCAGTATTTCCTATTTATTCTGAAATGAAAACCCCGGAGAGAGACGAGGATTTTATAAGTACAGTGAATCAAAATAATATCAGGACAGTAAATACTAGTTCAAGTTTCTACTCTAATCTGTAGCTATTTCGTACATAAAACTAGAATAAACTGTTCTAGGTGTTTATTAGTACAGATTGCTAAAGCCTGTTCATGATACATTGAGCACTTTTGAAATCAACCTTAGAAAAAAGTCACTGACCCCGTCTGCATATATTTTAACGGGCGCACTGAGTGACATACGCCAGTAAAGTTGGTAACGAAGGATTGAAAGTAGTTCCAATTCTTAACGTAGAATTAAGGGTGTTAGGAAACCATTTGTCGTAACTTAAATTATTTATTTCGCTTTCTGCTTTTTTAACGCATGCAAGTGTAAAAATGAGCAGATTTAGCAAATATTTACTTTCCTAAATTTTTACAGTTTTGCTTGACCGACGCATGAATAAAGTGCTAAGGCCCATGGCAATGTTAATTTTACATAAGGCGGAAGAAGACGCAACGTGCGTACAAGTAGGTCTTAAGCACGGCTTTCAAAAGTGCTCATTTTATCGTGGACAGCCTATACCACAAATGCAACCTTAACCTCTTAATGTAATAAACTACGCTTTTTAAGTAGAGAATATTGAAAACCTACCAATTTTATACGTCAAAATAATATTGGGACAGTGGTTATACGTCTCGCTTACATGCGACTTGGACCGCGTACCATAGGGCAGTGCATGCTGTAATCAGGCAGTCTTGCCTTCATCGTAAACAAGAGCGGTTCGCTATCCAAATGGGGCGAAAAGGCAAAAGCACTTCGTTCGAGTAAGGGCAACTTGTTATCTTCAATCACGAGAAAGGTAAAAGCTCCAGAAAAATAGCTAAAACACTTCAAATGAAGAAACATACAGTGAGAAATACAATCAAGTGATACAGATATGAGGATCGAATTGGCTTAATTCCGCAATCTGGCCGTCCAAGAGCAGTTACAGCTCGAGAAGAGGTTTGGATTGTCAGGAGAGTGAAGAAGTGTCGAAGGTTAAGCGCTGCGAAATTATGTGCAGAGGTGTACGAAAGTACAGGCAAGAAGGTAAATACTCAGGCAATAAAATATGTTATCAAAAGGGGAGGATTAAATGGCCGGGTGGCCCGAAAAAAACCATTTGTCAACGAACGAAACAGTAAGAAGATCATTAGTTTCACAATAGAATTTATTTGCAAAGATGAAGAGTGGTGACAGGACGTCATATCTGCTGATGAGAGCACATGTCACATCATTGGTTCAGATTGGAGGACAATGGTTTGGCGCGTACCAAATACAGAAATGGAAGTAAACAATATTCTACCTACAGTCACACACGGTGGCGTGAAATCATGGTCGGGTGGGGGGGGGGGTGAAGGGCGGCCATTGGGTTAGGAGAGTTAGTTTCTGGTGAAGAGAACATGAACAATACAATATACGTGGACCGTCTGAAGAAACATATCCATAAAAGTGCCCGGGAAATTAGGACTTACGGACACATTTAAGTTCTTTGAAGACAATAATCCCAAACATAATGCCGATGTCATGCAGCTGTGGTTGCTATAAAATTGTCCTAAAGTTCTCCATCCACTCCCACAGTCACAGTTGTGGCCCAGGCTCGATAGTAGAGTCCGGTCTACATCAGTAACCTCAAATGATAACCTTAAAAGGCAACTTACAGACAATTGGGTTAACATCTAAGTGGACAATGCGTGAACATTGGTTCACCGTACGCCTAATCACCATGTTATGGTCATAATGAACAAAGGACATCCTACTAAATATTAAAATTAATTTCATGATAAGAAATACGCTGATTTAATTATTTGCTGTTACCTGCCCCAATACTTTTTGGATATAAAACATATTATATTTTGTTAATTATGTTAACTATCTGTAAGTTTATTTTGAATGTGCGGTTTGTTTTTGAGATATTATTATTCAGCACTATTAACTGTAACAATATTATTCAAATACAATATTTATGTTAAGACTATATAAACCAAACAATGTAAATAATACTGACTGTCCCAATATTTTTTGTATATAACCACTGTCCCTATATTTATATGACTTGAAGAATATATAGGCGTTCAATATTTTAACGTAATAGGCCTTAGTTTCCTACATTTGCAGGTTATGGCTATATATATATATATATATATATATATATATATATATATATATATATATATATATATATATATATATATATGGTAACATTCTCAACTAATAAACCCGTAGAACTATTTACTCTAGTACTATGTACGAAATAGCTACAGATTAAAGTAGAAACACGAACTAGTAGGCGCTGTCCCGACATTATTTTGATTCACGTGTTAACAAGCAAAACGTTCCGCGGAGAATTTATTACTGGCAATTACCCGCGAAAGTGTGACGACTCCAAAATTTAAAATATGGCTCCTTAAACTGTAATTATTAGTGCGTTTCAGAAGAAACATGCGAACTTACGATCCTTAAACTGGTGGACGAAATGTTCCTCACCCCTGGTCAAGGCGCGACTATTTTTCATGTGCTGCTCGCGCAAAAACCTTTCATTCGCCTTTTGTCTCGGCCGAGGATAGGTCTCCCTAGTTATTATCGGCTGTTTGAAAACCCGCCCTCTCTAACCGTCCTTCTCCCCTTTCTGCTCTTTTTTTTTCATCCCCTGTAAACCTGTTCTTCCCCCCCCCCCCCCCCCCCCCCCCCGGCTCAAATTGCCGTCAAACGCAGTGGCGCCATCAAACTTTGGCTCTCGGGCGCAGCACACAGCCCGTTCGGTTTCCGCATCGTCTGTCACAGGGAGCCATAAATAGAGTGAACTCGAGAGCACGTTTCGCGTGGGCCCGAGGGATCTGCAGGAAGGTGTTCTGGCGCTAGTATCGGTCACGTTGTGTTCCTAGCGTTCAACTCACTGATTAAGGCCATATTTCACGATCTGAAACATATAGGCTGCTCACGGTTAAATGAGCACTTTTAAAACCCATGTTAAAGATCTGCTTGTATGCACTTTGGGTGTTCTTCCGCCTTATGTAAAATTAACACTGCCCTGGGCCTCATCACTTTATTCATGCGTCGGTCCTTTGGTGGGAGTGACTTGCACACCAGACTGTCTGGTGACTTAACAAAGTCATATGGAAAAACTCCCGTTTTGCCAATTCGAATTGGGAGTCGTTTGGAAACATCGAGCGGGTGATACTCAATTGCGCAGGTAGCAAATTGCCTGCCAAAGTTTCCAGAGAGGCGCTCATGAATTGGAATGAATCAATAAAGCGTAACTTGAAATATTGTGCCGTTCCATTGAAATCGGACACATTGGGAATTTGTTTAGTAATGCATTTGTATTTTTCAAGGGTCATTCCAATCACTTGAATTTTTACCCGGGTTTTCGATTACCATGGTTTCGTCGGGTTATGGGACACGATGTTCAGTCAGGGGCTTTTTAAGAAAGTGAGCATCATAGTTTTGCAGGTTATGAAAAACAGCAACAAGTTGTCTTTTGGGTAGTCTGAAATTCAAGTTGCATTTATTATGTGTGCGACCTCTGATTTCGCCCGTCAGATGGTCATGATCGACTATAATTTCATGTGTACCGAGCTTTTCTTTACAAATGTGAAACCTTTTCTGAGCTGCCAACCTAGCTTCATCAGCAGAGGTGTTTGGTTTCATCGGAACAATCACGCTGTAGATTCCTGCAAACCACTTTGTAAGTTCAACTAATTTATCGACTAATTGGAACATAAAATCAGCACCCACAAACTCAAAATAGTTAGATAAACTCAGAATGTATGAGCAGACCAAAATAATGCTACAATCATATGGCATATGTGGTTGATGGTAGTCGTATTACTCATTTCATCACAAGGCAAGTAAGTGTACATGGGTTCCAGGCAACGTTCAACGTTGCAATAGGCGACGAAACACAATCTCTGCTGTTTGCTGTAATCTTTAAATTCGAAGTACTAGTCATTCCCAGCGGGGAAAGTACTGCGAACAGCTTTTTGTTGTTGGCAAAGAATAGTGTGACTCGCAAGTTTCTCCCGAGTTTGTAAATACTGAAGATAATACTCGCAAACAAATTTCTTATGACCATGTTTACTCAGCTGACTACCACCAACCAGCCCTGAAAAATTTCTAATGCATACAAAATGCAAATGAGTGACATTTATACTCGTGCGATTCACCAAAATATTCACATGTTATGACGCACGGGAGAAATACGCATGAATATTACAACCCTGCCCTTTTCGCTAGTTTCGTCAGTTATACTTCTAACTTTGTGCAGTAGACAGTAGACATTTATAGAAATAGAATTGTTCTCAAACTTACGAATATCCTGTATGACTATAGGTGTCGACAGACCTTCAGTATTCAAAACCTCATGAGGATTTGGATATGAAGTACTTCTGTAGGGGTTTTGTGTGACAGGAAACAAAGATGCTAGAACGGTCTAGTGGAAACACATTCCCTCCAGACAGTGTACATCGACACAAGCTTTCCTATCAACAATAAACTTTGGTAATTTAGTGTGTGCAGCACCGATGGTGAAAGGACAGTATTGGGACACACGTACATCAATGTATGTCAATATTTGCAGACTCCAGCCAGATCCACGCGCACTAAACTCCTCAAGTATATTAGTAAGATGAGGGACAATGTAATCATCATAGCTTAAACCCACATCGTATAAGTGTAGGGCAGGCAGGGCTTTGCTTTGAAAATATAAGGTTTCCGTTGCGCCTTCCTCCACCGTGAGGGATTTCAAGTACTTACCCGCTATGCTAATTGAAACTCTAATAGGCCGGGGTGATGCTATTATTAAGTTTAATAAAGGGGCCTTACACCTATGGAAAAAAACGAGGAAAGTCAGCATCACTGTTAACCCTATTGTTAAGTATCTGCACATCATTTAGTCTTTCTGTGGATGCTGTAGCCATGAGCTCGTATGTCCGGTCTGGCAAAGCTTCCACTGAGGCTGGGGAATCGGAAAACGAATTATTTTCCGGCTCCCTTGGCGAAATATCCATAATCAATTTGCAATTTGGTTGTGAAACGGATTGAGCACTCTCCAATTCACAAGAATCTCCCCAGTCTGGTAGAAATAAGTCATCATTTAAAATATCAATCTTTCCATGTTTGGGGGAAGCAGACTCGTATCGATCTTTAGGTTTAAATGATCTCTCCGTAAGTGAATACGTGCTCGAATCGCTTAATTAGAGATCATCCTCCAGGAGATTAACTTGTATCTGCTTAGGTGAAGGGACACTGTCTCGACAGTTTCCTGTCGACTTTCTTTCCGTCTGTGCTACAGAATCTGAATCACTTACGTTAAGATCTTCAAGCAAACTGTCGATACTTTGCCACTTACGCTCACCGATTTTATCTATGTAATAGTTTCCTTAGTTTCCTCGATATAACTATTATAACACCACAATAGATTGAACTGAAGTGCATCATTGTTATGAAAATGGAGAAAAAATAAACACACTTTATTCCCTCACTAAGGCATAGTAATTAAAAACACTGTATGCCTAAAAAAAAAAAATTATGAGGGAAGTTCTGTTTATTTGGGAAAGGCAGTCGACTACAGTGATGTGTTTTTACAAAAGGTATGGGGTTGAGACTTTCTAAAGCCTCGTGGACAAGCCCAGGAAACAAATGGTTAAGAATTGAGTGTGTGTGGAGAGAACGAAACTTAGGTCTCAAGATCTGATTAGGATGATGTGCGCGGAGCTGTGTAAGACCACAAGCATGGGCTGGGAGTTTGGGGCGCATGCAGAGCAGGCGAGAGAATGAGAAAATGGTTCAGGAAACTGTAGCTGTCCACAGCATATGTCAGCATCCAGGCACACTCCCCTTTCTCTGCCGCGCCCGACAAACCTATTGTTCTGCCCACTAGCGCTCATCGTGCAGAAACTAGGAATGCACATGCGCATCAATGGGAGAGAGAGTCATTACTTCCCCTCTGTGCTAGCTTCTCCATCAACTCCAGCTAACAACCAGGAGAGTTCCCATCACACAGCTCTAGCCACTATACAATGAGTTACCTTAACCTGGGTCGCCCTTGTCTGTATTTCACAGCTTTTGAGTTTAAAGCAAGCTGACTTCTTTTACATTATTGAAATTAAAATTCACGCTATTGCATTAGAATTCAAGGGCAGGATTTAAAAAAAACTTTACTTCTTTAATGTGCTTTTTAAAAATATTGTAAGTTACTCGACACTGTCAAACTAGTGTACATAGTCAAACTTGTATGCACCATTAAAAAATTTATTAATATTACACCGTAAAAAAGTATGAATATTACACTGTTAATAATGTATGTAATTTAAAACCGTAAACTCATTTTCATAAATTTAATAACGAATTTCATCTAAACATTTTAGTGAGGGAATAACAATATATACTAACTATAATAACTAAACAAACAATCTTAAAACTAAACATTTTAGACATTTTAAAAATAAAATTCTACTCAAATTTTATAAAAAAAATTGAATACTCAATTCTCTAACTACTCGCAGTTTTTCAACTGCTTTGACAAAATGAAATGAAAGCTCATAAAATTAACTTAGATACCCAATCAATTCTATCACATACACATCAAAAACATTTCATTTGTTAGAAGTACTCAAAGTTCATTTATCCATCACTCAAACAATCATCACTAAACAACTCACTCCAAGGAAGCTTGGAAGCTGAGGTTATGCATCTCCCCCTCACACTAGGCATGAGCGGCATAGTTCTTCCCTTGTTTTGCTGTTCTGTTATTCTTACCTCAAACACACAACAACCCACCCTTAAACATTTATTAAAAACTATGTATACTAACTACATTTTAAATAAATCGCATCACCTTTCCCTGCACTCAT
Organism: Dryococelus australis; assembly: GCA_029891345.1. Lineage (NCBI taxonomy): Eukaryota > Metazoa > Arthropoda > Insecta > Phasmatodea > Phasmatidae > Dryococelus > Dryococelus australis. The sequence continues at coordinate 63,132,180 of CM057002.1, read as the reverse complement.
ACTAGCAGTCTTATATATTTAAAATATTTTTCTCATAGTACTTGGTATTTTATTCTAGATGGTTTAAACATATATTTATGAGTATTTAACAGTGTAGAAAGGGCCAGAATTTGAGATAATTTCTCGCCTTTTGTCAATAGTGCGATACTATGGTGGTTATCGAGTATCTCCCTCAAAACTCTATTAGATTCCTCTCAAATATAAATCAACAACCCACCTAAAATTTATTGAAAACACTTTTCCGCTGCACTCATACTCACAGTCATACACGCACATTTGAATAAACATTCATTAATTAACACTAATATACAAATTACATAGCAGGTGGTACTATGTCACCACAAGCACCCATTCGAATTATCATTAATTATAACTAATAATAAACAATTTTTAACAAAAATTTAAAAAAAAAATATGTTATCACATTATAATAAAATGTTAAGAAAATTTCAATCAAATTTTAATGATTTTAGTAACATTTCGTTCATATTGTTAGAACTTTTAATAATGTGTTAAAAGTTTTAACGATTTGTTGAAAAGTCTAATGAAATTCATTGAATTTGTTAAAAGTTTTAATGACTTGTTAAAAAGTTTAATAAAATTCATTCTGCATATGTTGTCTAGAGACTGGAACCATGCTTTCTTGTATCCTCAAAAATGCTGGAGTATGTCTTCTCTGTATTGAATTTTTCCCTTTTTTTCAAAATCTTACCTGTAAAAAACCATTTTTCGAAAATTAATATCTTTATATGTAGGTAGGATGCCGGTGCAAATATTCTCTTAAAGCTTCGCTTTTACATTGTGAACAGAACTTTTTTTTTCACACAGTGATTTGTATTATAGCGTTTTACTATTGAATTAATACTAGAATAGTTGTGACAATTTCTAATATTTATCACTTCAACATTAGTTAAACATTTTAAAATTTCCTTCTGCATTTTTCCAAGCACATATGCTGGATAGTCTTTGAGGAGCGCATCGTTTATATATTATAAATGCTCTTAGTAAACAATCTGATTCCAGAATCCCATTTTAGGTCATGTATCTTGTAAGTCTGTTCCCGAAACATCTTTTTAACTTGAGGTTTTAAAGTATAAGGTCAAGGAGGTTTAAAGCATAATATATTAGTCATTGCCATCGATCGCATAAGAAATATAGAGCTCCTTAATTACAAAGTAGTTGTCTTGACAGTTTTCGAAACCTTGCACGTAGCACATCATTTTTACGTTTTTTTTTTTTCGCAATAAATTTATACACTATGCACAAAAAGTCTCTCAACTCATTTTCTTTATAAGATCCCAGTGCTCGCCTCGGAAACTACTTCATCGACTCCGAAATCGTCCATTACTACATATGGAATAATTCTATCATTAAGTAGCTGTGCCAGTCTTCGCGACATACAATCCCTCCGCATATGTTGCGAGTTCCCTTCATTAGCAAAGCAGGCATGCCGTAAGGACAGTCTTCACATGGCAAATAGGAGACGATATCATCAGCTTGTAACTGTCCATCAAGGAATGGGTTTAATAGTTTTATTTCGTGTCACTCAAAATAAATTATAAATTATTTCGGCAGCACTCGCAATTGGAAACAGTCTAAACTCAATAACGTTTTCGCTTTCCCATATACCACAATCGCACCGAATACTTCAACACATTCAGAATCACAACTGTCACAGCAGTGGCCTTGATGCATTGTACCTGTTTCGGGCTGATGAGGAGACGAAATCCCCTGTAGATAGTTTGTTGTAGATCTAGATGATGTACTGGACGAATAGAGTTGTAGTAGATGTGATGGATGCCTGGTGTCGTTCTCGATGAAGATGCCTATCATTGTTGTAGACGTTTGGCATTGTAGTATAGGCCTAAGACTCACTACTGCTAGTGCAATGCACACACATGCATACACATACGAAGTGACCTTAGCAGATGACTACTCAACACCGAGAAAGAAAAATAATTTATCACTCCTATAGTAAAAGGATTCAAAATGGCTGCCATTTTCCTTTAAAATTGCTTAAATTTGGCCTATTAGGAAAATAAGTTGAAATATCATGAAATTTAACAGATTTCAGCTTCGATAGCAGTCATTTCAAGATAGATTCGTCCTATTTCAGTGATATCACATCGAAAAAAATAGTATTTGTAAATAAGATCAAATATGTACAAATTGAATAGTAGAAATTCTTGGCTTTCTCTACTTTCGAATAAATTTAAAAAAAACAGATTGAAAGTAAAAAAATTTACTTGTTTATTGCTTAAACCGAATGAGGTGTGAATGGTGTCCTAAGTTTAACTTGTGTAAGTGGAATGATGTGTGATTTTTATTACTTAAAAAAAATTCTACAAGTCAAAATATGTGTTATAGTTAGTTATAGTTTGCTGTAAAACGGAATAAAAAGTTTACAGAATTAAAATATAAAGTTTTGGTTTAAATTTTAAATATTTGGGATTATCTTGTGGGGATTACAATATCGGGAAATATTTATGTTAAGGGATATAAATTTCATCGGTGAGAGATGTGAAATTTTATTTCGCTGGGAATAATCCAGGCTCTAGGTTAGAGAGTCAGTTTTGAATATGCTTCAGCATTCGAGTGAAAGTAACAGTTTCTATTGAACAGGGGAGAAGGGAAATAGCCAAGGTCAGTTCAGAATTCGCTTTCCCGAGGGATGGTGGTTTCCCGACATAATGCATACAAGACGCACTTTAGCCTTGAGGCAAACCTCCGTTCCTGGCCGAGGCAGCTATCGTCTCGGAAAACATGCGATCTGGGGTGGAGGTGTGAAGGGAGGGGGCTGGGGCTGCGTGGATCAGGCATTTCTCGAGATATCCGGAAAAATGCGTTCTCGGGTGGGGTTACAGGGAGGAGGTGAGCGGCCTTGTAAAGGGCAGTCCTCCGGAAACACACTCTGGGCTAATGTAGACGGAGGAGCTGGTTGGTGCTAAACAGGTTTTTGTGGTGCTGGATCGATAGTGGGGGTGTGCAACCGTCGACAGTGCAGTCACCCGAAAACGAGCTCTGACCTTGAGGTGGCCATGGGCAGGAAGTCTCTTTTCGCAAAAAGACGCGGTCTCTACAAGGTGTTGGGGAGGGGGAGAGCATCACCGACGTGAACAGTTTTAGTTGTCCGGCACCATCTTAGTTCTTCGTAAACACTTGTCTTGGATAGTCGTATATAGCTGCTCTCCCGACTTCATCGGGCAGGTCGACGGTTGGTGGGGCTTCGTGTCACGACCAAGGGGTTCGGCAGTCAGATGGCTTCGGAGAGTATAGGCATAACATATGCCTGAATAGCTGCGATTCTCATTTTAATTTAAACATTTTATGGGTTTTTTTTAAATTTAACGGGAAAACTAATTTTTTGTGTTAAACCTATATAGCGCGTTTATAGCGTAAACACGGTTTCTGAGTTTGGTCGACGAAACTTGGTAGCATTTTCAACTATCATTTTGCTAACTCGCTAACTAGTGCCATGAATTTCACAGACTTAGTTGAGAAATCTAGGGCTTATCCGTTATTTAAAATAATTAAAAATAATATATAGTGTGTTTCTATAAATTGTTGCGGGATTAAGCGATCCAAGTCTCCTTGCGCTTCGATGGGAAAAATTTGTGTTAAAATAAATTCTTCTACTTCTTAGAATAGTGAAACTTTCGTTAAATATCAGGGTAAGATATTTTTTAAATTTTATTTTCGTTGTCTGTTATAGGACGAATAGTGCATTCAGAGTTTCTGTCGTAAATTTCAACACGGCTGTGCTCCACGTATATAACAGCTTATAAGCCGGCGCATGTCATACCCTCCAGGCCTTCATTCACCAGCTTCCCATGCGGACGGATGTTTTGGGGGAGCTCCTAGTGCGATTTCATTGCGTGTTTTTTAATTCGTTAGTGATTGTCATGTACTTGTGTTTTTTTAACTATTTAAAAATAATGTCATGTATGTGAGAGAGGCGTCAAGTAGTGTCATTTTTTTTTTTTACGTGATTTCAAATACCTTGCTATTGTGATTAGGAAGACTGCTGTTTAATTGATAGCGACATTTTTGATTCTTTAATTAATTTCATACTGGAGACTCGCGTAATTGTGATCGTTTAGCACTTGTCGACATCAGGTTATTCATATGTAGAACTCGTTATTTCGTTTAAAGACTCAGAAATTTATCTCGTGTGTTAACTATACGTAACATTTTCTCTTTCTGTTTGATTACTATTACCAAAAATCGCCTCTCTCCCACCACCGTCTACGAGCAATATCACTACCAACCCAAAAAATTGACACCTAGGCCACTCTTGCATAAAACTATATATATATGCACCCTGTCCCCAACACGTCACAACTCAGTCGAGTGCCCCAGAGCTCCAAGGGCAAGGACGTACAAAAGCTGCTCCTCAACCCACAAAGGAAAGAAAGAAACTAATAAATTAGACCCTTAGTACATTCTTGCACCAAACACAAAAAAATCGGATTAAATCATTTTAATCAGATTAAAATTGGATAGCAATTTTTTAATGGCATTAATATAGGACCAACCCTTTCAATGCATCTAACCCTTTGAACCAATTTTATTAACCCTTTCAATCAATTTGGTTAACCATTCAATCAATTTAACCCTTTGATATCAATAAAGGCGACATCCGTTTGTTTCAAAATCGGCACGCCCCTACTACTCATCTTTACCAATTTTACTGAACACATGCCACTCACTGCACCCGTTAAAATATATGTACGTAGAATAAGTGCCTTTTTTCTACAGTTGATTTCAGAAGTGCTCACTTTATCGTGAACAGCCTTTATATATATACATATATATATATATATATATATATATATATATATATATATATATATATATATATATATATATACACACACACACACACACACACATGCGCACTAGCTGATCCTGGCGAACGTTGTTCCGCCTCTTCCAAGTTCTTCTCAATGCGTCCTCTCTATTACATCTTGTACGTCAACCGATGTTTGATCGTGGTATCACTGGCATTTTTCTCTTTCAGATCAACAAACATTTCCTTCAAGTATAAGCAATATCGGCCCATAAATATAGATGTTGGACTCCGGTGCCACCTATCGGAATGAAACATAATTAAAAACCTTACTCACCACCGCAATAACATATGGTGGGAAGATGGTCTCAATTGGTCCAGTGGTTTGTCATTGATGATGCGGTTTAGTAACGCACAAAGGAAATTACATGAAAAGAAGGTAAGGGCCACATAAATAATTACATTTGTAGTCAAATAATATAATATTCAAAATAAAGCACCGAAAAAGTCAATAATTTCGGAATATGGAAGCCTATGATTCTTTGCTTCCAATGAGCTTTTCCAACTAAATCACATGGCATATGATCTATATCATACCTACAGCATATAAATTAAGTATCAAGGATATTTAACAATCTGTACTCGGGTACTGGTATACTGAATATATTTTTTAATATTTATTAATGTTTCTGTCAATAAATTTTTGTTCGTTCAACAGAAACTAATAAATATCAATATAATTTTTCCCTCGGGCAAATAAAATGTGTTTGTTAAACCACCAATACATATTATTTTAAAATATATTCAGGAATTCCAGTACCCAAGTACCGATTGTTAAATATCCGTGATACTTATTCAATATGTCGTGTGTATAATATAGATCACATAATATGTTATTTAGTTGGCAAAGTTAATTAGTAACATAAAAACATAGGCTCCTATATTCCAATTTTTTTTTTTTTGTTCTATGTTTTCATAAATATAATAATTTGTCTACAAATATTTACATTTAAGTGGTCCTTATTGGACTCTCTTTTACATAAAAAAAATAAGATATTAACATGAAATATATCCTCAAGGGTCTGTCACAGGCGCCATGTTGAATTTTCTATTTATATCCCCAGTGAAATAACTAAATATTTCTTATAAAATCGCGTTTACATTTCACAAACGCCTTCAAATATAGACACCAGATTTTATGCACGCATTAACTTGTTTATTGTTAATCAGCGAGAACCTACAGACAATTTAAAAATAATGCTGCACTAATTATTCTATAATTGATTCACTGAAGTACAGCATTTATGTTTGTTCTAAAGCGGAATGTATATCGACAGAGAGCAGAGAAGCACAGTTGTGGTTCCAAATACGTGTCCCTAACAGAAGTAGCTGTAAGTCAGTACTTCAAATGGCGCGTGTGTTCGAGCCGTAAGGAAACCGTCAGTCACTAAGTCTGTTCAGAATTTTGAGGGAGAGTTTCTTAGGTGAATATCAAATATGCTACATGCTTCTACATAGTGCAGCAGACGTATACAAAAACAACACAATCGTTTCATATTATTTACGAAAAATTGTTCCAAATTTCATATGCGATCTAAAATGGATGTCTATATTGACTGGACTAGTTAAAACTCTTACGTGAATGCCAGAACGTTAAAGCTGATACGGCTTACATATAAAACAAAAACACTCTCAGGTCTAACTTGAATTTCGAACCGTGATTGTTGGGATCTTAAGTCGCCTCAAACGTTGGCTCGAAAGTGATTCGTAACGGATCTCAAACACGAGTTTACTAGAATACACATAATTTTCAAGAAGTAAATCTTAGTATTCGGACAGCGTGTGATTAAAATAACTTCAAAAACCTAGAAACGTAAAAATGCAACAATTATTTCATGGATCCTGCCGCCCTGATTCTGCGATGAACTGCGTAACACAGCGACATGGTTGGTGTTCTTGGCTCGGGGGAACGATCATAATATTTTAGAAGTTACTTAAAAAGTTTCCTTCCGTGATTACCCCAGATACAACCCAATTCATAAATGTGAACTTAAAGAAATGCAAATACATTATTATTACATTTGTAGAGCTGTTTAAAATCTACATGATCATAACTTTTGTACACGTGTGGTACATTTAGTGAAGTCGTGCTTTTAGAACATACGTATGTGTACTGCAGAATGAAAATATTACGAAATGTAACTAAGCTTCAACTTAGGTTCATTTACTGGCGCTTTAGATTATGTGCATCATACATAAATCATAACAATGGCTTTAAAGAATTTACTATGAATACAATAGATGCACTAAATTTTGCTGCACGTTTGAGGTTTCTTGTTTATGTAATTTAGAATATATGACGCAAATTGTTATTCCCATGGAGTTTTCTATCATCAGCTCCATGTGAACGCTAGTGCCGGTACATACATAGTCAAACCTCCCTCCTTCCCTCTTCTCCTCCAAAATAAGCCTTCTAATATCCCAACTTCTCTCCCGTATCACGACGAAGAAAAATTAAAAACAAATATTATTTCTTTATGATAGCATGCGCAATATGGCAACGTCAGTGAAAATTATTCATAGGCTTTCTCGCAAAAATATTAACACAAGTGAAACAAACATATAAAGGGCTGATGTCTAACCTGTTTCGAATAAGCATATTACATTGCATATTGACCTTGTTTGTTCAGAAAAGATGGACGTTACTCTAGGACAAGATTTTTGTCGTATTACCACTGAGATTACAGAACGCTGTTTATTCGAAAAATTGAATGAACCTTTTTCTCTATACTCGTGCAATCTACGATATAGAATGTTGTTTCAATTATTTCAGTGTTTCAAAATTTAACATTGAATTATATGTAATGCTAAAGTATATAAAATAATTGATATCAACCGCAAATTTATGACAGCCGCCTCGTGGATAAATTGCTATGTTACGCGTAAATTTATGTGCCATTACATGCTTAAGTTATAAAATAAAATACATATTATAATTTTTATTGTTACTTGTGACAAGCTGTATATTCCTATTATCTTTGTCCATGTTAGTGGGATCTGCGGAGCGCAAGAAAATTTTGCACACTTTAGTATACATCTAACTCAGACGTGAGTGTTTAAACATTAATTTCAGGGATAGTAATTTTAATCTTCGGAATGTGGATGCCAAGGAACGTTCTAAATAGCACTTTTATAACTTCTTCCGGTGATTAAATTAAAGTCACTTCTTTATATTTTATGAATATCTGTTTCCTGGATATCTGCACAGTTGAAATGCAATTGAGATTGCGTATTCTTTTTAAGTGAGATGTTCGACGCCAGGCCGTTAAAGAATATTATTCACCACCGGTTATTATAACATCTTAACGTTCACACTCGTATACTACTTTCAAAATAATTATACATCAAAAGAACACATAATTCACAAGGCCTGTTACTGCACTTAAACACCAGCTCGTATATTCTATTGCGGCATTAAAAAAAAAAACAATACCGAAGACGGTTTATTCGACATAAGGCGGAGGGGATGTTTATTAAATTCATATTGCTTCTCATTCACAATATATTCAAAAATGTAATATAAAAAGTATAAAAGTTTCAGTGAAAAGCCTACAAGAATATAAGGAAAATTCATGAAAGGCAGAAAAGTGTTCTTACGACCTTTGATATTTGACATTTTCCAAGGTTTCGCGCGAGAAGCTTAAATGTTCTGTTTAAATATTTCGTGTTATAAAAGCGGAGGTTCTTAATACGCTGTAAGAAAGCCATCACCTATATATTATTTAAACTTATTAAACGTTCGAATACGTAAAACGCATTTAAAATCAATTTTCATCGTAACTTGAAAAACCGCCTAATTTTCATTATTTATATACACATATGGGGTTGCATTGAAAAAGAAATCGTTATTAGTAAACAAATTTGTAAAATATACCCATGGAAAATTTTCTACCGACAACACAAATAAGGCTAATGATTTACTATACATGGGCGTATCACAGAGTAGATAAATACGGAGGGCAAGTTGTGTAGCAGTTCCTTTGATGTGGACGTAACCGTTCTCTTATTGGCTGCGCGACGCTCTGGAAACCGGCTTGCGTCTGATTGGCTGCTGCGTTCTGAGGGAGAGGTTCTCCGCATTAGCTGGGGGCCACGTTGGCTGAGCGGTTAGCCTACTCGCCTCCTACCAAGGCGAGCCGGATTCAATCCCCGGCCGGATCACTCCGGATTTTCGCGTGTGGGAATCGTGCCGGACGATGCCGTGGGACGGCGGATTTTTTTTTCTGTGAACTCCGTTTCCCCCGCCCTTTAATTCCGGCGCTGCTCCATACTCACCTCAATCACCGCCATCGGCTCTCAAGACCTAGACGTTAAGAGCCGTCCCAATCTCTTCACTCACTCCGTATTAGCTCGGCAGCCGGCCGGCAAACAGGTTAAAGGCTGTTCACGGTAAAGTGAGCATTTCTGAAAGCCCTGCTTATGATCTACTTGTATCTACATTACGTATTCTTCCGCCATATGCAAAATTAACATATCCACGGGCATCATCGATTTATCCCTGCGTCACTCAAGCAGCATGAAACTTTGAAAATGTTGGAAAAGTAAATATATTACAAATGTTCTAATTCTCTACACTTGCATGTATTAATAAAGCAGAAACAGAAATTAATAATTTCGGTATTTACAAATTTTCACGTAACACTTTTAATTCAAGGTTAAAGCATGGAACTAATTTACCTCCTTTGTTACCATCTCTACTGGGCATATGTGAATCTACGTACCTGTATAATATATGCAGTTAGGATTGGAGAACGGCGTTTTGAGATTTTGATAGGAAAATGACGGCATTTTGCAGGCGTGTGCGGCGGCTGCAGTTCGCTAAGTAACTGGCCCTCTCATTTCTGTATTCTCAAGTACTCTACTGTCATCTATAGAATAGTTAAGGATGGAAGGACTCCTTGATTATAGCAGTGAATACAACTAATGCCGCAAAACAAACGATCTCGTAAGATATTTTCTCCGTGTTTTCGGAGAAATTTTCCTTCCCGTGGTACCATCGTACGGCCAGCCGAGTAACTGGCGCCATTCGTAGCTAGTTCTATACCCCCCCCTTCTCCGCTGGCAACCCCTAATAGCGAGGCGCAATTATCACCAGTCCCTTCATTTTGATGCAAAAGTTTAATGTTTGATGTAATTTTGTAGGTCAGGGTCTGTAATACAGTTTAGGTCCGTGTGTCACAAGAAATAAATAATTCGTACGGCATTCAATTATGGTTTGCAGGTTAGTTAAACATATTTATACTCTCAGATTATATACGTCTGTTATCTCAAACCTAGATCATCAAAATAATTGAAATTATAGCTAAAATTACATGTGTTACAATAAGCAGACGTAACATTCTAATAATTTATTTCGTCATAAAACAGTTCATTGTTAAAACGTGTAAATTTCGCACGTAAAATATTTGCAATCACACACACTGGCCTATAGTTGGCAACAATGCTACTGTCACATGCATTGGTCACGACACACGTTACAGAATACCTATTACTGCCATGGAAAAACAGCGTTATCACAAATTCGTAACTTGCCTACGTACGTTTAAAAAAAAAAAAAAAAAAAAAAAAAAAACTGTAACAATGGAATATGTTTCCATCAGTGCTACGTAAATACTTACGTATTTCAATAGGCAATGTTTACTTTACAAATTGCGTACCAAAATACCAGGTTAAAACAATTTTTTTCATTGTGAACTATCTCTTAGTACCCGTTGCTAACACATTGCTGCTTTCACGGTTTTCAAATTTGTATTAGATACGAAATAAATATTTAAATGTTTAGAAGGTATTAAGTTGATTTATTCAATAATACACTGTACAAAATAATGGGAAAATTACCTGACAAGTGTAAGTTAGTATTCTCAAACTCGGGGGGGGGGGGGGGGGGCGAACATAGTTTTCCTTACTGGTAAAGAAAAATTACCGCACTCTGGAGCAAAATTCACGTACATGGTAGTGGAAAATCCCATACATGGATGGGAAAATTACCTTATGACGTGTGGATGTCGTTGTCCATTTGGAATGATTTGATAATTGCTTTATATATATATATATATATATATATATATATATATATATTTAACATAAAATCAATCTTTATTGTTTAGTCATAAAAGCATTCCAACATGACTCTTTATAAGTAAGTTATAAATACCGCACTCTGGAGTTAATTCACGTAGGCCCTACGTAGTAATGGAAGATCCAATAGATGGATGGGAAAATGACCTTACGACGCGTGCATCTCTTCAGCATTGTCTTAACACACTAATTTTCAGTGATACGATACTTTTAAGTTAATCATGGGTGTTATATTTGTGGTATACAAGTTATTTAAAAACATGTTGATATGTTACTCGGTGATTCCTCAAACGAAGAAACCGTAAATTGACTATATGATCTTTTGTCGTTAGGCTTCGTAAAAAAGTAACGCATATTCATATTTTTTTTGGAGTCGTGGGAATGAAGTGCACAGGTTCCAGTAATACAAGACATCACTAAACTCTTCAAAAATTTCAGCTCTCAAGACCTCGTTTTTAAGAGCCACTCAAATCCCTCAAATCAACTCATCTCTTCAAAAAATGGTACATGTGTTCTACGCTAGTGTTTTTCCATGATTGCGATACACTAATAATTCCCCAGAAAGCCACACATTTGAATGAGGAATTTAATTCCGTGTTATAAATTGACAGTAAAGGGGTCCGGTATTCTTATCGATAGTCACAGAAAACGATAATGCTAAGAGGGGCCAACAGTTCAACCAGATGGTAAAAGTTTTGATCTTGACATTGCACAGAAAAATTACACGTGTATCTACATAACAAAAAAGCTGTGATGGCTTTTTATTATTTTATAATATCATAAAGTTTGTAATGAATGTCGTAAATCTAACCTTGGAAGGGAAACCGCCTTAAAATATTTATTGCACCTTTTATGGAGATCTAACAAGTTTATTTTCATATTTATGCAGGGCGGAAAGAAATAAAAATGTTATTGCAGTTTTATCAAATATTTTATAGCATATGACTTCGTCACTTACTTTATTTTATGGGCATTGAGTTCACTTCTTGAATCAGGTAAGCTGCATCTGCATCCTTTCATCTGAGTGGCGGTAATATATAAAACACCACCCCCGGAGTAATTGGCTTGGTTCAAATCCCAACGATCTCCATTACGAGCTCTACATGGGTTCCGCAAGGGCCTTAGAATAGGTACAGAAGAAAAATACCGTGTCGATTCATTTCTTACTAACGTCACTTTTATATCATCATCACGCGATGGGGCCACGGTGGCTGAGCGATTAGCCCGCTCGCCTTCCGCCAAGGCGAACCGGGTTCAATCCACGGCCGCGTCACGGGATTCCCGCAAGTGGGAATAGTGCCGGACGATGCCGTTGGTCGGCGGGTTTTCTCGGTGTTCTCCCGTTTCCCCCGCCACTTCATCCTAGCATCGCTCCATATTCACTTCAATCACCCTCGTCGGCTCTCAAGACTTCGCTGTTAAGAGCCACCGAAATCTCTCCACTCGTCATCACGCGATCAAGCCCAGGGAAGAGCTCGCATCTGCAAGAATCCTCCTCCACTGGGTTAAATCTTATACAGTTGTCTTGCGATTGTCGTCTATTTAGCACCATAAAATTCCGAGGAGTCCATTCAGGCTGTTAAGAGGTACGAAGTTTTCCGTGATGACCTTGAAGACCAGAGTTTTGATTTCAGGTGAAACTTCCCCTAGATGAATTGCTTTCACCACAGCTGTCGAGGTTCATCTCTCTTGATTTTCCACCCGTTGGTGGGCGGGAGGTATTTCATTTCGTTATGTTACGCCGGCGTGAAGGCGCCTATAATTTACATCGTACCCTGAACACTCCCGCTGACATTCAGTAGAATCCAGGACATCGGTTGCTGCAAGCGAGGCGTGCATTGCCAAATCACTGTAAGCAGGAAGCCCCACTACGAATCGGAAATCAAGGCAGATTACACCACTGCGACGCCAATATCTAGCTATGCGGAGTGGCGGCCATTGTCTTTCTGCTCGTGACGTCAGCCATGAAGGACCACTACTGAGAACAGCTGTGCCGCCACCTTACCGCCATTTCCAACAGCCTCGGAACTCTACTCGAGTTGGGACAAACTCAATAGTCAAGCCATAGTTAAGTCACTACCTCAAGTCGCTCCCCCGGTACATTTAAACTGCATTTATGTAATTGTAATGTTGAATAATTCAATAATAACCAGTCTCTCAACCTAGACAGTTTTACAGTTAATCAACCCTTGTCAACCACTAGCTACAGCCCTTATCAGTAATTAATAACAACCGTAAAGCCCCTAGCACAGTTCATGTGTGTGTATATATATATGTGTGTGTGTGTGTGTGTGTGTGTATGTATGCCCAAAGGGCATATTTATAACACTTCCTACAACCCATATTTGGGAGGTATCTCCCGATCCGCCTCATGGGTAACGCACCCTCTAGGGGTTACAGGCTTCCCCGAGGGGTCACTTTTAATGACGCGCCTTTTTATTGAACGACGACTGACGTTATTGTGTCGCACGGCCTCCAGATACACGATATAAACAATAATCACTCAAATGTATATCTTTTTAATTAGTAAAGGTAGTTTGGCTGACCAAACAGTTACTTGCAAGCATTTTTTTTGTGGAAATACACCCGTTATCCCCTACTTATAGCATACATGGCATTTCCATTGTTGCGTTAACCCACTGTGCAATTAGATTCTCGGTGACAGAATTGATTGCTCTGTTAGGTACCTTACGTATTACGTTCGTAAATAGATATTTTATAAACAGATAAAAACTTAAAAAATATACACAGGTGACCATTAAACTTGTTACACCAAAAAAACTGTGAAAAAAATGGTAGTTTTTACTGAAAAATTGCTTTTTGTCATTTTATAAACGTTTGCCACAGTACAAAAATTTCTCTTGCAAAATTACAAGAGCTGTGTTTGCAATAGGCGTCAATATATGTATGTAAGGCCCCGGTAAATAGTGGTCAGACTGTTGGCCTCCCACTTGGGGGAAACGTGTTCGACTCCCAGCCGGGTCGCTCCCGGATTTTCTCCCGTTTTTCCCGATTTTGCATTCCGGCGCTGCTCCTTACTCAACTACACTCTAAATCTGAATCAGTGAGCATTCACTGTTTCCATCACTCAAACGTACCTGACTGATAAAACAATCACTTTAGTGAATTTAAGTGGTGAACGAGTGAAAAAAAAAATGCAGTTTTCTTTCGCTGATTGATTTAGTGGCATTTCCCACTGATTAGCCCGGTCATTTTTCAACTGTTTTCTCAGTGGTTTTATTTATTGACTGATGGACCATTGAAACTTCTGAGCAACTTACTCCGTCTCTAATTATTTTTGACTCTTGTATCAGTGAAACTGCGTGTAAAAATGGCCGTAGAATATCGTTTAAAAAAGGTCGTTAAACAACGTGTGAAGTAACAACTAATAAATGAATAATACAAAAATACAAAATCCTTTCTAAAATGTGTTTCGTCTTTAAAAACGCGATTTTGCGAGGTAATATGATCACACAGCTTTACATTCCGGTTTTACATCTTTCATTTCGTTTCCATGTAATCGTCGCAGCGCTCTGTTTGTAGGTTTAAACTGCATTTATTAAAATGGCGAAGAGAGTGCGCTCATACATACCATTCGTTTTAACAAGTCTGACGGTACCAATGAAACCAAAAACGAAAAGCATGAGCATGCAATTTCAAACTACACGATTTAGCTGCGATAGTAAAACACTTCCTCTGATAAGGGCTGTGGATTCCAATCTCTGTGCCGGCAAACCGCAACACTTTTTAACTGACTCGTATTTTGAAATAATTTTTTATCCTTTTTTTTTTTGTTACTAATTCGTCATTTTTTGTTTTATAGAACAAAACGTGTAATTATATTTCCACTTCTCAGCAATGTAACTTTAAAAACATGACTGTAATTTGTAGTGTAACAAATATATATTTTGAAGATTTTACAAGTAAATTTCTTGTAGTTCTACAAAATATTTCTTTTAGCAACTGGATTTTTAAGGATTTTTCTTGTAAATGTACAAGATATTTTTTTTACAGTGAAGGACTTGAGATATCACAACCATGTGTATTGGACAGAATGCCGATCATAAACAAGTGACATAATTACTATTTCAGTTCGGTATGACGTACATTACATGGGGAAATCAGTGTTGTTTGGCTCCAACAAGGGCGACTACAATCGCTGCTAGACGTTGCGACATTTAGAGGAAGAAAATTTGTATCAAAACTTAATTAATTGGTTTTGGACAGACAAATATTCATGAAAATATTTTGTAATTTACAGCCATATCTGGAATGTTAGAGTAAATTTATAAAATTGTATATTTAGTACAGAAAAATACAAATTTTAAAAGTATGGCTATTCAGTTTACATTTTATTATTTTCTACAATACAGCAAAGTTTTTTACTGTTCTCCTTGAATATGACTACGATAACATAATTAAATTACAAAATAATCTTGAATTTATTCTTACTTATAAACCCTATCTAGCGGCAACATTCAGACTGTTCTTTCATGTGTTTAGTTATTTTCTTTGGCAATTATTAGAAAAAATAGGTCAATACGATTTATCTCAAAGATAAAATAAATCTACATGATAAATAACAGTTCGTGTGGATTTCTTATTACTAACTACATTATTTGTGATATCTAGCAGTTACAAGCCTTGTCGCCTCCGTAAATAGTTAAATATTTTTTCTATTGTAATTTCAGCTGCATATCCCAGACCATCTATAACTAAATAAAATATATATTTATTTTAAAACCAATACTCCTGCTACCACAGATTTAATGTGATTGGTTCAGCATTGGTAACGACACAAGTAATGCAACGATACCGTGTTGTAAAATCCATTCCTAAAAAAAAATGCGATACAATTCATTCCGACAGTCGCGACAGTGGTCTCAAAAATACATATTTTGGCATCCCAACCCTTGCTACCGGAACTGAAGTATCCGATAGATCTGCTAGAGGATTTATTCCGGTAGTTTCAATTGGGCCCTTAAGCAGGCCAGTCGTCGTCCGGTTTACATTGTACGAAAGATCAAGTACAAGCTCAGGCCAAGGAAGCAGTCTTACATGTTGGTCATCTAGGTACCGTCGGACTCCCTGTGCCACATGCTGTCGCACATTGTCCTGTTGGTACAGTGCCCCATGCTGGCCCTGAAGATAGTGGATAACAACAGGCTCCAACACCTCTGTGATGTAACAGCGTATCAGCGATGTGCACAAGGTGCAAGCAGGACTGATATCCGATAGCACCCCACACCATGAGTCCTGGTGCTGGGCCGGTATGACGGTATACATTGCAGGACTCGGCCAACTGTGCGTCAAGGTGCCGCAGAAGCGGGATTCGTTGGAGAAGACGGTGGAATGTCAATCGGTCACCCAGCCCTATGTTCCACTCACCACTGCAGCTACAGGTGCCTGTGGTGAGCTGTCAGTGACGGGCTCCTTGATGCTGCAGACGGCGATGCACCATGTGTGCAGACACAAGTTTGAACTTCTGAGCGAGGGCGCTTGATGTGTCTGTATAGTCTGTAACCGCAATTAACACCAGACATCTCTTATCGTTCTTGTTGAAGCAACGGTGGTAATGTATTTCGCTCAGCCCATCCCTCCTCGACCCACTGATCCCACATCCGCCTCGCTGTGGTTGCATTTCTTCCAATGCGAGGACCAGTATTGCGATAGGATAATCCACGATGCCGATAGACCACCACCACCATTCTCCCACGGTCAAAGGCAGAAACCTTTTTGTATGGTTGACGTGATCTTCGGCTCGCAAGCTCACTCCATCTGTGCACATGAATGGCGGGGAAACACAATACAACTACCTCTCAGCAAATCCCTGACCTTCACTTATATACCTACCAACAGTGTCTTTGTTGGCACATGTGCTGCGCCACTCTGTTCAACACCTAATAATGTCATTATTCTACCCTTTTCTACACATATCCCGAATCTGATGACCTTTAGATGAGCCCATATTAGTGTTGCAATTTTCATCGCCATTACTTTATGAACGAATGAAACCAATAAAATATACTTTTAAACGGTGATTTTAGTCTTTAATAATACCATTTTACAAGGTAACATGAATATTCTGACTTTCATTTTGTCCTCACATAACCATCATAGAGCTCGGTTTCCATTTTTAAACTGCAAGAAAACTGGCAAAGTGAATGCTTCGATTCGTTCTATTTGTATAAACAATTATAATTTTACAAGTTGACTTAAACACCAAAGTTATTTTTAGGAATTTCAAACTGTATTTTTTCGTTTAAATTAAGAAATTCTTATATATTTACTTCAAGAGTATCATCGGCTGGGGGGTTCCTCTATTGGTAAGGTTTCAGTCTGGCGACAAATTACTTATGGTTTAAATTTCGGTGTAGTCATAGGTTTTTATATAGATTATGCTAAATTACACATTAACAGTAACTGTAGGTAATATGTTTGTTTCTCGTAATTATTTAACTGAATTCAACAAAGCTATATTTAAATTGCTTTATTCTGTTGACTATGATGCTTACTCAACCAGCGAAATTGTTTCCCTGGAAAAAACCAGTTATTTTCCACTAATTGTCAGTGGAGTCATTTTCACCCATAGACTAAAGATGAGGTAGACCGATCTCGCTCGCTGCAACCAACTGATCTCCATGTCCCAACATTCAACTGCTTTTCTGCATACATGTCTAGCGAAAATGGCGTGGATTGGGTTTGAGGTTAGAACACTGTTTAGTAAACAAATGCTTTTGAGATGTTTTCATACTCCCTCTAATCAATTTGTAATGCTTTTTGATTACGTTCAAACTTGTAAAAGTATTTTCTTATTACAATAGTGCTTGTCATTTAAAAATTTAAATGTAAACAAGCACATTCGTCACTGTCGACCATGTGACTTTGACAGGTGTGTAGGATTGGAATAGGTCAATGTTGGGTACATACGCTGATGACGAATAAGCGGTCTACCTCATCTTTAGTCTATGTTTTCACCACTTTGTGTTGTTGGTATTCCCTGTGAACTAGTGATTTTTCACTGTTTCGGGTTTAGAGTGCACAGGAGACAATGACTGCGCTAAACGCTACCATGCCTCATTTATGTCGCTTTGCGATCTGAAAACTGTGTGTAAATTATGGTGTTCACGATAAATTGAGCACGTTTGAAATCAACCTTAGAAAAGTCACTGCCTCTTCTTGCATATATTTTAATGGGCGCACAGAAACACATGCGCCAGTAAAATTGGTAACGATGGTGGGTAATGTAGTTACATATCTTAACATCGAATAAAAAGTGTTAGGTAATTAAAGAAAAAGTGTTAGGTAAACATTTGGGATAGGTAAACTATTTCTTTCACTTTATAATTTTTTTTAACGTATGAATGTGTTAAAATGAACATATTTTAAAATATTTATTTTTCTATTAATTTCATGGTTTCATTTTACTGACGCATAACCATAGTGATGAGGCTCATGACAATGCTAATTTTCCATAATGTGGAAGAATACACAATGTGCATTCAAAGTAGATCTTAAGCAGGGTTTTCAAAACTGCTCATTTTACCGTGAAAAGCCTATATCCATTTTAATAGCCGAGAGATAGCAGAACATTAAACCTGAAAGCCTCTTGTATTAACACTGGATCCATCCCAGTGGCTGTACGAATTTGATGTTAACACTGAGATTTTTTTCGCATTTACTTCTGCCGTTTTAATCATTCACGACGTATGATGCATATTGCTCGCAACACGGATTAGTGTCATAGGCTGTCCTGCGACACAACACGCATGTATAAAATTGCCCTGAACATGGGTCGCTGACTAATGACTTAGTTCTCAGGATGTATTCAAAGTTGGTTGGATAGCATATTGTTACTATTACGACACAAGAAGCGAGGCCGGACAAGACAGGAATGCGGCCAACGACTGTTATTAAAACAATGTTCCGCAAACAACGGGAACTGTAACGCAACGACTGAAAGTTCAGGAATCTGCAGAGTACGGAGAATTATTTGGTCTGGGTGGGGTTGTGGCAATTTCATCAACATCTAACGTCAGTAACTTCGCACAGGCTACAAGGGAGAGCCAATGGGATTCGAGGATATCGGAGAAGGTGGGCGGGAACGAGAAATGTGGTGGACCCGGTGGTTAAGGGCCGGTGTGTCAGTCGGCGTCAGTCCTCTCTGAACGGCTGTCTCCGAGTGGCGATTGGGGGTAAGTGTCTTCATGCTGTCGTGACAGAGAGAGAGAGAGCAATCACGGAGCCCCTTATATCCTTGTCCGCCCATATTTGATCTAGTTTATCACTACCTCGATCTCCAACCCCTCTAGTCACATCACACTGTGTAATATTGTAACTTAATCTCAGTAAAGATCCTCTAGACTTAATTAGTAAACTTTATTTAATAGTCCCTTGACTACCCTTCTTTATCCGCCCTTCGTGATCCTATGGAACTATACTCCCATTAAGGGAGTTCATAACAATATGCTATAACATTATTCCTTTTTGTTCGTACAGCGCATATAGTTTCCTTTCAATGTGCGTATTGCCAAAAGACATTCTGCCATATTGTCAGCATTTGTGGAACATTTAGCTTGCTCTATATACATTATAAGAACTTAAAACGCAGTGACTTTTATATCTGGTCGAGGCAGAATTGAAAGAACACTTGAAAACCACAAAATAACAAAATAACGACATATCAGTATAACGAAGACTACGTTACTTAAAATGTAATAAAAATCTAAATTTAATAACGTTTAATGTTTAATTTATAACGATATGAAGAGACGTTTCAGTTTTATTTTATGCGCCTATTTATGATTTAAAGCAGCGGTACAACAGTTATTTAATATATAAATTGGTATTTTATTCTTCACGATACACGGGAACTACTGGAGGCCTCAAATAAAGCGCGGAACTTAATTCGTGAGCGTGTAGCTGAGTTATCAAGCTGTATCAGATTAAAATCTATATATTCTAAAGAATTTGTATTTATAGAATGTATTATTGTATTTCTAACAAATTAGTGTTTTGCTTAGTTTTAAATGAGAAACTCGCTGTTAGAAACTATTTTCAAGAGATTGTTGAATGTCAATTTAAAAAATACACGTTAAAAAATAGTCTACGTCATATATTTTCCCAAGTACTGTAGCTTCTGTGTGCATTTTCTATTGTCGCTATTTTCTCGTTGGATAAAATCCGGTTAAAGATCAAACACAGACGAGGAAACCCACACAGAAGGAGGGAACAATTCTTATTGCTTGGCACGACTTTTGAAATTTCCTCAAATCCAACCTTGCCTTTCTAAGCGAAAAATATTGAGATAACATCAGAAGTTTCACAAAGGAACTAAAAGAAAACACTACTATGAACACCATTCCTAAAATAAAGAAACAGTGGATAAGAAATACAAATAATGTATTCCTATGCGAATTTTCATGGTTTTTATCTACACTCTAAGAAACCTTTCTCAAACTTACCGTGTTGTTATATAGATGTACTGAGAAAGCGTGTATGGTAAGGTTTTTCACATATACGTATTATAACTCTTCTTAATTTATTCAGGAAATATTTTAAACCGTTCTGAGTGAGTGAAGATATTTGGGCGGCTCTTAGCAGCGAGATCTCGTGATCCAATGAGGGTGAAGCAAGGTGACTACGGAGCAGCGTCGGAAAGGGGATATACCCGAGAAAACCCGCCAACCAGCGGCATCGTCCGGCATGATTCCCACATGCGAAAATCCGGGAGCGAGCCGTCCGGGAATCGAGCCCGGTCCGCCTAGATGGGAGGCGAGTTATCTTACCATTACACTACCAAGGCCCCTTCTAAAGCGTTTTTAAGTTCCCGCCTGTGTACTGTTATGATTTTATATTTGTAGTCTGCAGACTAGTAAATTTTCCATGCAATATAGTGTTGAAGCTTACTTGCAAATTTTT
Source organism: Dryococelus australis (assembly GCA_029891345.1). Taxonomy (NCBI): domain Eukaryota; kingdom Metazoa; phylum Arthropoda; class Insecta; order Phasmatodea; family Phasmatidae; genus Dryococelus; species Dryococelus australis. Next base: position 63,111,332 of record CM057002.1, on the reverse strand, counting down.
CTCGGTGCATTAAGTTGTTATTCGTGATATACAGAGAAGAGGAGATCTACATTTCTTACTTTGCTCACAATGACTTACTTTCTAAGAAACCACAACGACGGAATCAGCGTATTAAACTACAGCGTCAACTTTTCCGAACATAATGACTGTGACGATACAAACATTTGAATCTAACTCACTAAATTACACTCTAAATTCGGATCAGTGTAAAACCACTGATTCACGGTGAAAATGGTTCCACTTAGAATCAGTAAAATTGTTTCACATCACTACTTCAATCAGTGTAATATTTCCACTGAAACAATCAATGGTTGGTTTTCCACTGAATCTGAATGGAGCCATTTCCACTGCGAATCAGTGGTTTTCCACTGATTCGAATTAAAAGAGTGTACCTCTACAAACATATCTAACGAATTTTACCCAATTCAGAATTTATATATATATATATATAAGGTTTATAGCTTTTTTAATAATTTGATATACATTTTTACTTTCGAATAAATTTATTTTTTTACTTGATTAAAAGTTTTCTTTACTCAAAAAATATTTGGATTGAAACGATCAATATTTGTTACTGCAGATACACCTGTTCTGTAGTAAGCTCTACAATCTTTGTGTACCGAGTTTAGCTCACAACGCCTGCACTCAAAGGACTTTTAAGTCGGATGTCTTTCATTCCTGCTCGGATCATGCTGGTGTTATTCTTCAGTATTATTTTTACAGTTCCATTAAACGTTATTTAAGATAGCCAACTGCAGTGAATACGAACACAATTTAAGCATGTGGAAAAAGGTCACAACATAATGTTATAAAATGACATTTTATTTCAAAATTTAAAAAAAAAAATAATTCATAAATTATAGACCGCGTTACCTTATTATTTATCAAGCATTTATTAACTCGGAAAACACGCGAACGCTCAAAGTATCAACAGCCCACTTGAACAAATAAAATTTAAAACAAAAGAACATGCACCGGGCAACGTGTAGAGGTTTTAATAATTTAGACGTGCGCTGGAAATTTGATACACATTTATTTTTAAAACAGGTTTTGCCACGTAAAAAAAATAGAAAAAAATAAAAATAAAAGGAAATTAAAATACTAAAAAGGAATGCAATCTCTGGAAATCGAAGCGTCATTTTACATCGAGGTGGAAAATTTCATTTACTTCGATGGATTTTGCGTTAGTTTAAGTTTACATTTTACTTCACGCGACTGTACACTAATGCGAAGAACTACGGAATCACATGGTTTGAGTAGACTGCAAACCGTGTGAATATCTATTCTCTTCCCAGGATTTTTTTTTTTTTTAGTCATTCTGAGGATAAATCCCGAATCGTCGCCTGTATGACATCCTCGCCTCGAGAGCGACACGCTTAATAGCAAAAGCGATAACAGACAAACGCGATTTTATATTGAAGTCCAAGAGTGATTCCGTGCCCTTTTTAGTCCTGACATATTTATATATACAACTCGCCTCAACGTCATTTAATACATCCGGCACCAAAGTATTTTACAGAGGGTGCGTTGGCAGACTTGTGAGTTTAACTTCGTCAAGTTCGCGTTGGTGTAGTTTTACAAAAAAAAAAAAAAAAAGTTACAACACGTCACAGGCCTATACGTAAACAATTGTTGTGCGCCAGATGCGCTAAAAATAGAGAGCTGCAAAATTCGCGTTATTATTTGGGGATACATTAAACTTCACCACGTGTACCTTTCCAATAAGTTTGTCATTGGGCCGTACTCAATTTGACACGCCCTGAGTAACTCTGCGCCAATGAATCAACACGTCACAATTGTGCAGGCCAACCACGTGCAGTCCAGTCAGAAAGGCAGTGACTTCACATCTATGCAGCAGCCAATGGGGAAACGACGCCGGTTCGAGTATATATATATATAAGTATAGGACTGTGAAGTTTAGCCTGATGCCAAACAATAACGGAAATTATGCAGATATCTAGCCATAAAGTAGGATCCACACTTCCGCATATCAGGCTGAGCGGACAGAGCAAACCCAGCCAGCGAATTTTGGTGCTTTTTATTGACACGTATCCAGATTTTTTTTCCCGTTGTCTGCGTACCCACAATTCCTACCTAAATCGCCAACTTCTGGATATTTCTTTAAATTGTGGTAGCAAGTCTCGTGCTCATTTGAGACTTAATGACGGTATTGTGTATACGGGCAGAAATCTACACATCTCAACTCTGAGAAAATATTTGCGGCGCGCAAATTTCATTCCACAAATATTGTCAATTCTGAATGTTCAAGACATTTAATTTTCCGGACGAAACTGTAATTCGTGTAACATTGTTATTCGTTACGTTGTAAAAACATAATTTAATAACTCGCAATAAAATTCTATATTTAAAACATAGTTAGACTCCTCACATTTGTAAAATGATTTAATATCAACAAAATGTTTAAGTTACACATTATTTGTAAATTATATCGATTGTTTTTGTGTGTTCGAATTTAAACTATCGCGTTCAAAACTTTGAAAATAATGACACTAAACATGTATAATTATGTATTTCCAAAATTTATAATACACATTTTTAAATTTATTCGGTATTTGTTAGCATTTTCCGTATAAAATAAATACAAACGAAAATGTTCTTGCCGATTCATATCATAAATAATAACTTTATTTCTCATCGTTCACAATAAAAAAAAACATGTACGTATAAGACCATAGATTTAATAAAATAACTATAATATTAATTACAAATACTGCGGAATATCTACAACATTTTTTATACGGATTTTGCGCCAAGATATTGGAAAATACGTGTTATTGCAGCACCATTATTCTTTACAGTGCGATTTGCAGTCTTTGTGTACGAGTCGTGTAGGAAGAATCCCAAGTCTTTGCTGGTAGCCATTTTGCTCACTTTGACTACCTCTAATTAGTGGATTGTGGGTCATATCGGCTTGTCTGCATGGTCTGCCCGCTTTTGCGCGTACGTGTGTGTGTCTGTGTGTCTATGTGTGTCTTTGTGTGTCTGTGTGTGTGTGTGTCACGCACCGACCAGATAAATCGACTGTTGCTGATTGGCTAGGATCGAGTTAAGCTGTTTGTACCTGTGTTGCTCGGAGCACAGAGTTTAGAGACCGCGTGAGGCCTCTTCATGAGTTGCGCGCCATTAATTACTCGTATCATCAGCTCGAGTGGCCGTCAGCTCGCGCGCGACTCGAATATTCATTAAAACGAGGCGCGGTGGGCGCCTCACCTCCCCCCCCCCTCCGCAAGCTTTTTAATATCAGTCACGCGGCGCGAAACGGCCGCACAGGTGAGGCAGTTCATGTTTATCCTTTCGCGAGGGCGCGAGGCCGTTACATCCGTACGTGATACCGTCGCCCCCCTGCCCCGCGTCGGATTTCCGGATCCAAGCTCTCACCTTGAGGTATCTTTATTAAAAGCGGTGCGCACTCTCCTTCCCACCTTTTTTTATCAACATAGAATTGTCCAAAGGCGAAGAGAATCTCAAAAATCTTCTAGGTTTGAGAGTGGCTAAACGTATCTTCAGAGATTTTTTTTCCTCGCCACCTTTCACGGCGTGGAATCCTTATCTTCCGTAGTTTCGGAATCTGCGCTAGCTGACACGAATTCACAAGTGTAAGAATAAAAATCCGCCTTTTTTTTCTTCTGTAGTGTGTGAAAGGCACGTAGTTCTGTGCAGCAGATTATTTTACTAATATATGCATAAGAGTTTGCAAGTATTTGGAAGCCACTACGGAGAAATATTTTATTGCAGCGGTAGACAACTATTTTACACATAATCATAGAGAAAAATATTTTATGAAATGTGCATTTTTGCATGGTTATTTCTGATGCCGTGAAATTGTGAATCATTTAGCTGCTTAACATGTTTTTGTTAATGCATGTCTGCAAAATGGTGTTGTGATTGGATGATAGTTATTTAGACACGCCCAGTTTAACTGTGAGCCAGTGATAAGCAGGCAGCGATGGTGACCGTTATTGATGAACAGACCTGTACAGAGGCGCCTCACTTGATCACGCCAACCTATAAGCAAACGGACAATCTCTCGAGTGTATAGAGGGCCGTCCAGCCCAGCTTGCTGCCAACTCAATATACGAAATACTCGAGGCTCTATGTTAGAGGTAAGAAAGCATCGAAACGATTGGCGACGCATTGACCAGCAAGAATAGTCTTGCGAGCGTTGCAACATGGAACAAGAAATTACTGATAACTATAGGCTGTTCACGGTAAAATGAGCACTATTGAAAGCCTCTCTTAAGATATACTTGTATACACGTTGTGTATTCCTCCGACTTATGTAAAATATTATTGCTATGGACGTCATCACTTCATTCATGCGTTGGTCAACTGAAACTGTGAAATTATTAAGAAAGAAAATAATTTACGAATCTGCTAATTTTTACACCTCGATGCATAAAAAAAAGTGAAAGAATTAATTTTAAGTTATCACAAATGGTCACCTAACACTTTGTATTCGATGTTAAGAATTGGAACTACTTTCCATCCATCGTTACCAACTTTACTGGGCGAATGTCACTCAGTGCACCCGATAAAATATATGCAGGGAGGGGCAGTGAAATATTTCTTAAGTTCATTTCTAAAGTGCTCACTTTATCATGAACAGCCTTTAACGAGCCTACTTTCATCTACATGGGAGCAATTAAATGTTATTGAAATTCTTAAATGCTTAGATATTAGGTAGGTTTTGGCGTCTCATTGACGGCAATATCATTAGAGATGAAACCAGAAAGATGTGAAACAGTATCAAGGATATAAAAATACACGAATGACTTACAAGGGACTCAAATTCAGAAAAACTCGTAAAATTATGCTAGATTGCAAACAACTGCGTCTAGGAGGCAGGATTCGGATTATCAACTTTTGTTGTAATCAGTGTAATGTTTTGAATAATAGGTTCACTAACATGAAATATAAACACAGACATAATTCGGAAAATAAGTGGCTGAGCCATTAAAATTCATTCACTTACATGGCCTACCATGATGGGGAAATTGGCTTGATTGGTCTCATAGATATCGCATAAAATCCTTATTTTCTTGAAGTGGCTATCATTCAAAGTCACTTAAAACGAGGTTCCATACGTGAAGATCCTAATAAATACTTTCAGTATTAAACATTTGATTGAAATTGTTAAATAGATATGCCAAATATATTAAAATAATTACATGGCCGCCATTTTGAAAAAAATTTTGGTAAATATTATTTTGTAAGTAAAACACGAATTACTCGAAAACGGTGAGTTTTACAGGGTAATTACACACGGTGACATTTTTGTTAATTGTGACATAAGGATTATTAATACATCCTTTAAATCCCAAATATGCTACTGTGACATGGATGTTAGCTTGAGATAAAGGTAGTAACAGTGATTATTTACATGAAATAATTTAATTACAGCGAAAATGTCGGCGTTTGAACATTTTTGTTCAGTTTACCATTATCCAGACAATCGTTGTTCTATTTTAAATATTATATCCAATAATGTTTGCAATGAACAAAAGTTTCAGGTCCAAAGATGTGTACAGCCCTTGGCATTAACTGTAGACCATAGGTCGTATATATGTTTTCAACTTTTTTTTTTTTTTTTTTTCGTGATTAACCTGCAAACCAATATTTTTTGGTCGGATTTAGATACGTCCTGTATAACAGGTATATTTTGCAATACAGTGCTTCGAACAAGTCGCTTTTAACAATGTTGCAATGCTCTGAAATGGTACGTGACGTCCTCAAAGTTATATATAGACATAGTCTGGAGTAGGTATTCTTTCGTAGTTCGGCACAGTGGATGCACGTTTTGTAGTTTCGTAACAAATAAACCTGGATTCCAAACACACAACAACATAGTTTGGACGCCAGGACGATGGCTCGACTTCCTCTTATCCAGAAATTCTTGATTTCCGTGTCATAATTTTGGTTTCAGAGTATTAAACTTACAATGTACGATTATCAAAAATTTTCATTTTGCGAGTTGTTTAATACTTCTGTGCTTAGTTTTGTCTGTATGTTACCTGCTAATAAAATTTGAGAAACATATTTATAATTCATCAATAATTTCACGCTTTTTGCAAGAAGGAAATAAAACAGAGTGGAAACTAGATACAAAAAAATTAAACAATTAGTAAATTGTAAATTTGACATGGTAAAGCATTTCAAATAGAACTTCCCAAACAGGAACTATGGAACGAAAACGAGTAATTTCTTCAAATAGCACCTCCCAAACAGAAACTATGGAACGAAAACGAGGAATTTCTTCAAATAGCACCTCCCAAACAGAAACTATGGAACGAAAACGAGGAATTTCTTCAAATAGCACCTCCCAAACAGAAACTATGGAACGAAAACGAGGAATTTCTTCAAATAGCACCTCCCAAACAGAAACTATGGAACGAAAACGAGGAATTTCTTCAAATAGCACCTCCCATACAGAAACTATGGAACGAAACCGAGGAATTTCTTCAAATAGCACCTCCCAAACAGAAACTATGGAACGAAAACGAGGAATTTCTTCAAATAGCACCTCCCAAACAGAAACTATGGAACGAAAACGAGGAATTTCTTCAAAAAGCACCTCCCAAACAGAAACTATGGAACGAAAACGAGGAATTTCTTCAAATAGCACCTCCCAAACAGAAACTATGGAACGAAAACGAGGAATTTCTTCAAATAGCACCTCCCAAACAGAAACTATGGAACGAAAACGAGGAATTTCTTCTAATAGCACCTCCCAAACAGAAACTATGGAACGAAAACGAGGAATTTCTTCAAATAGCACCTCCCAAACAGAAACTATGGAACGAAAACGAGGAATTTCTTCAAATAGCACCTCCCATACAGAAACTATGGAACGAAAACGAGGAATTTCTTCAAATAGCACCTCCCATACAGAAACTATGGAACGAAAACGAGGAATTTCTTCTAATAGCACCTCCCATACAGAAACTATGGAACGAAAACGAGGAATTTCTTCAAATAGCACCTCCCAAACAGGAACAATGGAACGAAAACGAGGAATTTCTTTCAATATAGCACCTCCCCAAACAGAAACTATGGAACGAAAACGAGGAATTTCTTCAAATAGCACCTCCCAAACAGAAACTATGGAACGAAAACGAGGAATTTCTTTCAATATAGCACCTCCCCAAACAGAAACTATGGAACGAAAACGAGGAATTTCTTTTAATATAGCACCTCCCCAAACAGAAACTATGGAACGAAAACGAGGAATTTCTTTTAAAATAGCACCTCCCCAAACAGAAACTATGGAACGAAAACGAGGAATTTCTTTTAAAATAGCACCTCCCCAAACAGACACTATGGAACGAAAACGAGGAATTTCTTTTAAAATAGCACCTCCCAAACAGAAACTATGGAACGAAAACGAGGAATTTCTTCAAATAGTCCATTCGCGGTTACTTTACACTTTTCTGAAGCCCTCCAACGATTCTACTTCCAATATATGCCTCCGCCTTGTGTAAACAAATATTAACCAAATTTGGAAAAAATTTACCAAAGGGACAACGCGCCTCATTAGTGCGCACTCAGTGAAATAATATTTCGCATTAGAACTATTTCTTACTTGGCGTTACCAACACAACTGATTTCTCGTAGTTTTTACTAACAGAAATTATTAATAGTAAATTTTATGGGTAAAAGGTAAGTAAAAGTTATATTAAAACAAAAATAATGTACTTTCACGTTAACAGAATTATACAACGCTTGTGAATCATGGTATATTGAAGAAATAACCAGCTACATCACACATGGGGTGATTTTTCAAAGGTTAGATTCAAAAAGTGTGAAGAATCAGCGAATAAACTATAATAAGCGAAGCCAAACCTTAGCACTGCCTTCGCAGCACTAAGGGAGTGATTCTTCACTTTGTTATGTTTTTAATATTTTATACCAGTGTCTAAGGAATATGGAAGTTTTATACTATAATGACAGATGAACTGAGGTTAATTATGAGGGCAGAACAGATATTTAACACGCTTTCTAGGAGATACATATTGGCGAGGGAGAATCCTTTATCACGCTTTCTAGGAGATACATTAAAGGTATTGGCGAGGGAGAATCCAATCAGTTACAAGATATAACTAACCTGAATGATACTGTCGCTGGAGGCTGAGTGTTGAGTCGGAAGGCGATGAGCGGCGCGCCAAGCTGCAGCTTGATGATTTCATCTCGGCGTGGGTCCACAGACAGACTCCATACATAGGGTTGCCAAGTATATTATAGTTTCTGGTGGCGTAATTGTCCCAAATACCGTGCCGCCGGGAGTGGACCTTTGCTAGCGTTTCGCTGATATGTTTAACAAACCATTATTGCTTTAATAATTCGAGGAGTATGCACGTATATACTCGGGCAACGTTTATTTGGAAATTTTTTTGCTCTTGAAGACAAATCTCACACTTCTATGGTTTTGCTGTTTCGCTGAACTCTATAGCAAACTGAGTAAAAAATATATAATTAGTCAACATTTAAATTCTAGTGAATAAAATCGTTAATTTTAATAACTTTTCTAATGAACACGATGGATTGTGTAACGTTACATCTGTCACAAAACATTGGTTGTAAGACAGTCAACAAGCGACTCCATTGGCCGATGGACAAATATTAATAAACCTTGCGGAATATTGTAAGTGTGTCCAGCGAAGTCAGGACCAATAGGAAGATGGGAAGTAGAAATACAGAGACCAACACAACTCGTATTGGTGTAGTGGAGAATATAGGCAGCTCACTTCAACCTTCTTTTCTTCAGTGATAGCAAAGCTCAGGGTTAATGTGTTTTGCATTCTTCACCTAGTCTGGATACCATCGCGTCGCTGCTGTTTGCTAGGCTTACCCGCCTTTACTCAATCATAAAGGCTGTTCACGGTCAAGTGAGCACTTTTGGAAGCCCTGCTTAAGATCTACTTACACGCACGTTGTGTATTCTTACGCCCTATTTAAAAATTAACATTGCCATGGGACTCATCACTTTATTCATGTGTCGGTCAAATGAACATGTGAAGTTATTAGAAAAGTAAAAATTTTTATAAATCTGCTAATTTTTGCATAACTGAGGCTTTAAAAAGAACAGAAAGATTAATAAATAATGTAAATCATCACAAATGGTTACCTAACCCTTTTTATTCGATTAAGATATGGGAGTATTTTCCCTCCATCGTTACCAACTTTACCGGGCGCATGTCACTCAGGGCGCCCGTTAAAATATACGCAGGTGGGGACAGTGACTTTTTTTTCTAAAGTTGATTTCAAAAGTGCCCACTTTATCTTGAACAGCCTTCGCCGACGTGTCAAGATCACAGTGAAACACAAACCAACTGAGCCATACAAATCCGCGACTCGGGCGCCGCCCAGGGCTAGGCGTTTACGTCCTGGGACACAGGTGCGTCTGAAATGTAGCTGGCGTAAACTTCGCGGAAGAAACTCGACGGGAGGAAATAATAAAAAGGAGTGTCGATATAAACTTTTGTTCGCAAGTGCTTCCTTCCCTTCGAGTTACACAGCCTTCGCGAAGTTGGCCGAACGTTTCAACTGGTGTCTTCAACTGCGGCACTTCTTAACCAACTCGCGCGGGCTGCACAAGTGGCGGCGGAGGAATACTGTAAGTCCTCTCAGTGTCAAGAACTCGCCGGTGCTGCCCTTGCGAAGGAATGGTAAAACCTTGATCCACGATCTATTTTATTTGGATGAGAACGTGTACGTATAAGGAAAAATTCATATTGTTCGTTGGATATGTATACAACTGGTATTTAACCAAACAATCACGATTCGAAAGGGATTTTATTTGGATGAAGAAGTAATTTGTTAAGAAATAATTTGTGAAATTGTATTTCTTAAATGTGTCAGTTAATTGAATATCAAAACATAATCTCCAAAATGTGTCTAAATAAAGGATATTTCTTATTTTCGACATTTTTTGCTAAGGAATGATGGGCTCATTACATATATCTCCTTTCTCTGTGTGTGTGCGTGTGTCCGCCCCCAAACATTTTTAAGCCCATTAAACCAAATTTCATAAAACTCAGTGGGGTATCCGACTATTATAGTTTTAGACCAGCTAAATGTGTATATTTTTAAAATGGCGGTATTTTAAAATTTAGGGCGTGATGTATAGTGGAAATGATTTTACCTATTTGAACCAAAATTAGTAAAGTATATTCACGGGTTTTTTTTTTTTTTATCGTACGTTTTGAAAAATCACCCCATGTATACCGTGTTTGTGGTTTTTTTAATATAGCTCGTATTACTAACGTTATATACTCGTGTTAACATAAAAGTACCATATTTAGGACAAATTTGAATATTTACATACATTCTCTGTAAAAATTATGATTTTTTATTTACAATTAATATCAATAAAACCATTGAGAATATTGGTGTGGTTGTAATCTGTAGTAAGAAATTGTTCTAACGTAATTGGTTGTAATTTTCTAGACTTGGTTAAGCTTTGTTTGCATGAGGCGGAGATATATCCTTGAAGTAGATCTTCAGCAGTACTTCAGAAAAGTTGGAAGTAAAGATTGAATGAACTATACGTGAACAATGCAGCATGTAGGCATTGAATGAACTATACGTGAACAATGTAGCATGTAGGCATTGAATGAACTATACGTGAACAATGCAGCATGTAGGCATTGAATGAACTATACGTGAACAATGCAGCATGTAGGCATTGAATGAACTATACGTGAACAATGCAGCATGTAGGCATTGAATTTAAGCAAGAATATAGTTACAGGTCCACAATTTTGTAAGACAGCACTACATGAAAAAAATTAAGCTTTTACGCTATAGTTCGGAATTTTTTCGTCCCATTCCCACCAAATTTGGCTCGTGAATAATACCTACTATGGTGTGTCACGTAAACGTATGCTATTTAAATGGCAAAGGCTATTATTTTCAAAATGGCAGCAATATAACTATTTTAGGTTTATTTTCTTTTCATACCATGCCAGTTTACCAATTCCAAATTAATCTTTATATACTGAAAATATATATTACAAGCACCACAAGTCCCATTAAAAAGCCTTATTTTCCTTGTTGTAAGATAGTACAAATTAAATAAATTACTTTTTATATCATATCTCGGGAAACAGTCAACCGATTCCCACCAAATTTTGCAGAGTAATAGTATTACATCAGGGTTTCAATGATGATATGGTTGATGTGGGTAACATACTTATTTTTAAAATATGAACATTTTAGCTTACTACGCTACACCAACTAAACAACGTAATATATTTTACTTATCTTTATAAGCTAACAGCATTGTATATGCCTTTACAGAGCCTGTTTTCTAAGTCATTTTTTTTTAAGATAGCGTCGCATGGAAAATATATTTTATGTCATATAGAGGGAAAATCCACATTTCCTTCAAATTCAGGCAACAAGTTATACTTTCGTCATTCATCTAAATTTTTATGCACTAAGGGGTCATGTGAGTATTTTACTTTAGTATCCCATATGTCTGAAAATATTTCAAGTATAAGCTGTTCACGGTATAATGAGCACTTCTGAAAGCCCTGCTTGAAATCTACTCCTATGTGCATTGTGTATTCCTCCGTCTCATGCAAAATTAACATTGCCATGGGCCTCTTCATTTTATGCATGCGTCGGTCAAATGAAACTATAAACTCTATAGAAAAGTAAATGTTTTACAAATCTGCTCAGTTTTACACTTCGGTACATTAAAAATAGAAACCGAAAGAAATAATTTAAGTTATCACGAAGGGGTATCGATAATAATTATTCGACGTTACTTTTCCGTCATCGCTACCAACTTTAGCGGGCGCTTGTTACTCAGTAAGCCTTTCAAAATATACTCAGACAGGGGCAATGATATTTTTCTAAGGTTGATTTTGAAAGTGCTCACTTTATGGTTAGCAGCCTTCAAACTTCATCTGCTGGAAGTATATATCTCAAACATTGAATATGCCAATACGCAATGTTTTTAATGCAATTTATGAAGATAGCACCCCACGAGGAAATTGAGCTTCTATGCCATATCTCGGAGACCGATCAACTGATACTCTCCAACTTTCACACTCATGCAGTGCTGCAGCAGACCACATGGGCTCGCCGGAATTAAGTGACCAACTTGTTTTTTTAAAATGATGGCACTGTGAGCATTTCAGGTAAGTTAACCTTACCAAAACGCTACACGTAATACAAACCTAATTTGATGCTCTGAATGATAACTCTGTAATGCAGGCGGTTACATAGAAGTTTACGGTTCGCGAATTCCTGTGTTTAGAGTCCCGAGTACGGCACGTGTGAATTTGTAATTGTCTCACTATTGTCTACCTCTAATTATCTGCATATTTTACCTGCGCCTTCACATCCATGGTGTTTCCTTGTACACGAGACCAGTGAAATCAACATAAAACGTGGGGGTTTGCCGTTTATTTTTTTTTTGCTAGATCGTCAATATTGTTCAATTCGCTTATGAAATAATTGCGTTTATTTTTTTTGGAAAATTTTTAAAGGTGCTTCCTAACAGGAAATTGTTCTCTAAATGTTACCGAGTTACTTTTTCCAGGCGCTGACTTTCATTTAACTTAGCTGACTTTTCCCACTTACTAAATTATTCAGTTAATTTTTCCAGACACCAAGTTTTAACTTGACTTAAATAAAATTGTTGCGCGATTACTTTAACTTAAACTGGGTTAGTTTTCAAAACTAACTTACCCACGAAGGGTTATATTTTATGAAAACTTAATTTACGAAACATGAAATCAAATGTCGTAAATACGTACAAGTTTGTACGTTTGTGCTGCTAAAAGCATGAAATGTAAACGACGAGATTTGTAAAAAAAAAAAATATTTCCATACGGTAGTATACTCAACATGTACGTCTCCTGGTTACCAAAACATCAGACACACTTGCTCTGTAATTTCAGCTAGAAGAACTGTCATATAGACAAATAGCGGCCCGCCCCGGCCTCGCTCGAGTGCGATTTACAAATATGGCCTTGTTTAGGTTTACAACAAGTAATGCTTAAGATAACTAACATAGGATTAATACTGTGCTGTTCGAAAATGGTTACTGTGGGTAATCCCTAAAAGATAAACATATGCTGCCGCAGACTTTTTTGTAGACCATTTTGAGATCTACAATTCTGTAGTACATGAAATTGGCGTATCTCTTATGGTTTAGTAAGTGAAAGTCATGTAAGCTCCCGAAAATCAGCTTTCTCCAACTTGTTTAGAAATCCTCAGGAAATTATCTAAATTGTGGTGCAAACCGCATCAAAATCCGTCAATAGTTACGAAGTCTTAGCCGAATATACACACACACACACACACGTGGCCGCGTGTCTTTGATTTATTCTAAATGACTGACGTTATGTGTAAATACGTTGGTGATCAAGGCAGTTATATGATGTTCACAGTAAAATTAACACATATGAAAGCCCTGCTTATGTTATACTTGTATGCACTTTGTGTATTCTTCCGCCTTATGTAAAATTAACATTAACTTTATTCATGCGTCGGCCAGGTGAAACTGTGGAATTATTAGAAAAGTAAATATTTTACGAATATGGTCAATTTTTACGCTTCGATGCATAAAAAAAAACAGAAAGCGAAGGAAATAATTTAAATTATAATAAATGGTTACCTAACACTTATTATTCGACGTTAAGCTAAATTTCCATCCGTCGTTGCAACTTAACTGGACCCATGTCACTCAGTGCTCCCGTTGAAATATATGCAGGTATTGGCAGTGACTTTTTTCTGAGGTTGATTTCAGAAGTGCTCACTTAATCGTGAACAGTCTTTGCCGTTCTTCATCATATATTCGTGCAGCAACACAGGTTTGTAAGCGCTATCGGATGTGATTTGAAGTTCGCATTCTGCCTATATAAATGTACTTATTTTTTACTTTTATAGAAGGCCGCTTATCACAGCTTTCGTTATTTTAGTAATTTACCTTTTACACACTGTATTTATGGTTTGTTAAAATTGCGAATGAAACTTTTAACACGTATTCAGTAGTTAATGTAAAATTCTTTGCTAAATACCGAATATATTTTAGTGTCACAATATTGCATCACTGAATCTGTACTTAAATTCTTCAGTTGCTTTGTGGTTTCCTTGATGTTTACTGCGATGAAACATATTTTTCAAAGCAGTAAATTAATAGACACTTTTTTTTTTGCTGAAATGTAGTAGAATCAGGATATTTATCGTTACCAGCCACGTGTAATATTAATTCTTCGAGTTTTTTTTTTTTGTTCGCAGGACAGAGGTAATAAAGCAGCCGCTCTCATCACACTGCCGTTTATGAAGTTGCCATAATTCCTGCCCTCCTATACGGTCTCAGTAAAAAAAAAAAGTTAATTATGTCGACGTATTTAGATACAGGGTTCCATTATGCATCATACAGAGCGTTACGTTATAGTATCCTTTATACGAAGTGATGATAAATTTGCAGAACAAAGCCTCAGGTCTCACCGTCATTCACTTTGTAAAGCTTTGAGCAAAGTTGTCTGTTTTTCTTATTTGACTTATTAAATCTCGCAGAAAGGGGAGGCTCCGCGTTCTAAGCTTACTCAAACACGTGTCTATAAAAGCACTAACATCCATTGTTTATTTGGGATTTCAACCTGTTTCACGTTGTCCGATGGCAATGCAATAAAATACTCGCTAACAAAAGTCTCCTGGGAGAAATTAATTATTTTATTAGAAAATAAATATTTTTTAAATTACCGTATGAGGCTATCCATATATTTGGGTACGCAATTAAAAGCATTGTGAGCAGATCGTTCGCTGAGTGTTTCGGGGGAATGAAGGTGCCGTTGAAATTTTGTGCAGTACAAGATTATTTTACACATGTTGTTAGTAAATTAGACTAAACGTTTGTCACGAAGGTAGGTTTAAATGTTTCTGGAATGGACATCAATCGAATACGTTTTGCTTAGCGTAGTTTTTTTTTTTTTTTTTTACTTTGGAGAATCAAGGCATTGAGCAGCGTGTAGACCTATAATTTACTTACGCAAAAGTTCTATCAGTGGACAAAGAAGATAGACTCAAAACAAATTCACATCATAGCAGGCTGCATAATATGTTCAAGAATTGACATTACGGCTTATTGACACTCCATGTTATGAAACAAATTCAGGCCATATCTTGAAATGTTAGACCGTTATCTTAATAATATTATAAATGCCAAAGTTTGTATGTTTGTTTGTTAGTAAATCACGTCGTAACGGCTAGTCGGATTTGGAAGAAATTTGGTACAGGGGTAGATTATATTCTGCATTAACACATAGGGTACTTTTCATTCCGGAAAATCTCACAGTTTCTTAGGGAATACATAAAATATGCTACCAACCATTTGAGTAGACGCTGGATATTGGTGGTCTGTTTTTAATATTACTTAAGGAAATGGTGGTTTTTCCGGGATGAAAAGTGCCCTATGTGTAGGGGCAGTGAAATTTCGCGAAAATAATTCAAGACAAGTTATATTTGAAAACACTGTAGAGTCGTTTACCTCTCTTGATTGGTCGAATTACTTTTGGACTCGTGTTAACTGTGTGCAGACTAATCACGTAGGAGCCGTACTGATGTTGCCGAATTCTGAGTGTCCTGGTCAATTATGAAAACGCCTGCTCTAACAGACAACAACCAACGACAATATACAAACTGCTGTTGGGTGCTTATAGTATTGCAGTCTACCGCGTACTCATATTTTTTCGCGAAAAATCACTAGCTCTACCTATGTCCTAACCTAGAATATAGTCTGCCTTTGTGCAGAATTTCATCAAAATCCATTGAGCTGTTACGACGTGATAAAAATATCAATTAAAACAGAGCACTTGGTCATCATAATTAAGGTTTGAATTTTGCACGCGAGTGAAGTCGCGGTTAACAAGTAGTATAGTAATAATTTAGAAGTGCATACCATATGTTTTCATGAATTTCTATTAACAGGTTTCGGTTCCTTAATACATGGGAATGAGTGAAAAGGTTCCAACGGGCAGACTTCATAAACCGCATTATTAATAAGACAAAGTGCTAAGGAAAACAAAATCGTTTACTGGAAGAAACAATTATATTTGTTAGAGCAAGCGCAAGACTTATTACAACAAATGCGATGTTTAGATTAAATTCATAGTTATATATATATATATATATATATATATATATATATATAGTTTTCAAAGGAATAAGAATTATTATAAACCACGTTCAAGATGAAATGTATACACACTTTATATTTGAGTAGGTTCTTATGCTTTTCAACTTGCAGCTTCATTCTCATACACAAGAAGAGGCAGGTTTGTGTGAGAATGTTCCGCAAGAAGAACGGTTTTATTCGCATACTTTCGTTGAGATTTATTCCTGGGCTGGCAGGGAACTGATATCTCTCTCTACCTCAGTTGAAGGATGCTCTATTTATACGCCGACTTGATGAAAACATGTATGTTTTATCAGGCCACGGCTTTTTTTTTTGGCAGCGTGAGAAATATTTCTTTTAAGTAGAGTTGGAAATGTATTTTTGGGGAATCCGCTAAAATATTGTTTTTATAATCTGTCATTTTTTCGCACTTACGTAAGTAGTGGTTATACGACGTTTGATATCGCGTCCTTATCGAGATTCAGCAAATTCTTCTTCTATTTGTGATGCACATGATAAGTTTATACTGTGGTCCGTATAAGTATAATTAATTACTGAGAAGTCATAGCAGAAGAAGGGTTGCTTCTAACCGTCGATTAACGGTGAAGCCTATTTTAAGGTAGTTCGAAAAAAAAAAAAAACTATATGAGCTGCATTTTAAATTCGCAGAAATATATTTCTCGTGGCTCAAACCAAACTGTAGCAAATTTTGAGTGGAAACTGTAGTATCATGGCTCCGTAATACAAAATGTACGTTGCTGTAATATAAACCACATGTGTATCTCTTGTTAAAGTAACAAAAATTTTCTCTAGTCTAACTTAAAACAAAAAAAAAAACATATTATTTTTACTGTGTAGGCTTATTGTAATTCCAAGGTAAAAGTACGTGGTATTATCAGGTTCTGCTTCTGCAGTACTTAGCGTACCTTCTGTGAAACTTCTGCTTAAACTTTTTCGTTTCAGCCGTACTAAAGAGTTACAAATGTATCACTCGGTTTCACTAGCGCATTACTTGTGTTGTCAAAAACGCTCTGGTGCATTTTATTGAGAAGCTCTTTGTACATTTACAAACCTTTGCAGACATTCAATAATATGTATTGCGCAACTTCTGCTTTGTGACGTTACAAGACGCGTATTTATAATACGCCTGGAAAAATGTTTTGCACATACTATGAACTACTTTAAACGACAAAGTAAATGTTACAAACTATTACATTATGTAAGACGTATTTAGCTTAAACAATCGAATGTGTTTACGAATCGCATGCTGTTGAATCATAATTCTTGTTTCCGAAGGGGAGGGGAGAGTTCGGTTAGAAGAACTTCCTTCGATTGTGGAAATCGTCATTGACTTTTACCCTACTTTCCTAGGAAAGCTAAATTTCTGTGATTGAAGACATTGTAATAATAACTTGTATGTTTGTTAAAACCCATATCTGTTGTCGCGACGCAAATTTTATAAAACAACATATTCTCAATTACGAAACTTCAACCGTGCAGATGTATGATCCGCCTGCAGACTTTTAGCGTCTTTTGTAAAGTGCTGTAATTCTCTAAATCACTAACCTTAATTGTTCCCAAGATGTGATAATGTTTATATCTTCTCAAAAATAACTGAAATTTATATTACCACCAAAATAAGTGTAAACCTTGTAAGATAAATTAGAGGTATGGTAAAAGTCTTACGGTTAGAACCCAAAGGGTTCTTGTCCGAGTCTCAAGGCCGGTAAAGTATTATTTATAATACAATCAAAATGTTAGATTTTTATTTCTCTCTTATTTATTCATCACAGTTATTTTCTATAGCACAAAAACATTTATTGGCCTACAATAGAATTTCTGTAGTCTTATTAAACAAATTTTGGTTTGGTTCACATAATTTCAAAGGATTTTCTTGTACATAAATATTTCCTACAGTATGATTTACAACCTCTTGAGTCTGTGCCAGCCTTGTCTGGTAATGCACCAATTCACAAAATGTTTAATTTGTTAGCTGTTTCTTCTTTCTTCCCATGTTGTATACTTCCACGAAATCTTAATAATAATATTGAATAAATCTCGTATCTAATATTCGTATGTGGATCACTGACAAAGTTTTACAGATAGTAATGTATTAGTATTGGGAAAATTTGAACTCTAAAGTGTGTATAAAGAACAGAAACCAATATCAGTGACGAATCCTGAATAATAATCTTTAGACAAACTAGCCAGTGTTTTTATTGAAACGCATGCAGTTATTGCAGATTTCTCGTTTCCCGATCTCGCTTTTGAAAGTCCTTTACCAACCGTTTACTTGCCGAGTTAACTTTAACGCTTATGCTCATTATTTTTCTATAACGTATTCATTTCAAATAGCGACATGATACATAGCTTGCATAAAATATTGTAAAATGGTTTTAACTGCTATTCATCCTTTACTCAATGTAATCTTTAAAAATAATACAAGTCAACACAAAACTAAAAAAAAATGTTGGCTTACGGAAATAAAATTGCGCTGTGGCCCATCTCTTTACCATTCACAAACAATTTAAATTAATGATAGGCAAATCCCTCGTAAGTTGATATGTAGAGTAGTAACTAGAATTCTAATTTGTACTTTGTAGCTGTTATTCCATGTGTTGTTTCACTGATGGTTTCGAATACATAATATTCCCCTGCCTCATAGTCTGTTCTGTCTCCACCACGGCATAAATTAGCCACTAAGTAAGAATATTTTGTCATCCAACGTCTGAGTTGCCAAAAGCGCGTCTTTTTACACCCGCACGATCGATGCAGTGAGGTACGCATTGAAAGCTAATGTCGATGAGCATTGTGTTGTTTGTGTAAATTTCGTCTGTGAACTGTTTCTAATCCCCGATTTCAATACCTATCCCCAAATACGGCGAGTGTCGCCATGGGGTATCAAGCTTGCCCCGCGTTCGGAGGTTGTGGGTTCGGTCTCCCTTAGCTGCTCTGCATGGGTTTTCCCATCCTGATTGAAGGCAAGTGAATGCTAGTGACATTCCTATCAATTAATCTCCCTAGTCCTTACCCCATCCATTAACATCCCTAAGAGCGTTTTTGCATGCAAGTAAGGAAATCTTAAGGCAAGTCGTTTCTCGAAGAGGACTAGCATGTCATTCTCGCTTGAGTTTGCGCGCATTATCCCAACTTCGATCCATTCTAGTAATTTATACCTATTATGTTTATCGAATTAATTATCACCCCCTTACTGTAACTTAATGAGTAAAATTTATATTTTGTAATTGCTCGAAAAAAGACATACTTACATATTTTAAGTATATAGTAACTAAGACGTGAAATCGAATGTAACAAAGGCAAATTTTTAAGAGGTATAATCAGAATTGTTCCCGTGCACCGAGAATAACCGAAACTTTTAGGATGGGAATTTTCTACCGGCTGAAACCTGAAACAATAGGAAGACTTCGTAAGTACTAGAGTGGGGATGGAAATGGCTCAACTTCACTAACAAGGCGAAAACACGAAACAGGGGGCAATATGCAGGCAGTTCGTTTCGAGTATACGATTCTCTAGTCACCGTCGGAAAGAATTGACAGCAGAAAACTTTTACAAATTCGTGGACGGTACTTGGCAGCAGCGTGCAATAAGGCGATGGTTCAAATTTATACCGTCGCAAAACTTTGCGATATCACTTGTGCGACTGAAAGACTCAACTTGTAGGAACACCTGCTCAGGATCTCTGACAAGTTTCAAATAGCATGATTCTTTTGTTTTTCACAGAACGTTTGTAAGACTGAGATTCAACTCACTACAAGATGGCTGTTACGCAATAGTATGAACTGTACACGATAATTATAAATAGTTGACGTTCTTAAACACGAAGGTGACAAAAAGTAAAATACAGATTCGTTTTTCCGATATTTGCGTGCGGGTACTTTCATAAGTTCAAAATCTAACGCCAGGATAACTGAGGCAAAAATTCTTGAAAAATTTATGTGCACTTGTAAATGTAATTAATTTCTCACTGGCTTAACATTAAGTTCACCTGATTCAATGTTATCTTGGTATTAAAAATGTCAGAAAAACTATATTTTGAATAAACGCAATGTGTTTTTGAATTATTTGACGTAAAACGTACTATCGACAGCTTACGCAATTATTAAATTACAAAACTTACACATCTTAAATAATTCAACACATTAAGATTGTACACACAGCACTAAAGCTGATAAATAACAGAGCACAGAAATATCTAATTTTTAGGCGTTATTTTAACATAATTAAAATCTCTCTCGCAAACATTCAAACTCTCTCCCAGCTCGTACCCCAACTTTTAAATTGTTCCTAACATTTCGAAGAGTACAATTTGTTCTACATTGTCTTTTTAAGTAATTTAATCCACAATCTTAGAATATATCTGGCACATAAAAATGCAATTCCTGCAAATTCAGAAGCTTTGGACATAAATCTGAGTTCAATCACGCAAGTTATTCCACCATAATTTAAATGTTACATGTTCCAAGAACATTATTTGCCTTGGCATAGTAACGAGGCGATGAGTCGTTCTTCCACCAATGACGTCGCATCCTTGGGGCGACAGTGTATAATAGGCTGCCGTTACAGGAGGAGTCTCGACGAGGATCTTTTTCAGGCTTGTGTTCTGCTGCTGTGACGTAATGGCAAACCTACTCCTCGAGACACTGTTATTAATGGTTATGAATCTCTAGCGCAGTTTGCAGTGTATCTTAATTAACCATACGATTTGAACTACACGCGTGTTAATTATTGTGCCGGGGCTTACAAAGTTGGGTAAACTTCTATAGTCTATTCGCGCTTCCTTTATACTTTTTGAATCAAACATTTGAAAAATTACCCCAGGTATGAGGCGTTTAGTTGTTTCTTAAATATGCCATCTATCACAAGCGCTTTATACCTCTGTTGACATAAAAGTATATTATATTTCGTTGAAGTTTTAACTATATTTTATTTATAAATTATAATATTTCATTATAAATAAATATCATTTAATGCAGTGAGAAAAAATGAATGTCGGTACTAAATAGTTCTCATGCGAAATAATATTAAAACGAGTGCGCACGAATTCGGTGCGTTGTCTTTTGGTGTGACTTACTAGACTTAGTTCAGCTTTGTTTGCACGAGGCGGAGGAATATCCTAGAAGTAGAACGTTAGCAGGGCTTCAAAAAATTGTAAAGTAGCCGTTAATGTATTATACATAACCTACTCAGTAGCTCGACATCAGATTGTGGGCATTTTTGTCGCCAGCTATAAAAACTAAACATTATATAAAAAATTATTTGATCGTGTATTATTTATCTCATTCTTCCAGATACCTGAAACAAATGTCTGCTCCTTATGTTTATTAATTTCCATCTTCTCTAGAGCCATGATGTTAGGCGAAGATGGAATGAAGCAATCTTCTGAACTTACATTTTGTAAAGTTTTCAACCTTCAGCGCTGTTTTGTAGATCAAGTTGTAACCTGGAATTGTTTCCCCGGAAGGGTAAGATATTTTAAGAGATTTAGTAAAAAAAAAAATAACTACGAAATGCTGTTCACTTTGTAGACATGAGGACCAGGACTAATTGGCACGTTCTTCAGAAAATCATTTAATTTGTTATGTTATGTTAATATGGGTAAATATGACTAAGTAGTTTGAAACCACTACGTAAATCATATCTTTTGAGAAAGAGCACGTTTAGTTTAATTTTGAAGTTACCCTACTGAATGTGTGCCAACTTGCCCCATTTGACACGCAAGTTGGCACACACAAAGGGGCATGTTGGCACACATCAGAAAATTAAGATATTGATATTAAATCTGGTGCTTAAAGGCGCAAACACTTTTTTAATGAGAACGTACTTAAAATTTTCCAACACACGACAGTTGCTTTTGCACTACACACTCAGGATATACCGACAAATAATATAACCGAGTTCCTTGCAGATGTAACAGAAACTGTAAATCAAATGGTCGATCATTCAAAATACAGGGTTTCCTTTAACCATATTTAAGACGGCACATTTTTCATATAATGAGCAGTCAAAGTCACAACATTAGTGTTCTCAAGAACTACAACTAATGAAAGCTACATCACTTACCGAAATGAGATAATTCACATTGGAATAATGTTACCAAAAGTTACTTCAAGGAATCTTCAAAATCACTGTATGGAATATTTTCGCAATATCTAAAAATTGCGGAAAATGAAAACATTTTTGCATTTTATCTTATTTTTACCATTTTATGATCTTTGTAACATAACTGTTGCTAAACATAACTTGAGACTAATCAGACATGACCATTCAGGCATTCATGAAAATTTTCTGTACATTATATCGAGCTTTTTACTTGTATATATGTTCTAAAAGCACTGTGATTGTGATTTTCACATGCCATGAAGGGAAATCTTAGCGATCTATATATTTTTTTCATTAGAACACTTATAAGTAATGTCTACAAGTTTAACGCTGTTTCGTACAAGAATAAAATAAGGAAATTTAATAGGGAAGAAATATATTTCTTAGCTGACATAGCAATCCAAATAAATATATTTATACTTAGTCGTAGTCTAACCACTTTTAATAACCGCCTATTGAGTTTATAACCCGCTTTAAATTTAAAAATCCACGATCAAATTTTTTTTTTCTCAGAAAACTGTAAGAAAATTCGTTTCGACAATATATTTCTTTGAAAGCTCAGTAAACTGCAATTATATGACCTCAAGTCTCACACATATGTTTTAATTTTTTTCAAGTAATGTAAACATTATATCGTTTAACCAAAAAGAAACTCGCTGATATTTCCAGGGGAAACGAAAAAAAAAAAAAAAATCTCCCCCATACTGGTCCTCAGTATGTAAAATCTGTTGGCTACGCTTATATTTGTGCAAATACTTAATTGTACGTATTTTCGTGTGTGTGAAAAATCTATAGAATATTATACATCGAAGATTGCGAGAGCTGCATTGCAAATATCACGGGGTAACTGTATGAAATAAAATATAACTATTTGCGGGGTTGAAGTAACTTCGTTTGGAATCAACAAATGTTGTCGAGTCGTGAGAGACGCAGGTAAAAGATTGATCAAATTCGACGGTTAAGGGTGTACGATGTTAGTTACAGCATTAATACAGTTACATTCAGAAATCCACTGGAGATTCTACATTGCCATACCTATTTAACAGAAAAATAATGAAAAAAAAAAAAAAAAAAAAAAAACAAATAAAACATACGAAATAAAAATGCAACGTGTACAAAAAAATGAAAGAAAAATATAAAAAAAATCGCATAAAATTGCACCAAAAAAAGAAATATTTGCACTAAGGTATAAGAAGAATTTACAAAATATAGGCAACATACTAAATATGATGGAAAGGAATCTCAACAGGTGACAAAATCGCAGTATAGACTAACCGGGTTATTTTCGTCATATTTATTGTGCCGTTTATTTTGTGTTGTTATTGGTTTTAAGGGGAGAGGGAGATTTTGCTTCTATATTTGCATAAATGCAGAACTATTTTGAAAATTTATTTTCCACGAATATTCGCTAAATGTTATTTCCAGTTTTTGTGTACATATATATATATATATATATATATATATATATATATATAATTTTTCATTTTGTGTGTTTTATTTGTTTATTGTTCCATTTGTAATAATCAGCCTCAGCAATACAGAAAGTACCACGGGTTTCTGACGCTCACTAAGGTGAACTGGGTTCAATTTCCGGCGGAATCGCTCACAGATTTTCACCCGTGGGAATCGTGCCGGGCGATGACGGTGGTAGACGGGTTTTCTCGGGGTTCTCCCGTTTCCCCCGCCCTTCATTCCGGCTTTACTGCATACTCAACTCGAATCATTCTCATTGGTTATGATCTACCAAAAAAACTCTCCACTCCACAGTTCTTTTTTTTTTTTTTGTAATCTAACCTTAAGTATATATGTTACGTGTGCGTCCGAGGTACGGCCGGCACCTGATCGCGGCTCAGGGCTAGGCCCCCATACGTCCACAAGGAAGGGAATTCGTGCAAGTAAAGGCTGTTCACGATAAAGTGAGCACTTTTGAAACCAACCTTAGAAAAATGTCAGTGCTACTACCTGCACATACTTCAACGGACGCACTGAGTGACATGCGCCCGGTAAAGTTGGTAACGATGCATGGAAAGTAGTTCCATATTTTAACGTCGAATAAAAAGTGTTAGGTAACCATTTGTGATCATTTAAAATATTTATTTCGCTTTCTGTTTTTTTTTATGCACCAGTGTGTAAAAATTAGTAGATTTATAAAATGTTTACTTTTCTAATAATTACACAGTTTGACTCGACCGACGCATGAATAAAGTGATGAGTCCCATGACAACGTTAATTTTACATAAGGCGAAGAATAGACAACGTGCATACAATTATATCTTAAGCAGGGCTTTTTAAAGTGCTCATTTTACCGTGAACAGCTTATAGGCACGCTTCGCGGCAGAGAGGGGTCGGACAGCCGTGGCCGTGATAGGTGTCATTACTCTCTCCCAGAGTGCGCCTAAAGATAACCTGTAACTATCAAGTTATGGGGCAGCGGTGGCGCAGTGGCTAGGGCGCTCGCTTCCCACCCCGGCGATCCGGGCTCGATACCCGGCGGGCACACTACCGGACTCTCGCTCGTGGGAATCGTGCTGGATGATGCCGCTTGCCGGCGGGTTATCTCGGGGTACTCCCGCTTCTCCCCGCCCTTGCATTCTAGCGCCGCTCCATCCTAGGGTCTCGCTTCATATCATGTCCGGGGATGACGGGCACCTACGGGTCCCAGCTATGGAAAGCCCGTAGCTCGGAGAGTGTTGCCTCGCCCTGGGTTCACTCCCCAGTCAAGTTTTTTTTTTTTCTAGATGTAAGGAAAAACCGGCATAGGCGCCGTTTAAACGACTCTCAACAGAGCAGAAGGTCAGTTTATTCATGAGTTCATAGAAAACACGACAGGAGAAACATGGGTGGGAAACGTGCGCTCTTTACAAGCGTGGGGAAAGGGTAGTTGATGAAAGGGGAGGGGGGTGTTGTATAAATCTAGTAGAGAGCACGACAGTCCTCGCATTGCATACATGTAGGTAGTAGCGTCCTACCTAAATGTTCTGGACGTTCTAATAGGCTGTGTATTTGGCGTCATTCAGGGCTCCAACATGATTGGTAACTGCGCTTTGTACGTCATCGAAGCTTTCCGTAATCATTTCATCAGAACCTCATTTCATGAGCTTCGCTGCAGGTCACGTTGCAGTGACATGTGGCCCATGATTAATCTGTATCACGCAGTTTCTACATGTAAGAACAACTTAAGTGCATAAATTCCTAAACAGCATTACCGAACTACATGATGTACTTAAAAATTGACAGAGTACATGAAGACAATGGAAAATGTTTATGATAAAAAACAATTTTCCCAGTGTTTATTAATTAATAGAGTTTTGAAGTTGTTTGAAATTCAATCAAATCTATCTGAAAACCTTGAATTTTTCTCAAAATGTGTGAAACTTGACAGAGAGAAGCCTAGTTTCAAGTTCTCTTAAAACCAGAGAAATTCCACTAAATTGGTCGAAACTCGTCTAAGATAAGTGAACCGTTGCGGTTATTTTTGACAGTTGTACGCAGCTTTAATGCGTGAATGCTATCTGTGAAAGCTGGAAGTGGCCATATGGAAGTAGAAGCAATATTTCTGTAATTTCTAACAAGCCGTTTATTGATCATCACCAAACAATTTCGTCTTCCCGACAGGAAAAAAATAGTAAGAGGGTTCCACAAATTACACGGCCGAGGCGCATTATTGTGACCTCTCGCGGCATTTGGTGTCAGCAGTGTGTAGCTAATGAAATATTGCACATTTCGCGAGCATGTGTGGCGAATAAGTAAGGTGAGATATATAGGCACTTAGCAAACAAAATGTCATGGGTAAAATGCGCTATTTATTAGGCTTTTAACGGTGTGTTATCAACGGCTTTCACGTAAAAGGAGGTACTATTTCTGAATCAGTGCAACTAGTTAACTGTCTCGAGTGTTTGTGTGGTTATAAAGTACCATGGTTGGAGATGTTGCACCGTTACAAATGAACGGCGTGTGAATTAAGGAGCGCCACATTAAAATGATGCGACAGATGAACCCGGCTTCGAAGGAGTGTAAGGGGCCATCTAAAAGCCAAGTCGAGCAACTCACAGTCCAAACGAACCAGGAGCTAAAAGACGCGAGTCTCGAAGAGCAATACAGCTAACCGCGTTACGTATGGAACTGAGAAGAAGACAGCTGGCTACTGCAACTGCTCTGACAAATATTTCATCAGCGGAAACGCTTCAAGTCTGCAAAACAGTACCAGACTTGTACCTTTTGACTGGCAGAGGCTCGCCTTCTCTGATTAGTCAGGTTTCCTGCTTCAACCGATGAAGGGATGTTGGTTTGTCAAACGAGAAATCTACGAGAGCAAACAACTTGCAACTGTTGCAAGCAGAACAAAATGTGAGATGGTAGCATTATGGTCAATGGAATTTTTTCGTATTCCTTGTGCCCATTTATATTTCTAGAAGGCATTCTCAACAGACGTGGTTATTAATCCAATATTGAAGAGCATGTACAGTACAGTACTTACTTACATGTTGACTGTCTTCCCTGTGGGAGAAGGAATCTTCCAGGATTATCAAGGAATTGTTTGGAAAGCACGACAAAAATTTCAAAATATTTCTTCGACTTTCATATTTTCCATATTCGAACACAACTGAGCGGCTTTGGGGCTAACTAAAGCGTCATGTTCGCTTTATGGATCGTCAGTCATGCACCGATCAGCAACTGTCGATGCAATACTGTAGTGGAGAGTAAGGGGTGATGATATACAAAAAATTATTATGATATAAAATTATGATAGTTTGAAAATATAACACAAAGGTGAATGTACAACTAAATTAAATTATAGCAATTTAAATATGTTATGGGCGCCTTTACAGATGAATAGATGGAGAAAGTAAAATCGGTAACGTTTTCAAGCAAAAATAAGTAATGATAAGGACTCGTGCTAAACAACCTCTTTAAGACTAGCAGTCATTCAATTGTATTATTCTGAATTACTAGTGCATCTCAACTAAGCACTCTACATACAAAGAACGTCAGACGATTCAAATATTCCACCATTTTTAATAAGACGAAACAAACTATTTCTATTGAAAAATGACAGGTTTCACATTAAAATAATATTCATTGCTTAACCGAACAAAGTGAGGATTATAACTGCTGCCAATTGTGTAAAATAAACGAAATGAGTTTAGTTTTAAAGGTTTGAAAAACAATTACTATTTTCCCCAAACATATTGATCGGTATATATGATTGTGAAATCATGTGTAATCGTCATTTTAATAATCTTGCACTGTTTTTTGGAAATTGCTAATAAAATAAATATGTAAGTGTCTAACCAATCATAGCTCAATCCTTTTTAGATTCACAATCACTTGTCCCAAGTCTGTAGCCTCTGGGTATCTGATTAGCTTGTTACTGTACTTTAGAACATAATCTTGGCTTTAAGCTGATACAGAACGCAAAATACGATTTTGTTGCAATCTTACATTAATTTGCGATGATTAGTAGACTAGAAGTTCTCTATGCCTTTGAAGCGCAGGGAACCAGAGCAGTTCTGAATAGGATTCAGGCGGACTCCCTGGTCCATCTCGTCGCCGTCTAAGTAGAAGCTGTTCTCAGCAGTGGAACAGAACTCCGCGCCAATGAGACATCATCCTTTCAATCAGTTTCTGGCTCTCCTTCTCCGTCGTGGAAACTACCTCGTCCAGTCGTGCAGCAATCATCTCCAGAAAGTCATAACTTTTTACTTCTCCAGCCAAAACGTTCTACTCAAAATATTCTAAACCAACTCAAAGACAAAAATTCCACTTAGCAACCATTTGTGACATCAGCATTTTATATGGTCATATAATTGTTCTCCATGTCAACACGAAGTGTGTGAGAAATTTAATAGGAATTCATCAGCTTGTATGTGCGTTGCAAATAAATCAAACATTTAGTTAAAAACACACGGTAGAGTGCGGATAAACTCTGCAATTTAACATAAACATCTTACAACGAAGTTCCATTCCTGACATAGCCTTAATAAAATCATGTTTTAAATTGAAAACATACATGGATGGACATTTTAAGGGTACGTTAATTTATGATGAAACAAGTAAGATAAATAAGTAATCAATGAGATGATAAGTGAGGAACAACTGTAAGGGAATTCCTTACAATACAACATTTGCGGCTCCAGGCACTTTTGGGAAATCTTCAGCGACTTTATTGAATCACTACAGTGCCGTCCCCTATTGCACACATTGTAAAAGTTGGTATTGTGGGTGTTATGAGGTCATAAACGTAACTCAGCTGTGTATTTTATGGCCACCACAATTCTTCCCCGACCTAAAATCTGCCATTTACTACCGAAATTTCTGTCAGTTCATTCCATAGCTACCATTTAATGATGGCTAGTATAGTTTACATCTTAGCATTTAGTTGTTGAAACACCACAATTTTCAGTCAAAAACTTTTCACTGGCTGTGCATTATACTAATTCATGGCCGAGTTCTGCGTGAGTTAAATAACCCAGACTTCAATTTTTGGCCGTCTTTTATCACATGATAATGCACTGCAGTAATTCCATTTGAGCAACTGTGATGCATACATTGGCTAGCCACTTCATTAGAAATCATTAACATACTCGAATTCGTCATGCGTAATTCATGCGCTACAAACGTTGGAAATATGCCATTGGCTTGGAGCCGCTCAGAGAATGCCATATTATCAATGGTTTGACCACCCAAATGGGACGTAAGTACGTTTTTTTTATCATGTCCAGCCTGTAACCAAACTATTCAAAAAATGCTTCAAAACGTAATTGAGAAAAAAACTCTTGCGATCTCAAAATAGACTATTAGTCGCATTGTTCCGTGGTGTTTGGACGAAACAGCACATTTGCTGACCACTTCCAAAGTTTCCCAAAAAGTTGATATTGAAAACGGCCAAGTTAATTCTTTAGTCAGTTAGATTAATATAAGGCGATTAAAAATCTGGATTTCTTTACAAATTATTACTGCGAGTATTATTTACTAATTAGTTGATAGGTGATATAAACATTCCACCTGGTTCTTCACGCTAATAATAGTAGTGATATAATAAATGTTTCTTGGAGCGTCTGAAATTCATTGAAAATTACATGTTCCGCTTGCGTAGGCACTTTAATGTATATGATTGTGGTGCCATCCAGAGCTGTCATTAGCTCTCGGTGCTAGCATTCATACTCAGTTCTCTTACCATCCGTATTTCTTGTCTGACTATCTCCACCTTATCTCTCGCCTCCCTGCAGATGTATGTACATGTTAGGTAGTCTCCCTGCTTGGGGACACTTTGTATTAGGAGTTCTTCGCCTTCAGCCGAGGCCCGCGACGCTTATTCTGATTACGTAGGGCATCACTGAGCATAGGTAGTCGTTTGTGTGTTAATAACGCACGCACCGTTAGTGACAGCCTGCAGCTCTACTCAATTTCTCAACTTGCGTTGGTTCAATGGGCCTGCAAGGTAAGATTGCATCGTGTTTTAAGAAAGTGTTGTAACAGACAACGCATTTATCATGGTTCATTCGTTTAAAACTTCACATAATCGAAGTATTATATGAACAAATGACAATACACACACATACACATAATTTTTTATTTTTCTGTTTTGACGTGTTTAATATATATTGGCTAATCGCCGAGAAACTATTTGTGAATAAAACTGCATGTGTTTTAAATGAAACCATATTACTTTGTTAATCGAAAAATTTTCACATAATCACACCAGAATTTTCCTAAACCAATTGTTTTCACGGGCTGGATACAATCACCTCGGAATTCGATAAGTATGAGTGTGTAATGGATGAATACGGTTTATTCACAAGTGCAAAGTACGAACATTTTACAGCAACTGAAAACATTTTATAATTGCTGGACAGATATAAATGATTATATTATAGTCCCGCGAATCAAACTTGAATTTTTAATCTTTGTATGATGTGTTTCCTTGAATTATAAAATGATTTTTCCTTGCTTTTGCATAAACATATAATTGCCATATTTGTCAAATATTGTAATCATTAAATTTAAGTATGTTGCGGAAATGAGACCCTAACACTTAAAATTAGTCATGAACTTCAATATACCCACGATATCACATATAAAAACGATGTTTCCAGATTTTAAACACCAAAAACTACGTTTTTTAATTATTCCGTAAAGTGAGAAAATACACTGTATTTCCGCTTCGTTTGGTTAATTACCAGAAACGACCCGATATGTGATATTTAAAAGTTGGAAAAGTGTTTTCAAATACACACACATATATATGTATATAATAATTAAATTATTATTATCACGCTTTTGGAAGGCTATATACTGCATATTCGCAAAGCATGCAACAGGCAGTATTTCACTTGACGTGTATAATGAGTCTGCCCAGAGAGCTGTGCATGGCAAGTAGGGTCTACGCTTCCCTAACCACGTTGCGAAATTTATAGTTATTGGCTACTTGCCTATTATGTCGCCATAAACTGGCATCGAAAATAGACCAAACCATGTTTCCCGTCAGTCATTTCTGTCTTGCTACATTGTATAAAATTCTTCTTTGCAGTACAGTTTGTAAGTAATCAATTTGACTTGACACTTTAATTCACGTTTATATTGTATTTAAATCTTG
Source organism: Dryococelus australis (assembly GCA_029891345.1). NCBI lineage: Eukaryota > Metazoa > Arthropoda > Insecta > Phasmatodea > Phasmatidae > Dryococelus > Dryococelus australis. The sequence continues at coordinate 63,080,466 of CM057002.1, read as the reverse complement.
TTGAAGTTATTAAGTAAATTAAAAAAACATTTGTATTATTTGTGGTTGCTGTCATTTGCCCAATAACGAAGTTAATTTTTCAAACTACCATCACTACTCTCCTAGCGTACACTATCTGCCTACGCCTCGTACACTATCTGCCTACGCCTCGTACAATTCTAACGAGTGTCGTGCAAAATACACACATACCGTGTGGTAAAAAGTAACAGGAGAGTTCCCTTTTGCGGGCTGCGGTGACTGAGCGGTTAGCCTGCTCGCCACCCACCAAGGTGAACCGGATTCAATCCCCGGCCGGGTCACTCCCGGGTATTCGCATTTGGGAATAATGCCAGATGATGCCGCCGGTCGGTGGGTTTTCTCGGGGATCGTTTACCCCGCCCTTTTCATTCAGACACTGCTCCATACTCACCTCAATCGCCCTCATCGGCTCTCAAGACCTCGCTATTAAGAGCCGCCCAAATCTCTTCACTCATTGACCTTATATTTCAGTGAACTTGTCCAATAGTACACTTCGTAAACGAAGATACAAATCCTTAATAAAACGCCATACAAGTAATCTCTGCCGAAGTGAGTGAACCGGTCGTGCTGTGTACGTTAAAAGAGGGCGTGAGTTTTAGGAGCCCATAAGTTTGAGCGTTCTGTCAGATATATTTATCAGCAGCTAAGCATGCCTCGGTTCCTCTTTCAGCCATTTTGCGTCGTCGAGAGAAAACGTCACGGATGTACTAGCTTCGGACATCTCTTCATGCAGACTCAAGAAACTCACTAATCGGAGACGGCGAATACTGAAACGTGTTTTGCGAATGAGTCGTCGAAACAGCACTTTCAATGACTGCAGTGGACTCGAGACGAAGCTGGGGTGCAGAGGGACATGGTGGTTGGGGGGCACCCGATTTTCGCGAAAACATATGCTTTCTGGTTACATTTCAAAACACTTTAACTCAACTCCACTTTCGTAATTGGATGACTCGAACTACCAACGTGTTCAAAGTTCCTGCACGTCAATCAAAGACGTTCAATATCTGAGTAGCCTGACTTTTACGGGCGCAGTCCGACTTCACACTTTCTTCTGACGAAGGCCCGCAGACCGACAATACGAGACCGGAAAAATTCGCGAGTTCGGATACCTGTGGAATAGATTATACACTCTTTGGTACAAATTACACAGGTAAACAATCGTCATTGGTGGCTTGATGTCGCAGTGGAAGGCAATGGTTGGGCCTACGTTCGGTCGCGCGTTTCTAATTGCTTCAGGGTTCTCCAAAAAGGTGTTAAGTATCGCGTGGATCCATTGCAACAGTCGCATGAACGTAAGAGTTTTTGATTTCTTACTTGACCCCAAATGAATCCGCGAATTCTTCATGTCTCTAAAAATAATCGAAGAATCGCCGTAAAAAAAATTCTGGCAATGGAAGTTTTTAACATATGCAGTGTATAGAAATAATACTACATGCGAGGCTGAGAATATGGGAATGTTTAGCATTGCATCCACACAAAGTTGGGAACTTCCGAATGCAGTTGACTCTTGCCTGAGCAACTGTAAGAACGTTATCATGCATGTATGGGAAAATAATTTACCAAACGTGCTTTGTCACTGTAAATACACACTGATGTGGTAAATTTGCAAATAATTTCTTAGAGTGAAGAACTGTACAAGTGTAACTAGACTATTGAAATAATGCCTGTGTGGAATTATTTTCGTAAAAATCAGGTGATCCTAGTGATAGTACTATCAACCAGGAGGTAGTAGAACTTTGTTTCCATTGTCATGTTTCCTACTGGAAAGCCACTCATCACACACAACAATGACCAACGTTTGTTCAGAGTGGTGGGAAAAAAAAAAACACCGTCATTTGACTGTGAAGCAGTGGAAGGCGGTCTCATGTGGTGTCGAGTCATGGCACATGATCTGGCAATCGGGTGCAAGGTTGTAAACATGGTAAAGTCTGTCCACGGTAAAGTGAGCACTTCTGAAATCAACCACTGGAAACTGTCACTGCCCTTACCTGCACGTATTCTATCAGGCAAGAATGACTGACATGCACCCAGTAAGTTTCGTAACGGCAAGGCGAAGTAAGTTGCATATCTTGGCGTTGAATTAAAAGTGTTTATGCAAACATTTCTGAATATTGAAATGATTTATTTTCCTTTCTTATTTTAACGCATGCGAGTGGAAGAATTAACAAAATGTTTAAATGTTAACTTTTTTAGAAACTTCACCATTTAATTTGAGCTGGCCCTTGGAAATATTAATTTTAAGTATGGCGGAATAATACATAAGGTGCACACAAATAGATCTTAGCTTTAAAAAGTGCTCAATGTACCGTGAACAGTGTATAGATTCCTGCCGAACAGTATTTACCTGACCGTGTTTTGTCAATAGCATAATTTGGTGTTAGCAGTGCTTTGGTTTCGGGCTGTTTCTGAACTCTGGCATGTATAAGGACATTTCGGACAATAACATGCTTCACACACTATGACAACACATTGGCACTGAGCCCTTTCGGTATCGGCACGGTGATACCTCTGTCAACGAAGCCGATCATTGTGACACATTTGGGGGGGGGCTAGAGCCCCGTTTGCGTTTCGGGCACATTCGACCACAGACCAACTTCAACTATTCACCATGCTACCAGAACAAAGGAAACCAATTCCACCAGCAGGGTGTCAGAACTTTGTGCATAGTGTATCCCGAACGCTGTAATGAGTGCAAAGATAGTTCGGATATCTTACGCGGCTGACGTCTCTGGGACCAACATCAATGTGTATCCCTTCTTGTTTTCGGCCGCCAACGCGTTTCGTTGTTTTAGCCAACGAAGTGAACAACGTACATGCAGCTTACACATCTTTGTTCTTTTGTTAGGCTGGACATTTGTAGTATTTGCCATTAGTTAAATAAAAAGTAAAGGAATTTTTGGTAACCCCGAAACGTTTCGTAGGAACACACGTTCCCATTTTTTTTTTTTTGTAATGAACACTTGAAGTATTAATTCTATAGCACTGAACTGTTGTAACTACTAAAATAGGAAATATTTTTTGGTGAACACGAGAAATGTTGGAATATTTTCCCCTGTGTATACATGGATTTTGGCAATAGCTAGGAGACTATTGGAAAAAGTCGTTGGTATGTAGAGAACGAGCGAATATATTCTGCAAAATTAGCAGAATAGTATGCTTGTGCCCTAAACGCACTTGTTTGTTTAAGGCATGTGTGAATAGTCGGTTTTACGTAGTATTTTGTCAGCTGAAAAAAAATTCGAAGAGCGATAAATTTAATGTGGGTATCTAAAAAGGGGCACATTTAAATAAAACGATGCCTTCAGTAGTGTAAATAAAACCACCGAAATCACAACGTTTAAATTAAATTACATTACGCATTTTAAAATGTTAGGTATGCAAATATATTATACACTCCTGGTCATTGAAATTGTGATATCATGAAGGATGCACCTGTGTAACCCGACATTCGGGGAATAAGTAGAGCAGAGTAGGAAATTGGCGTGATTAGTTGTTCAGCCGATTGGTGCAGCTCGTGATCCAATGACGACTCTGATAAGCGGTATGTAAGAACTACTAATGCGGGAGTACTTAACCCCGACAAACACAGCACGACATGACCAAAACCGCAACCACGACACAACATTTATATTTTCAGTGTGACTGCTGGAATTTACATCCCGGCAGTTCACTGACGCGACACGAGGAGTAGAATTTTTCGGAACCATTTAGAAGGCACTAATTCAATTCACTAGTTTCAAAGTCGGTGGGCAGACGGGAAATTTGGAATACATGATGGTGACAAAGTGTTATCGCTAATGCGTACAAAGGTAAAATTATATATTTTGAGAATTAAATACAGTAATTTTAAATTTTTTTCCTCTTTTATCCTGCGTATTTGCCATTATAGGGGAAGCTTGCCATACAATTTCATTTTGCAAGGTTGTACACACTGCGCGTCGTGCTACACGACACGAAGAAAATATAAATGATTTATAATTCAAAATTGCTGGTCGGACAACATAATTGTCGGGCGCCGTAAGATCTGTCTTGCATTTCATTGGCTATTTAGTTTTAGTTGTCGTGTCGGGGCTGTCGTGTTGGGCTTGTCAGGGCTATGCGAATCTGGCATAAGATGTAGTGGCAGTGCGTTTCCCCGCCATCTGCGTGAACAGACGGAGCGAGTGTATGCTGTGTCGAAGGGGACGGCAACCATACGAACAGGTTCCCGTTTTTGAACACGGGATAGTCGTGGCCTATCGCGATTGTGCGTTATCCTACCGCGAAATTCGTTCTCGGGTTTGAAGTACTGCAACCCGGGTGAAGCGGATAGTGAATGAGTGTGTCGAGGAGGAACGGACTGAGCGATATTCAGAAAGCAAATGGTCCTGTCGTATCAACATGCGCGAGGACAGGCATCTGGTGAGTATGGCGATTACCGACCTTACATAACCAACCCTCGCTAAGCAGTTTAGCCATGCTGTTACGTTTTTAAAAGCGTGTGACTAATTATATTTTACATTAAACGTACATGTTGGGGTAGGTCGTGCTCAATGCTGAACTCAAATATATTCAGTTTCTCGTCTTTACATTTAAATCACTATCAATTACATCTCGTTACAATATGTTTTAAAACTCGTTACAGAATGTTAGTTACTCGTTAAATCGGAGGAGATCTCGTTAAGTTTACTTGGTTACATTGTGTTTAATAATGTGATTTGTTTTTAAGTTACTTATTTATCTTAAATCTACTCTGACTAGTTCTCTATGGTCTGACGTCACCTTGTCCATGATGCAGTGGGCTGAAGACTAGACGCATGTCGGCGGACGCCACGCCCCCATCTCTGGACGTCTTGCTGTCGTAGTGCCTCGACGACAAAAGCCACCTCCGTGTTTCGAGCGGTAATATAATCGGCGCACTCGGCCTGCCTGGCGGGGTTTGTTTAGAAGCGCTCAAAGCTTCCCTCTACTTCTTCGCAATATGTTTGTGCTACTGCAATCAGGCTAGCATGCCTGCTGTTGCGCGTAACAATGTGGCACATCATTCTGTGTCAGCACGCACAGTGCACAGCCGTCTCCAGCACCAGGCCGTATTGTCCAGGGGCCCATTATTGCAACTGCCACTTAATACACAACCATTATAGTTTGTGCACGGTTTATTTGGACGTCTTGACAAAACCCTTTGAAAAATCACCCTATGTATTACGTATTTGGTTATTTCCTAAACATGCCATGTATTAAGTGTTTTATACCTCTGTAAACACAGACATATCACATTTTCCGTTAAATTGAAGTTATACCTATAATTGACTTTTACGATATAATATTTATTTTATAATAAACACGAACAAAAACAGCGAGAGAAAAAAACCTGTGTTGGTAGCGCCTAGTTATAAATATTTCTCATATAAAATAATATTACAACTGAGTACGCTTCAGGAAAGCGGTGCGTTGTCCTCTACTGTAATTTTCCAGATTTAGCTAAGCTTAGTTTACACGGGGCGGAGTAATATCCTGGAATTAGAACTTTAGCGAGGCTTCAGGAAAATGTGACGTAACCGCGAATATGTCATATTCTTAAAAACCGTAGTGCAAAAGAAACTACAATAATTCCCGAGTACGTAGTTGGTGTTCTCCGATAATTCATTCGTTATTGATTTTACTTATGCTATATTTTGAGGAATTTCGTTCTGTATTTTTTAAGCAGTATGGTAGTCTAATATTACAAATACCCATTTTATCGTTTCTTCATCAGATATGGTAAGTGAACAACGATTACGTGTAAGCAATCGTAATTTCGTAACAAAATTCCGTGAGGAAAAAATCGTCTCAGTTTAAGAGATTAAATGCGTACGGAACTAAACCAATTGTTATGTATAGTGTGAAATGGATTCTGGCAAACACCTGTGGACGGTAGCTTCCAAGTGGTGCGCAGTGTTGAGGCATTTTCGTGAGTGTATTGTATTGTATTGTATTGTATTGTAACGGGGTTTATTAACGTCCCCTGGTGTTATTCCTGAAGGCTTATCAGGGACGGCTTACAAACTAACTTATTAACCTAACTATAACTAGCACACATGCCTAGCCTAGTATTCGGACACAGAACCTCTCGCACCACAGACTGGAGGAGACGCCCCAAACCGACAGCAGGTATAGGCTGTTCACGGCAAAATGACCACTTCTGAAAGCCCTGATTAAGATCTACTTGTATACAAATTGTGTGTTCTTCCGCCTTATGCAAAAATTTACATTACCATTGGTATCATAACTTTATGCGTCGGTCAAGCGAAACTGAGAAATTATTATAAATGTAAATATTTTACAAGTGTGCTCATTTTTATACTTCGATGCATAAAAAACAGAAAACGAAAGAAATAATTTAAGTTATCATGACTGGTTACGTAACACTCTTTATTCGACGTCAAGATATGGAACTGCTTTCCACCCATTGTTACCAACTTTACGGGGGCGTATGTCAATCAGTGTGCCCGTTTAAATATATGCAGGCAGGGGCAAAGACTTTTTCTAAGGTATACTTCGAAAGTGCTCACTTTATCGTGAACAGCCTTTAATCCGTAAAGTCAGTAGCTCTAAAAATATGTTAGTATCCCTAACGTCAATTTCCCTAAAAATATTCCAGTAGCCCTAAATTCAGTAGCCCTAAAGTCACCATCCCTAAAAATATTTTAGTGTCCCTAAAGCCAGTAGCTCTAATGTCAGTTGCTCTAACATCATTAGCCGTAAAATATTTTAGCAGCCCTAAAGTTACTTGCCCTAAAATTATTTTAGTAGCCCTAAACTGAGTATCTCTAAAGTCAGTATCTCTAAAAATATTTTGGGGTACAGTGATTTTAAGGCTACTGACTTTAGTGCTAGTGATTTCAGAGCTACTGCCACGAGCCCCCGACGGCGCCACGGGAGGTCGACGTCAGCAAATGTAGCGGAACCTCGCAGGGGGAGAGAAGGCCAATCCTAGCCTGCGCTAGGGAGTTTTCCCACGGCATTGCATCTTGAATGGTTCGTTAGCGTGATTTAAATTTGCAATTGATTTGTAAACGCGGCTCCTGCTCTTGTTCATTCTGCTGTTGTCAGCAGAGCTGATCTCTTGTCTAGTATTTCAGAAGATGGTCTGGTGGCGAAATGCCACACTTGCGACGCTCCAAACTTTAGTGTTTCCTGTAAAAACTCAGTACGCTCGTTTTATTTCAAAAGACAATTTAGGATATTTATATCCATCCTGAGGTTATTGTAATTTTTTGGTCTTATCTAGTTTACGTGCATAAAACAGAAATGAACAAAATGTTTTTTCACTGCCATTCAGGAAAACAAACTGCGAAATAGTCGAAGCTTTTTAATTGTCAAATAAGTATAATATTTTTGGTAGAGTGGAGAGGAATGGCCCCATTCATACTTCAGGCGACACCTATTTCAGTTTGTGCATACTTCTATAGGCTATTCACGGTGGAGTGAGCACTTTTCAAAGCCCTCTCATTTGGAATAATATTCGAATAATGTATTTTAATGTAGCTTTAGGCGTTAACTTTCAAGTCAGGTGGAATATACACACCATGCTTATTCCTTACGTGGCAGTATTTATTTGAAAACGTAGTTGATGAATAAAAAAATGCCTGAAAGGGGAAAGCAACTATGGCCTCAGAAGTGATCACATTACCGTGAACAACATAAATTGGATTTTTTTTTTACTCAGGTATATCAGATGGGACTCTTTGGCCATACGCATTTTTGCTGAATTTTCTTGAGGTTAGAGTGATTGAATAAAAATACATAAATGGTTATTAACTTCCTATTAAAGTCCGAGTTGAGAAAAAGTATGAATTTCACCTTTATTTATTTAACGGAAAAGAAATTATTTTTTGGATGTTTAGCGATTTTAATATTGTAACTTAGACAGTCAGTTTTTACTAAGAAAACTTGGTAGCTGTGTTTGTTAGCTCGGTGAGGCCGAACTAACAAACACCGCTGCCAGGTTGCACTAAAACCTTGTGTTTGACACACAACTCCTGTACCTATTGTGGACAACAAAAATTTATCGCAATTTTTCAGTAGTTTTTCTTATAAATTGTTTTCGGTAGTTATACCTAATGATAAATAAAACAGTTGCGTGCCTTTAGTTTAGATTGAAGAATATTTTTTTTATTGGGTTTAAAAACGCTTCCACTGTTATGTGGAATGATTATCAAGAGGAAGGGATTGCAGCTAACAAGCTAGTACATTTATCTAAACATACATCCAAATAAGATACCACAAACACCGTTGGTTTACGGCATTAGAGCCCAGGACCGTTTTTTCTAAGCAGGCTTTACGACCTAAGAAACCGAAGTATATCCTCTCAGAAAATCATCCCTTCACAATTAAAACTTTAAAAATAAAATGGCCAACTGTGATGAACGTAATTGTTTACGTGTAATTTTTCAACGGACCCACTCATGTATGCGCATAAAATATTTTAACTAACTTGATCCTACATTATATATAATTATTTGTGACAATTGCATCACCCTGAAAGAATGGCCCTAATGAATCACAACTCGGAGGATGGGTAGAACAATGTACCAGGAATAAGTGATTACGATTACAGATATATGGCGTACACGTAGGCCCAGCAGCGCCCTCCCGTGAGTGACTAGAAATATCCGTGTTACGCCAAGCTCAGTCAGTGAAAAGCCGCCAAACGAAGTGCCTCGTCGACATCAAAGGAAGCCGTATCAGTATGTGAGTGAGTTCGAACGGGGCAGAATGATCGGTTTTGTCATACCATGTCATTTAGGCTCGTACCAGTGAGTATAAGAGGGTCGTACGCAGCGACGAGCGGGTACTGGACCACGCAATGTGACCACAGCACGGGATGACCGCCATCTTGTCCGCATGGCCGTAGCGGACAGTAAATATTCGTCCTCAGTGTTAGCACGACACTGGAGCACTGCAACGGGTGTGGGTCTGTCAGTGCCGACGGTTCAACGCCGTCTGCTGTGGGCTGGACTGGTGGCACACATGCAGTTACGTCAGTTTCCCTTGTCCAGAAACCACAAACGCCTCAGACTGCAATGGGCAGGTGAACGCTGGCACTGGAGCGCTGAGTGGCAAAATGTAGTGTTTTCAAACGAGTCCCGCTTCAAACTCTCCTACAGTGATGGCCGCGTACGCGTTAGACACTACTGTGGTGACCGCAATCTTGCAACCTGCATTGTGGAGCGGCAGAGCGGACAAGCGCCAAGTGTGAGGGTTTGGGGAGCCACTGGATACGCGATCTCGACTTTTGCGTACGTAGGGCGATCTGAACTGCAACCATTACATGAGGGAGGTTTTAGAGCACGAGGTACTGCCCCTCCTTCAGGCAACTCCACGTGCCATGTTTCAGCCGGACAATTCCCGGCCACATTGTTCTGCGCCGCACCTCTCGTAAATAACCGTGGCACAGAAACTCCAACTGGTGTTCGGCGCTACGCCAAGCCTAGAACCATTCATGAGAAGCATGGGAGGGGAAGCTCCGAAGGATCTGGTTATGTATGGAGAAACAAAGAGCCCAATTCAAAATTCTTACTCCAGTACCCTTGTACATACATAATAATTAATATTATATACAGCAATAAAGCAAAATGGGACAGAGCAAAGAGCATAATAAAAGGAATTACATCCATGTGACCAAAACGAGTTTTAATAGAAGTGAATTATATATATATATATCAATAGTAAAATATTTTATGTGTTTAATACTAATAAAGGTTTGTTATATATAATATTTTAGTTACTTCAACAACAAACTTTTATTATACAATTAAAAAAATTCATGGAAGAAAAAAATCGTTAATTTTTCGAGATCACACAAAATAATTTAGAATTCAGAATTACAAATATGCGGAGTCATAAGAAAAAAAATTGAGATTGAATTTTTTAAAGATGATTGATTAAGTAGAAAAATAAGTTTATTGGAAAATTGGCGACTTGATTGGTGTGCAGTTCAGAGATTCATGCACTCGCCGAAAATGGTGGGGAGAAGGCTGGAATATCCTGAGGCGTTTCCCGTCTTCGGAACATCTCCTTTGCCAACGCCAGCATCAGTGTTACTACATCATCATTAAGTTGGCCTCAAGAAGACGCAAGCCGACTTCAAAAATATTTGCCACGCCTTGGCAGCAAGGTAGTGAAATGGCCTCAATAAAACATTTTCCGACGTAACAGGTCGACCGATGTAATGACATAAGTTCACGCAAAAAATTAAGAAGCGAGTACAAAATAACACATTACCGAGGCGATGGTCAAAAAGTAGGACAAGAAACACTCGCCCAAAGCGCTAAAACTGAGATAACTTCATTAAAACTAGATAATAGCTGGAGCTAACAAAATATTATGTCACGCCATAACGGATAGGAATCAAGAAGAAAGATGTAGGGTGTATTCCGAAAATACCAGTGTCTATCACATATATAATGTCGCTTGACATAAAACCAGTGATATTATCCTTTATCGTTACTCGGTATTTCACATTAATACCATGAGTACTTTATAAAATTACATAGGTAGAGGAATTTAAAAATGAAATTTACAAACAAAATAAAGCATATTTCATTAAAATATTTCAATTCATATTCTTTAACTAAAGTTATTTCAGCCGGTTGACACAACAGCTTACTCTGATCAGAGTAACTGATCGCCGATAAATTTCAAAATGACAAAGAGACGAAATCTTGGAACATGCCTAGTTAAATAAACCGAATCACATAAACTGTGACAAAAACCTTATCTCGTCTTGCTTTTACGTAGAAATTAGCGATTAAGAAAGCTAACTGCTGGAAAAGAAAACAAGTAGCTTTGCCAAGAAAACCAAAATAATTCCCTAAATGCGAATACAAGGTTAAAAAAGGCACGGTTAAAAATAAGCGAGTGGCTACAAATTCCAGAACGTGTGGCCAGGAATGGACAAGCCTTCTTCAATAAACTACGTGTACCCATGCATCCCTGGCCTGCACATTCACCTGACATGTCTCCCATCGAACATGTCTGGGATATGGTTGGTCGGCGAATTGTTCGTCACATTCCTCCAGCAACTGTTGTTTATATGTGGACTCGCATACCAATTGCATGGAAGTAGATTCCTCAGGAACATATCCATGTCCTCTTTGAGTCCATGCCACGACTTTTAGGCGCTTTGAATGCAGCATGTGGGGGCTTGACACCATATTGAATTCTCAAGGACAGAATAATACATAATTACGAGACATAAACATAAATATGATAGTTTACTATGAATATTGCGCAATTTACCGTAATTTAAAAAGTAAAAAAATGTACGCATGTGGCCTGGAATGAATGCACACACCCTTCCCAATTCGCGTTTAGGCCGTTGTCTTCTGAGCTACCAAGTCATGTTGATGAAAACGAGGAAAGAATATCTACTTTTTCTAGTTCCTCAACGAAAGCGTGTAATTTTAAATTGCATGCCATTACTTTTCGTTTACGGTTTAATCCTAATCCTAATCAGTTGTATATTGTCATGTACCTAATCGGTGGTGTAAAGTTCATTTCAGTGACACGTGTCCTTCTTCATGTTGCACTTCTCATAAACGTTAGTGTAGTTGCGTTAAAACTATGTCGGGGGAAGTGTGAAAGCTTTTCAAAACCCTGAATTCAAATTATACCCACGCTCGTCTTGAGAGTGATGTTTGCAAGGGAGAACTCCGCTGTCAGAACACGGAGAGCGCTCACTGTAAACTTGGCACGCGGGCCTCCTCATATTCTTGCCAGGGCAGGAAGACGGAATATGCATGCTTTCAGGCAGTGGCAACTGGGTGACAGCACATTGAAAACAGTTCATACAAAGTGCTTGAAGCAAATAGGAAACACTTCCTCTCAGTTAACTCCCATTTATACTAATAGCCAAAAGTCGTACTGATGAAAATTTCGAAACGTAAATATACACTTTCGCAATATTTAAAATAGACATGTCACATTTTTTCAAAAATAAAAAAAAAATAAAAATAAAATTATCAGTTACTACATACTTATTGCAAGAAATTGTACAGTCGTATTAGCATATCAAATTTCGAACCATATTTATTGAAGCGAAATACACACACGCAAATTAATACAGAATACAACAACCAACACTAAATTTTTTGAGAGCTAGTTAATTTCCATTTGCGCCTTTTGTGACAGCTAGCAAAAACAATTAGCGGAGTCAAAGAACATTGAAACATTCTCTATAGTACACTCTCATTTCGAGTCAGTGGAAAACCACTCATTCGTAGTGAAATTCAACTACTCTAATCAGTGAAAATGGCTCTAATTAAAATTGTTGGAAAACCACTGATCCGTAATGAAATTAAACTAATAAAATAAGTGAAAATGGCTCCACAGAATCGGTGGAAAACCACTAATTGATTCAGTGAAAAAAATTTCACTGATTTAATTCCTAGCGTGAAACAATTTCCTTGATTGAATAAGTGACGGCCAACTGCAGCAGCGAATTAAATATTGTTTGTATTGAATTTGCCACATAGTTACGTCAAATAAATATATTTACGATAGCTAACAATGTATATTGCTCAATTTAAAGTAATTTAAGAAGAAATTCCGTAGGTGATAGAATTCACACCACACCATTCCCACTTCGCTTTTAGACCGTTGTCTGCTTTGTTGTTGTTGAAGTTGTGTTGATGTTGTCGAGCTCAAGTTAGACGACTTGCTGACAAATTCCCAGTGCAAGTGAACTAAAAATCTACAGCGGAGGGGCCTGGGTGCGAACCCACGACCACAAGGCTTGAGCTATGGAGGCAGGGCAGTCTTCTGAGCTACCAAGTCAAATTGATGAAAACGAGGAAAATATCTATTTTCTAGTTACTCATCGAAAGCCTGTATTTTTAAATTGTAAGTCATTACTTTTCGTTTTTTATTTAATTGGTAATGTTGGGATTGTTAAAACTAATAGTAAATATGAGACATTCTCTCCACCACGTTACATGCAGTCTAAACCATCAGACAGAGCGCTGTGATGATTATATAAAAAGAAATGAAAGACGTAAAAATGGAATGTGAGATTGAATGTTCATGTTACCTAATCAAATGGCGCATTGCAAGACGAAACACATTTTAGAAAGTATTTTCTATTGGTTTTAAAAGTTTATGCGTTGTTATTTCAATTGATGCGCGCTGTTTAACGGCCACTTATACGCTTTGTTTGACGACCATATTGTGACGTATAGATAAAGTAAAATTAAAAGGTCAATTTAACATAAAAAAATATATTTTTATAGCACAAGTACAAAAAACTTGTGAAACATGACATATTGACGAAACGACTAAACACGTCATACAAGGGTGGTTTTTCAAAAGCCCCATTCAAAATAGTGTGACGAAACAGAGAATATAGTATACACGAGAAGTTGGCCACGCCTTCCAAAACAGCGGACCATTAACAGATACTCGTCTGTACAGCTGGCGAGTTATGGGCAAGAAAAAAAGACAGCGTGGCGTAATCAAAGCGCGACAGCCAATGCAATGTTAACATTGTTATGACTGTATGAGAGAGCCTTAACTTAACATCCCCTGCCTGAACCCAATCTCACACCTTCAGATGAAGTCAGGACACCAGGAATTACAGCAAAGTATTGCGGAGACAGCAATAACTCCATCCACCAGCCAGTGATCGGGCCCACGTACGCCTAAACAACGTGCCGATATAGGCCAGTATGAGGCGGGGCGCTTCGTCTTCCCACGTCTGACCAGCCTTCTGGGAAGATCGAGAATGTGCGTGTCCGATCGCCGCTAGCCTTTCTACGTCAACGGCCTCCGGGAAACCTGTTTAAGGCGGTGACAGTGTAATCAGATCAACATAACAGTGGCGTGAGTTAGCAGAATAATGCAATTTTAAGTTATACGATTTAATATAATCTCCACCGATTGTTTAATAGTACAGTTCCGTCAGGGGCGTATCCTGAAAATTTTGGCAAGGCATGCAACACGAAACTTTCTTTGGCACTTCACTTTGCACAGAGGAATTAAATATTAATAATAATAAAATGATGATAAAAGGTTGTTGGAGATATTTCTGTGTTTTTTAGTACTTTTTCCTCTCACTCTTACCTTCATCTGGATCGCTTTGAAACACGAGATAATTGCTTACCTTAAAATAATCCCATATAAAGCTCAAAAGCTTCTCCAGATTTATATTATACCCTCACATAGGTGTACGTGAAGTGTCAGAGATCTGTAAACTTCCAATCCTGAAGAAAATTGATGTATTGAAGTAATACAAAAATATCTAAATCACAACACTCTAACACTTCGACACATATTACTGAACATAATTAAACCCTTAATAAAATCAATAGTGACACTTTAAATTAAGACAAATCATAGTCACACTTCAGAATGTAAGATAAAGAAAAGAACAAAACTTAATTTCTGGGGTAACGTGGAGTGCACAGGCACAAATTAAAAAAAAAGTATTTTAGCCAAATTGTAAAGAAAAAAAAACATTTTAATGTTCCAAATGAGAGAAAGGAAAAACATAAATCCAGGTGTCAAATAGCGAGATTCCGTGGTCAAATCAAATAATTTTACATTTTAATTTGAAAAGTTAAATATTAATTTAAATACCCAAAATTCGCTAGTAGTAAATCACTTGAGTTAGGACTACGGCAAAGTTACATTTATGCTTGTTAGCAAGAATAATATAAAATTTGTTAAAAAAACGTTAATATATAAATATATCTAAATGAACGTATTTTGATGTACGCTACGATTACCGATATTTCTTTTAAACAAACTGTGTTTGGATATGCTTTTGAAAGAAACATCGTATTTATTTCAACTAAACTGCTTGTTTATTGATATATGTTGCATTTGTGTCCGGCAGCCATTTACAGTTACATCCGAAGAGCAGCCATTTGCACGTGTGTGTGATGATTCAATTACTTTAAATTAATGCAAATGACGAAACTAAAAGACTACAGGAAGACTGGGATTTTGCAAAGTGTGTTTGCAAACACGTGTGTGTATATATATAATGTAATAGTCAACTAAGCTTGAAACATTTTGTAATTTGAGGTTCGTGTTTAAGGGTCAAGATAATTTCACGGTTTTCTATGTCAGTGAGCCTGCTCAATAAAGTAAGTGATCTCTTTTCGTAATGTCCTTGCAAATGAAAACGCTTAGGGAAACCACATGTGTTATTTAAGAGTCTATGTGCATGTATATCCAGTCGATGTGGATGTATATACCTCGTGTATTATTTGCTGGTTTGGCACACCCGAGTTCATTTGTTTCAGAGTACGTGTAAATTTACTTCAGTGAGCTGTGTAAACTAGTAAATGTTTCCCTCGCATGTAAAAACGTATTTCTCTCAAATAAACACATGCTTGCCAGTAATAATAGATCATTAGCGTCCAGTGTAAACAATTTGGATATGTATAAACCAAACAAACCTACTTATGTATGTTTGTGATTCCAGAATTATACAGCCCCCCCCCCCCCACCAAGCCACGAAAATCACATTTTCCACGCAACTTAATTAAGTTATCCAGACGAGTTAATTGCTTTTTTGTGTTAAACAACACAGATGATATTTCCTGTAAAACAGCATTTTTTTTGTCTATAGATTTGTTTACCTTAGGAAAACATTTAATTCGGACTATTTAAAAATTTAATTTCTTTAATAGACATGAATATTTTTGGTCCTAAACATTAATTTCATTCACTGTGAGAGTCTCGCTGGACTTATGACCCAGCTAATCCACCCCGTTAGGTAAATGACTACGATTTTAAAATTGTAATTTTTATTTTCTGATCAAACTTATTAACTATTGATTTATAGGAACATAATAATTATAAAATAAAATAAGAAACATTCTAAACTCAATATCAAGAAGATTTGAACTAAAATGTTTACGGAAATTCTTATGAATACGCATACGTTCCGTGAAGTTACAACATATTCACAGGGATGTAATTTGATTCAATATAGTTTCTTTACTTGCATTTTTAGTAAAAGTATGGAAAATTAGTTAATATCATTATTGAATTTTGAACATGTGTGATAGACCCTTGGGATAAATTGTAAAATGTTTTCTTTGCTCATTTCCTTATGCCTTGGATATATTTTTATTGGTAAGGAGAATATTATGATGTTGGTTATTAATCTATAAGTATTTTATTTTCTTGCTCACCGTTGTCTGTTTTCATATCCATGTTGTTCAATATTATGTTCCTAACTACAAGTAATTCCGAAGTAAGTTTCGTTGCAGAGCGTGATAAAGGCTGCATTATGGGAAACTGTTCAAAATCACGTTCAGATTTGATGATATTTTATACATGACCGAACGTAATAAAATATCAAATTCTCAGCGCTAGCTCCGGAAACACCGCAGGGTTTATTTCACAACCAAACAATTACAAGCAGATGTTTTTTAGAGGAAATTTTTGAGGATTCCCACAAATGCAATGATTAATGGCATGGAAATCCCATTACCGATTTAAATTAGTAAAGCTTAATAATTAATGCTCAGTTTATGCTGCAATATTTTGCCGACTACTTATTCCAGTAACTGCGTAACAATTTATTTCATGTTAAAAAGTGTTGCATATTATTTCATTTGTTCTTCTACATTGTTTTGTAACAGTTTGTAATTATAATGAACAGGAATTCCAGAATAACTATCATACATTATTTCACATCACGTAATTTGTATTTAAAACTGGTTTCGTTTAAATGGAGTTACGCGGAAATCAGATAAACATAAACGTACATAAATGTGCCTACATACTTCCGGCAAACTTCATCACTAGCTGTGATTAAAGTACATGTTTACTTTATAGCCTTTTATGAAAAGGCCATAAAATGATATCTCATATTACGTAATGTTATATTTTGTACGGGTCGTAGCACAATTTGCCGTTACGTGAATAGTTAATTTGAAATTGTGCAGCGCTGAATAAGATCTAAACGCGTATCGTGATCATCGCAGAACAAGCGAGTTTGTAAAACCCGCTCTCAAACGACATATTGTGTATAGTGTATTGCCCAATAGCAGGTATTCTGACTACCTCCTAACAAATTTGAATGAGAATCTCTGGAAAACTGTTGAGTTAGTAGAAATAATCTATGGCTACTTTTCAATAACTCTGCCATACTTCATAACAATTGTTAATATAATAATCCGTTATAATTAAACCAGTTTTAAAATACTTTCCCGTAATTTTTGCAATAAATGGATTTACAGCTCCAAATGCAGAGTAGTGTAGCTATTCAGGAATCACGTTAAACTATACGACACAGGTTGTACGTGTTATTCAATTGCGTACACAAATAATCGTCATTATTATAACGTTCTGGATAGGTTGCGCAATTTTTCGAGGAGCCCGTAATTTTTCAGATTCGTGTCCGGAACGCCTACGGCGCAATTTATCGTTTTTAATGACATACCAGTCGTAGTCTCAAATAAGGGCTGGTTACTTATTACCTGTACTTTAACTGGAATTTTAATATGTGGAAATTTAACTTGCGAATTTACGGTTTTGACTTGCATAACATTCACGCAAGTTGATTTGATGCTGAGAGTTGTTGAAGAAAAAATAGTTCAATACTCTATGCCTAGGCTACGTTCACTTTAAATATTTTATATTAAGTCTAAGTACAGATACGTTTACTGTTGTGAAATTTTAAAAGAGTGGAATTGGGAAGGGGGGGGGGGGGGTATGCGAACTCTACCAAACAAAAATTATCACCTTTGGTAAGCAGCACATATACTCTAATATTTAAGCTACTAGTGTATTTAAACAATTCTAATTAATACTAACGTACAAATTATTTCGTATTATAAATTTTCAAACCTTTTATAACACGCCAGTACCCTTCTCTTGGCTCATTGACAAAGAAAAGAAAAAAAAATTGTATAATTTTCTTAAAGCGGATTTTCCGAGCAGTATTTAGGAAATGTCAGTACAAGCATCATTATAGTTCTATTCGATCCAGAATAAAATATAATAATGCTTAAGTAATTCTCTCGAATTAATTATCTTCTCTGTAGTTAAAACAGTGTTCTATGGCAGGAACTGCATTCATAGTCGTAAATAAAATCACAGGACGACAGCAGACAGTTCCGTAGACACTGCCAACTACGATAAACCATATTTGAATGGTTCCAGCAACCAACCTGAATAATACTCCTGTAAAGGAATCTTGTAGGTCTCCGAGTACAGAGATTATGTTCGTCCATGTTTTCCTCAATGGGGTCGAGGCATATTGCACCCTGAATGCAAGACTGTCGTAACACAAAACGCGTTATGTGTGGTAAATGAGAGTTAAAGTTCGTGCCTTTATTTAAAATTTTTGAGATACTGCAAAAGCAGCGGACTTGTAACTATTAAAACTGTCATATTTATTTGCGCCATTTGATAATTTAAAAACACTCGTCCGTTGGTAATATGAACTGCTAATGCTTGTTTATTAATTAAATATGCTTCCGCAGTGTGAAAATCATTTATCTGCCGTGTGCCCAGTAAAACTAAACATAATTATTGGACAGCCTTCCATTGTCATGTAATATATTTTGTTCTCTTTATAACACAACAATTAACCAAAACTCAGTTTTGTGAGTCACTATATTCTTGCATTCAGAGTGCGACATAATTTAAGTAATACAATTCTAAGAAAGTCGCGCGTGGGTTTAATGTGCGTGTATGTTTCTATAAACATATATTATATACTATATATAGGACTACAGGATGTATAAAAATCCGACCGACAAACTTCAACTGTAGTTTAATCACACAAGAAGAAGTTGAAAACATATATACGACGTATTGTCTAAATTGCATTCTAACGTAAGTAAACAATTTATATTTCATAACTGAAGAGATAGTTAATTAGAATACCTCTGACACCTTCCTCTCCATTTAATAGCCAAAAAAGTGTGTTATTTGGGTATTGTGGATGCCCCACTTGCCTAGAATTGGTAAATATTATTTTGAAAGTTAAACAAGAATGACTAGAAATCAGCGAGGCTTAGGGTATTTACAGAAGTCAACATTTTTGTTAATTGCGACATAAGGATTAACAATCCATCATTTAAATCCCAAACACGCTACTGTAACATGGAGGTTAGTTCAAAATAGAGGAGTAACCATTATTATTTACATGAAATATTTTGTTGAGAGCGACAGGTGTTGTGGTGTTTGAAGATTTTTGTTCAGTTAACCACTATCCAGGTAATCGTTTTTCCATCTTAAATATTATGTCCAATATTTGCAATAAACAAGTGTTCCACGTCCAACTTCATAGATATATACCACCCTTAGTATTCACTTTAGACCACGAGTCGTATATATGTTTTCGACTCATTTTGTCGCGGTTATTCTGCAACAGAAGTTGGTCGGTCGACTTGAGATAAATCCTGTATACATATATGTATATGTAGCATGCACACACAAGGGGTTATTTCAAAGTCATGGCAACCGCTATAACGCGGTTGCCATGACTTTGAAAGTCATGAAGTATATAAGTTTGAAAATCTCTCGATAATTGTACTGAATTCCTCCAACAGATGGCGTGCGCGTGCTTCGCGTACCCGGTTTCTGCGCGCTGCAAAGTCAGTATGGTCCTCGCCGTGCTTCCATATGCACGCTGCAAAGTCAGTATGGCCCTCGCCGTGCTTCCATATGCACGCTGCAAAGTCAGTATGGTCCTCGCCGTGCTTCCATATGCACGCTGCAAAGTCAGTATGGCCCTCGCCGTGCTTCCATATGCACGCTGCAAAGTCAGTATGGTCCTCGCCGTGCTTTCATATGCACGGCTGCAAAGTCAGTATGGCCCTCGCCGTGCTTCCATATGCACGCTGCAAAGTCAGTATGGTCCTCGCCGTGCTTCCATATGCACGGCTGCAAAGTCAGTATGGTCCTCGCCGTGCTTCCATATGCACGGCTGCAAAGTCAGTATGGCCCTCGCCGTGCTTCCATATGCACGCTGCAAAGTCAGTATGGCCCTCGCCGTGCTTCCATATGCACGTCTGCAAATTTGAGCGACGCCCCTGCACGCCAGTGTCATACGGAACTGAACGAATACTCTTAAGAAGTTATTCGCAAATATGCCACTTTGGTGTACACATATATAAGCTGTTCACGGTAAAATGAGCACTTTTGAAAGCCCTGCTTGAGTTCTATTTGTGTGTACGTTATGTATTCTTCCGCCTTATGTAAAGTTAACATTGCCATTGGCTTTATCACTTTATTAACGCGTCGGTCAAGTGAAACTGTGAAATTATTAGAAATGTAAATAATGTGCAAATCTGCTCATTTTTACAGTTCGATGTATAAAAAAGCAGAAAGCGAAAGACGTAATTTAAGTTGTCACAAATGATTACCTAATACTTTTTATTCGACGTTAAGGTATGGAACTACTTTCCATCCATCGTTACCAACTATTCTGGGCACATGTTACTCAGTGAGCCCGCTAAAATTTATGCAGGGAGGGGCAGTGACATTTTTCTAAGGCTCTTTTCAGAAGTTCACACTTTATCGTGAACAGCCTTTAGTATGAAACCGTGAATGGTTAAGGTCGTTTCCCATCTATCGATGGTAGCGCTCCTACATATGCTCAGGAAACAAGTTAAATGCGTAGGGAAGTTCTCAACTATTTATAGCAGAGACGCTAAACCTTGCTATATCTGCAGCTTGATGTGTAGTATTATTACCATACAGTGTATGGTTAAAAACTTCCTCTATAGTTTAGGAAGTTTACCAGAAATGATTTTAGAGTTAGTATTGGATGATAAAACTTTTCCATATAGAACTGTGTGCACTAGGTTGAGACATTACTCAGCCACACGAAGCATTTGATCTTTCAGTGCCTTCCCAATCGCTGGAAGAGATGTGTGGAAGATCTAGGGGGAATATATCGAAGGGTGTTAGCTTTTTGTACAAACTTTCTTCCTGTGCTTTTCTTGTATAGTTTTCCTCGTAAAATAATGCCTGCGCTTCTATTTTTGTGTTTCTTCCGCAACTTAACTTATACACCTGGTCGCATTGTTTTGATAAGTGCAATCCAAGTTTGGAAGGATGCATTTATAATGTTTTACTTCTACGTAACTTTTAGCACAAGGTGTAACACGGTTGCTAAGGCTTATGAAATATAACCCTAGCGCGCACGTATGTGTTCACAGTATATGTATGTTTATATCTTTATTTATAGAGGGGGAATTCGGTCGACAGACTTTTGAAGTGATTCATTATATGCAAAATAAGGTGGGAAATTACGGGACACTTTATAGACAAACTGAGTATGGGCCCTAGAAAATCGTGTTTCTCGACTGTATTTGTGTAAAATATCGGAAACGGAGTGACATCAAATAACAATTCCCCGAACATTGTTTTATGTGATCGGGATATTGTACCCAACAGCAAACTCTAATAGATACCCACCGTAATGAAAATAACAGGGATGATTACACTCGTGCAACTTTCCTACTATCAGGAATTATAAACGTCTCTAGTTTCAACTGGCCGGGACCCGCCGTTTTCGTATGAATCGCACCCCAACCTATCGGTGGCGGCGATAGGGTGAGTGAAGAGATTTGGTCGGCTCTTAACAGCGAGGTCTTGAGAACCGATGTGGGTGATTGGGGTGAGTATGGACCGGCGGCGGAATGGAAGGGCGGGAGGAACGGGAGATCTCCGAGAAAACCTGCCAACCAACGGCATCGTCCGGTACGATTCCCACATGTGAAGATCCGGTGATCCGGACGGGGATTGAGCCCGGTTCGCCTTGGTGAGAGGCGAGCTTGCTAAGCGCTCAGCCACCGCGGCCCCCTGTGGCGATAGAGTTCCTAGCGCGTAGGCAATACTTGATGCTTCCTGCAGGGAACTGTCATCAGAAACGAACAGGCAGATTCAGTACTGTAAGTCTATTAATGGATGGTACACGTTGTTTACAGCCAGTGTTGAAAATATCATTGCCTGTGCAGTAGGCACAGCAGCACAGCATGCAAGCGTGAAAATAGTGTTGCCTACGTGTTAGGCGCTGTATCGCTGCAACCGAATCTTTGCGCGTGTTACACGAAAACAGTGGGTCGTGAACAGCTCTAACAAAAGCGTCATTTTAGTTAGTTACGTCTTACTGTACAATAAATAAGAGGGTGGCCACCCCACTTATTTCAATATTACGGTGTAGGTATTAATGAGTGCTTGGCCATAGAATGAATATCCCGATAACACAAGACAATGTTGGCATAATTATAAAATAATTTCACTCTCTTTCTAATATATCGCCAAAATATTTAGTTCAGATACAAAGTTTCCCACCTATTTCCAACGTCATTTTGCTTGAGGTGTCACCTCACGATGTTTGTCGGTCAAATTACTTCCCAGCATATACTCGCATACGTACACACAGCAAATATGTAAATACATATGGTAGATGTACAACGCGTTTTTAAACTACATGTCGAAATAGTGGTTGCTTGTGAGTACACGTGTGTCAAACTACATAAACCATGGAGAGATTAGTAATCGAGTAGTAATGGTTGCCATAAATGATTGGATTCTATTAACCAACAGCACACAAATATCAGTATTGGCTATGTAGGGTCTGCACGTATAGCAATAGTGGTATGTATGTATGTATATGTTATGTCTATATATGTGTGTACATATATATACACCTACACACACATATACACGCACTCACACCTCCCTCTCTGAAATACTACGTCGTGGAAAATCTTTCTTTTAATCCGAGACATTGGAAACCACGATGAAAGGTTGACGTGACGGCACGTTCCATAATGGGAAATCCTCGTATAACGCATTTTCCTCTACCCTTCTTCGGGTTCCGCCCTGCCTCCTGGCGCAGTTCCAACTTTACGCCACACCTTTTCTATCCGTTGTGTGACGTGCACTACCCGTCAAAATTCCTGTCAGACAAGCCGCCCACCCCCGTGTGGTAGGTACTGGAACTGCCAGCTCCTTCGTGTACATGTTTTTCCGCACTAGAATTACTTCAAGCAAAGTAGTACCGGAATTACTTCAAGCAAAGTAGTACCGGAATTACTCCAAGCAAAGTAGTAGCGGAATTACTCCAAGCAAAGTAGTACCGGAATTACTTCAAGCAAAGTAGTACCGGAATTACTCCAAGCAAAGTAGTACCGGAATTACTCCAAGCAAAATAGTAGCGGAATTACTTCAAGTAAAGTAGTACCGGAATTACTTCAAGCAAAGTAGTACCGGAATTACTCCAAGCAAAGTAGTAGCGGAATTACTCCAAGCAAAGTAGTACCGGAATGAGCCTCTTGCTGTTCTAGGCCAAAAGTACACTGTAAAAAAAATTGTCTGGTAAACTTCCTAAACGATAATGGAAGTTTTTAACCTATACAGTGTATTTTAATAGTACTGCGTGTCAGGCTGAAAATATAGGAATGTTGAGAATCGCTACTATATAAATTTGGGAACTTTATTACGCGTTTGTCTCTTTCCCGAACAACTGAAGGAATGTTACCATGCATGTGTGAGAAAATATTTTACTGTTCGCGCTTTGTCACTGTCCGTATACACTGATATGGTAAATTTGCAAATAATTTCTTAAAGTGAACATTTTCAATTAACTAACATCGTTATTTTATCGACCTCCCGTACATTAATGGATTAATACTGATATTTGTTCATGAAAAATCACAGGGAAAGCAAATTTCAAACAAGTTGGTATTATATATCTCCCATTTATTCTAAACAAAATATTTCTCTAACTTTGACTCAATTTGCGCCAATCTGAAATAACATCATACACCTGGATTGGGTTAGGTTATGTAAGGTTAGGTTAAGTTAGGTCTCAACAAAAACACACATTTGTAATAGTGGAGGTGTGCATTACTAACTAATAAATAATTCACAAATGCACAGTTTAAATAAGTAAACATTATTAATAAAAATTCACACATCAACTAAAATTATGAATACAAATATAAATTTCCGCCGCTACATGGGCACTGTTCCAAAATATAACTTTCAATTAAAATTTGAAAGCGTGTATGTATTGATGGAAGATTCCTCGGAGTATTCCAGTCAAGTCTACATGGCCGCTTGCACGGACGGTTCAATGGAAGGTATGTCCGACTGCTGACAGTTTCCATGGACGTTTTCGTAATTGGTCGTGTGCAATATTCGATGGAAGGTTTCCTACAAGGTTGTAATGTTAGCCATCTAGAGAGATAGTGGAGGAGGCATTTTGTTTATTTTGAAGAGCGCGAGATTATTAAACACTGATAAATGGTAAATTATAAAATCACAAAAATGTTTACTGACTGAATATTGTGTTTATTTACAACAAAATTTCCAGTTATAACAACAAAACGATTAAGGCTCTGTGCATGAATGCACAGTTAAAATTTTCCGTACATTTACGGAGATTTTTACGAAAATGCACAGTAAATATAGGGAAACGCAATCCGTAATGACGAAAAACGGAGTGTAGTGCGTAAACACAAAATACTGAAAAAATACGTTTTTTCTATAACTTCGGGTTTAGGGCACGAACAATGGCGAGTCTACAAGAAGCTTTCTTCGCCTGCACTGTAACCAGAAAATTATCGTTTCTGCGTCATTTAAGGTTATCCATGTCACTAAGACCTGTTCTTTCAAACATTTTAAAGTAGCAACAGGCGTATGTAACACTTAGCAACATTTAAAATGCACTAACTTGAACAGAAACTAAAAAAAAAAAAAGTTGCTTATGTGACTAATATAGAATTTCAAAAGTTATACCACACTTACCATCCGAGAGTTGTAGGCAAGTGGTTAGGGTCGTGAACTTGCAACTTTCTGACTCTAATTCAAATCTTGCTCGAGTATAAAAATGTTTAAACTTTTTTAATATATTTTTATACACATTAGAACACCCAAATAATGAAAATTAAGATAAAATATATATTATAAATTGTTTAAACTAGAAGTATAGAAATTTAAGTAGGGAATTAATGCAGACGTCCCGTGAATTTTACGGAAAGTCCGTTTTTGAGAATCGAATTGTCCGTAATTTTACGAAGGGTTTACGAACACCTCTGGATAAATTTTTTGCCAGCACTTTTCCGTAAAAGAAAGGGAATATTTTAAACAGTGTGCAAAATGTTTAAGTCGTGAGTGAATACAGTTCTTGAATCACTGTTGCAGAAGTAAAACCATAAGAAATATTGCACCGCTCTTTACTTGTGCGGCGACAAGTGTAGTTCGATAGGTTATTCAAAAGAACCTTCCATAGCTGCTTGCATGCAGGATCAGGTGGCAGGTCTCGGGGAAGTTTGCTCCCGAGAAAGTATGGAAAATTTGATAGTGGCATACATGCTTTATCTACCCGAATAATAAAAAAGAAAGGTTTCACTTGATAACAAAGTTATTTGATATTTTATTTATAATTATTATAACTGTCCTGATTTTTAACGTAGAAGATAGGGCAAATCTGGTATATGCTGTTCACGGTAAACTGAGCACTTTTGAAAGCCCTATCATTAAAAATAACCCAGCAAACACAACCTGTCGGCAAAGTGTCTGCAAATTGTCGGTCCTATACCTGTACAAAAGGCAATTGTCGTTTCAGTGCAAGAAGATAGCCATTTGACGACGGCATGATGTCGTTTTTTAGACGGAATGTTTGCCGTTATACTAAAAAATACCGTGGGGTCATTTTATTTTTTCTAACAGATGGATATCGCCGAAAATATGTCGGCATTATATTGCAAAGCAAACATTTTGTAAGCATCTTAAAATTATTCTGGGCCGATTCCATGCAGCATCTTTGCCTTTTCGTTAAGCTGGCCATTATCTTATTTATTCTGGCGTGGTAAGATTTTTGAGACCAGGCTCTTTATTACAGTAAAGATATAAATATGATATCTTTTTCCGACAAACTTTTGTAAAGTATTTTGAATAGGCAAGATGCTACCTAGCTGTAAATGGCGTGATGTCTATTTTGAGATCGTTTGATAACCATTAGCAAGTTTCTTTTCGTGAATATATATGTGTCATGTGGTAGCCCATGGTATTTGTTTACTTTGAAATTTTTTTCACTTGTACAACAATCCAACAGATATACTAAAAACTAACAAAAACTATTTTGTTTGATAGTCTCTGAAGAAATACTGTTTCAATAATCCGTGTTTTAAAATTATTTGTTATACTGTAATGGAATTGATGCATTTCTTTATAGGAATTAGTGTCATGAGATATATATATATTAAATGACTGGAAAGTGTCAGCAACTTACCCCGTGATATATAGGTTAGCGTACTGGACTGTCAACCCAAGGGTCTTAGGATCGAAACCCGCAATCGGCAAGCAAAAATATTTCATATCATACGATGTGTGGAGAAATAAATGAAATGAATATTTGTAAAGAGGAAAGAACAATTACTAAAATTCTTAATCAAAAAATTAAGGTTTTCTTCACGGTTATAATACTACTTATTTCTGGACATCATGCCGCTGCATGCCTGGCATCGTAACGACATCCAGCCATCGCAGGTCCAGCATCGTAACGACACCCAGCCTTCGCAGGCACGGCATCGTAGCGACACCCAGCCTTCGCAGGCACGGCATCGTAGCGACACCCAGCTTTCGCAGGCACGGCATCGTAGCGACACCCAGCCTTCGCAGGCACGGCATCGTAGCGACACCCAGCCTTCGCAGGCACGGCATCGTAGCGACATCCAGCCATCGCAGGTCCGGCATCGTAGCGACACCCAGCCTTCGCAGGCACGGCATCGTAGCGACACCCAGCCTTCGCAGGCACGGCATCGTAGCGACACCCAGCCTTCGCAGGCACGGCATCGTAGCGACATCCAGCCATCGCAGGTCCGGCATCGTAGCGACACCCAGCCTTCGCAGGCACGGCATCGTAGCGACACCCAGCCTTCGCAGGCACGGCATCGTAGCGACACCCAGCCTTCGCAGGCACGGCATCGTAGCGACACCCAGCTTTCGCAGGCACGGCATAGTAACGACATCCATCCGTCGCAGGCACGGCATCGTAGCGACACCCAGCCTTCGCAGGCACGGCATCGTAACGACATCCAGCCATCGCAGGCACGGCATCGTAGCGACACCCAGCCTTCGCAGGCACGGCATCGTAGCGACACCCAGCCTTCGCAGGCCCGTCATCGTAGCGACACCCAGCCTTCGCAGGCACGGCATCGTAGCGACACCCAGCCTTCGCAGGCACGGCATAGTAACGACATCCATCCGTCGCAGGCACGGCATCGTAGCGACACCCAGCCTTCGCAGGCACGGCATCGTAGCGACACCCAGCCTTCGCAGGCACGGCATCGTAGCGACACCCAGCCTTCGCAGGCACGGCATCGTAGCGACACCCAGCTTTCGCAGGCACGGCATCGTAGCGACACCCAGCCTTCGCAGGCACGGCATCGTAGCGACACCCAGCCTTCGCAGGCACGGCATCGTAGCGACACCCAGCCTTCGCAGGCACGGCATCGTAGCGACACCCAGCCTTCGCAGGCACGGCATCGTAGCGACACCCAGCCTTCGCAGGCACGGCATCGTAGCGACACCCAGCCTTCGCAGGCACGGCATCGTAGCGACACCCAGCCTTCGCAGGCACGGCATCGTAGCGACACCCAGCCATCGCAGGTCCGGCATCGTAACGACTCCCAGCCTTCGCAGGCACGGCATCGTGGCGACACCCAGCCTTCGCAGGCCCGTCATCGTAGCGACACCCAGCCTTCGCAGGCACGGCATAGTAACGACATCCATCCGTCGCAGGCACGGCATCGTAACGACATCCATCCGTCGCAGGCCCAGCATCGTAATGACATCCAGCCTTCGCAGGCCCAGCATTTTAACGAGATCCATCCGTCGCAGGCACGGCATCGTGGCGACACCCATCCGTTGCAGGCCCGGCATCGTAATGACATCCAGCCTTCGCAGGCCCAGCATTGTAACGACATCCATCCGTCGCAGGCACGGCATCGTAACGACACCCAGCCTTCGCAGGCCCGGCATCGTAATGACATCCAGCCGTCGCAGGCCCAACACTGTCGGACAACAGGAAGCCTCCATTCTATATTTCCATCGGGACGCTTCCAGCATTAGACAGTGGGCCGGTATCGGCTGGACGGAGTTTGTCGGCTTTCTTTTACCTAGCCAATTCTGGCCCGTATTCACCTTGTTTGCTGGGAAGAGTCAAAATAAATATATTTTATTGCTGCCTTAGACGTTAACTTCCGAGTGCGGTGGGATCTACACACTTTGTTTATTACTTATATAGTAGTACATTCTTACAAATATGGTAAAAGGATAAATGTGGCTGAGAGGAAAAAGTAACTGGGGCCTTAAAAGTGCTCACTTTACGATGAACAGCCTATACACATGCAACCCTAGCGCTTACCTAGTGACGAATATTTTTGGTTGCCACGCTTTTAGAATTGACCTTCCCAACCTGTAATAGAGTAAACCTTAGCTTTTTTTTTTTTTTTTTTGTAGAAATGACGTTGATGCGCTCAAGTCAGACCGACTTGCTGACAAATTCCCAGTGCGACTAGCGAACTGAAAATCTGCCGCGGCGAGGCCGGGGCGCGAACCCACGACCCTTCGACTACAAGGCGGCCATCCTGCCTTTGAACTGTGAAGGCAAGGCAGCTACGGTTACCATTGGCAAGAGTTCCAATCTGTAGTGGTACTAGTGTTGAACTGAGTTGAAACGTCGGCACTTAACAGTTAGTAGACCTGGAATATTTTTCTTCATTCTCTGTTTGCGCTGTTAGGTATATTTCAGTGAAAAATTATTCTAAGAATACGAGTCTTTGCCTGAAAAGTTAAAAATCAATTACAAAATCAATTTTATTTATAATTTTACCATATTGTGTTAAAAAAAAGTTGTGAAAATAATTGTTTAATATTTGCATTTTTGTACAACTAACCGGACGTAGTTCAATTCCTGAACTTTCATCGCGCGTGATAAATTCCCAGTGCTACAGATGTAATTTGGGTAGTATAGCAGAACTGAACGGCAGGAAAATATATTCCTTAATTTTACGGGAAAAGTGCCGATGAAGATTTATACACAAGCGTCCGTAAAATCTACGTAAAATTAGGCACATATTGATTTTCTCGAACTGTTTTCCCCTTAAATTTTTACAAGACTTACCAAGTTAGTTTTCTATACTTCCAGACTTAAAAAAGGAGATATAATTAAAATATCTTTAGTTCACGTTTTTTTAGATGTTCTACTGTGTATAGAAAATGTATTTAAAAAAAAGGTTAATTACTTTATACCTGTGCAAGATTTGAACCCGAGTAAACGTAGCTATATTCTCACGACTCCAATCACTCACCTACAATTATTACTTATCGTTTTCGGTATAATTTTTCGATTTCTTGTACAGTCACATAAGCAACTCTCAGATTCCATTCAAATTAGTGTATTTCACGTTCTGCTAATTGTTACAGAAGCCTGATAATGATTTTTGGTGTCTGAAAGGATAGGTATATTGTATTCACAGCTTCTTCGCACTTTTTGAAACAAACCTTTGAAATTCACCCCATGTATGACATGTTAGACTGTTTCCTGAAAATGCCAGTTATCATAAGGCGTTTTATACTTGCGTAAACATAAACGTTATCTTGTTTTACGTTAAATTGAACGTTTACTTAGATTTTATCTATACAAGATAATATTTCATTTACAATAAATAAGAATAAAAACACGAAGAAAATGTGTTTGTTTGCAATGCCTGGTGAGAAATAGTTCCTATGCAAAACATTATTACACTGAGTACACACGAATGCGGCGCGATGTCCCTTTGGTGTGGTTTTCCAGACTTGTTTAAGATTTATTTGCACGAGGCGGAGGAATATTCTGGAAGTAGAATTTCAGCAGGCCTTCAGAAAAGTCGGAAGTAACTGTGAACGGAGTGTATTAGCCCGACAAATTCTGTCGTTCGACCAGCGATTTTGGATTGGAAATGATTTCTATTTTGATCGTGTCGTGCGGCACGACCCACAGAGTGTACAACTTTGCAAAATGAAATTGTATAGCACGCTTTCCCTACAATGGCAAATACGCAGGATAAAAGGGGGAACATTGTTGAAAAGCACTGTGTGTAACTCTTAAGAATAATAATTTTACCTTCGTGTGCATTGGCGGCAACACTGTGTCGCCATCATGTATTCAAAATTTCCTGTCTGCCCACCGCCTTTGAATCTAGCGTAATTTTTCAGCGCCTTCTAAATGGTTCCGAAAAATTCTGCTCTTCGTGTACCTTCAGTAAACTGTCGGGCTGTAAATTTGAGCAGTCACATTGAAAATATACATGTTGTGTCGTGGTTTTGGTTTTTGTCCTGTCGTGCTGTGTTTGTCGGAGCTATGTGATTCCTGCTTATACGTGAAGTAGAGTGGCTTTCAGTGGCTCTCAATGCACCAGACTATACAATACACAGAACTCATTTAAAACTGTTCACGATAAAGTGAGCACTTTTGAAATCAACCTTACAAAAAAGTTACTGGTCCCGCCTGCATGCATTTCAACGGACGCGTTGAGTTACATGCCCCAGTCATGTTGTAACGATAGAGGGGATAGACGTTTCATACTATCTTCAAGTCGGAAAAAAAGTTTTGGGTAGAAAGATATTATAATTTAAATTATTTCTGTCACTTTGTGTTTTTTTTAATGTACCAAAGTGTAAAAGTAAGCAGATATGTAAAAAATTTTCTTTTTTCATAATTTCCCAGTTTTGTCTGACCGACGCATGAATAAGGGGATGAGGTCCCTGGCAACGTTAATTTTAGACAAGGCGGAAGAATACACAACGTACATACAAGTATATCATAAGCAGGGCTTTTAAAAGTGCTCAGGTTACCGTGGACAGCCTATAAAAACTAATACGTACACTAGCACAATCGTAATAAAAACAGGATTTATGTTGCACATTAAAGTAGAATGCCTATATTTTGCAACACTGATAGATTTAATGCTATAAATTACCTATTTAAAAGTTATTTTCAAAATGAATTAATAAGAGTACATTTATAATGAACATTTAAGCGTATTTCCGTTTTGTATGCTTCGCAAAGCAAATTTTGGTGGGGGAAAAAAAAACATTCATGAAGAAAGATTCTTACTCGGGTTGTACGTAAAAGAAGATTGGTAATGTTTACAAGTGTTTAAGAAAATTATTATATATGGATATCCGTTTCTACGAGGAGATTGATCAGTTTATAACTGAAATGAACATACATAAAATTTGTTGATACAAATGTTTGCGTCATTGTTACCAATATGTTTTACACCCAACCACAGTTAATTGCACTACTTAATGATTTTATTGTGCCCAATGGTGTTTCTGAAGCGTCCACAAAGGAAAAACTTTCTATTCTTATTAAAAATAAAGTTATTAATTAAATTTTTTTATTATTTAAATTAATCATTTCTAAGAATATACACACATGTATACATATTTAAGGATATTTTACAGTGTAGGCATTTTTCTTTCACGTGCAACATAAATCATACTTTTCTGATGTACGCTGGGATATGTTGCATTGGTGTGAACTGTGATTCACACCAGATTGATCGGGGAATTAATGGCAATAAAACTACAAACATCTAATTTAACACAACATTTATATTTCTGTAACAAAAACAAACCATCTTTCGCGTGCGCTCGACAGCTGCAGCCAAATGCGTACACCTAAGAGCACGTCGTTATAATTAGAGTGGGTTGGCCAATCTCTTTCGAGAACATTAGGCAGATAAATGAAGTTGATTACAGTGCAGCGGCCAATGAATCCACGAACTGTGCTCAATTGCTTATAAGGCAGTAGAGTCTATCATGTCTCCGCAATATAACGGGAATTTCGCACGTCTCTTGTTGTGATTCAAAAAGTGCCCGTTGGGTTCTCAAAATAATTACGGCATTGAACTCGCCGCTTAATAACATGCTATTGTATTGCGAAAATAAGGATGTATTCCCATTTAAAATTCCAAAGTTGATAATGATATATTAGTAAGTACTTAATTACATCTCAGAACAGACATGGAGTGTATGCGAACCTCAGTGCCATTAATGAATTCGGTATAAAAAAGTTTTAATACCTTCAGGTGTTCGGATGTCATTTGGCGTAAACATCGTGGCTGAACAACCGTTTATATTTCTTCTTTTAACACGTTTACATTTTTCACAAATGCCTTCAAATGTAGTCGCCGAGTCTTATCCACGCCTCATCTGGTAATAGTGAAATGGCAAGCTTCTGTTCATAATTTTAAATTTATTCTACTTTAATCACTTCTTTGTTACTTGACGAAAGTTCATAATTGATGTTTGTTCGGTAGCGTGATGTATATTGCCAGAGAGGTATGGTTATACTTTCGAAATAGTTCAGTTGAGTTGAGATATTTGGGCGGCTCTTAACAATGAGGTCTTGAGAGCCGATGGGGGTGAAATGAGGCGAGAACGGAGCAGCGCAAGGTTGGGGGGGGGGGGGGGGGGGCGAGATCCCCAAGGAAACCCGCCCGACCATCGGCATCGTCCGGCACGATTCCCACTTGCGAAACCCGTGCCGGACGATGCCGCTGGTCGGCGGGGTTTTTCTCGGCGATCTCCCGTTTGCCGGCGCCCTTTAATTCAGGCGCTGCTCCATCCTCACCTCGTTCACCCGTTTCGCCATATCTTTTCTCGCTATTCCGAAGTATAGTTGTAACCGGAGCGCCTTGTTAACACAAGTGCGAATCGTACGAGACTGTAAATTGTAAGGCGTCGGGTTTCGATTACGTCCCGGAACTCCACGGGCGCGGCTAATTCGAAACGCTATGGCGTGGCTGGGGTGAAAAAAAAAAAAAAGGGGGAGGGGCCAGGGCAGTACCCGCCCCTCGGGCGCCCAACACATTGATTAAACTAACCGGGGCCCGCAAAATGCGAGTCTGCGGTGTTTGTGGGGCCCGCTCGCCCGGGGACGCAGTATTTAGGCCCGCCCCGACACCGCCGGACCTTGTTAATGCATATTCACAAGCCGTGTTCCACGTTACCAGTGACAGCCGCCCTCCCCCTCCTCCCACTCTGATTCTTTTCCCTTCTCTCTCTCTCACACACACATTTCATCTTTCGTTCTCGCACCTTGACACACTGCTCACAAGCGTGTTCAGGTAGCTTTCCCGACACATGGAAACAGCAATTTGTCTCCCTCCTACCTTCAGTGGGAAATATTACAAAAGCAGACCATACTGCCAAGTGTAGTGATAGTGCTTTTGACAGTTGCAACTCATTATTTAACTTAACCACATATATTTGGGGAGTTGGATAATTGTAACACTGTAGACTCCGGTATATCTTGCACTTGCTGTTCGGCTTATTTTCTTTATTAGAGCCAAATTGTACCTCAAAACACCGACTACTGTAGAATAAAGTACACAATTCATATTATTATACCAGCATTGTCTGATATGGGTTAGTTAACAGGAATATTTTAATTCGCAATTGGAAGTTCTTTTTGTGCGTTATTCAGGCAGTATGATAATTTAAAATTTTTATTTAACTTCTATTTAAATGTTCTTCCTCTGGCTAAATATGTGTGCCTGTTAAGAGTACTACTTACTTTCAAAAAACAAATTTATTGAAATTATACAAACATATAAATTTCCTTTTTTTGCTTTCTAAAAACTTTAAGCATTTTTTACCAATCCATAAAAGTGTGGTATAATCACCTGTTTTAATGACAGAGAAAACGCCCTTTTACAGAATTTTTCAAATTTTTTTACAAAATATAAAATTTAATAGCAAAAGACCACAATGATCCACTAAAGGTTCAAATTACAAATTGGAAATATTATAAAAATATTGTGTAATAGAACCCCGCAAATTACACTTTTCAATATAAATAGTATATTATAATACACGTAAAAACTGTACCTAACGTGTTGCATACTAGCTGTTACCCGCAGCTCCACCCACGTGTAAAATATAAAAAACAGACAACCAACCAGCACCTACCCAAATGGTTGGTGACATATTTTATATATTCCGTAAGAAACTGTTAGTTTTACTGGAATGAAAAGTACCTTATGTGCTAATCCAGAATATAATATACCCCTGTACCAAATTTCATCCAAATCCGTCCAGCCGTTATGACGTGATCGAGTAACAGACAAACATGCCAACTTTGGCATTTATAATATTATTACTAGAGATGGTGGTTTATCGCGGGAAAAGTTGACTGTTTGCTAGGATTCAACATACTGTACACATGACCTTATTGGCTGTCAGGTATGTATGAAGCTACTACCCCACTTCACTGCGCCAATGAGGATTCTGATACTGAAAGGCAGAACGTTCGTGATTGGTCTGCAAACAACTAGCCGAGTCAAAACCTTGGCCATCCAATCATAAAAGAATAAACTAGATAGAGTGTTACAGAACATATATTGGCTCCAAAAATTTTCGCGATCTTCCATCATCTCTAATTATTACATGATAAGTAAACCCCACTGCATGTACAAAGTCTTGCAATCTATATAATTGTAGTATAATCTAAGTATAAGTAGAAGGGGCGGGGGGTTCATTTCACATGGGGTTAATTGATGGATTATCGATTTGATTGAAAGGGTTAATCCCAAATCCGATCTCAATCCAATCAAAAATTGAAAGGGTTAGTTAAAAATTGAAAGGGTTAAACTTTTTGAAAGGGTTGAATGGATTGACATGATTAATATTTAATCGGATCAAATTTTTTTGTTTGTGTTTGGTGCAGGAGTGTACCAAGTGTCAATTTGATTATTTTCTTTATTTTTTTTTGTTGTGGGGAGCAGGAGCTCTGGCACATCCTCACCCTGCGAGCCCCGGCACATGTATGAGGTGCGGCGTGTTGGGGACGGGGTGGTGTGTGTATATATGTATATATATGATGAATTTCGTCCAAGAGTGGCATAAGTGTAAATTATTTTGTTTTGGTAGTGATCTTGCTCGTAGACGGTGTTGGTAGATAGGCGACTTTGAATGTTAGTATTAGTCCAAATGAATAACAGCGTTGCACGAGAGAAATTCAAAGTGTTTAAACGAGTTCTACGTATGATTAAATAACACGAGAGAGAGAAGTATGAGGAACGAGCACAACTACGTGAATATGACAATAACGTGAGTATGGTATTAACGATCTACAACAAAATGTCCCTATAAATTAAACGAACCAAATAACAAGATATATGCTATCTACGTATATTGTTAAGAGTCCCTCTCTGCTCGTCTGTTCCCAAGGCAGGAAGCCATTCCTTGCATTCCCTTCGTCGTTCTCTCCAGAACAATTTCGAACAGCCAATAACGTAGATGGCGCTCCTATGTGACGTCACGTGTGGCACGCGTTCTTGCTGAAGGTCTCGTAAGCAGGAGGGGGAAGAGGAGACGTGCGATCCGACGACAAGGCGAACAATGTCTTACCCCGTGCGCACAGGGGACAGGCTCCACGCCACGTTTACCCCCACCAGAGAGGAGTATCCTCTCCTCACTGGCTAAGCCAGGGCCAGGCAAATCAAGGAAAATAAGATCCCGCTCCCTCACTACTAGAATTTATTTTCCTACTAACAAAGAACATGGATTCCTTAGCATATTCTAGTAATGCATGTAATAATTTTTAAATTATTTTCTGTCGACTGGGTTTTTACGGCGTCTATGCCGATTTTTCCCATCCTCTTTTTAGTCATATTTTTAACTATAGGTACACTAAGGGAGGTGGTTATTGCCCAAAACGGTGGCCATGGCTGCCCAATCCCTGTCTGCCGCGATGCACGCCTCCTTGCATGGATTCCCTCCCCTGTAGGCGTAAGGGGCTCAGCCCTTACACGCAATAGCTACCGTCTCTACCTCGGACGTGCATATAACACTTCGAATTAGAGTAGTTTAGGAAAAAACGCCCCCGCGCACTCCTTCGACGGATCACGCCCCAGCAGGAGTAATACGAGTCACCGCCCTACCCCCCACCCCCTACCCAGGAAAGGTTGACGCCCCTCGACGACTCCAGCTGCCCCCACGCAGTTTTACGTGGGTCAAAAAAAAATCGAAGGACGTTACTTCTTGTAACATGTGCTCGTGGTTAGATGAGATTCCCCCACAGGCGTCTGTGAACGGTCACAGTTTGCGGAAGTGAAAACCAGCCACTTAGGCTGGGGCAGCTCCTCAAGCCCCCGTCACACTGTCATAATTTTCCGTCGCACTGCTTCCAGTCAGTTTGGTCAAATAAAGTTGGACAGTTATGACGTCATCGAAACGTCATAAACGCCGCCATATGTGTCTGGGAAACTTGGATGACTTCATTTTCCATCGCACATTTGAAGATTCGACTGGTTCTAAAACTGATGTTTAACGGTCTCAGCCAATCAGAATCGTGCATGACAAAATTGGACGTCCATTAACTTTAAAATAACAAACGAGTGCTGCAAACGAAGTAGGTTATGAAGATAATATATTTATGTAGAAGCTGTCTGAGCATGAATGTAATTTCAAGTGAATTTTGCACATAATATTACGATCTCAGAGGCATTAAATTCCATTGTGCAGGAAACATCCGTGGGTAAAGAAAATTTGAATTTAGCAAAGAAGCGAAGATATATTACAACATTCTTTAAATTACTTCCTGTAATGAGATGCAATGAAAATCAAAATGAATATCTCACTATGTAAATATGTTTTTTTATGATACTTCAAATTTGATTCTCTCTGTAAAAAAAAAAAAACAAAAAAAAAAAAAACAAATCAACGATGTGAAACGTTTTCTAACACATTCAAAATTATTTGACAAAATTGGTTGGAAGTAAAATTTTGATGGCCATACTTTATCTTCGAATTTAGTCAGACATAACTGAAGGCGAAAATTTGACAGCGTGACAGGGGCTTCTACCGTGACGAGCTTCGACACGACACATCAAGGAGCATTCAAGTGTAGTTCATACACGGTTACTTGCCATTTTTAAGAAGCCCCGCTTAAGTTCTACTTCAGCATATTCCTCAGTCTCATGCAAACCAAGAGGGTGTATTAGTCGCCATATTGAATTTGTGTATTTTTTTACTGTTACTTGAGTTTCAGATAAATCTTTTAAAAAATGTGACTGTTAGGGCATATGACATAATCTAATTATATTTTAGGGGTAATTGTCCGTTTGACGTATTGCACTACTACCGATAGTGTAGTCATATCAGAAGATAATCAATAATTTATTCCCGTTTATTCCAAATGGTAAGCAAATAAAAGTACTCCATGTTTATAACAGTTGTATAACCACTTACGTGATATACTATACCCTGTCGAAGAAGACGTTTTAATAGTTAATGTTGGATACATTTTACGGCTCAAGAACGGGCAACATTCCAATGATATATATGTCTGGTCTCCCCCTTAACCGAGTTTAAAGGCTGTTAATGGTAAAAGTGATCACTTTTTGACGCTGTCTCATCACAAATAATAAACACTAAATACATCTCGTGGCGTTGGACTTTCGGTTCTGAGTATGGTCAAATGTACTTATACACTAAGTATATTACTCACATTAAAGTGTTTAAAATAACAAGTGATGGTGGATATGAATTTACTGAAAGAAAAAAGTAACCAGGGCTTCAAAAGTGCTCACTTTATCGTAAACAGGGTATAGAAAATTACGCCAAAAGAACAATGCACTGCATACCTGCGCACTCACTTTAATAATATTTTCCGTCAGAATTATACCTTGCTAAGCATTACCAACACGCCTATTTTCTCACTGTTTTTGTCCACATTAATTATAAATGAATTATTACAACTTATAGGTAATATATGTGTAAATTCAATTTAAACATAAATAAGATATTTGTGTGTTAACACAAGTATAAAACGCTTGTGATGCATAGCATATTAATGAAATAAACAAACACGTCATACATGGAGTGATTTTTCAAAGGTTTGATTCAAGAAGTGTGAAGCTACCGCGTATAGACTATAATACGTTTAGTAAAGTTTTAAACACCGGTACCATACTAATACGGTCCGCGTGGGGGGGGGGGGGGGGAGTGCTATAGTATGAAGCCAAACTCTGTGATTCTACGAATGCCTATTTACAAATTCTCACATCTATAATAACTCCTTTTTACCACAGCTTTTGGCCATACTGCGCTTTAGTTCGTATTCAAGGTCAAAACGATCGATATGGTTTTAAAACATAAACATCTTGAAAAGTTTCTTTTCTGTATTATTAATTTTTGTTATTTCAAAACTGTACTCACTGGTTTCTTTGTTTCATATGTTATAAATATGTAAATTCTTCCAATTTCGAGTGCGGAAGTTTCTATTACAGAAGGCCCCATATCGGTGCGTTGCACCGGAACCCCAGCAGTGATGTTAGGTTATTTTAAACTCCATAAAACCACTTATATAATTATTATTACATTTTATTTAAGGTAGTATTAGGTTAGCTTAAATTAAAAGCATTACGAAAATTTTGAAATATACATACAGAATGAGAAAAAGTATGTTGATATACATAATAGTAAATACAGCAATTAGAAATTACCAAGGTAGCGATAAAAAAAAGTAACATTTTTCACAATATCACAGACAAATAAACACGGGTTGTCTTATTTTTGTGGCTCTTAACCACAAGATCTTGAGAGCCGGTGAGGTTGAAATGAGGTGAAAATGGAGCAGCACTGGAATGAATGGGCTGGGAAAACGGGATATCTGCGATAAAACCAGCCCCTCGGAGACATCGTCCGGCAAGATTCCCACTTGCGGAACTCCGAGAGTGGCCCAACAGGGGATTGAACCCAGTTCGCATTGGTGGGAGACGAGCATGCTAACCGCTCAGCCACCGCGGCAACGCGTTTTCTCTGGTAACATAGAATGAAAAGGATGAGTAATATTTGCTTTGCTCTAGGCCCCAAAATCCCATTTCAGTTCTGAACCTAGGTTATATTTAGTGTCGTGTTAGATTGGGACACGATATTTCGTTTCATATAACTTCAGTGAATTTCGACGGTTCTCGAAAAGTAATGCGCCCACAATGTATCCCTTCGCCACAGCTGTTCTGTCAGCAAAGATAACGAATCCAATTGCAGGCTCTAAAAGACACATGACTTCAGTCCTGTACTTTGGCTGATCGTCATTCCCACCTGTTTTATTTTTGTTATGACCAGGAAATACAAGTCAATGTTCTGTTTATTTATTTTTTGTTGGGTGGGGAACTCTAGTTTACCGTCTTTCAGAGAAGGGATTCTTTTGCTGCTCTTCTTGTAAGTGAAGAGCAATTTGAACTACCGATAGTTTTAATGATGCAGTCAACGTATAACGAGCCAGCACTGTAGTCATAAATCTACTGAAGCAGATGTAACAAGGCGATATTCCACAGCGAAATGTTCCTAACTTCCCTGACTGACAGGTGCTGTCTTTAGTGTTCTCGTATAAAGAATATAAAAGTTTTTTTTTTTTTTACGAACATGTATTTGAACGTGCATCAGTTAAAAAGTTCAGGGCTCTTCAGTAATTTTTGCACTCGGGCCACTCACTGTTCGCAGTGATTTTAGGGACACGCTCACTTCACTTAATAATTTTTAAAAAAATATTTTTTGCTACCACAAAATGTTCCGTTGGGATTCAACCTATACTCAATTCACGGTTATTTCCAACTTTTCTGAAGCCATGCTGAAGTTCTACTTTCAGCATATCCCTCCGCCTCATGCGCACGAAGCATAGAGAGTCTGAAATATGACACCATTGGTACAACGCACTGCATTTTTGCGCACTCAGTGTAATAGCATTTCACATAAGAACTATTTCTTACTAGGGATTACCAACACACGTTTTTTTCTCCTGGTTTTATTCACATTGATTACAAATGAAACATTAAAATTTATAAATAAATAGTAAGTAAAATTTTAATTTAATAAAAAATAAAGTATTTTTATGTTAACACATGTATAAAATGCTTGTGATTATATATATATATATATATATATATATATATATATATATATATATAATTTTTCGGCAATTCGTGTTTTTTACGAAATACATTTGAATGCAATTATATATCTAATGTGACTGCAGCTATTGCTAACGTAAGATGAATATATAGCTATCTTATTCATTCATTGCATCTCCACGCATATCAACTGACAATATGCTATTCACGGTAAAGTGAGCACATTTGAAAGCCGTCTGATTTGGAATAATAGACAATAATAATATTTTATTTTAGCCCTAGACGTTAACTTCCGAGTGAGGTGGAATATCCACACTGTGGCAATATTTGTTTCTAAAAGTGGTTAAAGGAATAAAAATGGCTGAAAGGAAAAAGTAACTAGGGCCTCAAAAGTGCTCACTTTACCGTGAACAGCCTATAGTGATATGTGAACGTATAATCAAACCGGGGAAAAATATTTTGCGGCAACCACCCAATCAAACGTATTTGTTTTAAAAATAGATCTAATAAAATGTGGTATTATACAGTTACATACTTTCTCACACGATTCTATCCAAACATTACAATGTTTAGTTCTAGACATCACCACAATGTGTCCTGGCAGGAATGTGTGAGACAATGACCCATCCAGTGTATCTGTTTTATCCTCGGTCTATAGCGTGGGCACGTGCTCTATCTGGCGCAGTATTAAATGCACGCGTAGATTTATATAACGGCCAGTGCTTCCCCGTCCTATGTACATCATCCCGACAGGAGTGAAGCTCGCCAGTCATTTTTTTTTCTGCATGCATTGCAAGGAGTAATGCGGCACCAAGTACAGCAGGTGAATGCTACGCTCGGGATAAATGAGAACTCGGCAAAAGCTGGAACTGAGCTTGAACAAAGGCAGAGATAAGCCGTGTGCAGCTGGTGAGCGTGGGCGTGCAGGTTTTTGACTCGTGTATTCAGCTCTAGCGTAACTTGCAACTCGCCCAGAGCATCTCGTAGCTAGGATATGTTACCCAAGCTTTCGGTTATCTTGCACGTATTATAGTGAGCAACGAAATTATTTATACACAAAGAATTTTATGATTTTGGGGGGGGGGGGGGATTATGTTGCCATGTTATCTCTTGCTGTTGACTGCTGTCCTCGTGATGTCTAGGGCGTCTGCAATATCTATCTCACAGGAGTGGTTAAGCAAGTTTATATGTTTTTTTTTTTTGGGTCGCAGTCAATATAAGCTGAATACGTGTTTACAACACTCACGGGTCCTGATAGAACATTTATTGCATTACCGATTCCTTGTTAAAGTACAAGCAGATAACTTTGTTCTTCTCATAGGAAAAATTTTTGTTAATAAAGTACAGCATTTCTAGTACCTAGTGTATTGTAGTATCAAGTGTCTAGAAAAAAATATATGTTACTGCTGTAAGGACTTAATTTTATAACATGCCTTTATTTGAGTGCGCGACGGTGTAACATAAAATTTCTAAGTTTCACTCATCTAGAAGCAGAGGCCGAAGGATGTGGATGCCGCGTTTCAGGCAGTTTCTTTCTGGAGAAATTACCATTTTGGTCACCACTGTGCATTTTGCTCTCTCTAGTTTCGTGGCGGTGGTTTAGGCCGGCGTAAAACCGAACGTGGGTATCTGCACGCGGGATGCCAGCCGTGTAAATAATTTAGGAGAAAAGGACAATGGGGAGCCTTGTGGTAGCGCGACGTGCTTTTAGCATCTCCACTGGTAGATTCCATTCTGTCCTGCGCCACGTAAAAGCGGCATCGCCGTGTAAAGCTAGTTACCAGTTGCCAGGGCGGCAGAAGTTCATTATCTGTCGAATTAAATACGGAGAATGAATTACGTCGAACACCTTTTCCTACTTTCAGCATTTTGAGTCCATCGTAGTGTTTAGCGTTCACATTTAAAACAGTTGTCCGCATTACCCGGTTAATTTAACTGACGCAAAAAGAGTCATTTTTCTAACATGATTTTATGTTTTGTTGTTTAGTATACTTACTGAGAGTCGGTTTTTATTGATACTATGGAAGTTTTCAATGTTTCTGAGCACCGGCAAATTTGGCATGAGAATAAAGTTGAGAGAAATAAGAAATTATTCTGTGTTTCATTTTATTGTCCTATAAAGAGCTTCTTAACGTCCCCCGGTGTTATGCCGCAAGGCTTGGCAGGGGATGGCTTACAGACTAACCTATAACTTACATTGACAGCCATGCCTTGCCCGGGACTCGAACCCAGGGCCTCCAGCACCCCAGATCAGCGGCACACCAACCGACTGCCCCACGGGAGGTCGGTTTTTCCGTGTTTTAATAAATATTTTCAAACGTTACTTTATTTA
The DNA here is from genome assembly GCA_029891345.1 of Dryococelus australis. Classification (NCBI taxonomy): domain Eukaryota; kingdom Metazoa; phylum Arthropoda; class Insecta; order Phasmatodea; family Phasmatidae; genus Dryococelus; species Dryococelus australis. The sequence goes on along the minus strand of CM057002.1, from coordinate 63,038,199 downwards.
CTTTTTTATATCAGCTCTGCTTATTATTTATATGGAATTTCATAATATATATCCGTACGGAGAATGCGAATTAAACAAGATTGGAACCCACAGGGACACATTTTGCTTACGTGTGAAAGTATACGCCCATTGTTTACTGCATGCACATCGCTGTAGGTTACGTAATTTTAATTAAATATAGTAAATAATGTGACAGTTGAGTATTTCTTTATAGCAAAACTCATTCTCATTGACTTATGTCATCAACTAGAGCCAGTCGAAACAGGACGCCAACTGTAGGCTCTAACGCTCGTATTTGGGGCATTTCTAAAAAATAATGTTTAGTGCAATTTACGTATTAGTTTAACCTTTTTTTACGTTTTAATATTCTGCCTAAATAAAACAAGTATCTAATCACTAGGGCCACCCGTTTTTTGCGAAAATATTTACGTGAAGGATAGACTTCATTATCCTATGTGCACACTTGCTGTCTTAATTTAACAATTGGCCGCCTGTCTTTGTGTAAAGACAGTCTGTTACATGAATGAGCCAATATGAATTAAGTAACTCCGATCCTGACCGCCCGTGATTCGCGGGCAGCAGATAAGACGCGTAACAGTTCAAATGATCTAATAACGAAAGTGATTCTGAACTAAAGCGCTTACGAACATAACACAACCTGAAATCTTTTCGCGAAAAACAGTTGTCCCTACTAATCGCCAACTATGCCACTCCTCTTGACGAATATTATAGTCACTCCTCTTGACGAATATTACAGCCACTCTTGACGAATATTATAGTCACTCCTCTTGACGAATATTACAGCCACTCTTGACGAATATTACAGTCACTCCTCTTGACGAATATTACAGTCACTCCTCTTGACGAATATTACAGCCACTCCTCTTGACGAATATTACAGCTACTCCTCTTGACGAATATTACAGTCACTCCTCTTGACGAATATTACAGTCACTCCTCTTGAAGAATATTACAGCCACTCCTATTGACGAATATTACAGCCAAATTTACGAGGCCTAATTACTATAGAGATGCATGTATATTACAGCCATATTTGCGAGGCCTAATTACTATAGAGATGCATGCATATTACAAGGAAAACATATCAATTCAGCTTAATACATTTTTGATAGTGAAATACTATGTCAGCATGAAATTTACATAGCGTACCATACACGTGATCAACAAGCCAATCGTTAAAAACAAATTTAAAAAATAACTTTATTTAGTTCTATCCCACTCCACATCTAAGTTTAAAAAATGTTCTTTGGTGGCTCTGTTAATATTATAGTGTTTTAACTTCAGTAATTCAGTATTCGAGTACCGAACGCTACAAAGAAAATTTTTTAATTTGTAGTAGTAACGCTCAATGACATAATTTTTTTAATGTTTATGTTTATTTTCGATGAACCCTTTTTATTAAATTAAATAATGGTTACTTGAAACGCGCAGAAAAATTACTGTTGAATATTAGAAGTGTTTTATTGTAATATTTACAGTCATCACAGCAGTTTTTCAAATTAATAGTTTATATTATTGTATTTCTTTATTTATATACATGCGTCTCATTTAAGAAACCGTGAAGTAATTCATGTCTAAGATTAATTCATTCATTTGGCTCACCCACCAAAGAACCTAGTTTAATTGTGTAGATATATTTAATAAAGAGAGGCAGTTGTTAAAAGATGTTTGAATAGTTTTTGTAGACGTGAAAAGTCTTTCAAATATGTCATTTGTTTGAATAATTTTTTTAATAAAATCTTTTAAGGTCTTTAATTGTTAAAATGTGTATAACAGGTGTGATGTTTGGAAAACCAATCTTTAAATTATTTAAATTATTATAGGAAGTGAAGCACTGCTATATTTATTATGTCATTAAATAAGACGGCCTGTTCGCCGTCGTAGGTTTCATAATGCTGGCTGAGCGATCGTAGTGATAATCGGACAGCAGAAGAGACTACAATTAGCGTACTGCTTGGTTCTGTGTATCAAACTCGCAAATCGGCTTCAGGTTGTCGTAAATAATTTTTATTTGTTAGAAACAAAATAGTTATATACTAAGTGCAGCCGTGAACATGTAAGTCTGCTGTGGAAAGTAAGTGTTTTGTTAGAAACGAAACTGTAACAAAAGAAACTTTGTTTGAATATATACGTGCACATACACCGTTCAAGAAAATTCTCGTTAAATGTTCAATAAAAATACGCAAGTGTTTTAACCTATTCCTCACGAGTATATGTCACATAAACATTTTTAAGAGAAACTTAATCTTAGGTTTTTTTAGTTTTTCAGAATTCGTAAATAAGCATTTAGCAAAAAAAAATTACTTTACTGCACGTTTACATTAAACAAAATATGACTTAAGAAGTACGTCATCGCTGAAAACAATAATCTTACATATTTACTGGATTATTCAGCTAAGATGTTCACTCCAAATATCTTCCGAGCCATTGAAGGTATCGAACTTTTTATTTATAATTCGTAAATGGCACTACTAGGCCCATAATACACCAAAAATGTCTGTTCCAAGAAGTAATTAAGAACTGAGATATTGATATCAACTTTGGTGTATGCATTTGACTGGACATGTGGTGGGATAGGTTCGGATGTCAAACGGAATGTTCCTACACAGATGACGTAAGCATTAGGGATACAAGAACACAGGTATCGAGCGAACACGAAGTTTTGTTTGTTGGTGTTGTTGACAAATGAAACGTTTGTTTCATTTGATTTTTGTAGCTTAATTACAATTAATTCACCGACTAATAATGTATGGTTGAGTCTGCGCTAGTAAAACATCTCCAAATTAAAAAAAAAATATTTTTTAAAGAATTGTTTTTCTATTCTTCAACCCAATATCTACGTTGTAATTTTCCAATAACTTCCTGAGAACTACACTAACTAAGCTTTGCTGTGTAGTAACCTTTAATTGTGAAATATTTAACAATTCATGTATCTAACAACCTACCCGTTTTTTTATACAGAAATGCCAATTATCTGTGACCCACTACGAATCCCTGTCGACCACTGCAGACATATTAACATGCATGTGGCGAAATTTTCCACCATCCCGTTTCTGCTGAAATATTTACATAGTCGAGATAATGCTAGCAGATGATCCCTTTATCTATACTCAGACAAAACGGCCATGGTAAATCACGCAGGAAAGTATAAACATTGCATTGGACGTTCTATGGAGTCACCACACACCACAGTGGAGATGGTAGTTCCCTGGAGGATTAAAACTAACGCATCAATCCTCTATCTTGATTTAAAATTGAAGTGAACGGCATTACAAAGACAAAATTTCAGTGCGTATAAATTCATCTGACGTCACATAAATACCTTGAAGTAGAAGTTAGTAAACTCCTCCCGCAGGACAAACACATTCGATGAGCAACGCAGCGAAAGGAAATTTTAATTTGTGTATGCCATATTAGGGCACCTAAATGAACAAGAACGGATAATAAAATACTGAAACTAATAGTTTGACCACTATTGATATTTGGACATGAAAATTGGACAATGCCGAACAGTAGCGTATCAAACAAGAACCCAGAACTAAACAAACAGCGGTTTGTAAATAAATGGTGCTATAGTCTCCCAATAAAAGAAGGATTAATACACCCGCACGAGTCTTCAAGTACCTGTCTACTCACAAGGATAGTACAATGAAGGAGAAAAAGTTGACGGGACCAAAATATGTTTAAGGTGATAAGTAAGCAATGCTAACATAACTGACTATTGAGATCCTTTCGGATTGTTTCTGTAATTATAATTGTAATTACTATAGTGGAGCAATTTTTCTGCTATATTCTGCTCCGTTAGAAAATCAAAGCCAGCTATATTTAGAACACTCCTGCAACAAGCATAATATTGCCAAACCAAACCTTAATACTCATGGTATTACCGAAGTTAAGTTGCTGCTGCTGCATTAAAAACTATTATTTCATCTTTTACCTGGTGAATTTCCAATGTGTGATCCACAGAGTGCTTGCGAAACGTCCAGCCACCAAAAATGTGCAAAAGCCAAATTCAGAATAACGCTAAAGCAGAGGAGACGCAAGCAACAACAATCTAAGTAGTTGACATTTTGACAATCATACACAGTACAAGATACGTGGCTCGCCAGCTCAAGATGGGATTAACACCCACCATAAACCCTTGCATACATTCTATACCCAGGAATAATAGAGAAAAATCACTTGTTCTCAACTAATTATATCAACACTAATCGGTGAAAATGTCTCCCCTGGGAATCAGTGGAAAACAATTGTTTGTTTCCGAGAAACAATTTCACATATGCGGCGAATTAAATATAGTTTTTTTTTTTTTTTATTTCACCAAATGGTTATGAAAAGGGAATGTATTTCTGACAGTCACTCTAAACTACACTTACTCTAGGCATGTGATACATCAGTGTCCGGTCTGGAGTTTAATTCCTTGTTTCAGTAAAGACTTTTCAGCGGAAAACACAGCGTATACTTAAAACATAAACAGTTATTCCCGGCTAATTAAAGATATTTGAAATCCTTCCTCCTCATCACGTATCATGCAGTACTTAAAATATTTTTATCATAGGTAGAAAGGAGGAGGGAACTTATTTCTGTAAAAAAATTATTCATGTAAAATTCGTTACAGAATGTTTTAAATCTTTTCCCACGATATAGTGACTGATTTAATATTTTAGGCAAAAATCTAACTTGAGAAATAAAAGTCTAGATTTGTAATAAACATATCACTTATTAAGGCCGTGCTATCACAATTTATCCTCATGTTGAGCTGCCGAAGACTAAGCCTTACACCTAAGAAATTATCCTCAAATTTACTATATCAATGTATATACAGTACATAGTGAAAGCACGAGAGATAAAGCTTTTTTCCCATGCATATATGGTATCTTTTCTAAATTTGCTCAGGAAAGAGTCAAATACATAAGGAAGTTCCCAATTACGCATAGTATATCGAGAAGGCGCTTAACATTCCTATATTTATAGCAATACGTGTGGTACTATTTCCATTCTAGATATAGGTTATAAACTCCCAATACAGTTTAGGACATTTACCAGTATTTTCTTACAAAATGCCTGGAGGGCACGACGTCCCTGGAGGGTGACATAGAAAATTAGACTAGCGGATGCGGAATAAAAGGGCAAGGGGAAACGGGAGAACCAAGAGAAAACCCTTCGACAACCGCTGTAAATGTCCGCCTCGTTTTCCAAATGCGGAAATCCGGAGTGGCCTCGACGTAAATCAAGTCCGGGTCTGAAAAACGCTACACTCGCGTGAAATTACTGAACAGAGACCATTCGCCGAGTGAGTGATACTATAAACTATATTTTTTATGTTTACATAAATTGAGTTTCTAACCCAGATACTTAGTTAAATGTGTTTAAGCACAAAAGAAACATATTTCAGGCTACTCTAATTTAAAATTTATATCTTTTAATGAACGTTCAGACATTAAACTATTTATCCGAAATGAAAACCAAAGTTACTACTCCGTTCAGTATTTGCCTTTAAATATAAACATACCATCAGAAGATCTTTTCTCTGGCATTTTTTCACGATGAAATAATATTGAAGAAACTTCAAAAGTTATTCATTATAATGTAGGGTTATATAGGTGAACTGGTGTGGGAAAATGTTCCATTATAATGTAGGGTTATATAGGTGAACTGGTGTGGGAAAATGTTCCATTATAATGTAGGGTTATATAGGTGAACTGGTGTGGGAAAATGTTCCATTTTCCTCCAAGAACCCGGCAGAAAGTAATTAATAACATAGCCTATATGTCAGGAAAACGCGCAAAGAACTTATAGATGTATATAGATATGCTATATAAAGTATATGCATGCACCATACACGGAGGGTACATTCTTATGGCAATATGAAAAATTTTATTAAAGTTAGAAATAATTTCTTGAATTTTGATTGATACGAATAAAATGTCAATTTCGATCCCATTAGTAAACAATACAAATTATTGATAATGGCTGTATAATACATCTTAATATGGTTAAAATGTTCAGAATGAAAGCAGACTTAAAACCTAGGAAAATTTTTTGAATAGTTTTGAAACTATTCCAATCAAACCATTTAATTTTTAAAAAAATCAGAGATCAAAAGAGAGATATTGGAATGTCGCCAATCTCGTTCATTACTATCCTAATGGTGTAATCTTGTTCAGATGATTAAGAACGGACATAATGCCGTGTTAAATAATATAGAATTTATATTACATAAGAGCTTTTCTCGTTTATGATCCTTACATACTGCAATCCTTAATATTTTACTTAACTTCATTTTTTAATACCCTTCATTATTGTATTTTCTACCAAGCAATTATTTGCAAAAATCTACTTTCACAATGTCCACTTATTGAAAGTACTTTAATTTCATTACAAGAAACTTTTCATACAAATCCCAATGCCATACTTATAAACGTAAAGAACTTAAACAGTCCTTTAGACCAGCTAGCCGTATATTATTTCCAGAGTGTGACTTAATTTGATAACAGTAGGCTTACTACTTAAAAAAAATTGTACACTTTGGACATCAGTTAAGTTAAAGAGAACAGAGTGTATGTCACTAGTAGTGAGGAATGGCGAAGCAGGGGGAGAGAGATAAGATAACACATCTACACAATGGCGGCACTGTATACAACTGTGTGGTGTATACACTGTATACACCACACAGTTGGAAGAAAACATAACATGAATTGTATGATGTAAGTTATAATGTAAATAACAATTCCTGAACACTATCAGTGAGAACACACATACACCACAACACACAACACTAGCGCAAAACAAAAGGACATGAGCATGGAACATAGACCCGTAAGACAATCGAGACCCTTGACTCAAAAGACACGATACTTAGAAATACACTGTCACAAGGCAAAACAAGACACTGCAAAATTGCACACACAAAAGGCATGCGCTCTCAAAGTTGAAAGTAGAAATCTTGCTACAAATTCTCCAGGATTATCTCTTCCCTAACTTCATTCATCTTCTCATAAATCAGGCACAATAACATAACAACTGAAGACAGCATATGTGAGTGGTAAACCAAATGTTAGCAGGTAGACTATTCACGGTAAAGTGGGCACTTTTTAAAGCCTTCTCATTAAAAATAATAGTCATTAAATTTTTTTTATTTCACCCTTAGACGTTAACTTCCGAGTGCGGTGGAATATACACAGTGCTTATTGCTTACATCGCAATATGTATTTTAAAAGGTGGTTAAAAGATAAATTACGGCTGAAATTGAAAAATAACCAGTGCCTCAAAATGCTCACTTTACCGTGAACAGCCCATACGTATGGAATTGTGAGTTAGGAGTACACTGAGAGAAAATCGAACAAAATTTTTGTTTGCGTAAGGCCGAAGATATGTTTAGTTGCCCTAGCCATATATATTGTTGAGCAAACAAAACTTGGAAAGCAACAAAATTACTTTTGTTCGTCTAACCAAATATATGTTCGAATAAACAAAATCTCTGTGTTGGGCCAAAATAAATTAGACTGCCAACTAAATATTTCGTTGAATCAACAGCATATATTTGTTTGGCCACACATTTGACTGCCTTCGTTCGAAAATACAGCTCGAGAGTTCGTTTGTATTCTCTGTGACAATTAGAATAGTAGCAGTGTTTGTTAGAGCATATATTAATGCTTAATAATAGTATAACAACATCAATAAAACAATACGACAAGTAAAGCTGTAAAACTTGAAACATATGTTCGCACACGCGCGCCCAATATATGCTGTACCGGTATATCTATTTAAAAGCTTTCCATTGCCATCAGTTGTCACATTAGCTGAAATTACTCAGGCGTAGCGCTCGAACGCAGGTGATCAATGTTCGAAAAGCTCGGTCAGACAGGTAGAATTTTTTATATCGGCCCAGACTGTTTAACGTACGTGTAGCCAAACAAATCTTCAGTTGCACCAGAAAAATATTCCAGTTTGGGGCAACCAAATGAGAACAACAGAATAATTTTGTCTCTGCAACAAAATATTTCATTGACCCTATACAAACAAAAAAAATTGGTTGCATTAAACAAATCTTTTTTGATTCAACAAAACCTTTTTATCACTGTGTAGTGCGATATATCCTTCTTCATGGACTAGTAAGTATACTTTGTGTTAGAAAATGCCGCATACTTAAGAAATACATACCATAAATACATAACTAAATAAAACAAATAGCATTAGCTAAATCCATGAAGTTTAGTTAAGAGAACTTATTATGGTAGATGTTGATCATTCTGATAATTACTAATTTTAAATTTGAAATTGTCGTTTGCAAATTTTCACGTACTGAGAATTAAAAATAATGTTGGGAATTACAAAGTGATAAACATATCGTTTTAAACATAGGCATATAAGGTAATTAAAATAAAAACATCTTCACTTCTCAAATTATTATCTCTCTTTTAAGTTGATTGAATTTATTATTGGCTATAATAGAACATGAACTTAGATGGGCTATTGGGAAAATTTTTACAGATTACCATCAAAATAAAATTTTCTTAAAACTGACAAAAATTTTTTATGCAGGAAAGTCTTTTTTTGCCAATAAAACTCCATGGCGACACAAATCCAAACATTGCAAGGTTGGAAAAATTGATATAACATAGTATAGAATACAATTTCGGCGATATTGGCATCTTGTTGTTACACTCCAATTTTAAAATCATTAATTTATCGGAAAACTTTGCTTGAGGGACTCTTCTTTACATTTTCTGGTCAAAACCACATAGACGTAATCATTTGACTACAAAACGATACTAAAATTTACGATGATGCGGTTAAATAAAATTAATTTCGGCATCGCCCTGCCTTACGATAAACCGCATTGTAAGAAGACTCGGGCCAAACGACGAGGCTAATGAGGAAACAGAAATTACTTACACTAAAATATTCGATCATAATAATGAAGTTCATAAGCTCAACACACAACACGTAATTTTGAACAGGGGGATCTATAGGGATTTCGTGGGCCACTAAATTGTAGGGTAGAATGACTTCACCAGCTGTTGAAAAAAACGAATACAACGCTCATTAATATAATTTTATTTTTTAATGTACTTAAGTCACAAGTTAATTAAGTATAATTATTCTTATCATATTGATAAAATATATAATTTTTATGTGGGCATGCACTGCCAGCGCCTGAGCTTTGAGTGGTTTTGTTCCCGTTGTTTTGTTCGTTGCTGGAGGGAGAAGGTGGAGTTTGTCTTTGTAATCAATTGCAGGAATTGGAATTGATCTTTACTGAATTTTCAAATGCTGATTCCCTAAGAATAATGGTACAAGCGTTATTGATATCAGTGAAAATGCCTTTTTAAAAGAAAGAAATATATACAATTAGCATTTTATTAAACGATTGTGGAGTTAACAGAGTAGACAACCTGTCTATTATCTGCCATCAATTGTTAAACAGATATTTAGTTCAATATTGCCGTTTGTAAATACGGCATTTAATTATAACATTTTAGCCAAATAGTTATTAGTAGTACTAAAACGTCTGTCTGAAAATTGAAATAATTATGTTTAAGAGTGGCAGCAAATTCTACGTAATAGCCCAAACATAGAGGAAAATAAGGGCCGACCAAAATACCATTGAACTTCGTCTCTTTATCTTACGTGCTTTGTGATTTTGAAAAGACCGCCAGAGAAATCACAAGAAGACTAACCTATACATAGACAAATAAAAAATGTAAGTTTATCATGCATGAAAGAGACAGTTCCAAAACAAATTTTAAAATAGTTTACTCAAATAAATACTGATTTAGCAAACATAATAAATATCAACAAAATAAATAAACGTAAACTAATCGTATAATGAATCTGCGGCAAATAATTATAATTAAATCAAATTTTTGACCATGCAAATGGCACATCAAAATGTAAACAAACAAAATGGTAAATAAACAACAGAAAAATTTTTCACAGCATGAGAGGTTAATAATATTAAGCATAATTTTAACAAACTTAGTTTTGCACTCAATTTTGTAAACTATGTGTTGTACGAAGTTTTTATTTCCAGTATATTAAGGTTTTATCACGGTATTTAAAAGCCAAATTATATGAAAATAAACGACAATTTTCGGTATCAAAATTGACTTATTTATATCCTTTGAATTGAAACTGTTTCGCCCCTTTGTCTTTTAATAAACAATCAAATATTTCAAAATCAGCTGCAATTTGTAATACTATATTTTCAGTAAAATGCAATTTGATGTATTGAAGATTGTTTTAAATTTAGCTAAAGTTACGTCAGCAAATTTGCTCCATTTTCTTTTCGTGTAATCAATTTGACAATTTAGCTTACGTATCTTTGAGAGGCTGTTTTGATTATTATTTTAATAATTAATAGACTTTTTTTTTTCAAGGAAAGAAACCCAGCAATGCACATCCGCATGCTGAATTTCACCAATGCATTCAAACTGTGCAGATAATTACGATAAAACTTATATTGAAATCTACTGAAAGGAAACTTGCTAAAGATATTATAAAACACTTCTAGGTAATTATTGTTGGTAAATTAACTTACCAATTGAAATGTGGAACAAATAATATTAAGGATTTAATATTGTAACTGCTTGTTTTCTGTTTACGAAGAGAAATATCTGTCACATCCATTTGGAATTTTCATTTGTATCGCACGTCAACAAGTCAGACATTGAAAATAAACCATTCTCACAAACACAGACACTATATAAATGTGTGTGTGTGTATATATATATATATATATATATATATATATATATATATATATATATATATATATATATATATATATATACATACACACACACACACACACACACACCCCCTTTCATTTACTAGAAAACTAATATTTAATCATGTATGTATTATTGGATCTACTGACGAACATGTCTCATCGTTCTCTAAAAATGTTCCATTTTGCCGTTGATATTTCTGGAGATGGTAGAAACAACAATTTTGCAAATTTAAGCCTACCGCATCCATTAACCTTGCAGTTCGGAGGCTTCAGTCATTAGCCGATTCGTGGACAATGGTCCGGCGCCATAGGATAATCTCGGCCAGGTGCCACTGAAACCCGGCGCATGCTTTCTCTTGCTCTGTCATTCTGGTTGGGGGTGGACATCTTCAATTTCACCATAACCTTAAACTTTGTTCGCCAAATTGTTTCTGGCCGCGAACTGGCGTACCGTTTTTTTTCAACATCCCAAGCTAGAGTTTACGACTGGTGGCCACCCTCTTTGTTTTTGGTGTCGACTGCTAGGTGGCACCAGCCTATGTTTCCGATATCGTCTGCTAGGTGCCGCTGGTGTATTCACATTTGACCGACCTTAATTCATGGACTAAATGCAATATATCAGAATTTATCCTTTATCGTCACATTTAATTAACGGCGAGTTAAAAATCTCCTCTGTAGTGGAGCAGACCCGAAATACCGACCATTATATTAGTGGACACATGCCCTAACCGACTAAGATATCTTTTTTTAATTGTTCCTTTTTTATTTTATTGTCTGAATCATCCGACATCTCACAAGGTTTGTTGACTTATTCCCATGAAGGGTGACTCAGACAGACGTACAAATATACACCCATCCCTTATATGGAATTTGACCCAGAAACGCCCGTGCTGTAAGCCGTTACACAACTTAGCTAAAAAATGTATTGAATCGATAATTCAATTTTAAAAATTGAATATCCCTATATTATAAAAATTATTATTTTAATTACTGGTCGAATCGAATATACAATAAAATAGTTCCAAATTAAACTTTTTAATTCAAATGCCATTAAATTCTAATCAAATCGATATCATAACTAGAAAATATTAAAACTCTTTCCATTTCATAAAATCGTTCTGTATTTTCCTAAAAAAAAATCGAACGTATAGTACATCTTAACACTATAAAACTGACTTTCCCACAGTACAGTAGCCAATCAGACACATAACACGCTCCCAGAGCTTCGCACTCAATGAGCGACAAGGTTCGCTTACATTAAAGGAACAGCTAAACTATTTTGCTTCTGTTTACTTACCTAATCTGTGGCTCGAAATTCTGTTCTTCTTCGCCTGCCCCCTCAATAATATTCCATACAACGTGCTCTTAATTTCTACCCCTCCAGAACTTTGCTTCCACGTTTGTCGTATCGGTTAGATTTTCTTCCCAACCACCTCCACATCTCCGATTACTGCAACCCCAGCAGTATGCCTGATGCTACTGCTCAACCTTCGAACACGCCTCTCCTTCTTTACAGCTCGCCACTTTCTGTCCACTGAAGTTATCATATCATGACTAATACTAGCGACCCTGAGAATTTATGTATGGCATATTAAGCCCTACAACCTTTTATAAGCATAGTATGGACCAAGCATATACGAACATACAGGCTAAGTTAGTTGCCATTTGCGAACCATCTGGGTTAGGACCTTTAAATTCAGCATACAGGCATCAATTACCACACTGATAATGTGTGTACGACATGATATGTTTCAGACCTTTTATAGGAACAGTCGTCATTTTCAATCCATTCCGGTTACGACTCTAAAATTCAATATGTAGACATCATTTCCGACTCCAGGAATGTACATATGGCACCTAAAGCTGTACAAAACTGCATAAGCATATTTGAACATAAATTTTTAACAATAATCCTAACCCCGTGAAATAGATATTTAGGTATAATTTCTGACTCCGAGGGAATACATAAAACACATCAAACTATACGAAATTTTATAACCACAGTTGGAAAAATGTATCGAACTATTAATGTCAGCCCTGTGAAATGCAATACATAGACATCATCTCAGACTCCAAGATTGTAGGTATGACATGATAAGCGCTACAAACTTTTATAACCATAACAGTTTTTATTTTACAAAATAATTTGGACTAGGCCCTAGAAACTTCGAACGTATGAGACCAGTACAAACCCAATGAGTCTGATATAGCACACTAACTATGACTTCAGCCATTTCATAAGCACAGTTGGACATTTCTGAACCACTGATGATATATCCACCAAACTCATATTATAGGTAACACTTTAGATACTGGTATAATACAAACGTTAGGAGAGTCTACGTAACAATATATTGCACTCAAACTGCAAAACTGTTTCTGTTACATTATACTCAACCTTGCTTACCATAACCTATATAGTTTAGTGATAATTCTTCATTGCGTTACGTTGTAACTACAGCTGTTATGGCCCAAATAACATTTATAGCAAACACCCACACAAATGTCGAAATCCAAACAATTTACCTACCAACAAGACCAGCCAACCACACAAACTAATATGAGGCCGACAAATCAAACAAGCACAAACATACCAACCATCAATACTGACCAGAGAAACCGACCAAAAATACTGTCCATCTAAACCAACTAACCAACCAGGCAACACACTACTGAGTCCATTCATTCCTCAAAACAGTCCTTGAAACCTTCCTCGTGACATTTTCTCAGTTCATTACTCAGAACATTCTTCAGCACATCCATTATTCAAAACATGCACTGGTGGAACACGAAAAATGAACACCACTAAAGTGTGATGTAGAAATACCATATGCGCATTGGGCACTGATAGAAGTCAGTACATGCAATGATTAACAGTGCTGTGCTGTGGACAGAGTAGGAACTGCGTATAAGGGATAACACCGCTGAGCCCAATGGAACTTAAGTTGAGTCTGTAAAAAGTAATCTGTTGTTACGAGCATCGGCCAGGTTTTAGTGAGCATTTAAGGCATACCACGATGGTACAGACGAACACACTTCGTGCATCCGCCCGATAGTATGACGTAAAATGTCTGCTGTGCATCATTGGTGGTGCCGGTGGTCCAACGATGGTGCACACTCGTCAACCTGGTTCCAGGCGGTAGCGGCATACGGATTCCTGCATGGACCACCGCATCAGACGAGCAGCCATTGCTGATCGCCCGGCAACCACCACATATATTGGTGGTACTGTTGCATCCAGGGTGTCAGCTAGGACCATCACCAACTGTTTACTGGATGCTGGGCAACGATCAAGGGTGCGGCTCGCCAGGCTTCCTCTCACACCTCATCACCGTGAAGCCCGTCTCGGATGGTATCGCGAACGACGCTACTTGAGGGATGAAAGGCGCGAAGTTGTGTTTAGTGATGAGAGCAGATTCAACCTTGGCACCAGTGACGGTCCTTTGCGAGTGCGGCGTCGACCAGGAGAACGGGAACAACCAGTGTGTATACGGCAGCGACATACAGGACCAACTCCTGGCATCATGGTCTGGGAAGCAGTAGCCTACAATGATCGTACGCCTCTGGTGTTTGTTGAGGGAACACTGAACAATGAACGCTACATCCATAACATCATTCAGCCCATTTTGTGGCCGGTCCTGCAATGCCAAGGATATGTCCTCTTCCAGCAGGACATTGCCCGTGCACACAAGTCTCGTATTACACAACGCGCTCTCGAAGTAATAGATCACCAATTTCGAAGTTACACCTCTTGCTTGTCTTGTATTACTTTTTCCGGTTCATGGCCACAGAGGATAAACGTCTTCTTACGAATTATTTCATTTCTCGTTTAATCTTCTCTAGATCTCTTGTACAGAATCCATGGTGATTTTTTGTAGTAGGTTTTTCCAAACCATTTCCGAATGCTGATTTGTGAATGCCTTCACCCCTCTTGAACCTCTCCTGTAGCATAGTGGCCTCTTTCCAATGTGCCATTTCAATCAGTTCACTTCGTTGTATTATTAGACGTAACCCAAATGGACTCTGTGAGAATGGCTGTACTCGGTCAGACGACGCATGCATCGTCATGTTCCTGTTCCACAAGAATAAGGCTTCAAGTGACATCCTGGTAACTCTGACATTATCAATCAGTGGTAGATTCTCTGTGATCACAGTCAGAGTATGAGTCCAAACAGCATTTGTGTGTTATTGAATTTTCACCACCGCTTGTGAGTACTGTGATGTTTGTGTACAGTGAGAGCTAACACAGTTTTTAGCTCTTGCAAGTGCCTTATTACCCTTGCTTGAACTGGACACGTGTGGTAGGTAAATTTACGAGAGTGTTTTTTGACCCGGATATGGGTCCCGGGCATGTTGGCTGCGTGGTTGATGAGAAATTGCAATAGTTTATGGACAAACTGTTTCTTTTTCCCAACCTTGACTTCCTCCTTGCCTGCCCTCCCAAGGCCTTCTCTTTCCTTTTTCAGGCGTATAAAATGGGTTTTTCTTATGGACGTATGGTCTAGTGCAATGTATGTACTCTCTATGGATTGTAGCGAAACTGTCAGAAATAGTAAGCATACCGACAGGATATGAAGCTGACTGTGCAGACAGTGATGTAGGTTCGGCTCAGACAGTCTTCTCAACGAACCAGTCTTGGTTGGAGTCAGTCTTGGTTGGAGTCATTATTGGTTGGAGTCATTATTGGTTGGAGTCATCATTGGTTGGGGTCAGCTTGGGTGCAGTCTGTCGTTGGCTATTACAGTAAGTCGGTATGGGCCCTTGTTGTGACCAGATAGTAATGGAAAATGATGGTCGAAGTCATCAATGTAATTTGGTGATTATATTTAGGATTATTATTGATTATTTACATACAATTTGATTGATCGGAGGGGTAATTCATATTCTATACATGAACCTCTGAAATTTTAATTTTAAATTAAATTATTTATCAATGTTTATACATATTTATAACAAAATTTTAATAATAGGTTATCATAAATTTCTGATGATTTTTACAAATGTAAAATATAATGTTCTGGTTTTTTTAAAATTTATCAAGGGCAAGGTTACTGGGGTCAAAGATAAAGATCAAGATCGTTTGACATCCAATATAGCTGACGAAATTACCAACAGCCAGCCTGGCGAGGGTCGGTTGTGTCGGGAGCTTAGTCACCCCATCCATTATCAAACTCAGGACCTCCTGTGCGAAAGTATTTAAACAACTTTTTAAATAATTTTTAAATAATTGTTATAATTTTTATAATTATTTAGAATTTTTCAATTAATTTAATTTGTTTTGTTCAATGTAATCAGAGGCCACAAGCACACGGGCAAGATCAAAGTTGTGGGTGCATGTCATGATCACCAGAATCCAATATTGTGGACTATATGGCCGCGGCAGACCGGAATGACAGCAGGTGGCCGGCAACTGGTGCATGTGTCTCTTGCCCTTGTCACAGGCTCATTATAAACATTTTACTAATGCGAAAATAATTTATGTTGATTTCCACTGGTCGTGTGGATGGCGGTGTCTTCGGCTACCAAACTACAACGGACCTGCTGTGTTTGGGCGAGGTATTCAGTGCGCTTTCTGGAAGTCTTACCATCTGGTTCGAATGAAGTGAAGAGATGAACTTGGCCGAATAGTTCGCTAATGATATGCTCCGCTTCCTGTATGGCCAGGCGAATAATATACTTAAATTTATTAAATAAATATTGAAATAATAAGTAACTTACCGAAGAAGACGAAGGCTACGGCCCGCCAGGCTAGCCAACAGAGCAGCCAGGGGTCGGGGAGGGGGCCAGTCTGGCGAGCCATACTCTCCGATGTCTGGGAGCTCTGTTGTTAGACACAGAAGGCGGAGAAGATGGCCTGCCAGGCTAGCCAACAGAGCAGGCATAAGATCAGTGATCATACCAGCTAGGATAGCCAACACAGCAGTCAGATGATCCGGGAGTGCGATAGCTAGGGGAGCACCGAAGATGCTACGACGGTCACGATGTAGAGGTAGATCAATCTGGAGGAAGAAATTTATTTTAAAAAAATCGCATTTCTAGGGTTACCCCCAGCTGAGTGTCCATCATACGACTAACTCCTCACCGCCACTAATCAATCACATTGTATTAACATCCCCCCTTCTGCCCTCACGCCCTCACTCCTATTCAAAATAATCAAGAAAATTTTTTAAAAATCCAAAAATAACCTAACTAAAAAATAAAAAATTATATTGCTGACATCGACCATCATGTTGGTTGTTTTCAACCGTGACATTGACCCAGTGTCATTAAACACAAATAATAGAGAAAAATTCACAGTCCATACAATTGTCTATTACTAGCTTGTCAAAACAAGGGACCAGAACGACTAACAATAATAGCCAATGACTGACTTCACCCATGACTAACTCCACCCAAGACCGACCCCGCCCAAGACTATCTCTAACCAAGACTGGTTCCTGACGACACTGACTGAGCCCAATAATAGCTCCTGACGAGACCTGTGCCTGCAAAGCAAGCCAGAACAACCAAGAAGTCAAACCTACCATGTCAACAACCTATACAAACAATAATTGACAATCTCGGAAAAATGGCTCCTGATAATAGTCTTTTAGCTATCCTCCTCGCACAAAATCTTCGCAAAATTTTCGCAAAATTGTTTTGCCGGTGTTGACCATACCAACGGGTTATACTAAATTCTAATGCAATTTTAACGATCGGAGTAAGGCGTTATACTTCAGGTAGAACCATAGCCCTCCTCCTGCACATGCTCACACAAATTTTATCTTAAACAGACTCTCGCAATCGATTGTTTACACCATTGAATTAATACGTCTTTCAGTGAAGCAGAAGGGGCAGTATGAGATATTAAACACACATTACTGTGTGTCCATGATTCGATTTATTTACTTATTATATTAATTCCACCTTTTTGTTTGTGTAGGTGGGTGGTATGTCCGGTTGGTCTTGTCAGTTGGTCCAACTAGTTTTGCAGGAAATGGTCTCGCCAGGAGTTTGTTTTGGGCTCAGTCAGTCTAGTCATCGAACCAGTCTTGAGTTATTCCTGAATGGAGTCGGTCTTGGGTGGAGTCAGATTTGGGTGCACTCAATTGTTGGTTATTATGGTAAGTCGGTATGACACCTTGTTGTGACCAGCTATTAATGGAATGTTGTATGGACTGAAATTTTCTCGACTTTTTTAGTTCAATGTTAATTTCAAGGTTGACAACAACCAACATGTCGGTCGAATTCATCAATGTAATTTCTCATGATATTTAAGATTTTTATTTATTATTCCCATCATTCTCGAGTTTTGTGGTTGTGAAGAGGTGTTGGCAGGATGGTGATATTAATACAATGTGATTGATTAGAGTGTAATTCATATTCTTGACATGGTGTTGGAGGTCCTCTGGAAATATAATTTTTTAAATTAAATTTTTGGTTAGTTTTTAAATTTTTTTATAAATACTGTAAATAATAGGAGTTTATATATTTTTGATAAATTTTACAATTCATTCACTTAATTATTTGATTTTTAAAATTTGTCAAGGGAGGTCACTGGGGTCAAGGACAAAGGTCAAGGTCGCTGATATCTAACACATACCTGACGATATTACCACCACCCGACCTGCGAGGGTCGTTCGTGTCGGAAGCTTAGTCACCCCACCCATTATCCAACTCCGGACCTCCTACGTGCAGTTCTTTTAATATTTTTTCAATAGTTTTTCTTATAATTTTGGCATTTTTTCAGTGTATTTTTTGGTTTAACGTAATCAAAGGTCACTGGCATGCAACATGTTGGACTATATGGCCGCCGGCAGACCGGAATGACAGAGCAGGTCATCGGCTACTGGTGTCTGTGCCCCTTACCCTTGCCCCAGACTCACCATAGTCATCATACTAATGCGAAAATAATTTCCGTTAAATTTCTCTGACTGCGTATGGTGGTGTCTTCTGCTAGCAAACCCAAATGGCCCTGCTGTGTTTGGGGGAGGTCTTCAACACGCTTTCCGGAAGTCTTGCTATCTGGTTCGAGTGATGGCGTAGAGGTGAGCCTAGCCGAATAGTTCGCCAATGATACACTCAACTTCCTGTACGGCCAGGCGAGCCCCCAGAAGACGAAGACGACGGCCCGCCAGGCAAGCCAACAGAGCAGGCAGAGAATCCAGGATTGGGTCATCCATGCGATACCCTAGAAGACGGCGACGGCCCGCCAGGCTAGCCAACAGAGCGGCCAAAGGATCCGGGAGCTGGTCAGCCAAGCTAGTCAACACAGTAGCCAGAATATCCGGGAGCGGGCCAGCCAGGAGAGAGAACCGAGGACACGACTACAATCACGAAGTATAGGTAGATCAACCTGGAGTAAGGAACATCTGGAATTAAAAATTCATTTTGCAAGAAAAAAATGTATATAATGGTATATTCGCAGTTTTTTCACGCTTTTGTAATCAATTCGTTGAAAAATCCGAATATAGCCCGTATTACAACATTTTATTCTTGTGTTAATAAAAATATACTTAATTTTTGTTTCAATTAAATTTAAACTTATATTTTATCTATAAATTGTTAGTATATTATTTACAATTAATACGTCTAAAACAGTGTCAGATAGGAGTGTTGGTAAGGACTAGTATGAATTAGTTATGCAAACTATTATAACACTTAGTGTGCACGAGTACGGTACGCTGTTCTTGCGATATAACTTTCTAGACACGGTTAAGATTTCTTTGTATAAGACAGAAGAATATCCTGGAAGTATAACTTAAGTCATGGAAGGCTTCTTAAACGTTGCAGAGTTAGAATCCTGCTCGTTTGGATGAGGCGTGCCCGACTGAGATGTGTCTGGCTGAAATGTCATTAATTTGTTTGCTGTAGACGTATCTATTGGACTTCTTCCTTCGTTTTTCATTTAATTCTCTGAGCTGTTGCAATCTATCTTGGTGCTTTTTGCGCTTGCGCTGATTGTGTCGTTCTTCAGTCTTAGTCTCGTCACGTGGTGTGGATGTATGGAATGGAATGGATTGAGGTAGCTGAGTAATCCTTTCGGTATTAAATTTTTCTTGTCGAGCACTATTCATATTGCTGATATCATTAGTGTCCTTTTCGCCTAACTCGTATTTTCTTTAAGTATTTTGGTTTGTAATCTGCAGAGGAAATGATTATTGGGTAAGTCACCACGTGTGTTTATTATGCATGATTCTTGGTTATGTTTTAAGTTAATCTTTTTTTACGCACAAACTGACACGAGAATTTCTTCGATCGGATGATCCGTTCGGTCGCTACAGCGGTCTTAAGCGTACTAAACCGCTCCTAATCAGAGTTTCGCAGCGCGGCTCCCACCGCAGCCTAATGACGTCAGAACGATAGGTTTGTGTGCGAATCATGAAGCGAAAGGACCGACCTATACTATCGTACATTTACAACTAACATACTGCTATTCTCGACGAGTAATTGCCCCGGACCCGAGAGCAAACTTTCGTGACGCTCACTTTCTGGACATGAGGGGCTGAGTTTCAAGACGTTGTCACGTTACAGCCTTGACAAGTTCAAGTACCAGATCTCAAAACTTTATGAGTTTTGTTCCATACTTGTCCAAAATGTGTATAATTTCTTCCTGTAGCGCGAACATAATGGTGGGAGCTGCAGCCCTCACATCTCTGATGCATGTGTCTGCAACCTGAACCGACACTTTCTCACTCGCTTAACATTGCAGTTATGCGCACTCAAAATCGGTACATTTGTTTAAAGGCTGTTGACGATACAGTGAGCATTTTTGAAATAAATCTTAGAAAAAAGTCACTGCCCTGCCTGGATATATTTTAACGAGCACACTGAGTTACATGCGCCCAGTAAAGTTGGTAACGATGGAGGGGAAAGTAGTTCAATATCTTAACGTCGAATAAAAAGTGTTAGGTAACCATTTCTGATACCTTAAATTGTTTCTATCGCTTTCTGTTTTTTTTTTTATTGCGTCGAAGTGTAAAAATGAGAAGATTTGTACAATATTTACTTTTCTAATGATTTCACAGTTTCACTTGACCAACGCATGAATGAAGTGATGTGGCCCATGGCAACGTTAACTTTACATAAGGCGGAAGAACACACAATGTGTATACAAGTAGATCTTAAGCACGGCTTTCGAAAGTGTTCATTTTACCGTGAACAGCTTTAGTTACATGATTGCGCGGGTTTATCTCATGGTCATAATATCGCTATCTTGCTCTACGAATTAAGTGAACAAATTTATTAGCACTCTATCAGCTCGAAATTCTGACAAGTCACTTTGCACTGTCTGCGTTAACGATTTAACACAAAATTACTGTACAACCTTCGACGTCTGTAATGTATGCTTCTTAATAATGCTATTTAAACAAGCAGGATGTTACGCCTTTCTTGATGACTTAACTACGAACTTAAATACAACACACACAACATTCAAGGCACACTTTACGAAAAGAAAAAGCTAGCCCTTAAGGAATGCCAGTTAACCAAGTAAAGCGTATATTATTTTTTATATTTCTAGTAGCTGGTAGGGACTGAGGTAATGTTACTGTCAGAATTCTCGCCTCGCGCCAGGACAAACCGGGTTCAATTTTCTGATAGGCCAAACCCGCGTTTTCGATCGTAAGAGACATGGCGGTCGTTTCCACTGGACGGTGGGTATTGTCGGGGTGCTTCCGATACTCCCACTATTGTATTCCGTTGCTGTTCCCTCTCCATCTCTTCACCACGATCAGAGCCTAAAGACCTTATCTGTTAAGTGTCGCTGATGTCTCTCACGCCAGTTGGTCAACTCTAGATAGCGTGTCATCTATTTGCCCCTAAGCTTTGTTGTCACGTGACCTAGAGAACATCGTTTGCAGGGTTTAGAGACCTCGATAGATTTGAAAAATTCCCACGTTTTTCTTCTCCGTTTTCAATGAACTTTTGTTTTGTGGCCATCAAATGTCACATGGAACATACAGGTTACACGTACATAGCTATGCCGTGAAAGACTGGTTTTGCACGTATACGTTCATGCCCCACGAAAGATTCCCGGTAATGTTTAAAGTAGCTGCTTGAAATACGATTATATTCGCAACCATAAATCTTTGTGAAATTGTTTATTCTTTTATAAAACTCGTAAATCCTCAGCTAAGAGTAAATATTACGATCTGCTTCATAGAGTAGTTTCCTTGTTTAGTGCTTATAATTAAAACCACAATATCACACATTGGGTAAGATAATAATAAGAAAAATGCAAAGGAGAAAATTTACTGTCCGCAAAAGTATACACATGTTAGAAATGTCATGTAACTGCAATTCATTGCGTTTAGTCAAACTATTATTTTGTTAAACGGTTTATATTTATGTAACTACAATTATTTTTCTGATTTCATAACTGCATACAGTGGGAGCACGTTTCTACCTGTACGTCGCTGTGAATTCCAAAGATATTTTGCGTTGCAAAATAATTAGTGTTGGTAACTTTTCTTTCGTGGGGACTTGACTAACCGAGTAAGCCAAGACGACGTGTGTTTTGAACAAGGCGCGTCTGGCACCAAACCAAACGAACACACAGTCAGATGGTTTCCCCTATTAAACCGCTACGTAGTCCGTCTGGATGTGAGAGGTTGCTATTATACTACTTGGCAGCTCTCACTTGCTTACGTCTCGGAACGCTGGCCGGGAGCTGGTGTATAGAGCGTAATACATGTCTGCTACGATATTAGGCCAAATAAATCGTACAGGGAATTTGGAAAACTTGGAGTAATTCTCGTGCAAACGTCCCAACAACTGAAGAAGTAATATCATCTCATTTCGAAATACTTTACTTTCAGCACCTCAATTTAAGTGAGAATTTTCTTACATCATGTGCAATTCATGGCATAGCAAAGTAATAATTTCGGCTTTTTGACGTGAATAAGTATTTAAATTTACGACCATAGTGTGAGGCATTCCAGAAAATCCGACGATAACAAAATCGAGGGATAGAGTTTGGCATTGCAGCTCCGAATCTTTCGTCTGCATTCAAAATTCAATTACACCACTCGATTTCCAGAGGATCAAAGCATATGTTACGTTGAGTGAGGGCTGTGAACCATCGCGCGCGGTGTGAGAATTTTGAGGGAAAAGGGGGGGGGGCAATTTTGAGTTTGTTTCTGCGCATCTATTAACTTCCGCGTAGGATAACTATTGACTAGGATAAGTTACGACGCTCGTCTGGGTTCCAATCAACAGCTCTCGTCAAGATCAGCCAGTTGTGTTTGTGTGGCGGGGTTATGGTGAAATTGTATGCGTTTAATTTAACAAACTTAAGAAAACTTAACACAATTTCGGTCTGTACTTGTCAAAAAAACGAAGTAGAAATACAGAAAAAGTATACGATTGGAAAGAGCATCTCAAAAGCAATCCAGTGATACACATAAAATCCCATGTGATCGAGCGAAGCGGTGCCTGGGACGTAAAATAAACATCAAGGCGTCCAAGTGCGTCAACGTAGACGTATTCACTCAAAACAAACGACCGTGTCCCCAACACAGCCAAACCCAATTTTTTTTAATGGTTTTATCGCCAACATCGCTTTTAGTAAACAAATTTTAAATCTGCTTATTCGCCCTCTAACTTGAACGCTTTTGGAAGGACATAGCCTTGGCTACTGCACATGCGCATTTTAAAACGGTCCACTTATTCATCCAATAACAAAGGTTATTTTAGGTAGTCCTGTTAGATTCTGATACTAGGTTGTAAAATGCTTGGGTGAAAATGCACATGTGCAGTAGTGATGGCTGCCAACAAAACTAATTCAATAGGAACTGCAAGGTTGTTCCACAGACATTCTTACTTTAACGCAAAAAAAAAAGTATTTAATATTTACGAAGAAATTACTGTTTTTATTGTACGGTAACATTTTTTGTCATGCTGCAACTAAGTCTCTAAATATATATAAATGTTCATCGTGGTCGGAGAAAATGTTTCTCGAACATTTAACGTTATACACGTATATTAAATGAAAAAGTGCCATAGTTAAATTTCAGTGCAAATTTTAAGTAGACTGCAGCCCAATATAATATTACCACTTTACAAATTCAGTCAAGTTCGATTGTAAAATATTTTTTAGTTCATTTAGTAAATAACATGGTTTCCAGTTCATTTAGTAAATAACATGGTTTTCGCTGCACACTTTCAAGAGTAAATCTGAATGACTTCAGTATTTTTCAAAACATTTTTTTCCCCCAAGGTTTATGTTTGGTTGCAGTCGTAATCAAATGTTACTATTATACATTATTTCGGTAAATGCTTGTTGTTTCAACAGCATTGTGTTAGTCTGAACGTACATTGTCACTAGACTTTAATGAATATTCTTTTCAGAAGAACAAGTAAATTAATACTTTAACTCTAGTTTTATTAAATATATTAACACATATGGTTCCCAGTTAAGAAATTTTTGCGTTTGATATTGAACTTCAAACTTCACTCGAAATAATAAAAACTAACTTTTTTTTAAAGGATTTTCAATAGTATCAGTTTGGATAATGCAAATTATTAATTATTTTCAAATGAAAAGTTTATTTTCAGCTTGAAAATTCGGCTACCCATTCCCGATTTCAATTCATAATTGTACTGAAATCAATCAACCTTGTTAATTACAGTCCAGAAAGTTGGAGTTATAGTAATATCGGATCAGTTGCAGTTTGTAGGATTAACTGGTTATATCATAGGAGATTAGGATGTGTGGTTTTTGTTGGCGTGTCTGCCATTTTGGATGTAATGATGGCCACCAGCTTTTGGCGGCTATCTTCGCTGGCGTTGACCTTTAAGTCTGGGTTGTCAGCCATCCGAATTCGACTTGAAAACACGAGTCCACAAATGTGTTGATTAATTTATAACTTTTAAATATTTAAATAAACATATTTTAAATTACAAATTAAACTCATTACTTTTATTTATTTCATCTCCGACATGGTCTCGCCGATCATATGTTTGCATGAAAACAATTTAAACCCCTCGTAATCTCACGTTTTCTGATAGCTGAGACAACTGAACATCTACTCTACTGCCCAAAGGTCGGTAATTTGATGCTTCATCCCTCCGAGATATGCATATATGTGAATGTCCTATCATATAAATACGCAAGTAAAGGCGAAAAGTCTTAACGACTTCACATGTCGATCTTATGTATGGTGAGCGAGGAAGCAATGCTGCCTAACGGATGATCGCTGTTAAGAGCCGCCCAAATCTCTTCACTCACTCACCAACCCTAACAGACGAGAAAAACCATGATGGCTGACGCTGACAGTCATAAACACAGACGGACAACATTAGCACACACTATTTGCTGCACACAATGATGGAGTATCAGACGAATGCATCTCCATTAGTATAGGCTATTCATGGTAAAGTGAGCACTTTTTAAGGCCCACTCAAAAGGCATTAACCACTAATAAATATATTTTATTACAGCCTCGGATGTTAACTTCTGAAAGAGGTAAGATGTATACACTTTGTTTATTAGTTATATGATAACATTTAGTGACGGAAAGGTAGAAATTGGCTGAAAGGAAAAATTTAGCAGGGCCTTAAAAAGTGCTCACGTTACCGTGAATGACCTATAACAACCGATGTAAACTCGTGACAGTCTAGCAGAAACAAAAATTGCCACTGAAAGTATGACACAGAACGGCGACAGAAAACAAGACGATGAATGGAAATAAAATGGTGAGCGGAACCAAAAACAAGATGGCTGACAAGCCCAAGGTTAATGACGTCCAAGATGACCGCCATAAGATGGCCACCATGACATTATCCAAGACGGCAGAGACATCCTCGGTCCACATCAGCCATACCCTGCGCTAGAACCGGCTAAACATAAACAGAAATTACAGTCCTCATATTAATAATATTCATACAGAACATTTATTTTCAGTTCGGATAATTAGGGGTCATTGTCTAAATTCAAGTTGGACTTGAACTGAAATGAAACCACCTTGTGAATTGCGGTCTCGAAAGCAGGATTTTCAATCAAAACAGTTCAATTTTAGTTCTTGTTTAAAATATTTTGTACCACTCAGAAAATTAATTTTAGTTTCAGAAAATTCTGTGATCATTATCTAACTTTAAACCTGACGTGAGTTTAAATTAAACTACGTTACAAGTTTCAGTCATATGGAAAGACTTTTCGCATATTTCAGTTGAATTCCAGGTCCGGATATACCTGCGGTTCCGAATGTTTTTCAAGTGGTCTTGAATCTGAACTGAAACATACAGTATGTCACGTTTTTATTCTGATACAGCCTCTGCTATTATAAAATAGTCAATTTTTCCATTCACTTACAGAAATTATTGCACGAAAGTTTAGTAAATTTCAGTCAAGAGCAAAATGTATCAAGTCACTGCAGAAACAATTTCCTTTCAAACGCAGTTTCTGAGAAGAGAAAGAAAATCTATTTGAAGTCCTAAACGAACGTTACTTTGGTATCCATGCGGTACTACACATTTACTTGTTTGATGACCTTGAGTCTGGATTAAGGTCATACTTATAATTTTTTTGGAATTTGGTTATCTGAGAGAGGTTTCAAAAAGTGCCTCCTTAATGCAGTTGTTAGTAGTCAAATCATTATAGGTTTTAAAATATATCATTCAAATTCCGACACAAGAGTGTTATACGTAGGTTCAAAGTACTGAATTAGAGTCTACGCGTGGCATACTGTTACATTTGTGTTACAACCTACGAAAGGAACAAAACACCCGTTTCCTCTAGGTACAGTTTGTGGTTTAAACTATGTAATAAATGGTTGTTAACAGTTTCACTTGAATGAACAAAAATTTATTTACGACAAGTCTGGCCCCTATTTTCAACAAATTCCGAGAGCCAATACTCGCTCACTTGTTTATAAATAGCACTCATTCTGAAACAGTATGTTCTGCACGCCATAAATATTGCATTAAATGCAATTTGACTGTAACAAAATATCTAGGAGCAAAGCCTAGTATGTTGCAGAATTCGGGAAATTAAGACTTTTGAGTGATATATTTTGAAAACCATAATGATTTTGCAACTAATAACTACAATAAGAGGGCACTTTTCGAAAGCTCTTCCATATAACCAAATTAAAAAAAAAAAAAGTTATATATAACGTTAAATAGTTGTGGGGCGTACGAACTATGTGCGCATATTTGGTAGCACCTGTCCCGCATGCAACATGCAGAAGTCTCAGGAAAATTAGTAAAGAGGAGTTTACACGGGTCTAGTATATTGTCGTGTAGAAGGGTAAAGTAAAGTAGAACATTCCACTTGCAGAGTGTAAACAGTCCCGCGGTCAAGTCAAGTTCCTACGTACGACATGCAGTGAGGCAAGTAGAGTGGTTCTGCACGGTGGACAAGGAGCTTTACTTGCCTGATTACCCCCCCCCCCACCTCCTCCACCGAATTTCATCACTTGACTGCCCACTTTACTAATTGGAACACCTGAGGCAAGTAGGCAGGGCCGGTAGGCATGCCGTATCAGTTTGTTGTGTTTCGTCTTAGCAAGCGTCTTGTGTAATTCGTGTATTTGATTACAAAGTTCGCCTTCGGGCCGTACTTGTAATTAAGGGCTAGGGGGGGGGGGTAATGATTGAGATACATGATATACATGAGATACATGATAGAGTACTGAGTGGGTAAATGAAGTAGTAAGGCTATTACAGATTGACTCGGGTTATAATGTAACAACTGACTTTACACAAGTACAAGCAAGTTACACTGAGAGAGCGGAGGGAAAAAAGCTGTATTAACTGTTATAGGCTGTTCACAATAAACGGAGCACCTTTGAAAGCCCTTTTTGAGATATACTTGCATGCGCACTGTGTATTCTTCCGCCTTATGTAAAATTAACATTGACATGGGCCTCATCGCATTATTCGTGCGTCGGTCAAGTGAAAATGTGAAATTATTAGAAAAATACATATTTAAAAAATATGCTCATTTTATACTTCGGTGCATCAGAAAAAAAAGCTAAAGAAATAATTTACATTATAACAAATGGTTACCTAATATTTTTTATTCGAAGTTAAGATACGGAACTACTTTCCCTCCATCGTTACCAACTTTAATGGGTGCTTGTCACACAATGGGAAATATAAAATCATGCAGGTAGGAGCAGTGAATTTTTTCTAAGGTTGAACCTTGTGTTGAGTCCCGAGGCTGTTGTGCTCATGCGGGGTTACGGCGAACAGCATAGCAAGCTCCTCCCGGCATCCTCCATTCTGGTCGGTGTCACTACAGAGAAAGACGCCACCTGCCACACAGTAACGCTAGATATCCGCGTCACATGTTGCAATCCCGCCTGCTTCCTGATTGGTAGTGGGGGTTCCTGCGTACCAGCTAACGGCGAGGAACGCCCTGTTTGCAGCAACCACCTTCCTGGTTTGTACTTAAGTGATAGGGCGGGCTCAGGTGACGATGTATATTGAAGGCGCTTTCCCGCCAACATACCAATTTGCTCCCTTTTGTTGTGCAGTTTGTGAATGATGAAGTGGCCAGTAGAAGAAACTATCCGGTTTGTTGAGAAGGAATGCTTGTGGAAGAAGAGTAGTGTTAATTACCGCAATAAACGTATGAGAACAGCTGCCGAAGAGGACGTGGTTGGAAGGGTGGGAAAGGAAGGTCATGGGGTTGCTGAGTTAAAGCAGAAAATATAGATAATCAGTTTAACGTACAACTAGGAAGCGTTGAAGATTAAAAAATCAGAGAAATCAGGAACTAAACCGGAGTATATATAAGTTCCATCCATTAAATGGTTCGGCCTAATGGATGAAATAATGGACAACCACAAAGCTAATAAAGAAAGGGAAAGCATGGTAGGATAAAACAAATTAAACTGTAATTTAAGTAAACTATAAACAAACCAGTAAACGTTATTCGTACTCTGAAGGTGTAGGTAATATTATTGCTGCGTTCAAATTACGATTAGCCAAATCTATAGCAGGTACACAAAAGATCGTACCAGCTTGGAGTAAAGTGTTCTCAAATCCAACGCAGTCATTTTGAACAGCGTTGAGGGAATCATTAAATCTTTATTCTTTTTTGTGTTCTAGGTATCGAATTTTCTGCACCGTTTACACAGTCATCCATGGCATAGACTAAAGATGCGGTAGACAGCTTAATCGTCTTCTGCGCATGTACACAACATTGACCTACCCCAAAGGAACACAATTGTAACATGGTCAACAACGATGAACATGTTTGTTTATATATAAATTTTAAACGACAGTAATTATTATATTAATAAAATGCTTTTACCGATTTGAATCTGATCAAAGAGTAATAAAAATTGGGTTTGAGGAAGTATACAAACAACTCAAAGCCCTTGTTTACTAAACAGTTATCTAACCTCAAATTCAGCCCACGCCGTTTTTGCTAGTCGTAATGACAGAAAAGAAGTTCAGTGTTGGGACACGGAGATTGATTGTGCGCAGCCAGCGAGGTCGGTCTACCTCATATTTAGTCTATGTTCCATGGCAAATTGGGTATTATTTTATCTATAGCTATCGGCTATCATGCATGAATATTTCTTTAATTCTCCAAGGTTCCTTTATGTTTATGGTGAACTAATTTTTTCTAATAATGATTCCATATATTGGGAATTAAGTAATTCGCTACTCATGGCAACTATTTGATCGCCAGACAATTTCTTCTGTGAAGGTACAATCATTGTAACCTCACGAAGACCCCGTAAATGTAACTAGTGTTAAATTATTATTGTAACGGATGAATAAACTTGACTATTAAAATTTTTACATCGCACGACTTGCTTCAGATTCGTGGATGACAATACCAGAGTAGGAATAATAAGTCTGGAAGCAATATTAGAAGTAATTGAATATCATCACAATTTTGGAGAAATTCAGAAGGTTTAGGAAACGTGCTATGTATAAATTAGTCACCAAATTAAATTTAGAACAACTTAAAAGTTCTCGTAGACGTCGCCTTGTATTCAAAATAAATAACAGATTTTAAACATCACTCTTGAGACACAAATAAAACAAGATGAATTATTAATGTATTCTTCATGTGAATAGCTGCTTCAGTAATAAAAAATAAGTCAACCGATAAGCTCATAAATGACCACCTTCTCTGTTGTTACACCTCGTAATTATTAAAACAATATAACAACCATCAGGCAGCCCATGGCTGTCGAATATTGTATCTAAACAAGGACACTAGATGTCGCTTCGTACGTAGGGTTGCACGAGACGATCCTGACGAACACCATCAAACACGGCGATGTGTGTGTGTATATACATATATATGTATGTATATATAGTGTCGTATATATATATAGTGTCCTATATATATTCGTCTTTATTTTTAAAACGTATTTTCGCTAAATGCCTTGTACTTTCTGCCAGCGGTAGGATTGGCGGCGATTTACCCACAGTACGTCCCACACGGTTGAATGGGACACGCCTATTTGGCGCGCTATGAAGCGTGCTCTAGTGGAGGGCATATTTTTGATGTGCTGAGGCATCACTTCCTCAAGCCGAACAGCGCGCACAGACCGGGGACTGCCAGCATTATGCATGTGTGTCTGGCAACATGGGAAGCATAAGTCACCTTCTTACTGCGGACTTTGTTAGGTACTGTACAGGGCAGTTGGCAAGAATATGTTTCCAAAGTACAATTTTTACAGGCTCATATATCCCTCTAAATATTCCATTTAGGTATATAGTGCCCTGTACATTTTCGAAATTATTGTTCATAATCAATATCCTCCTGTAGTTTGGGCGTTTGGTTTCCGAACATCTTAAATATATATATTGCTCGATAATTCCCCTTACGAACTCCTGGGACTTGTAGAGGGGACTGAGTAGGAGATCTTTTGAACAGGAACCCATGTCCGGAAATGTACCGTTACCACGCTACAGCCATTTCAAGTCAGGTGTATCACTCGTCCACTTCTGCGTGCGTAACTTAATTAGGTGTGACTCAGTACATCACATTTCTAGCAATCGAATTCATTAAGTAACAATGCCGAGGGAACAATAAAGAAGCGTATACATTTATCACAATAACGCTTTTGTCTGCAGTTAAACGCAGCAATCGGTTTCTGTCTTCTTCAAAGGATGTGTAGCATACGGTACTGAGCCACTACAACAGCGACTCGATGTGGCGACCACCAACATCGTTGCACACATCGTACCTACGTATTTATGTTCCGGTAAACTCGCTCCATCTCACCAATCTGTTGTGCAGCGACCATAACTCGTGCCAGCAGATCTTCCTCTGTCCCTATAGGAGTCTCGTACACCATACTCTTCGTAAGACCCCACAAGAAATAGTCCAATGGAGTTTAATCCGACCTTTCCCTTGGTGAAAGTGGACGAGTAATACACCTGAGTTGAAATGGTTGTAGCACAGTAACGGTACGTTTCCGGACATGGGTTTCTGTTCAAAAGATCATCTACTCAGTCCCCTCTACAAGTCGTAGAAGTTTATATATATATATAAACTTCTACTACTTGTAGACATAGACTTGTGGATATATATATATATCCTGACGTGGAAATACAATGACTGAGATATGTTACCCTTGGACCAGGTCAAATAGAAAGAGCAGTAGACGCTTCCAAAGTTTGAGAAAAATTATAATTTATTGTCACGTTCAGGAAACGGCTTGCAGGACAGAACCAAAGTAACTGTTCCTAATTATTTAAACAGTAATCATTAATAAAGTTTGTGTCGTCTACAAGTAACCCACCCCATCATGCTGAAAGGTGGCGTTGGCGCCGTTATTTCTGCAATATAATAAATGTTTGTTACAGGAACAATTCCCTATTTCGGACTAGAGATGATGAAATACAGACAAATTTACACATGATAAATACCTGATGCAAATAGTGGTTAACTCTTGTCCTTTTCGATTAAAACGTACGTGTTTTATTTCACAGAGAATTGTTATTTCCAGCGAGGTAGGCAACACGTGTCTGTCTGTGCCGCGCCGTAGTGGATTGCGTGATTCTCGCTCATAGGAGTAAAGCATCCGTAAACGCAGTTGAAGTTCGTGCACAAGTAGTGTAATATCGTGCCATTATAAGCAACTTTACAACAAGTGTTCAAAATGGCGGCCGCCAACATCATTACAACAATTAATTCGGCGTAGGAAAGACTGGCGTATCCTCTCGATAACGCCCGGTATATACGTGGCTGACAATTTGACTGTGATATGATAGTTCGTGAAGAGAACTCGTTAGGAGGAATACATCCTTGTGATGTGTTACGTATGTAATCGTAGATTTGATATATCCAATATACAGTATGTGCCATACTGTATTTGATTGTTATTTGTGGTTGTTATAATAACAGGTTGTTCTGAATATTTGCATTTTGTGCTGTTATTGGAGATCTCTCGTGTGCAAGAATTTGCAACAGTTGTTAGCCATTACCCTGGTTAAAACATCATCCTCCCACTCAATGGGTGTGTCATACGCCAGAGCCTTGATGAACCCCCCCCCCCCCCCCCGCAGGAAAAAAGCCCAGCAGAATGAGGTCAGGAGAACGGGCTGGACGCGCAACAGGCCCACCTCCTCCAATCCACAGTGCTGGGAATGCCATGTTGAGGTGATCACGTACAGCTCTTGTGGAATATGGATGGGCACCGTAGTGTTGAAGCCACGTACGTTGCGGGACCGTGAGCGGAATATCGTCGAGGAAATCGGGCAATGCAAATTACAGGAATCGGCAGTACACGTGCCCAGTCATTCGTTGCGGCAACGAGTACGGGAAAAATCATGACGCACACCAATATTCTGCGCCTCGTAGATACCCCATAGGACGAAACATGCGATTCTCTTCCGCCATAAATCACCTGTACGTAATGTCAACACACCGCTACAGCGGTGTGTTTATATCTATTTCAAATCTGATTTTTATTTAATCTCGATATCTCAAATGCTTATGAAGTAAATTAATTTTTTCATAAAATTTTCTTTATGTTTCATATCTTATTTTTGGCAAAAGGATTATTGTCAATAACATTGTTGAAACAACAATTCCCTTTTTTAAAATAATAATTTATATAATACGTATCATAGACGAAGATATATTACTTTTTGGAAAAAACATAGTAAAATAATATTTATCAAAGAACCAACACTAACGTGGCGATAAAATTATTTCCGATAATAAGATAACAATCTTTAAAACCAATTATATAGTTTTGTATTTTAATAACTCCATAAAACCTAAGCGAAACGAAACTCCCATTTTAAACATATTAAACAAATACTAAATTTCACTCGTAGGTAGTAGCAGGCACTGCATTAATTTACATCTAAGCATAAAAATACATTTGTCAATTTTATTTGATTGATATTTAAAACTTTAAATTTAATTTTTTTATTTTATTATAGAAATTATTAGCATACATTTCGATTAAAACTATTCACGCCTCGTCTCAATTTTCTATTTCTATTTTTAAAATATGTAAACAAATCCTAAAAGTCCACGCGAACGAAGTCGCGGATATAGCTAGTTAGAAATCAGAGCAAGCTGCTAGATATAAATTAAACTCGCCAATCGCCACATGTTATGCGCCTTTCAACGGACATCAGAACTGAAGTATGCCAACCGTGCAGCGGGGCGCGAATATTGGGTGGGCTAAGCTGTCAGCGGGAGAATAGAAATACTGAGAAAGTGCAACGTAAACATTCCCCATTGGAGTATTTGTTTGTTCGTGCAAATGGACGGCCTGTTTGTAGAGTTTGAAGTTCCGCGCATCCCACGTGAAATTTTTCCACTTCCTGACGACGGAGTGCAAACAGACTCCCGATCTGCGTGTGTGCAGAGAACCACGCCAATATGCTTCCACGCATCGCAGTGCTACATTGCCCGATACTCAGCTCTCGCTTC
Organism: Dryococelus australis; assembly: GCA_029891345.1. Classification (NCBI taxonomy): domain Eukaryota; kingdom Metazoa; phylum Arthropoda; class Insecta; order Phasmatodea; family Phasmatidae; genus Dryococelus; species Dryococelus australis. Next base: position 63,004,594 of record CM057002.1, on the reverse strand, counting down.
GACATCGTCGACTCTCAAGAGCTCTTCTATCACTCGCTCAGTAAAATCTACGTACCCCGGCAGAACCGCACTTAATAAAGTGTTCGTACCGGCCACATTGATTAACCTACCCACATCAATTGTACAGTGGAGTGGGAAAATTTAGGTGTTGAGAGCCGATGAGGGTGAAACGAGGCGAGGGTGGAGCAGCCCCTGAATGCAAGGGCGATGGAAACGGGAAATCCCTGAGAAAACCCCGCCGACCAGCGGCATCGTCCGGCACGATCCCCACATGCGAAAATCCGGGAACGACCTCGCCGGGAATCGAACTCGTTGGGCCTAGGTGGGAGGCGAGTAGTCTAACCACTACACCACCGCGGCCCTGAAATAATTCCGCTTGTAGTGATGGGCATTGCGGTGTAAAACCCACATGCCTTGAAACCGATGATTGGTTAGGCATCGTGTGAACTTCTCTCTGGTGACAGGTTTACCGTGGTATAGGCTGTTCACGGTAAACTGAGCCCTTTTGGAAACCCTTCATAACATCTGCTTTAATTCACGTTGTGTATTGTTCCGCCTTATAGAAAATTATCATTGAAATGGGCCTCATCCCTTTATTCATGCGTCAGTCAAGTGAAACTGTTAAATTACTAGAAAATTAAATATTTGACTAATCTGTTCATATTACACTTAGATGCTTTAAATAAACACAGAAAACGAAATAAATAATTTATGTTATCACTAATAATTTCCTAACACTTTTTATTCCACTTCAAAATATGGAACTACTTTCCCTCCATTGTTACCCACTTTCCTGGGCGCACGTGACTTAGTGCATCCGTTAAAATACACGCAGGTAGGAGCAGTGATTTTTTTTCAAGGTTGATTTCTACAGTGCTCACGTTATCGTGAACATACTTTAGGACTCACGTTGAATGTGGTTGAAATTCCGTATTCTGGAGAAGACCGTGAGGTCCCCCAGCCTAATGACTGACACGTTGGCACAAAACAAAACCACGACACATCGCTGGTACTGTGTACTAAAGACATGTCTGTATCTGTATAGGTGAACGTGACTGGCTTACCTTACTGGTGGATCAGAGCGCAAGGATCTCTGTGTCAGAGCACTGAGGGCGCACAACTGCACCAGCCAAAGTTTGTGTCTGGTCGACTGCCGTGTTAGCTTGCGCTGGCTGACGATATCTCGATATCTCGCTCTCGAGTACATCACGCATACTCAGAAAGAAAGTTTTGTCCTAGCAAACAAGATATTGGTTTGTTCAGGGACAAAAATACAATTTAATTGACCCAACAGTAAACGAAACTTGAAAAACAACAAATACTATATTGTTAACCCAACAAAATATACGCTTAACTTACCAAAACATCTGTGTTGGGCTAAAATAAATTACACTGTCCACAAAATATTTGGTTTAATTAATTGTATGCTATTGTTCGGCAACTCATGTGATTACCTTCGTTCGAAAATACAGCTCGAGAGTTTGTATTTTTTTCTGACAATTAGGACAGAAACTGAATTTGTTAGTGCATTTATTGTTGTTTAATAAAGGTATAAATTTCCTAATAATTGAAGTTCAAAAGGAAACTAAAGTGCAACGCTGTAAAACTTGAAATTTTTTTTTTTGCGCACGTTCGCCAGTATTCAAAACGTTTATACATAAAAACATTCCAGTTCCAGCAGCAGCCACGTAAGCTGAGGTGGTTTAGGGCGTAGCAATACTCGAGGCAAGCAAGCGATCTAGTCTAGACTCCTACCTCAGTCAGGTTTGCAATTTATTTTAATTTTTGGTTTTAACCGAAACTGTTTACTGCACGTAGAGTCAAACAAATCTTTAGTTGTCGTAGCAACCAAATATTTTTTTTTTTTTTTTTTTTTTTTTTTTTTTTGGCAACTGGATAAGAACAACAAAATATTTAACTGGCCCTATACAAAAAATTAATTAAGTTGTGCCAAACAAACATTGTTTGTTTGTTTGTTTCAGCTAAAACCTTTTTTTCAATGCAGTTTATGCTCGCTTGGAGTTTGTCATTGCTGTGGCTGGGTGCTCGCCTCCTTGCACATATTGTAGCGTTGTTGCCTTGCCTCAAAGGAGGAAAGAACGTCCTTTGACACTCATTTAATATTTTGAAAGGGACTTACTCGAAATTGTTAATATTTCAAACGAAGTTCGTGCTGTCGTAAAATTTGTATTAGAAGTTTCAGTGATATCTACTCACTGTTAAGTAACTTCAACGCACGTATATACAATTTCGAACACGATTTTTCAGTTTCATAAGAATATGTAAACGAGTATAAAATCTCCACGAATGGTGAGGACATTGTGTTGTATAACGGGCGCGAAAGGATTATCAATAATAATGTCGATTAAGTATGGTAACAATGTGGTTTCTGCTTACGACACAGGCTTTCATAATAATTTTCAAGAGTATTTCTTAACTTCTAAATGTAACTCGATCAGTATTAGAGTCAATAAGTTATTTAAATATCTCAAATACATGAGGGTTGTTTCAGAAGTCCTGGCAACTATTGTTTATCTCCTGAAAATGAACCAAACACAGGAAATGTACTTTGTAAAGTTGAAAGTGTGCGTCATGTGCATTTTAAAAGTGACACCACATGGCGTATGGATGCAGGCATGTCCGGAATGAAGCAAAGACAATCATGGCTGCTTGAAATCACCGTTTAGTTGATATATTCTCGTACAAACTGTATGCACTCGTTTGATCAGGTACGTATCTTACATGTACGAGCTGTTTAACATCCTTCAAAGCAGTCTCCGAGGTGGTCCACGGTTCGTTGCCAGCGATGAGGCAGACATCGTCACAGCATTTCGACGACGGATCTCACGCAGCAGATGGCATTTCCCATCTGCCTTATCGCTGGCAACGAACCGTGGACAACCTCGGAGACTACTTTGAAGGATGTTAAACAGCTTGTACACTTACAATACGCACCCGTTCACATGAGTGTATACAGTTTGTACGAGAATATATCAATTAAAAGGTGATTTCAAGCAGCCATGTGTGTCCATGTTCCTTGCCGGACATTCCTGCATCCATATTCCATGCGGTGTCACCTTTAAAACGTACACGTCGTACACTTTCAACTGTACATAGCACTTTTCCTGTTTTTTTGTCATTTTTTGGAGTTAAGTAATAGTTGCCATGACTTCTGAATCAGCCTTCGTATTAGATAAGTAATAATAGGTTATTTGAAATTCATAGATTTCACATTTGATTATTATTGTTTATTGAATATATATAAAGGTTTGCAAGTACAGTAGATATGAGATTTTAGTAATATGTACTAATATTGGCACGATTTTTTTCAGACTAGATATAAACTTCAATGATTTGAAAGTGTCGACTTGAGACTTGAAGTATATTTTAGTTTACGATTTATGTTATCCCCATGCGGCTCGGATACGGTGACTTAGATACAAAAATATCTTTGTAAGGTTTTCAGCGGGGATTTACATTAGCGCAGAGCATATTAGCGACCTACCGCAAGTCGAATGCTCGAAGATTTTTTTCGTTCAACCTTCTCCACGAATCAACCCTAACGTGCAAAAGTACCGGAGACGTAAAACATTCGAAACCAATTCTTTTTTTTTTTTTTTTTTTCATTAATTGGTGTGCTGCGAATTTCGAGCGCGTTTGGTGAGTAATCCATTCGTAACGCTGTTAACCGTCTCTGCTCCGTACTCGCCGCCGATCCTTTGCAATCGCGTCACGCGCAGTGGCGAATTTACTAAAACAATTTCTCGCGGGAGGCTGGTATAGCGCCCGACCTGCGGGGCATTATATCGGCTCCGGCTATCCTGGCGGAGGATTCACATCCCGCTAAAACCAGTTTTACGCATCCCTTCAGAGCACGGCTCGAACATATCTGCATATCCCCATGGCGACGATAATCGAACCCCCCCCCCCCGGCTTGACCACGCGGTGGCAGATGCTAACGCCACTGCTACGCCCTAACCGGTTTTTTTTTATTGCCCTCCGTAATTTTACGTCCTCCAGTGCCAACGCATCGAATTTAAAAAAAAAAAATATACAAGTAATTTTAAATCTAGCTCGAAGCAAATAATGGATAATCCGTTCAAAATATATGATCGCACTGGGAGAGAATTTTTACTTTCCCTGCCAGTGTTTCAAATTATAAGTTATTCTGCAATTTCGCCCATTTCACTTCTTTCCTTTGCCATTCCAGCTAAATATATTACATTAGCGATATTTACTGGCTTCTGGGTTTCGGATAAACTATAAATCTGCAACTATACAACAAAAGATAAAATATCGATAAAATGTACTGATCCTCGAGTATGTTGTTACGAATTATCTTTTAAGACACTTCATACCTGAAAGGGTCTATGGGCGTAGCTAAATAATGAGTCATGATTTGGTAAAGCACAACAGTATAAGATGGGGTTTATTGAACATAAGGTTTAGGCAATAACTATTTATGTGACTATTGATCGGGGGAGCTTAAATGGAATACCAACATGCTAATTAATTATAATAAGTTTTATTACAGTAGGCCACTACTATTATAATCTAACTGGAAAGTCCCCACCTTGTTCATATTGCCGGAGGCTAATTCTAGGAGGCGGTTAACGACGGCCGGACATACCCATCTTCATTTCTTCTTGATCCGCTGCCACGATGACAAAAGTCCTCGCTCCCAGTGTTACATTGGCATATATCGAGGGCGTCGTTTAATATTACCGGCCCCGTTTCCTGGTCGGTGGAGAGGGTTTCTGCAACTGCCTTTCGCGAGGCGTTATTGCAATCACTCTCGTGTCCTGGTTCAATGTTTGAAGGTGTTATCAGGCCAATGGCCTTCAGGACAATGTGTTCGATTCAGGCTTAGTTTTGACTAACACAGCACAAAAGACTCGAAGGTATTTGAAAACTGGCAACTTTTAGTGACCTATTTCAGGAAAGAAGTTTAAATTCTTGCTTTACGAATGTCAGGTTATTTTTCATGTATAAAAGTTACATAAAAATTGATACTTTATAGTTTAATTTTATACTAAAAATGTTATTCAGTCAGAATAAACAAATTTCACAAAATAAGTAAAAGTTGCTTTATTTAACGTCATAATATTTCCATTTTTTTGTTTGGTTAAAGCCATTTTTGAATAGCGCAATGGAAAAGACTAGTTCTGGAACAGCTAAGAATGCATAAAACGAATTTGCGCCATATTAACTCTAACAAAAACCATACAAATATATATGTTTATATCAACTCTTAATCGTAGTGCCATTGTATTGTAACTTAATATTTATCAACATTTATTTCCTGAGACATACTTTTAATACGTAAATCAGTATCTCTTCGTCTTATACGTCAATCAAATTACATGATTGATTTATACAACATTTCAAATACTGACAGAAAGGAAGGCTCTCAAATGTAATATCATTACACTCTGAATACGGATAGATCTTCATATTTATTAAACAACCATTCTTTCCTCTTATTTCATTTTCCGTTATTCTTCTCCAACGCGGCAGGTTTCTCAATGTTTTTTTCTTTGCTGTATTGCAATAGATCATTGTACCGCAAGCTGTCACCAAAATGTTTTTCAGCGATTGCGCGCGTCACAAAAGTCAACGAGATTTAGTTTCACATCCTGTCCTGCTTCGGCTACCAAATGACTAAATTTAATATACCCTACTAAACATTTTTCCTTCTAGTGCATTTCCATGGGATGAAACTGATATCTTAAATATTTATTTCGAACTAAATACTTTTGAAAGGGGCACCTGAAATGCCAAAATCCAGGAAGCTTTACATTTTCAGACAATGCCAATTCCTATATTCAGACTTTGACGTTTTCTCTCCCTAGTGCACAAACTCTACCTAAATTGGAGACTATGTCATAATATCTTATACCATCAATGATATTGTTTTGTTCATATCTTGTTCTATTATCCCGAATACCTGAAACCGCGGTAAGGCGTGTCCTTACACATGACTGCAGTATTATGCTAATGCTCTTCACAGGCCATACAGTCTTGAGATTGGCAGCACTGAGTCATCACCCTGAGCATCTCACGTGGTTGTCATTGCCAAGGTCACTTTCCGCCTGCCAGCATCGCAGTTAACGTGAGTGAAAACATTGACCTTTCTCGTTCTACGCGCGTGTAATGTTCACGTAGCGATTTTCCGAGATACTTAACGGTAAGTTGAAAGCTGTTGAAACGTCTCATTATGTGAAACATATAATTATCGTTGTTAAGCCTTACAATGGTATGGAAATCTAGCATACGAGTACACACGTGTTTATTTTTTAGAAATGCTATTGCTGTGACGTGTTCTACATACAAGTTTATTGTTCAGAAATTTTATTTTTCATTTTTATTTTATTTTTCATATTTACCATCGTACACGCAGCAGTTGAGAGGTTTTTATTCATATTTCCAATATTACGTATTGTATTTATTTTCATATTGTTGAGATTTGAGCTACATGTTGATTTGTGTAAGTTGGTAATGGTTGATAACAACGTATTGATATTGATCACAAGGAATGCACCCAGATATAAGCCCTATGTCACACAGGTAAATTCAAATCCGGTAAACGACGCCAAATTGAGTTGATAGAAAGAATGTTCTGGTCTCCATCTTGTTTGAAATGGGTCACTAACGTAACAGGCCAGGTAGACCCGAGCTCCGTATGAAAAGTGAAAAATTATAATTTAATAGTGAGTTTGCCCCAGAAAATATGCTCCGTTTTACGTAAATAGCCGACAGAGTGTTTTCAAATTGTCTGAAGAAGGAAGGCTTAGGAGCTTTGCAACTTCAAGTATAACGCAGAAATATAAGGTATACTAAGTGACCGTTGGTCCAGCGGTGGAGCGTAAAAAAACGTTTTACTGTTAATTACACATTTAAAACTACACGTTCTTGCTGATCACAAAGTGCCTGAAAATAAGAACTCGTGTTATACTCTACCTAATTTTGACGTTGCTAGCCAGGAGCATTTTATTCAGTGTAGTCACAGAGGCAAATTTCTTGTGAAAGGTAACGTGTGAGTGCGATTACTATTTGAACACTAACCAAACTTTCTGCACACTAAAACATTTTAATTTTGGTACTTCACTGCAAAGACTTAAATTATGGTTGCCAAACACACACACACATAATTGCTATTTTTGACAGACATACAGAGTTTAAAATCTAATAGTCTAGTCCAGCTGCTGCGTGGTATTTGTAAATATTCTATGGTTACGATATAAAGTTGGGAGACGTATTTGAATTGAGAAACGATTTTGTTTGCATTAAACTCCACTTCACCCTTGGACTTCTTTGATGGATATGCTGGTAGTTAGTTTCCTTATTATTTCCCAGCAAATATTTAAAGTGTGACGTATGTATATCTGTGTGGAGGCGGAGATAAGCCTGGATACAACGAAACATGCTGGTAGGATGTAAGTCTGTTGAAGTTTTTGTGGTGAGTTTTAGTAAATTGCAGTGTGTTCTGTCACCTACACATTCAGTTGTTTATTTGCAAACCCTGCCTATATGTTGCATAATAATTCACATATAATTATCTCTCTATTTGTCTTCACGTACATTAAAGGACCGCTAATAATTTCAGCGGCTAATACCAATACGCGTGGCTTAAATATTATTTCTCACACTATCTGTCTTACAGTCTTCCCCACAGCATAATTTATTTCACTGTATGTGAGCATGTACAGAAAATTGAAGATGTAAGCAGAACACATGGAGCGGGAATTTTTATAGCTGCAGAACAAGAAATAGCCAACCTACTTGAAGAAAATGACGCCTGCAGTGGGAGTGACAGGTGCAATGGCAACAACCTCATTGAAAGGCATATCAAGTTGTGTGGAGTTGAATTACAATACAATATGTATGCACGTTGTAAGATTTATATCTTTAGTATGGTCTGTACGGCGACGCGTGATATCCAGCACTCTCTTCTTTCCTTCACTCCACCATTAGTACGGCGGAGAAATGGGCAATAGAGGCTGTTTTCCATTCCAAATATCACGTGCCTTGAACATTGCAGGCTATATTTTGGCAAGCCAGTGGCCTCAAGCTCAGAATCTCTATCACAGTTGGAAGATGGAGAAGATCTCGTCTATAAAATTGTCTTGTTTCTAATCATTATAACACGTTTCGCTCCGTTTTATATTAACAGCACGAAGAGATTATCTGAAACCTTATAGAGTGATTCATGCCACTCACAGGGCGTATTCCTTAGGCTATTTGGAGCAAAATATATAATATGAATGTGGGTCTTAGTCCCAATATAAAAAAAAAAAAAAAACACTTTCAGAAGTGTATATATATATATATATATATATATATATATATATATATATATTCAGACTATATTGTTTACAGTGTTCACGCAGTATATGTGACAGCCACACTTCACGATATCCAAAGTCACTAGCTGTTTACAGCAATAGTCAAACTGGCAGTTACATTCACGAGCTGTTCAGTATATTGCGTTTCCAATTTTTCTAATTATTCTGTAAATATTGAGAATAGAACCCACATTTTATGAAATCATTTTCTCCAAATGACTTAAGAAATAATCCCCGTAAGTGGTGGTAACTCCTCGCCAATCATCACATATGCCATCTAGTTAAATAAGTTCAATACATAGTTGTGCACAAAGTGGAATTAATGTCAGTTCACTGTCATTTTATTTACCCTTACAGCAGCTGTATAAATATTAGTGTTTAGTTACCATAAGATGAAGCTCTGAGTTGCTGCGTGTTGACTTGAAGACATATTACGAAGTAATGTAATTTGCATCAATATTTATTTATTTTATTTCTGTTCACTTAAAGTTATACATTTCATTGCCGTCGTTAAAGTAACTAATTGCCAAGCTCAATCAATCTCCGTGTTAAAATATTTTTCTAAGGATGTTCGTTGTCCCAACGCCCCTGAGTTCGGGTGTAAAATAAAACATGAAACTTAACTCGAACAAACGATGCAGTTATACCTGCAATGTTATTAGTCATTGCTCCACTGCTACCGGAACTGGAACTGGATTAGACTCCCATCTCGAAACATATTTAGCTTTTCTTTTGCGGTTTCTTTACTCTGTTGAGAATTGAAATGCTGATACTTCCTAGAGCGACGTAAGAAAAAGTTTGCCTCGGAACAAATCCAAATCTCGGTTGATCTGCTCGAGACCTGCATCCTGCCTGTCTGTGCTCGTCTCTTTCTTCACCAGTGCTGTCTCAGGTTTTTCTACTTATCCCTTTATTCTCATGCGATTTCGTCATAAGCTTCACTCGTGTTTTTGCTACCCTCCAGTGTTATTTGATTCTTTGTCATCAGATTCTGAAATTCTGAAGGTATTTAGAACTCCATTTAATTCCTTCTAGGATGCAGAAAAGCATATCTATACATGTTTTGAAAACACTGCTATTAATTACGTACCAGATTCGTAGGGGTTTACTAAACATCTGTTAAATATTTGAACTAAAATATTTAACTAATGAAGTAATACAATTAATAGCAAAATTTTGCATTTAATGGCTTTGAAGCAAATTTTATAATTTCTGTTAGATAGACCTAGTGTTTGATAGGCATTTGAAATTGATATTTTTGGTTTACAAGTATTTCTCGAAGATGTGATAGGCGTATGTCACCTTGATATCTCTGTGACTGTGCGTATATTGTCGAGTGTTTCTGTGTGCACTTAAATAGTTTTCGTATATGTGGTGCTTTATTTCGAAATATTTACATTTTAACTTTGGGGACTGTATAATATCTCAGGAACCGTTAACCCAATTCGAGCTAAAGTTGATATATTAACAGTTTACATGGCTGGTATTAAATTCAGAAATGTAAGTCTTCAGAGCTCTGTCATTTTGGGAAACAGAACAACCAGAAATATAAAACTTTTAGAAAATATCCAGAAACAATTCTGAAATTCCTCTACACTCTAAACGTAAATCAGTGAGAATTTCATTGCTTCAATCAGTTAACAGTATCTGACTGATTCAACAGATATTTTACTGGATTTAACTGATGAATCAGTGAAAAAATTGTCCGTTTTCTTTCACTTATTGATCCAGCGACATTTTTCACTGATTCATCAGTCATTTTTTTTCACTGTTTTTCAGTGATTTGTTTTTTGAATTATGGATAAGTCAAACAGAGTGTAAAAGTTGCCATAAACAATTCTGTATAGTTTTTCGAAGCACATGGCTATGGAGGTAAAACTAACAATCAAAATCAACCTACGAACAGTGGGAAATGAAATTGAAACTAAACTATGTTATTTCCCCTCCCCATAAGGACGTTCGCTCAGTGGGTAGTTCGCGGTAAAGTGAGCCCTTTCATAAGTCCTGCTTAAGATCTATTTTGGCCCATTCTGCATCCTTCGGCGTACGTAACATTTACGCTGTCATCGGCCTAATCTCTTCATTCATGCGCCAGTCAAGTGTAAACGTGAAACTGTTGGGTACTTAATGTGTAACTTATCTTCGATTCGTACTGTAATGTGTGTGAAGAAAAAACACTAACTTAATTCGTTATAATTTTTAAGCATTACATTGTAATATGACGTCAATACGTGGAACTATACTACTAAATAACTCGGAAATCTGCTTGCCACCGTGCAAAGTAACATTGTAATGAAGTTAACAAGCAGTGATATTGTTCAGAATTTGATTTCAAAAGTTCTCACTTTACCGTGAGAAGCGTATATGTATTTTTTTTTATTGCAAGAGTTCGCATCGCTCAGTTATAGTTCAAGCCAGCCTGCACCTGTTTCAAAGATACGAACTTCTCCATTCATTTCGACTGTACACAATTAAAGGTATCATGTCAAGCTGTGTTGCTCTAGTCACGACTTCACATGTACACTGACGGGACAGCGGTGGCGCAGTGGCTAGGGCGCTCGCCTCCCACCACGGCGATCCGGGCTCGATACCCAGTGGGTTCACTCTCGGATTTTACCGTGTAAGAATCGTGCTGGACGATGCCGCTTGCCGGCGGGTTTTTCTTGGGGTACTCCCTTTTCCCCCAACCCTTGCATTCCAGCGCTGCCCCATCCTAGGGTCTCATTTCATGCCATGTCCGGGGATGACGGGCACCTACGGGTCCCGGCTGGAGTGTGTTGCCTCTCCTTGGGTTCAGTCCCCACTCGAGTTATTATTATCATTACTAACTAGCGATCCGCCTTGGCCTCGCTCGGGTGTGTTTTCCGAGTATGGCGTTTCTTAGGTTTCAGCTTATGGTAACTTACACACGCTTAATAGGTGCTTTGTTGCTCGAAATGTCTTCGTAATTGAACCCCATATCTATAAATAGACAAAAATGGTTACTGTGGGTCATCCTTAAAAGATAAACATTTGCCGCCGCGGACTTTTTTAAAAACCTTTTTGAGATCTACAATTCTGTAAAACATTAATTTGGTGTATATCTTACGATTCAGCCAGCGTAAGCCATGTAAGCGCCCGAAAAGTGGCTCTTCACGACTTGATTTGAAAACGTTGACATTTATCTATTCTCCTTAAATTTAATATTTACGTATTATATACTTTAACCTTCCTCAAGAAATTTTGTAAATGATGCTAAAAACCGCATCGAAATCCATCAACTAGTTTAGAAGCCTTAGCCGAATACACACACACACGCGGCCGGCCGAGTTTGTTTTATACTATATATACATATATGATTCTGAAGTAGGCGGTTTAGTATGTGTTTGTGTAGTAAAATATATTGTTTCCATTATTATTATTATTTCCTTAGTTCCATATCGGCTTCAGTTAAGATGTAATTCTTTCAATTTTGGCAAACATTTTTAACATTAATGAGGGAGTTTTCATGCTCGCTGACTCTGCTATACATACCAGAATAAAAAATAAACCTGATATCCGTATTCTGCCTCAAATGCTGAGCACAGATTCAACACATTCCTATGAAAATGTGAAAGACACATTTTCTACCTAATTGCACTGTTTAATAATTCCGACAGTCTCTCTACAAATAAATCACTAAGAATTTTAGTTTACTTCGAGTGAATGGTATGCAAAACTTACAGTGTGTAGGAAATGTACCCTCCCGAGCAATAATTGTACGGCACAGTAGAGGTCATAAAATATGTCTGATATAGGTATTTAATTTATTTGTGACACTGAATTTTTATCCATATAACAAATTCTTTAGGAACCTGAGCGAAGGCATTCGAATATTTATTACGGACTGTGAATTTATTACAACTTGTCGTGCAAACTGACGCGCTATCGCCAATTAATCGGGTATTTTTACTGTATTTCGGTTAAAAATATTTTATTTATGAAAATCAGAAGGTTGCAAAAAAAGCGTTCACAAGGAAAAACTAAATCTCATTTTATGGCTAAAAAAAATAATTAGTTTTTGCCTCATTTGGTAATCGTATGTTTATCAGTCTATCACAATCAGAGGGTCTAATTCGTTCAGCCTTTTGATTATAACGACGTAAAAATATTAATTCCCAGACCATTATTACAACCTGTGGATCCCGCAAGAATGTACTCTGATTACAATGAGCGAAATTTTACGCTGCTGAAGTTACCCGAATTGGGACGAAAGAGCTGTGGAAACGTCTCGCAATTTACAAATTCCTGAAGAGAAAAAAAAAATATTGTTGTAGTAAAATTGACTAAAAATTGACTATAATACATAGCAAATATATATATATATATATATTCTATGTATTATAGTCAATATTCGAAAATCTAGTCAGTAAATTTTAATACACACACATTTTTGCGAATGATATGATTTAGTACGTTATGGATATTATTATTCGAAAAGGAGTAACACATTTTTGTTCGAAAACTTTATTTTTCATCAACAGTAGTTGATGTATGTGATTTTTTTTTTCGGTTCAGATATTTAGCCAATAAAACGACCCCATCGAAATTTACTAATCATGTATAATTTCAGTTCCCGATTTCATGTTTCAGAAATTTGTGAACATCCACACATTTCCGTATCTCTTAAGAGAGAATCCTGGCTTTTAAATATGTGATAACACAAACAGACAACAATTACGCCGTAGAGACTAACTTTCATTTTATAACTTATTTTTACTAAACATGTATTGGCGATTGAGATATAGTTTGTGTTTGTCAACAAATATAGACCGTTCACGGTTTATTTCAACTTTTCTGAAGCCCTGCTGAAGTTCTACTTCCAGAATATTCCTCCGCTTCAGGCTAACAAAGCTTAACTAAGTCTGGAAAATTACACCAAAGGACAACGCACCGAACTCGTGTGCTCTCAGTGTAACAGTATTTTGTATAAGAACTATTTCTCACTAGGCGCTACCAACAAAGATGTTTTCTCTCTGTTTTCATTCTTATTTATCTATAAACGATGGATTTTGGTTTATGTATAAAATGTGAATAATATCACCCCTATGACATACTAAGTTATTTCCAACGCATGCCATATATCACAAGCGTTTTATACTTGTGTATAGGCCTACTTGTGTTCATAAAAGTTACTTTTTTTTCTGTTAAATTAAAATGTTATTCATATTTTATCTGCAGATTATAATGCTTCATTTACAGATACGGGATGCTGTCATAACTCAGAAACGCACGACTTAGAAACACATTAGGTAGACTTTTCTAAGATATGCCTGTTCTAATTTATGTGGTTCTAACCTGTGAACTTTCTAAGTTATGTGTTTCTAGCTTGTGATAGTTCTAGTTGAATGTTTCTAAGTTGTGATAGTTGTAAATAGTGTGTTTATAAAATGTGTGTTTCTAAGTCACGCCAGTTTTAAGTTATGATAGTTCTAACTTGTGTGGTTTTTTTTTTTCTTTTCGAGAATTCTAAGATATAACTGTTCTAAGTAGTGATTTACTAAGTTATGTGTGGTTCCCCACCTCATACACGAGGAGATTTTTCAAAGGTTTTAGTTCAAAAAGGGTTGAACAAACCGCGAATAGACTATAGACTGCACCTGTCTCGATCGGCTGTCTTTCTCAAAGCAGCTAGCTGAGAGGCCGGTATAAAACCGCGCTGGAAAATTACCCTGCAGACGTGAGGTCTACATCGCGCACGTCAGAACGAGTCCGCTGGGAGAGTCGTTTCAAATTCACGAACCACCATACGTGCGTTTGTTTATTCAGCGACAGGATATCATTCCCCTGTCGGCCGTCAGTGTGCTGTTTGTACGACACTCACCCGTCGCCAGGTACAGCCAGTCCACACGGGACGTGGCCGAGCAGCAACTAACCCGGCGGCGTCCCGCGAGCAAGCAAGGCTCTCCGGTATGTGACATTCACGATAAAATAAGCACTTTTGAAAACCCTGCTTACGATCTACTTGTATTCGCGTTGTGTATACTTCCTCCTTATGTAGAATCTAACATTACCAATGGCCTCGTTACGGTCTCGTTACGTCATTCATGCGTCGGTCAAGTGGAACTGTGAAATTATTACAAAAATAAATATTTAACAAATCTGCTCATTTTCACACTTCGATGCGTAAAAAAAAAATAGAAAGCGAAGGAAATGATTTTAGTTATCACAAATGGTTACCTAACACTTTTTATTCGACGTTAAGATACGAAACTACTTTCCTTCAATTGTTACCAACTTTACTGTGTGCGTGTCACTCAGTGCCCCCGTAAAAATATAGGCTATGCAGGTTGGGACAGTGACTATTTTCTAAGGTTGATTTCAAAAGAGCTCACTTTATCGTGAACAGCATTTAGTCTACAGTAATGTACTTACTACACTCGTTGTAGTGCAATGATACAGTGTCTCTGCAAACAGTTATAAAGGCTGTTCACGATTAAGTGAGCACTATAGAAGTGAACCTTAGAAAAAAATTACTGTCCCTGCATGCATATATTTTAATGGGCGAACTGAGAGACGTTCGCCCAGTAAAGTTGGTAACAATGGATGGAAAGTAGTTCTGTATCTTAACGTCGAATAAAAAGTGTTAGGTAACCATTTTTGATAACCTAACGTTATTCCGTCCGCTTTCTGGTTTTCTAAGCATCGACGTGTAAAGATGAGCAAATTTCTAAAGTATTTACTGTCTTAATGATTTCACAGTTTTATTTGACCGACGCATGAATAAAGTGATGAGGCCCATAGCAATGTTAATTTTACGTAAGGCGGAAGAATACACAACGTGTCTACAAGTAGATCTTAAACAGGACCTTAAAAAGTGCTCACTTTACTGTGAGCAGCCTATAGAACTGTTTAGAACGATCCACCTTCCCCTTTTCCGGGAGTATTCTCCTTGTTT
This sequence comes from Dryococelus australis, assembly GCA_029891345.1. Classification (NCBI taxonomy): domain Eukaryota; kingdom Metazoa; phylum Arthropoda; class Insecta; order Phasmatodea; family Phasmatidae; genus Dryococelus; species Dryococelus australis. The sequence goes on along the minus strand of CM057002.1, from coordinate 62,989,333 downwards.
GAATCTTCGTCCTGATCATACACCCAGTAGCTGTGCAAAAGTGCCAATGTTTAATGACAGTAACATTATATATATGTATATTTTTTTAGCTAACAGGACTCATTATTTTTAAATGCAGATATTAATATTTTCCTGTTAACAGGAATATAAAAATATATTTCTTTATCTTTTGCAAATGCAAATATTAATAATTCCGTCTTAGCAGGCAGACTACGAAATACGAACAAACTTTAGTTATCAGGAAGATCTCATTATTATGCAAATATTTCGAGGTAATTTAATTAACATCTAATTATCAGTCTGAATGCAAATATTCATTATTATTTAATGTTAAATATGTAAAATTAAAATAGCAATGAAGAGCGAATAGTCATCTTCTTTCGAATCAGTGGCTGCAGCCTACTGCCTTGTACAGCGCTGTACTACAGTGGCTGCAGTATATTCGCAGATTCTTCGCCCTTTTGGAATCAACATTTGAAATATCACCCCATGTATGACACGATTGGCTCTTAAGTCATGTTTCACTGTCTTTGTATACTTTTATAACATAAATACATATTATTTCTGTTTAATTAAAGTTTCATCTGTATTTTCTGAATCAATTATATTTGTTTTGCAGTTGAAATGAATAACTACGGGGAGAAAATGGGTGAGTTGACAATGCCTAGTAAGAAATAGTTCTCGTGCAAAAACAAAATATTGAAATGTGTGCGCAAGTATATGGTGCGCTGTTCCCTTGGTGTAAGCTTTGATTGCATGAGGCGGAGGAATATCTCGCAAGTATAACGTGAGCAGGACTTGAGGAAAGTCGGAAGTAACCGTGAATGGACTATAAGGATGAGTTTACAACTGAGATTTACGCTCAAGTTAAGAATTATAACGTGTACAGAGGAACCAAAGGTGTCATTCAATGTGCTTGTTTACAAGATAACTTGTCAGGACGCGTACGTTGTTTAGTTTCGCTTGGGAGAGGAGTTGCGGCCTTCAGTAGATCACCGTGTCCGACTGGAAAAAACGCAAAATTCACTGAAAAGCTCACACACTGTCTAAACTTTCGGGAAAGTACGATGTATGTTGCACATTGCGTAGTGGAGAGATTTGGGCAGCTTTTAACATCGATGTCTTGAGAGCTGATGGGTGTGAAAACGAGGTGAGTACCGAGCAGTGCCGGAATGCAAGGGCGGCGGGAAACGAGAGATCCCGAGAAAACCCCGCCGACCAGCGGCATCGTCCGGCACGTTTCCCGCATGCAAAAAAAAAAAATACCGGGGAGCGATACGCCGGTGATCGAACCCGGTTCGCCTAGGCGAAAGGAGAGATGTCTAGCAGCCAGAACACCGGAGGTCCCGCAGAGGTAATTGAATACGGCCCAGAGGATCGGATTGCGGACGCACGTGACCTAGTTAGCGAGGCCGCAGCTTCTCGGCGTATCAGTGCCGGCATGCCTCAGTGGAGGGAATAAGGGTCGGGTCGACAAAGGACGGCCCAGGTACGTGCAACGGGTTGAACACTGGAGGCGACCCCTACCAGGCAACGCAAAAAGGCAACCACTAGACAATGGATACGAGTAAACAGGACGCTTAATTTATTTCCGATTCGATCTTGTTTAAGTGTCCAGTGCAGTATCGGCAACATAAAAGTGGTAAATTATTTGAATTTATTGATGTAATGTAAGTAAACTGCGTTATCGTTTTAGGAATATTTTTCTACGTAATTGAAAATAAAAATATAGCTATATTGATTCAGTTGTAGAGACCTAAGTGCAATGATTTATATTAATCCACATTTCTTTTTACTATGTAGATGGTGTTGTGAGCATTATATGTCGTATGGCCGTGCGTTGTCGATGATGTGAGATAGTTAAGTGTTTTAGCAACGATTTGGCGTTGTGTACCGACACCTGACAGCTCACAGTGGCCGTTTATTTTTGGATGTAATTCTACATATTTTAAATGTGAATATTGAACACATTTTTATTAGAATGGGTGGAACTAAACGATTGAAGTGTTATACAGAAAAACTGTTCATGTGTAGTAGTGCCAACCAGAGCACACAATTTTTTTTTTGTTTTGACATTGGCACATTTGCACTGGGCGAAAAAAAATAAGCGTTCCACTGCTTTGCCTTGAGTGAGGTGTCTGGTACTTACAGTATATGCTCGTTGGCAAAAGGCATCACGCCGTACTCCACGGGTAAGGTATACATACTTCTACTCGGGGAGATCGAAGTTGTAAGTTTGGCAGCCAACAATTTTCGCCACTAGGTAAGCGCTAGTGTCGCGTGCTTAACAGATTTTCTCTATTTCCTACTTTAGAAAACAGGATAATTGTAATAACCTTAAATGAAATATAAAATATCTTCCTAACTAAGTATAATCTTTCTCTTTTATCATTCACGTAGATTAAAATTATAATTCTAAGTTCACCTTTTGGGGCACTGCGCACGTTTTGCTCCTAACATGAGTAGACTAAACCTCAAATAATTTCTCCGGGTAGGTTAATTTGGGGACTAGTACTTTTATTCAGGTTTTTTTTCCAATTTATCACTATGAAGTCTTTTCTTAATAATGTACTTTAAGACCCTGATAGCAACCAGCAAAAGATAAGTGGCGACAACAAAATCCTGCTGCAGCTGAAAGTGGCCGCACCTCGCTTGCCTGATCCCTACACTAACGTAATATAAACTTGCAAGTGTCAGTCTTAACATTCAGTATTAAAATTAGATAAATGTTACTGCTTCTAAAAAATTATCAATATTACGTTGCAAATTTATTAAATTCAATTTTCTGCGCCTGTCTCAAGAAAACACAAACAAATCTTCTCTGGTTTACCGTGAGAAACTTCAAGCTGACGCAGGCCTACTAAATACTTGAGAATTACAACATGACGTCGATTGAAACCTTCGAGAACAAATGACCGACGCTAACAGGTACCATCTGTAAACCATATTTGAAAAATTTTATGTGTTGTGTTTTTTCGATGCTCTCGATGTGTGAATCATATTTACTATGCAAACAAGGACCTGTAGGCTGCTCTCATAGTGTGTAGGGTAGGGTAGAGCGTGGTGCTTAATACGCGGAGTCTCAGCTCTTCTACACGTTGACGTCGTAAGGAATACTTCTACCTCCTAACTCTCTAAACCTAGCGATAAGGGGCATATTCAGCACTCGCTTAACGATGGAAACAAAATTCCTTAAAACGTAGTAAGGGGAAATATCTAAAACACCCGAATTATCTAATTGAAACCCTACAATCAACGTACTTTCAGGTGAGAGTTCTTACCTACGTCTGTTCTCAGTGGATACTGCTGGAAGAGAGAGCGTTAAACTCGACTAACTAGCATAAGGGGACCTACCACTCCAGCCAATGGCAAGTCAGGATTTTAACCTGTGGGCCAGTGGGGAGCTAAAACCTTTCAAAACCTCTCACGATCCACATTTAACGGCCTAACTGCTCAAAACCCTAGAATACGTTGTCTCAAAACGGATACAAAATTTAAATAAAATCAGAAACATTCACAACCGTAACCGAAAAATAAAAAATTAAATTATTAACATATAAAGAAATACAAAAATGCAAACGAACTAACCTACTCAAGTTAAACGCATATAAGATTGTCATCGCACAGCAAAATTAAAATTCCCTACGTGTGAAATAAAACAAATCAATATTTTAAAAAAATGAAATTACATTAGTGACACGTGTAGCAAAAATTTACATAAAATCATACATGAAATATTAGGCAAAGCATATATATATATAGCAACAGTCATATGTGAAATCTGCTTGTATGAAGGAATGTTATGAATTAATTAACTTTCTTCGTGGTTTTAAAGTAGAAGCTCTTGATATGAGTCATAACATTCCGGTGATTTAGTTGAAATTCAGTATTTATAACACTACAATAATTCCTTTCAAACGTCGAACGCGCGGCATCAGTGTGGACATCTACAGACGTTTGATGGTGTCTGGTACCCGATTGTCAACACTCGTTTCAAAAGTCAGACTTACACAACGTCGCAGCAAATTGACCTAATTTCAAAATTGTTGCCTCGAGAGATGTGAGCGTATGCATACTGCAATGTACTGTACAATGCGTGATAAAGGATTTAGGAACCAACGCCCGAAACCCGAGTACTATTACTGATCACACGGCAAGAGCTGCACGCCTCGTCTGAGACCGATGACACGGACTCTTGGGCACTTAGGGCCTTTAGATACGGACCCTGGATTGCCGATGCACATTTTCTGACTGATTGGGAGAGATGGCGGAAGCTCGTGTGTGGAGGAAACCCCACGTACTCACGAACCCATTGATTTGGCATATCAACAGTTGCCATATATGTACAGTGGTGGTGACCCCTGTTATGTACAGCAACAGGCCTGATTGCGTGAGCACATACATACTACGGAGAAGTGGAACGAAGCCTTGAGCGCTTCTAAACAAACCCCTCCTGGCAGGCCGAGTGTGCCGAATATTAACGGCTGGAAACGCGGCGAACGAGATCTTTGTTATCATGACACTGCACCAGCAAGACGTCCAGAGATGGGGGCATGCCGTCCGCCGGCATGCGTCTAGTCATCAGCCTACGGCATCATGGACAGGGTGACGACGTTTCTTAGATACTATTCAGAGTGGCTTTAATGTTGATAATTAATTAAATAATAAATAATAACAATCAGTAACACAATGTAACCAAGTAAACTTAATAAGAGCTCCTCCGAGTGAAACACTGACGAAAGGTTTGTAAACGAGATGTAATTTATACGATTTCAATACAGGGACGGCAAAGAGATTATTAGTGTTCGCCTTTGAGTTACACCTAACCCCGACTTGTACGTGTAATATAAAACTATAAAATATCTACACCAATTTTTATAGAACTTAATACCCCGTATTGGCATGGGGTTTATTCAGCTGGCAGACACTTAGACCTCTCGTACTTTTCGAAACGTCTGCGGCATTTTAACATTACGCATGCACCATCTATGCCGTGCGTTCATCTTGAGAACTTCGGAATTTTCTAACAGGCCAGAACTGCTGGATTATTTATTGTTGGCGTAATATTGATCCCGGTTTTGAGACCCTGTCATTGTTCTTATTTCACCTCGTCTGTAGGTGATCGAGTATTTTTGGAGCGTCCAACCCACCACTGATAGCAAAGACCCGCCATCTCGGTGACTGTAGAACTTACTTAAGGGTTATGTCTGCCTGTGCTACAAATGCGTCGCAGTGTGTCTCAATTTTTTTTTTCTTTTTTTTTTTTGTTTTTGCGAAAGTGTTAAACGTGCCTCCAGTATGTTTATTTAAGAAAAGACATCATACCCCAAACGAGGGCGGAATAGTACTTCACCACGAATGCTGCGGATATTATTCTAGAGCCCTCCAATGTAGTTAAAAACGTCCTTTTCAGACTGCAGTATCCAAAAACACACTAGCCGGACACGAATAAAACTACGATAGGAGCCTGTATTGAACTTTGCTAAACGCTATTCATGGTCAGATGAGCACTTCTGAAAGCCCTGCTTAAGATTTACTTGTATGACGTGTATTCTTCCGCCTTAAGTAAGATTAACATTGTCATGGGTTCATCATTTTATTCATGCGTCGGTCAAGTGAAACTATGAAATTATTAGAAAAGTAAATATTTTACAAATCTGCCCATAGTTGCACTTCGATGCATTAAAAAAAGGAAAGCGAAAGAAATAACTTAAATTTCCAAAAATGGTTAACTAAGATATTTTATTCGACTTTAAGATACCGGACTCTTTCCATCCATCGTTACCAACTGTATTGGGCGCATGTCACTAAGGGCGCTCGTTCAAATATATACAGGTAAGGGCAGTGACTTTTTTCTAAGGTTCATTTCAAAAGTGCTCACTTTATCGGGAACAGCCTTTACAAACTTTTTATCAATAAGATTGTAGGGTCACAGCTGAAAGTTCCACGAGTATACGCAGCAATACGAGAACACTGCACGCCAATTCAGAACCTGCGCGTAGTGGCGATGGCGCTCTTGTAGCGCCGTATCAGTGTAATCCTTACGGATCCGGGCTTCTCGGCCAAAAAAAAAAAAAAAAAAAAAAAAAAAGGAGAAAAACAATGAAGGAAAGCGGTTCCCTTATGGGGACGATATTCATTACCAATTGACAATCTCAAAATGCTCGCAACGCCCAAATTACGTCGTGTGTGTGCAGTTCTACGCGAACTCCGGTGAACCTCGCACACTTTCGTAGCATTTGTTTCTAGTTTTTACGACAAAGTCACCATTTAGTAACAACTTGTTAAACTACATTGAATGACTAGTACCTCAATTGTTCATGTCCCTGTTTGGCATTTATTACGTATGATTTATAACACATACCTAGCCTTCCCAGGTCCCCTCATACAACAAAAATAGATTGTCCGGTTTCGTAATAATTGTTTTTAAATAAAATAAAATACATCCTTAACCAACCGAAATACGACAAATGCCCAGTAACTAAATTACCCACAAATGCATATTTTTCAAGAAAACATTAGTTAAAAGTAAGCATTAAAAAAAATTAAAGTTAAATATTTGGTACACACAATGGTTAAAACATATGGCATCAAACTATAAAAAAGTTAACAGACAATTTGTGTAGAATAAATTGCATTTTTTAATAATTGCTCCCAAAATTTTAAGCCAAAAATGTTGAAAATCTTTGCTTCAGTGCGTCTGCAAAATTATCAAAGGAATCATCAGTTTCACGTAACAAAACATTAAGCTACAGTTATAAATAATTCTTTACTTCACACAACTGCCAGCTTTGTTCAATCTACATGTATCTTTTCAGAGTAATCGTACCATAAATTTCAGGGAAAGATAAATTTTCTTGGAGTTTTAAGCCATGAGCAATATAAGAGACTGTAAAGTTACTTGAAATCTTAAAATGGTGTCCATTCGTTTCCTTCATATTTGTTTATGCGTGTCGAATTTATATTAGTTCTGTTGGAAACCGGCCTTGAGGATTAGTTAATTTTTCAAGCATGTCCAGAACTTTGCTCCCTAAATTTTATACTGCTATATAAACTTTCCGCGTTAATTTAAAAACTTTGCTTTAAACCTTTCAGCCGGAGGAAGGTGGGAGGCGCACAAACAGTACACAAGAGTGTAAGTACACGCTGGCGTCGAACTACGTGGTTCTCCATAGTTTTAAACGAAACTTTGCGTGGAAAAATATCTCCTGATAATGCTGATATAAATAACCTAGTAAACTGGGTGTAGCCCGGAAATATTAACAAGGCAAAATGCGGTACGTAGTAAATCATCTAATACATTTGCCCTGGATTCCACATTGTGACCAGCGTGTTAGCGCTGTCTGTTGATAGAGGCTGTTCACGACTAAGTGAGCACTTTTGAAACCAACCCTGGAAAAATGTCACCGCCCCTGCCTGCATATGTTTTAACGTACATATCGAGAGGCGTGCTCCCAGTTAAGTTCGTAACGATAGATGGAAAGTAGTTCTATTTCCTAACGTCGAATAAAAAGTGAGTGTTGGGAGACCATTTGTCATAACTTAAATTATTTCTTTTGCTTGCATATTTTTGATGCATGTAAGTGTAAAAATGCCCTGATTTGTAAATTATTTACTTTTTTAATAATTTCTGTGTCACTTGGCCGACGCATGAATAAAGTGATGAGGCCCATGGCAATGTTACTTTTACATAAGGTGGAAAAACTCACAACGTGCATACAAGTAGATCTTAGTCAGGGCTTTCAACAGTGCTCATTTTACCGTGAACAGCCTGTAGAAAATATATGTAGCCCCAAAGCATTTATAGTTTAAACATTTCTGACGAGGGCAGTTTTGACGGTATTCAGTATTAGTTATTCTCACGGGCAAGACCATTTTGTTGATAGGTGAGGTGGGTAGGGTGGGTTTAACTCCTCGTCGACAGCGAGGTAATCACAGCCGGAACAAGCAAGGGAGGAATATGCCACGGCCTGGAGGAAGGAATCATCTCACATTCACCTAGAGTGATTTTGGAAAACCACGGGAAACCGAAATAAATTTTCCCGTGCCGAGATTCGATGCCAGGTCCTCTCTAATACGAGTCCGCGGTGTGTTACCACCATTGCCACCTCGTTCGGTACCATCTGCCAGTGAGACACGTCTTAATTTTATAAACACTTCCGATATCTAATGCGGTAATCATCCAGTGTCGATTAGTCATTGTCGATGTATAAGAGCACGTAAAGGCTGTTCACGATCAAGTGAGCATCTTTAAAATCAACCTCGGAAAACTTCACTGCCCTTACCTCAATATACTTTGACGGAAGCACTGAGTGGCATGCGCCCAGTAAAGTTACCAACGATAGAGGGAAACTAGTTACATATCTCAAAGTCGAATAAAAAGTGTTAGGTTAACTCTTTATGATAACTTAAATTGTTTCTTTCGCTTTCTGTTTTTTTTATGCATCGAAATGTAAAAATTTGCAGATTTGTAAAATATTTACTTCTCAAAAAATTTCAGTTTCATTTGACCGACTCATGAATCAAGTGATGAGGCCCATGTAAATGAAAAATTTACGTAAGGCTTAATAATACACAACGCGCATACAAGTAGAACTTGAGCAGGGCTTTCAAAAGAGCTCATTTTACCGTGAACAGCTTATAGTATCTTTGGTAGTGCCAACCACTCCAAGATTCGCGCGGAAATTGAGGATGGCTTCTGAATGGCTGTTCTATTTTTCCGTTCTGTGTGTTTGGCATGATCGGCGTACATGTGTACCAGTCTCAAAAGTATACCGCGCTACCTGAAATGTCATACAAAACCCGCGAAATAAACAACACTATAACTTGCAGGAAGCAGTGTAGGTAAGTAGAAGTCTATTGCTGATACAAGCGCAGCGCAATAATTAGATTAAAAATCAAGTAAATTTCTCATTTTCAAGCAACCTTTTTCAAATATTCTGGAGAATTTATTTATCTCTTCAATTTTATCATCAAAATAAAGCAAATCAAGGCCAAAATCAAGCTAATTTAATCCAAATCTGCAATCCAAATTAAGCACACTTTTTTATAAAACCCATTGAACAGAGTCTTTTTCCAGTCAAATTTAATCTGCAAATGTAATCTAAATCTGAAAGCCAAATTCCATTAGTCAATGAAAAAATACCACAAAATTTCATAAAATACTTTAGAGAACTCTAAATCATGCATAAAATTTTCCATTTTTCATTAATTCTAAGCCTCTATATGTTATAAAAACTTCCTTGTCTAATATTTTTTCAAGGCGCTCTGGTAATGAAATCTCAAACATGAACTCTAGAATACAATTTATTTATTTATTTTTACCAAAATAAGATTCATCAATTTCAAAATCTGTGACAGTAAACCATTTTTTTTTTCGAGGTCTTGTAGTTTAGTGAATTTAAGGAAATGTTCAACTTGTTGAGCAGAGTCCATTTCGGTTTATAAAGAGAAAAACTTATTAAGAAGAGAAGAACAATTGGTGCTGAAATTTTATCAAAATATGATGATTTAGCTTAAATTTGACTTGCCAAAGACCCTGCTCAAGGGACCTGAGACGTGTTGATATTTGTTTGATTTTGGCTTTAAATTTTCTCTATTTTGAGCTGCAATTTGAAAGATTTTACAGGAAAAGAGAAGTTTGCTAGATTTTGGCCTTAATTTGCTTGGATTTTATGTAACTTAGTGCGCTGAACTTGGATCCACATTATACATCTACTGAATTTATAAAAAAAAGTTGAAACATAAACAATATTCCCTTTTCAAAAATGTGCTTAAATAAAATTGACACTAGGAAGAAAATCTCCTTCAGGTTTAACAAGACGATCTTGTATTCGATTAAACAAATTAACAATAGATCAAAAAATTTGTATTAAACTATCGAGACAATTTCTATAACTACAGTGGTTTTTTATATGCAATCAATAGTACAGTAGTCTTCGCCCAAAAAATGAATAATTATTGATATTGCATTCCAAGTTTACAGTTGGTTTATGATAAAGTTCATTATTTCTATGTATAGTATCTAGTTTTATTTTAGAATTTCTAAAATAACTCTAAGCAAGGAACATTTATCACACAAACCAATTTCAATATCTAGATTCCAATTTTAATTTGGAAAAATTTCATTTCTACCATTTCTAACATAAATATTTTTCACATTACAATGGTCAAACATAGAAGCATGGACATACTGTTCAGCACTTTTTTTTTCTATTAGTTTGAAAGCCTACAATTACAAAATCGGACATATCTAATTGTAAATTATTAAACGCATCTTTTATATAAAAGTTAAAAACAGTTGCTCCAGCAGGGACTTATTTTTCAAAAAATTGCAAATAATCAAAACTAATGTGTATTTGAGGGTTTTTGTATATTTTCTCTTTAATTCCAAGGCCGTGTTAGATTCGTATTCAACAATAGGCCATAAAATTTCTAATTTTTGAATTAGAATTTTACCTGGATCGGTTAAACAAATAAACAAATTGCTATCAGATTATTTTCTAAAAAAAAAAAGGTAATTTTATAACCGCCTTTCCAATAAATTGCATTGTTATCGCGAATAAAATCAAACAAATATCTCAGCGGATACGTTATTTTATTTGTTTTATCACAATTAACCGATTTTACTCGATATTTATTATATACGCAAGAAGATTCTAAATAATTTTGTTCACTTGGTGATCTTAATAAAACAATCATTATTGATGATGTTTAACTTGTATTATCAACAGCTTCAATCATATTTCCATGTTTTGGAATTTCTACTCTAGATAACTGAAAAGGAAAAAAGCTCGTACAAACATCGAAATTATCTAATTTGGCATATTTTGGTTTATTTCCTTCTTTATTCCCTTTGAGTAATCCATATTGCACATAAACGTAAGCATAATTTGGAAAATAATAACCATTTCCTATAGGAATATCAAATTCAATTCTATTATTGTAAACATTAAAATTCCCCCTGGTTTGATCAGTTGGAGGGAAAAGTTTGTCTATCAAAGTGTTCAATACTTCTATAACGCATTTAGAAGAAAAAAGGTTATATATAAATGAAAGATTCAAAGAAAATTTCTCGAGTTCTATAACTCATCGAGAGTTACAAAAATTATAAAAACACCACGAAGTGGAATATGAAAAAATAAGAAGAAAGATCTACCTTTAATAGACGAACTAAGCAACGTTGGTAAAAAAAAAAAAAAGTAGAACAAGTTAGCGATGAAAATAAAAATGTAATAAATTCATTATTTCCTGTAGCAACAAAAAATTTAGATTATCCACCTATCCCCGAAGAAACATTATTTGAAAGAGAATTTTTCTCAAAAGCCCCTAATGTAGAAGAGTACATGGGAATTGTACCCATAAAAAATCTGACGCATACTTATTCCAATATAAATCTCGGTAAACTAATTTCTCAAAAAATTTAAGTTATTAATGAAAAATATGGTTTACGTGGAGATGGGCTTAATTTTTATATTGGTGACATAAATGTAATTATAGATAGTGATAAAATATCTGTTAATGGTAAAGAATATAAATTAATAGAAGGACTTTCTAACTTGTTAACAAAAAAACACAATCAGATATGGAAGGCGAATTCACCGATAATGACTATGAAACACAGAAATTGTTTTATCAACCAATGCGGCATTACATGAATATAATCCTAAAAAGCCAATAAACTCGAATAGAAGTTGGAAGTATGCGAATATAATTAAACCAATTTATAATAATTATATAACAGCACCAATATCAGTGCCAAACATACCCAAAATAATGATTTCTCCAAGAACTCCTAGATCTGGAGAAGGTATAAAATTACAACAATTTGCCAAAAGTATATATTTGGATGGACGATGTTAGAGAATTAATAGACAGATTATTAGTTATTCATGATGAAGAAAATGCTGGAAATAAGAATAATTAGAACAAAAAAGTAAGTATAATAAATATGATTAACAATAAATTTTCCTAATATATTATTAACAATCCAAAAGTCCAACAATCCAATATATTATAAGAGTTTTAATTGTAATTCCACACTCATTTTGGAATTCTGAACATCTTGGCAAAGGTATTATAATTTGGGCATTAAACAATTTAAATTTACCCGAAAGGCTTTTGCCTGGTTATTATTATTGTGGCCCATTTACAAAATTAAACGAAAGATAATAAAGAGGAGGCACAGGAATAAATAAATAAGATGAAGCATACAAATATCACGATATAGCTCATAGAGATGGCAAAGATTTAGAATCTAGACATGAAACTGATAAAAATTTTACAAAAAGAAGCAAAAGAAATTACATTAAATAAAAATACTCCAACTGGTAAAATAATTGGTTCTGCTGCTGTTGCTTCAACTATGTTTACAAAAAGAAAACTAGGCCGGGGCATTAAAATTTAATAAATTATTGATCAATTAAGAGATTTGGGTATAGCTAAATATTTAACAAAAGAACAACTAGAGAAAAATAGATAAAAAAATTAAAAGATGGCAAATGTTTCTTACTAACTTTGGTTACTTCCAATACACACAAAAATATTAAAAGAAAAAACTGGACATGGTTTACATCATGGAGGTTTTTTTTACCATTTATTTGCAACTTTTGAAGTGCTTGGTGCTTTAGCTGGAGGAGCCACTGCAATTTATGACTCTGTTGAACGAAAAAAAAAGAAGAATTAGAAGAACAACAATGGAAAATAAATCAGGAAGTGACTTAGCTGCAAAAAAGAGGATAACCAAAAAAAATTAATGTATACCCACCATCTAATATCGATATTAAAAAATATGAAAAGTTCCAGAAATGTTTATAAGATTGATGTACTACGAAAAAAGATGCACAAAAATGAATGTGCTGTGGTTAATTTTGATATTTCATATAATCATGGTACTCATAGGGTTTGCTATTTTAAAGAATACAGTGATGTTTACTATCTTGACTCATTTGGAGGCAATATTCCTACTAATTTAACTAATTAATTTAAATATATATAAATGTTTATTACAATGATGAGAGAATTCAGAATTTTGATTCAGTTATACGTGGACATTTATGTTTAATTTTATTGCATATTTTTTCAAGTGGTTCTAAGTTTAACTATAAAATTTCTTTATTATTAACTGACACATATATTTGGGAATCCATTAATCAAACCTTTAAATAAATTTTTTGACACTAGTGCTTTTGCTTTAAAAAACATATGTAGATTCACAATGCAATTCGAGTGTTTCTTCTTTATAAAGTGAACTATCTAACTTTTTTCATTATACAAAAACTTATGTTTCTTTTCTATAATGTAGAATTGTTAATATAGATGCTCCTATGAATAATAAAGATGCTGTCAATAAATTTTTTTCATATACATATAGCAGATTATGCATTTAAAAATGACGTAGATTCTAAATATAAAACTATTGTTTCTGCTTACACATTAAAAAAAATGTAGATACGAGATATAAAACTATTGATTCTGACTTTGCCTTTAAAAATAGGTGGATTAAAGGTTCAATAATATTGCTTCTGATTATGCTTTAACATCAGATGTAGATTCAGTATGAACTGCATTAAAATAGGATTACCATTCAAAAAATAAATACATTGTTTGTGAATATGCATTTAAAACATATTTAGAATAAAAATACAATATCATTGTTTCTGCTTTAAGAGATCAACTTAGTAAAGTCTTTGTTTATGCATCAGACTATGTTTCTATTCAAAATCATTGAATTGATAATATGGCTGATCTATAGATGGAAAAGATGTGGTAAATAAAGGATTTTTTTATGATAAATTGCAAAATTTAAACCAATCAGTTTTTAATTATTGTGATACACTTGTTAACTTGAAATCTCAAAAAGCAAAGAAGTTATTGATAAAGAAATAGCTGATAATGCTTTACTAAAGATGTATAATCAATATACAATACTATTACTTCTGATTATGCCTTATCATCGGATTTAGATTCGGTATGCACAACATTGAATATGGATATAGATTCAAGATATAATAATAAAGAAATATATGTTAAAATAGCAAAATTTAAACACATCAGTAGCAGATTTTAGGGAACAAAAATCTCATATATTTTATTTATGTGGAAAGTGGAATAGAAATAATAATTTTTTTCACATAGGAAACTACAAAAATATATTATAGTAAACCTTTTGACAACAGAATTGTTTACATCTTTGATCTTTTGAATTATGATGTACCCACTTACAAACTGAATGATAACAATGGTGAAGAAATAAAGGTAGTTTTTATGAATACAAGATTATGAAAACCAAATATCCTGATGAATATTTGGTCGAAAAAGTTTTTAAAATTAAAGCAAATAAAAATTATGTAAAATGGTTAGGATATGATAATTCACATTACTCTTGGATTAATAAAACATATGTAGTGAGAATTTGAATGTTAGTTCTAGGAAAAAATAATAATGAAATAAAAATTTGCTTCTTATGCAATTAGATAATGATTATTGATATCATAAATCAATTGTTGTTGAGTATAATTATTTCCAGTAATATTAAAATAGTTAAGAAAACACTCAATGTGGTCATTCAATGTTTCTTTCATTATTAAATACAAATTGATAGAATTTGCAATATAATCAAATCTCTCCATATTTTGTTCACAATTTGGATGCCTATCTTCAGTTATATACAATTGTTTTTGAACATATTTTCTTTGAGTTCTAATGACATAGTGATCATATTCACAGTCATCATCAAATTATTTTAAAACAACAAATGTTGGATAAAAATTTTGATTTTGTGTTTGTGGTACAACATCAGACATTGCTTTAATTTCTCATTGTTGGATGAATTTCAGAAGTTACCATTTTTAAAATTTTTGGTTTCTTTTCTTCTTTGTTAGAAAAAAAACTAAGTGAATATATGCCTGATTAATTAATAAATATGGTATGCAGCTGCATATTTGAAGGGAGCCCTGATGATAGGCGCCTTTTATTATCTCCAAAATGTAGCTTAACATCATACACATGGTTTTGAATAACTTTTCTAGGTTTCTCATAGTCCAAAATTTCTGCACTATTTTGGCTTTAAACAAAGGATTATTATCATCATCAACAATCATAAAAGCTTGTTTGCCATAGTATGTAAACTTGTTGTTATTTATGTCTAGAAATAACTCTTTTTTATCTATGCGAAATTATGCACAAGAGAAATTGGAGAGTTGTTATAGGTCTTTATATATATACTTTTTAAATAAGGAAATGATAAAACAATATAAACCACATGCATTAATTGTACTCAATTCGATAACAATTATTGTAATCATTAATCAATTGTTGAGTATAATTATTTCTAGCAATATTAAAATAGTTACTAAAACAATCAATGTGGCCATTCAATGTTTCTTTCATTTATTGGTATAAATGGATTAAATTTGGAATATAATCAATACTCAATATTAGTTCATAATTTTGATGACTATCATCAATTCTGTACAATTGTCTTTGAAAATATTTTCGTTGAGTTTTAATAACATAGTTGTCATATTCAGAATCATAATCAAATAAATTTAAAAGATTAAAAGTTGGGTCTAAATTTTGATTTTGTGTTGTTGTACAACATGAGGTGTCATTTCTCCCATTTTGGCACTTCTGTGAGCCATATGCACCAATTCTCTTAAATTTTCAATATGACGACCTTGAATTTTATTGATATATTTTAAGTTATTAACTTAAATTTCATTAATTTTATTTTTATGCTCTAATTGATTTAATAGAATATTCTTTTATTTAATTACTTTATGTAACATATATTTACCATATTTATGAATTGATGGTAAAACTTCTTTAGTTACCCATTTTTTAAATTGTTTAGCTTCTTATTCGGAAGACAGAATTAAAGAACAAAGGCCAGATTTGTTGATATAAATAGTTTTTACTCATTGTAATTTAGAGTTGTCTTGGAGTGTGGGTTGTACAATATCCAAACTGGTTTTGTCCTCATTATATATTTTTATGTATTACTTTATTGGTATCTGTATATTCTAAAATTGCAGCATTATCTTTTCCTTTAAACCATGGATCATTTTTGTCATCAATAATTACAGAAACTTGTTTACTGTGGTAGGTAAGTTTGTTGTTATTTATGCCTAGAATTGACTCCATGTTTATATATGTAGTTGTGTGCAAGTAAAATTAGAAAGTAGTAATAAGTATTTTTAATAGTATTCTTTTTAATAAGGAAATGAAACATTCAAGAAAATAAATTTAAACTATATAGACCAAATGCATTGATAAATAGAGTATTTTGCTGTGTGTTTAAAGGTGTCCCTATTTTATGGACAGTTAAAGTTCAGTAAATTTCTTTTTATCGTCATCAACAATATAGATACATTAAAAAATTTAGTAATTTTTTTATATTCTCAATAAGCACCATATTGGCACTAATCTACTCTTCAAAACAATGGTGTAAATAATCTAGGGGAAGGGATTATGCATTTTTGTGCCCCCACAAAAGTTTTACTTCTCTAAAGGTTCAGATGCTATTCTGGGACCACATAAAAATTCAACTTTCTTAATAATTACAAAAGGTTTACAGATATTTATGTCATGCCAAAGACCTTTTTGAAAGGGTTTACAGCTATTGTGACCATGCCAGTGACTCAATATTTTATTTTTATGCCTTTATTTTAGCGCCTACAAAACTCTATTAGGAGAACTCCCCCACTTCACCACCAGCTGGTTATTATTTATTTTATAGTGGTGAAGTGGAGACATTTTTATATTTTATTATGCTATTAATTTTTGCAACAATACTCACATATTGATTATATGAGCAAGAGCAAGGTTTATTGGCTTAAATTTTGGAACATCTTGGTTGATAATTATTGTGGAAATATGGGTATCTCATATCTATCACTATAAATTATCGTCTTCGAATGGGGTTTCGAACCCGTGACATTTGAGTTTGAAGTTGGACATCTTGTCACAGAGCCATGGCAACAAGCTGAGCGAGGCGACAATTAAAAGTCTTTATGTTGTAAGTATTCTTTCTTGTTGCCTACCAGTAAAGTTTTTTTATATTGTTGGTAAATAGCAGTACAATAATGGTAAAACTCCTTCCTGTTGTGGCGAGAGCTTGCTGAAGCTCTATTGAGGAAAACTGGCAAGGAATGAAAGTGTGACGACGACATGAGTTAAAAACTGTTGGATCTGATTTCTATACTTACCACTGTTCATTTTCTGTTCAAATCTATTGTGATAAAAGTGTATTCTTAATTCCAGCATTTAGCACAGTTCTTATTTAATTTCTCACAAGACATATCACCACCAACAAAATTCGTTATAGTTGTTTTTTAAATTAGTGTCATCTTGTCTAACTATACTAGAAAGGTCATATTATCCCTTACGAATTGCTTGGACACTTTCAAATAAGTTTGAGCAAAATGAAATAGGTCAACATTTTTATGCCTTCCCAATAAATATTCGTGGATGACATCCTGGTTTTCTAAAACAACATTGTCAAATATAACTACATACTTGTTTTCACATTGATATAAGGGAATCTTCTATTCATTGCTATTATAAAGATATGCCATCTTTTCATTTAACTTGTTGGATATTACATCAAAATTGTTTTGTAACTGAATATATTTTGGTTGATTTAAACTTTTGAATGAACATATAATTTATTAAAATTTTGCCAGCCATTCTTATAAATAAAATTTATCATCAATTTGGTTTATTCACTTTTGCTGTACCTAATGATAATGGCTCTCATATTGTCAGGCAAAAGTTAACCATTCTTTTTTTTTCATCATCCCCTTCTTTAATTAAAACACTAATGCAACGCAACATTTTTCTTTTAATATGATAATTTTTGTAATAAATGAATAATAGAGTATTCAAGTTAATAAATAATAGCTCTGTTCTAAAGAAGAAACTTCACTATATCATTCACAAAGATAAATCGATTGCATTGATTAGTTTTCCTGCCAAATTTAAAGCTCCTAATATAGACAATAGTACAATAACAACTATTGATAAATTGAGTGCTTGCTATGGTTGATGAACATGAAGTTGTAACTATTCCTAGAGGTCAATGTGATGTTGAATCTTTAAAAGATTACAATTGATCCATTTAAAAAAATAACACTGAATTGACAGCAGGCAATGTGAAAAAGAGAATGTCGATTAAATCTATGTTTGATATTAAACTATACATCCAACAATCTGATATGCTTGGTTTTGAAAAATATGTCTATAGAAAAAGGAAAAATGTATTTGGTACTAAGTTACCTAATTTTAATTAATTTAAAACAATAAATGTTAGCTGTAGTTTGGCATGCGGAATGTTCATAAAATATGATGAATCTGCTCTCTTAGAAACAGATAACTGTTCGTTTTCTACCAAACACTATGTTTAGTTTTAGAGATTATATTATCCATGAGCCAGTGTATCTGATTCTTAATAGAATAAATACTGAGTGGTTGAATTATATTGTTCAAGAAATAATGGATGTAAATGGTTATGTAATTGATTTTGATTGTAATGTTAATGACATTGTTTTGGAAATTAAAGATGTTTAAAGTATAAAACTTTTCTTTCAGAAATAGACATGATGAAAAATTCATCACACCTCTTATTAATGAAATGTAATAAATTTTTTCATTATATATATATATATATATATACATACATAGTGTTTCTCAACCATTAAATTCATTTTTCTATATTGTATTTTCTCATCAAACACACACTTATTATAGTCCTCAGCTACAATGCTATTATTGACTACAAATATTTTCACACCTTTTGCTATTTTGCTTTGTTATTGTCAACTCTATATGCATACATTTTTGCTCTTAAGCCAACAAATTCTTTAATTATATTGCCACTACATTCATCTTTCATTTTTCCTAAAACTTTCTTGTTTATTTGTGACATGTGAAAGATGGTATCATTCAGATAAATATTTGTATAAAATTTATCTAATATTGTCTTCATGTCGTCATAAAATGTTTGTGTTTTAATGTTGTGAAAGTATGAGTTGGTAGCTTTTAAGCACAATTCAATTTAATCTCCATATTTGGCTTCCATTACTTTATAATAGAAATCATATATTAATTCTTTTGATTTGTCAGAAATTTACATACCCACATAAATGGGATTATTAGATTTTACATTTGTCTTGTTCATATGAATGGCTGCAAAATTTTCATTAAATATAGTACTTCTTTTGAAGCAATCTTTTCACTTGAAACGAATCTTATATCTACTCTGTTTCTTATATTTTCCATTGTTTTACCAAACACAGAAGTATTCATCAGTTTATAAAAGAATATCTAAGTCATTTTTAGCATCAGTTCTCATCAATACATTCACATCAATATACTTTTTTTAACCATTAATACTGATTAAATTTTAATATTCTATGTATTTTTGTAAGCTTTAATTGATTATTTAGGCACTATTTAAAATGGCGATAGTGTATTACATTTTTTTAAATGTAAATTTTTAAATAGTTTATATTTGTTTGTTCCTGGAACTGCCTGATTTTCTGGAGAAAATAGAAGAGCTTTATGTAAATTATGTGGTTCTTAAAGATAATCTAAACCAACTTCTAATTTTTATTCATGTTGTGAACGTCCTTTAAATTTAATATATATTCCCACAAAAATCTAAAGTAAATTCTGTATTATCAACTCATTCGAAACCTCCATATGGTAAATGTTGCAACATCGTCCAAACATAAAGATTAAATTTGCATCGAGGTATGCCAAATAATTAGTCTTCTGATTAGAAATAAAATCTTCTAAAAATTTGTTATTGGCTTAAACATATCACGTACAGCATTGCGATATTTAACCTCTGTTTCCTTTTTATATCATTAAAATAAGCATAATTGTGTGATAAGTCTAATTGTTGTTTAAATATTTTTAACATTGTATCCCAAGTTAACTCTGGTGCTGTAAAATACAGTGCAGGATCTTGGCAATATGCATTGATATATGTACCTCTAAAGTTTTCAAATATATCTGTCAACAGTAGTACAGTGCTTTTTGAATATAAGTTGTGATAATCCCACACATTTTAAATATTTAATTGATTCCATATATTTTTGCATGCTGATAATCAAAACACATATCTCTATCATTTGATGTGTTGTAAAATTCGTTCTTTGGGTGAAGTTCAGTTTCTTTAAATTTTTACATTCTATCCATTTAATCATATGGGTAAACTAATATCTAAATCTGTTTTACATTCTGGAAAATGTTTTTGCATATACTTCATTTGTTCCTTAGTTAAATTCGATGATAATTTAGCTAAACTACTTGTCATCAATTTAATTGTGTCTATAAATCATGCCTTTAAACTTTTTGTTAATTTCCCAAAAGTAATACGCATTTCTTTGTTGTTTGCAAGTAAATCTAGTTTTTTTTTCATCATAACCTAGTTCTATAATAAATAAATGATCATCATAACCTGCTAAGTTATTAAAATAAATTGGAACAAAATTGGGCAATTTAAATTTTAGGTTGCAATTGTTGCATACTAGGTTAATGAATTTTCCAGTTATATGATTGTGGTGGCGTACTTTTTTACTGTCCATATATTTGCAATCACATACAGTGCATTTCGTAGATTTGTTGTCTTTTGTTTTTCTTCTTTTGTTAGTGGATGCATTGCTTCAATTTGTGAATACATTTTCCCAATTTCTTCTACTTCTTTTTCATTGCTTCTATAAAATGCTGATGTGCAAATGCATCTCGGTATACAACTGGAGGTTTATAATCACCATAGGCAGATACAATATAATAACAAAAACCAGAAGCTTTGTGTAACTGATATTTCATTGTTTGTCATTCAGCTTTAAATCAATTGTGTTCATTTGTGCATTGGTAAGTTTATATCTTTATTTATGTATATCCTTATAAAAGCCATTTTCATTATCATCCTCTGTTAAAATTGGTTATTTTTGGATCAATTTTAATTTTTTTATTTCCCTTCGATTTGGCTTAGTTGTTGATTTGTTCTTTATAATTGATTCGATGTCTGCAATATTGCAAAAGGAACTTTTGTTGTATGTTTGTAGTTTTAAAATTTTATTTGTTCATCTTTTAAAGGTAATTAACATTTTACTGGTTCGTTTTTTAGAGCAGTCTTCTGCATGTTTATTTAATCTTTCTTTATCCAACAGTAATGCGAGTTTGTATCATCTTTCAAAAAAAGTAAATTTATATGTGTTTCCTTTTTATTTTTGTAAGCTTTAGCGGATATACATTGAACTTCTTATCCTCAATAGAGTAAAAATTTACAGACATAATTTTTTTTCTCTTTTTGATTTATCAGCTATTTTAATAGGATATTCATATTTATCGAATGCTTTTTCAGTACTAAGACCCACATTTTTATTTTAAGATACTCTTTGTGGATATTTTTCAGCCAGGTACAATGTAGACTTTATTGCCCAAAGAAAACATTTTTGATCATCATTTTTTACATTAATGCATGCGTTTTTTTTTTCTTACTTCTGGTAGTTAATATATGATGCTCCATTTAATGGATTATACTTTTTTTTATAGCTAATTGCATCCCAAGTATGCTATGTAAAGCCCAATCTGAATTCCTTTTTTCAATGTTTTCTGTTCGTGCGAGTACTTCTTTTTTTGTTTGTTTTTGTAAATATTTTGAATGTCTCCTTCGTTCAATATTGTAAATGTGTGTGATTGAATGTCGTCAAATAGTCGCATTTCACCAGTTTTCCGGCTTCGAAAATAGTTGACAATTTTAATGTTAGATTTCACAGCTCTAATTTTTATAAGTTGATGGCATATTATTTTTAATACTTATTTAACTGAAATTAAAAAATTCCTGGGCACACTGAATTTTAATTATTTTCAATATTATATGTTGATAACCTACATTTAAAAGCTTTTTTGACTGCGTAAGTATTATTGATTTATTATTTCTTTTGTTTACATATACATTAGTAGAAAAGGGGAAAATTTCTTTTAAATCCTTTTTGGATTTTCTGTATATTATTCCACCTTTTGGAAATGGTAAATTTGCAAATTTATTTTTCTTTGTTCATTTTAATTATTGGTATGTAATTAAATCAGAATTTATTACATTAAACCAATATTTAATTTTAAAATCTCTTCCAATAACTCTCAACTCGCGCAATCTCTTTTCCCTCAGATCACTTATTGAGTTGAGTATCGTCATTTTTATATAATAAAATATAACAAAATTTATGAGGCCTGAGTTATTCATCACCTAGAGTTTCATTTAGAAAATGTATTACTATAATGTGTGCTTTACTATTATTATACTTTTTTTTAGAGAAATATTATGTAGATATTTTCTGCATTCGTATTGTACTTTCCCCCTTTTTTTTACTCATATTGGCATATAGCGTATTCACTATAACATTTTTCGCAGGTGATAAAATGCATATCTATTGTGTCTTGATGAGATGCAAAATAACCAATAGCCTTATCCACATTGCATACACAGCATGTCTTGGTTGAATGATCGCCTTGTGAAATTTCATATGTATTGTGTAATTTAGTATTTTATGCTTTTCAAGATTTGCCTTGCAAACAGATTTTCCACATTCGAATGGTACTTTCTCTTTATTTAACTATTAACGACTTCTGTAATATTCACTGTAACATTATTTACAGGTGTTAATGTGCTTATCTTTTGTGTGTTCATGTGATGCAAAACAACTTATGTGTTTTAAATCACCACACTTTTTACACTGCTTACATATGCTGTTATTTTCCATTTACATTTTTATTTATAAACTGATACATTTTAGTAAGTCAAAGAAAATCAAAACAGTCAACAAGCTGCTAGAAATTTGATATAAATCACATTAATTAATAAATAGAATTTGCACAAATAAAATTATTATAGTCGATGCTCTATTGCTTTTTTTAAACACTTCTTCTATTTGCTCTAGATGTTCACCAATATCTCGAAGTTCATACATATCGTCAATGACTTCTAAGCGTGAGAATTGTAAGTTTTGTAAGTTTGAATGAAATCTGTGAACTATATTTTTAAGATCTTCAGATGCACTATATAATCTATAAGAATGCGGCCTTGAATCATCACCACCTTTTAAAATGTTAATCAGGCTGCACGGGAAGACAGGCGACGTTATTTTTATTTATAAAGGAATAAATTTATTTAAAAGAATAAGAAAATTTAACCAATACTCAAAAGTAATTTTTCTAATAAATTCAGTATAAGTATATCGCGGATACAAGCACGGCGCAATAGTTAGGCTAATAATTAAGTAAATTTCTCATTTTCAAGCAACCTTTTTCAAATCTTCTGCAGATATCATTTATCTCTTCAATTTGATCCTCAAAATCAAGGAAGTCAAAGCCAAAATCAAGTTAATCTAATCCAAATCTGCAATCTAAATCAATTACACTTTTTTTTATAAAACCCATTAAGCAGGGTCTTTTTCCAGTAAAATTTAATGGAAATGTAATCTAAATCTGCTAGTAAAATTCAATTAGTCGAAGAAAAATTATCACATTTGAAGAAATTCTCACGAGAACTTTAAATCATGCATAAATTTACCATTTTTCATATATTTTAAGCCTCTATATGATATACAAAATTTCCTTCTCATTTATTTGTTGCAAAGCATTTTTATCTAATATTTTCACATAGCGCTCTGGTAATGAAATTATAAACTCGCCATTTAGAATATAATTAATTTTTTTTTACCAAAATTAGATTCCTAAATTTCAAAATTCTTGGCAGTAAACCATTAATATTTTTCGAGGTCTTGTAGTGTAGTGAATCCAAAGGATTTGTTATAAAGAAGAAGAAGAAGAAAAACTGCTGCTTAAATTTGATCAAAATATGATGATTTAGCTTAAATTTGACTGGAAAAAGACCCTGCTCAAGAGACCTGAGACGTGTTGATATTTGTTTAGTTTTGACCTTAAATTTTTCTGTTTGAGTTACAATTTGAAAAATTTTACAGGAAAGGAGAAGTGCTAGATTTTGGCCTTAATTTTCCTAAATTTTATGTAACTTAGTGCGTTGCGCTTGTATCCGCAATAGACATCTACTTAGGCAGTATGACGTGTGCAGGGTTTGTAAATGCTATTGACTGTAAACTGAGCACTTTTGTAAGCCGTGCTGAAGATCTACTTTTGTGCATTTTATGCAGACGGAAGGAGTGACATTTTTAAAGGTTGATTTCAAAAGGGCTTAGTCAACCGTTAACAGCCTTTCCTAGCAGCAACAGATACAGCCTAAAACTCTAGCGTGTCAATTATTCTATAATTTACGAGTGCCATCCTATGGAATGGAGTTCCATACTATTCCACTTGATCGAGCAGTTGGGCGAGGATTGCTGCAGATATAACACATCTCCAAATTGACAACGTAGTAAGTTGGACGACGTTATGCACGTACAAAATGAGAAATTGGCTTCTCGAAAATACTGTGCAACTAACGGCAACGCGAACTTTTCCATACATTACTTTTACGAGGACTTACCGATGCAAACTGTGGCACCCTCACCCCTCGAACGACGAAAGGACTGATAGCTCCACCGAAAGGAAGTGAGCATTTCCAGGATAGTTTCGAAATCGATATGGTTAGAAGCTTCGAAATCATCCGAGTTTCCAAAAACAATTTTTTTTTTTTCCTTTTCGAATGTTGTGGTTTTTAATGATAATATATCGAATTGATTATACAGGGACAATGGGCAACAGAGTGCCAAGAAGTGCTTGTAAAAATATTTGAGGAATAGAGAATTGAGGTGAAATAATTACAGCTGACAAGATGGTCCTTCTGAGGTCATGTTAAATGGAATTGGAATTTTTATAAAATGATCCCACCGAGCGTATCAAAGCCACGAACATGACGTTTTCATGATTTTTTTTTTTTTTTTTTTTTTTTTTTTTTTTTTTTTTTTTTTTTTTCCGTACAACAAGCGCCGCAGTGGTTGTAATACAGCACACTCTTTTCACCTCAGTGAAGGAGATTCATTTTCAAACGTGTTGAGCTCAGATTTCATGGATGTGAAAATGTGGCGGATGTTGCCGTTGGTCGGTGAACTTTCTCGGGGTGGTCCCGTTTCCCCTACCACTTCGTTGAGTAGTCAAGTCCATCCTCGTCTCGTTTCATCCCCATCGGCACTAAAATCTCACGTGTTTAGCACGGCCCACGTATCACTCGTGTGTCCTCTACAGGGCGACTGCTTGAGTTCAAGTATTACCGGCGGAGGGGGAATTGGAGTCAGCGAAACGACACCCCTAGCCTTATGTTGAAGAATCGACTTTGACTGCCGCACATTTACTTTCGGTGGCTCGTCTACTTTACTTCCCAAGTCGGCTCCAGTACCACCACCGCTTGAGACTCGAACCTACGTCCTTCAGGTGACAGGCAGCAGTGCCCCCGACGTAATACGGAAGCGTACTATAATCACAGTAATTGAAGGGAATTATCTTGCCAATGGATGATCCAGCGGATGGCATAAGTATATCTTAAGTGAAAAAGCTTACCGCTCAGTAGGATACAAGAATATATAATAGTTGTTCGCAATTAGTATATAAAAAATGTTCCATGCTTTCTACGAAAAATTTATATATCTTGAATTCTAAGATTGTTATTACAAATTATGAACTTATGAGAATATAATATTACTACTTAGTCGAAAAAAAAACCTCTGGCCACATCTTCTTAAAATACATACGGAGTAAGTCTGAGAGAATAAAAAAACTATTACAGAAAAAATGCACGGAGAAATAACGTAAAGCGAGCGTATAAAAGGTTCATGATGATAATGGCAATTAAACTGATGGTATTGACGGTGATGATACCGAGGGTATTGACGGTGATGATACCGATGGTACTGACGGTGATGATACCGAGGGTATTGACGGTGATGATACCGAGGGTATTGACGGTGATGGTACCGATGGTATTGACGGTGATGATACCGTGGGTGTTGACGGTCATGATACCGTGGGTGTTGACGGTGATGATACCGAGGGTATTGACGGTGATGATACCGATGGTATTGACGGTGATGATATCGATGGTATTGACGGTGATCATACTGATGATGAAATGAGTAAAGTAAACTTAAAAACATTTTTAAAAAATACAAAAGAAATAAAAATGAAAGGAAAACGTACGTTTAAAATTTTTGTTTTTTTAAATATTTACTATTATGAAATTGTCACCTAATAATTTTAGTAGTAGATATTAAAAATGAAAAACAAGACGTTATTGATAACTAATGAGCCTACTTTCCTCTACATGGATGCAAATAAATTTGAGTGACATTCAGAAAAGCTTAGATGCCAAGTGGGCGTTGTAGTTTCATTGACAACGTCATCATCAGAGATGAAACCACAAACATGTGAAACAGTGCCAAGACAATTAAAATACACGAGTGACTTACCCGGGATTCGAATTCAATAAAACTCGTAGAATTAAGCTAGCTTGCAATCAAGTCCATTGCAGCAGTGCTGCGATCTTTCTGGTAGTTCCCGCCGTCGCTGTAGCCACGGACACTAGCTCCCAGTGTAGTCTTCCTAGTCTTCCAGCTCGGTTCCCGTTCCTAGTTCCTTGTGCCTTCTCTCCCCACCCCACCTTACTCCTCCCTCCAACGTTATACTATAATTGAGGTCAGGTATGCCTTGTGCATATCGCCTTGACCGCCCCGTCACTCCTACAGCAGCGCAGGACTCGGCAACAACGTCTTGCTAATCGACAGTGATGAGAGCCACCATTGATACCGTCAGCTGAGCATCGAGCGGAAAAAGCAATATCGTTCAGACATCTAGTAATGCTGGGCAACACGAGGTTTTCTGGTGTTGTGCATTTAGCATGAAATGTAACGGAGATGAGAATACTTGGCGGTGGGTTTGGACAGTTCGTTCTAAATATTTGTGGGCCATAGTTGTTTAGCAAATGTTAAGGGTTTCTAGTTTTCTAGTGCCTATAGTTATTGTGGTTTTTGGCTTTGTTCGTAGAATTGCTTGAGTGGTATTTTAGCCTGGCATGTTCAAATTTGAAATACAGTGATGGAACAGTTTTGCATTGAATTTTCTTGCAGACGGAGTTACATAGTCTGGCTGCCACTACCCCATTTGCTTGGACCAGTGTTCTGTTGTTGATGATGTGTCGGCTGCCCAAGCTCCGCGCGTGAGGAAGTGTGCATTTTTAACATTTCAATCGTCATCATCCCTTAAATTTTATTGCACTACGCTTTGGTGACGCCCATTTGCATTGGTTAAGTCTATTAAGATAAAGTTTAGCTAATATTTTAGCAATATTCAGTAACTTCTAGTCAGCAAGGGAGAGTTTTAATGTAATTTTTCAAGCCTATGTGGTATTATTGGCCAACTTTCAGCCATGGTTCAAGTTAAGGCTAGAGTACACACTGGTGTGGCTTGCTATTTGTTCGCATTTTTATTGAATTTTATGTTAGTCCTGCTGACCTAGAGGTTTCGTATTGTAACACGCCAGAATTTTCACGTAACCAGTTTCATGTGTTCAAAACGGCTACACTATTTTGAAACTGTATGGTTGAAAATTATTGCTGACTACAGATTAGCCTGAATGATGAGAATTACGTGTAACTCACTGGAAGTGAGTATTAATTTTAGAGAGTAAGTGATTTGTTCGTCTCGATTTGTTTTCTGGGCACAGTAGAATTTTTTCTTTTATATGTTGTAATATTACGCACGTGAATAGCGAGTGTAGCTTGAAATTGCCAAAGAAATTTTAAGAGCCGTCGTCAAGCTATTGTAAGTTTTATGGTTCATATTTGAGAAATCGTTTATCTCATGTTCTCAGTGCCTGTAACGAATTTTGTTACTATTTATGTTTATCAAATGCATTGTAATGAATCTATTTTGCCATGGGATGAGTTGGCTCTGAGATTGAATAAAAGTGTTGCAATTTGGAAAATATTAGTTGAGTGTATTTCTCTGTATTTCACATTGCAGCTAAAGTATGTTGCAGCATCACGGAGGCGAGACTCACAGCATCAATTTCGGATGCAATCAGTCTAATGTTGTGAATGAAATATTAACATGGCCATCATTTTGAAAATAACTGTCTGAGCCATAAAAATTCATAAGTTTACACGGCCTACCATAACGCCACGTGTGCGAAAATTTTTGTAGATTTCGGTTGTTTGGTCTCCGAGAGATGGCATGGAAAATTATTTTTTTTTAAAACAGAGATATCTTATAAAAACCACCTTAAAATAGTTTCTGTTTAGGATGTTTCTAATAGACACTATCAGCATAAAAATTTTATTGAATTTAGTTAAATTGTTAAATAGATAATATGCCAAACATACCTAAATATTTCTATAACCACCATTTCGTAAATGTGTGGCCCTATTTAGCTTATGGCCTTATGTAAATGTGCAAAATTTGGTAGAAATTAGTTGAATTGCCCGAAAATATGTAAAAAAAATCCTGCAAATGAGGATTTTTGTATGCATAAATAATGATTCTAATTAATACAGGCAGCGTTTAAAATTTGGTTTAATTCTATTAAAATGTTGAATAGATATAACAGATGAATCTACATCATTCATGGCGAAAAAGAGATTTTGTATGAACACATTTTATGGTTGTACTATATAGCTACAGCCATCAACAATGTTTCATTGGAATAAATGGCTCGGTTTCGACGATATAATAAACAAAACTAAAAGAGCTATATGGCCACCATTTTGAAACTAAGCGTATGACATGCCTTGAACATATCAGTTAACATCACGTACTGCAGCAGTAAGTGTTCGCCATATTTGGTAGGAATCAGTCAATTGTTTTCCGTGATATGATGTAAACATTTTATTAGTTCGTGTGACACTATCTTTCAAAATGGAGGACAAATGAGTATCTGTGTAGACACATTTTACGTCTATTATATATACTCCCAACATACAAAGTTAGGTTGGAATCGATTACACTGTTTCGAGGATATAGCATAATACGCCTAGATTGCTACATGTCGGCCATGTTGAAGATAAATGTCTGACATACTTGAAACATATTAGTACATATCAACTGTCACAGTAAAACATGTTTGCCACACTTGTATCAATCTGTGTATTGTTTACCGAGAAATTACACAAAAAATTTGTTAATCCATTAAACGCTATCTTACAAAATGACGGACAAGGGTGTTTTTTTTTTTGGCTTATATAGTGGTTTTAATAGATACTGACAGAGTAAAAAATTTGGTTGAAATATGTTAAATGGTACGGTAGTTATACCAAATAAACCTAAAATATTTGTATGGCCGCCATATAACATTATAGCTTCATTTTTTCACGTGACGCTGTCTTCCAAAATGGTGAACCAACAACAATATTCACCTATAAATTCAATGCTGACAACTTTCGCTGTAATCATACAAAATTTGGATTACATCTGTTGAATGATTTCCAAGATATGACATATCACACAAATCCTGTTCACGCTTTCAACATATGAAACGGTGGACGCATACTCCCTAGACACGCCAAAATATACCTACACACCTTAATACACACACATACACATCCAGACACGGAGAGGAAAGTGATCTCATAAACCTTTCTTTCCTTCAGAAAGTAGGCTAAAAGAGCAATGAGATAAAATAAGAAATAAAATCCTTAAAATTTTAAGGATTATCAAATTGAAGACGTTATTTTAGAAGATTTCGGTTTGTTGGTTGTTCACAGTATCGTACGTAAGGCAAGTTAGTTAATGTTATTTCTGACACGTTAAAAAAATATCTTTGAAAACATGTAATTTTTGTTGACTTGAATTATGAGATAAATGTGTTTCTGAAGTTAACCAATTCATTCATTTATAAAATAGAAAATTAATTATATAATAAACTGGTGAAATGCAAATTTCGATTGGTAAGTAACGGTTTTATTTAATAAATAAAATAAATAAAAACAAAGGAAATTAATTGCTTAATAACATCCGAGCAATCCATTTTGGTAAAAGAAATAGTTAGAAAAACACACAAATGATTGGCGGTTTAATTGCAAAAAAAAAAGGTGGCTTTTTTCAATATTTTATATTTTTATCTGCAGAGTATGAATCAAAAAAAGCAAATGCTTATGAAATAATAATGGAAAATTGTAAACGTCTGCAATGATTATATTTGCAATAAAAATATGAAATGAATTTTTGTAATGATAACGAAAACTTTTATTTTGTTTTATTTTATGTTGTCATTTTTTAAATGCAAGCCATAAATCAAAATAATTTTACAAGAGGAAAACTTAACAAATTAGACGAATATTACTAATCTCAGAAGTACTCGTTAACAACCTAAATTCAGTTTTTTTTTCTTTCAAAAGTGAGTTCTCTAAGACTCGTCAAAAAACTCCCGATCAAAGGATAAAATCGATTGGTTTTGTTGATTAGTCTGCCGCTGAACAATGCCGCAATTTTGCAGTTCCCAAGAGGTATATTTTACTTTTCATAGGATATCGTTGTCTGGTCCATTTTTAATGAAGATCAGCTCCATTGCCATGCCATATTTTTTTCTTGTCGTGGGACGGCGATCGCAGCGTGTACGCAGCCCGCAAGGACGTTTTCCGATTCGCCGAGAGAGCACTCTCTCGCTCACTCTTGTCGCCACAGAGAGTCCTCTCTGCTGTCCCAACTCGGAGGGGAGAGCGCGAGAGGGAGAGTGAACGACGATGTACACTCGGTGCTCACTCTCGCACCCTCTTTGGCAGTCATGTTGTTTCCAACTCTAACCTCAAATATCCAGACGTGTATTTTGTTGTATCTAAAGCAGTGTTAGAAATATTTCATCGACTTAACTTAATCATTGCGATTGCGAAATGTGTAATAACAACAATATTCTTTTTGATAAGGAACATAAATTATTTTGTTATTATGTTCACGTTTCATTTAGGTCAGTTGCGTGCGTATAATTAAATACTACGATTTGCACGTAGCAAAATAAGTTACTATTTCATAATATACTGTCCATTTATTCGAGGAAAGTGAAAGGCCAGCAATATTTTATTTTTCACTATTTACTACCTTTTCTGTCAGGGAAATATTGCCGAAGGCTTACAGAGGGCACAAGTGATCCAGAGTGTGCCAGAGTGAGAGTGGTGAGTGAGAGTGAGTACACTTTCGAGTTGAGACACGGCCTCGAAGTGTTGGACGTGTGTGAGGCTGGAAGCGACGAGGATGCCGACACGTCCTGCCGGATGGTCGTCCAGCCACGTGCCTACCGCTAGCCCCATTGTGCTCCCTCACACTGGACCATCCCTGCGAGACAATCGCGTCTTCCTCTCCGACCCACGGTCATCCGACAACCTCGTCCTCCTCTACCCACCGGAGCGGCCAATCGTGGCGGCTCGATACGGCGCCGCACGACGGCACCTGTGTCTAATGGCGGAAAACAGGAGCACGCGAGAGGGTGAGGTGCGCCCCTACTCGTGCCCGCTCATTGTCTGGACCCCCGGTGACCAGCGAGGGTGGGTACAGCCACTGACTGGTCCCGACGACCCCTACCAGTGGCCCCACTGACCCTCTATTAGCGGTGTCGAGTGACCTCTCCTGCCCCTCCCCTTCCTCTAACCAACCCTCTCGGTGGAGTGTCGCCACCCTCCCGGGGGCAGACACCAGCCCACCTGTATGCTATTAGAGTTGTAAGTGCCCCATTAAACTCTTCACGTTCGGCGACGTCAAGTGGGGCTATTTTTAGAGGATCTTCAGCTACACCAGCTTTTTTTCCAGTCTGACGGTGTTTCTTTTTTTTTTTTTTTACGAAAGCTCTGTAGATTCTTCATGTGTTTTCTTTTATTTAACTATTTCCACCCCTGTTTACTTTATTGCGTGCGATCAATATAGAGTTGTAGAATAATGCATCACGTTAGGGATTTGGTACTAACTTTTTTATTCGTCTCACTCTAGCAAATCAGTTTCTGTTTGCCCGTCTGCAATTAACTATTCCGGCCTCGGATCCACGTGTTAATTTTGTATCCTTCCAACGAATGCAAGATTAACGTTGTTATCGACCCACTCGCAGTACTCGTGTTTCTAGCATGTGAAACTATGACTTTGATAGGCGCTTAAATACACGTTACCAATATGCGGTTAAGTCTTGTTGTTATGCGTTCAGAACTAATATATAATAATTAAATTAACTCTGTGTCCACAAAGTTAAACGTTACACTCTCGATACGACGTTAGGCCGGGAGCACACGGTAAACTGGACGGGCCAAGTCCGGCCCGTCCAGTTTGCTGATGCATAGAGAGGCGTTGGGCAGCACACACGAGCACGGGCCGGCCCGGCACAGTGAAAGGCTCGGAACAGGCGCGTGACAGGGTAGCGAACGGCCCGTGGAGATTGCTACAGCTAGCCGGGGTTCGGCCCGTGACTGGCCATTGTAGCACACTGTGCGAGACACACGGGCGCGGAACTCTGCTCGCCGGGCGCTGTCGACCTGACAACATGGCCCATATAGATAATGATTGAATTTTTTATTGCCAGCGTTCAGGAAAAAGCCTGAAATCCTGTACAAATCGAGGGGAAGTTTACAAAGATCGAGGTTACCGCAATGGAGTTTGGCTATGTTAAGTTTGAAATTTACCCTAAATGCATATCTGGTAAACCACTAATACCTATTAGTCGTTTCAAAAGCTCTTCTTCGCTGTAAAATGACTAATAGTAGTCGTTTTGTGCAGTTCTTTATTTCTCCCTACAAATAACATACTAATACCATACAAATGTATGCACGCTATTTACGGTATAGCGAGCACTTTTGTAAGCCGTCTCATTAAAAATAATAGTAAGTGCATATGTTTTATTTTAGCCATGGACGTTAACTTCCGAGTGCAGTGGAATATACACACTATGTTTATTACTTACATGGCAATATTTATTTACAAAGGTGGTTAAGGATAAAAGATGGCTGAAAGCAAACAGTAACTAGGGGTTCAAAAGTGCTCATTTTACCGTGATCAGCCTATATAACGCTTAACAATTGTTGATGGAGGGAATTTCTAAACTTTCATTTATCATGTGAAAACATCCAACTGGGCACATTTTTGCCGATGTAGAAAATAAGTTAATTTCGTGAAAAATTTATTTTAATTTGTGTTTTTGGTTCACTTTTCAAAAATGTTTATTAAAATATTCTAGTGTTTTCAGTTTGAAAACGTATTATGTATAGTATTTGCAAATATATTAAGTTAACCGCAACAGGAATGGCAAGCAGATCTACAGTAATTTTAAAGAATATATACTTTTTCTGGTACAAACTGGCAGGAAAAATAAGTTGCTTGAATATGAAATAGTTTAGCTGTAATAGTGTCGTAGATGTACTACAAAAATTCAATGATAATTGTTATATGTTGACTATCAATTCAACAAAAATGCTTCCTTTAAATACAGCTTAGTAAGTCTACAGTGAAAACATTTTAACTTAGATGCAGGCTTTGACTGTTTGTTCCTATCTTAATAAAAGGCATTGCAAAACTTGTAAAAATTATTAGGCTACAAAGGCAGCTGTGGTTTTCATTCTTGAAAACTATGCATAAATGGCTACCCATAACACATTTAAATGCATTCATTTATCTGATCACCTAAAAGTTATTTTATTTATATTTGCAAAAAATACCATTCAATTTTTAGCCATTACTTGTAAATACTCTTTCCCATATAATATACATATAGACTGCATATATTTGCATTGTGACATGTTAAAATCACAGTTGTGATGCTTTGAGAAATATAAATATAAATAAAACAAAAATCTTCAGAAAATTTAATGAGGTTGGTTGAAATGCCATATCTTAATTAATTTCAAGATAATATTAGTGAAAAGTATTTTACAGAAAATCATTGAGTACTACAAATTCAAAATATGTTTAAACAATTACTCATTTTGGGCGATTTTTAAAAATTACATAACATTTCATTACACGATTGTGAAGATTTACTGCAGTAACTCATGATAACTTATTTCACTTTTACTAAAGTAACTCCTGGTATCTTATTTCAGTTTTATTGAAGTAACTCATGGTATCTTATTTCATTGTTCTTGAATTAACTGGTGATTTCTTTTTTCTATGTTCTTGAACTAACTCATGGTATCATATTTCTGTATTCTTGAAGTAACTCATGGAATCTTATTTCAGTGTGAAATATCTCATTTCAGTGAGTGAGTTAGTTTTTATTATTTGTACGTCCCAGAAATACTAAAATTGTAATTTTGACTTGCTATTTTTTAAATAAATAAATAAATAAATAAAATTATGTGGTATAATTTTTTATGCGTGCAAATAGTACTCGTAAATAATGTCTTCACGTTGAACACTAATTTCGTAGAGACAAAAAATTGCTTTATTTGTGAGCACGTGACCAGCACCTTTAAGATAGTACGGTCTGCATGAAAAGGGAATCAAACATACTTGCGTCAAGAACCTCATGTCCTGAGAGAACCAGCCGACGGGATTTTTTCGTGAAAAAGAATTCAAGTCAGCGATTTTAGCTCGAGTCTTTAGTGGGAATCGCAGGCGTTGTGTCAGGGAATGGCCCTTTCCACATCTAGGAAAGACGCCTTCGTTCTTCAAAGTGCCTGCGGACTCAGCTTTTCTCGAACTTCGCATGTTATGTGCTAGATAAGGGTTTTCGCACTTCGTTTGTGGGCCAAAGCGGACCAGCTACCTGTAAGCCCTTCCTCCTTCCGTATACAGAAATGCGATAGCCGTCGGTATGAATACGGATACACTTAGTATCAATTTATTTGTGCTCGATGAAATGTTTTATAATTAGGAACAATTTAAATAAAGTTTTTAACAGTAATTATTACATGCTATTTTAAGGGTACCCTAACAACTCATTTAAATTATAATGTAAAATTTGAAAATTTTATTTATATAAATTTTTAAAGCAATGTAATTCTTGATATTCAAAAAATACATATTTCTTTATATTCATCAAATAATTTTGCTGTTGTGCAGATATCTATACCTGACATTTCGGCTAATATTTATGTACTCATTTAGTCTGTATTTTAAATAGTATATGTACCGGTTTCATGCTCATTAGACCATACGATGCTAAATAACACCGACAACGCTTGGTACGTTGTGCAGGACGGCAAACCGATCATTTTTCGTGAGTAGACCCATATCCATAAAAGCATGGTTTGGGTACTTTAGGGCATCAAAGTTTGACAACGCTTCGGATATGGTGATTGATGTATGTCCCACTGTGTGTCACGAAACCGCCGCCAGCTAACAAGAGCATTACATCGTGCAGTAACTTACGAAATGGGTTCAAATTATCAACTTGATTACAGAGCTGTCATTGGCGGTGCAGACATCGACGCGTATGTGGTTGTGTGCATAGTAGTTCAGTCGCTACTTGGATTTGTGTGATAAGGTTCTTCTCTGATGGTACAGGAGTCTCATACACCATACCTTTAAAGGTACCACAAAGGAAACAATCTAGACGTGTCAGATCTGGTGACCGTGGGGGCCATAGAAATGATGTTTGAAATAGAATTAATAAGAGGGTTATGCGAAATAAAAAATTTGCATTAGAAATGTAACTGCGAGGTTTGTATTAATTAACAGCTTAAAGGCTAACGAAATCAGCCATTGCGTGGTAATTACTTGCCATTTTTATCACTTGTCTGGTAAATATAGTCACAGAAATCGTAGGCCTGCACTCTAAATCTGATTTAGTGAGAATTTCACTATTTCAATCAGTCAAACGTATCTGGCTGATACAATAGTCACTTCAGTGAATTTAACTGACGAACCAGTTAAAAATACCATATTTCCTTCACTGATTGATTCAGTAACATCTCCCACTGATTCGTCAGTCATTTTTTTCACTTTTTTCTCAGTGGTTTATTTTTTGACTGCTGGACCAGTGAAACATCTGAGCAACTTGGTTCGTCTCTAATTATTTTTGAATGATGTATCAGTGAAACTGCGTGTGTAAATCTCCGTCGAACTTCGTTAAAATAGTGGCCGCTAAACGACGTTTATCAAGTGAAGTGCCGTAACAATGAATAAACGAATAAAACAAATACAAAACACCTTCTAAAATGCGTTTCGTCTTTCAAAACGCCATTTTACGAGGTAATATGAACACACAGACTTTCATTCCGTTTTTACGTCTTTCATTCCGTCTTTATGGCTTTCATTTCGTTTGCGTGTAATCGTCACAGCACTCTGTTTGAAGGTTTAAACTGTATTTAATGTGGCGAAGAGAGTGCACTCATATGTACTATTCGTTTTAACAATCCTAACGGTACCAATCAAACCAAAAAACGAAAAGTATGAGCAAAGAATTTCAAACTATACAATTCCGCAGTGATACTATAAGATATATATTTACCTCTCACAATCTTAACCTTGGCATGGTAGCTCAGATGCGCTGTCCATCCCTTGATCCTTACAAGTGTACACCTTAATGTTCCAGTAGCAACCGTTGATAGGCTGTAGTGTTATAGGTCAGTGGCCCGTGTCGGGTGTACGCCGTGCGCTGCCCCTCACTATAAATAATTTTGTGTGTGTGTTTGTGTGTATATATATATATATATATATATATATATATATATATATATATATATATATATATATAGTGGTTAGCATACAATAGAGAAATTTAATACAAAAAAGTGGTTAACACGTGCGCCTCACATGCTAAAGGTCCTCGGTTGTGCCATGTAGTGGATTGTGAGCTGCCTGCAAAATTGGGGCAGTTTTCAACACCAAAGGATACCAAAACAATAATATTCCATTATTGTTAGAAAACAATGAAATTTGGTTCTTCGACTTTGTCAGTAAAACCAGTTAACCAGCTGTTCATATCGTTTTGTGCCCCTACGTAAGAATTGTGTAGATATTTTATTGAGTATTTCGTTATTGTTTCAATTGTGTGCTTGAATGTGTACTGTATAATAGGTTACGGGTAAACACATCTATATATTGTTTGTGACAATACATTTATTTATTTAAAAGGATGATAAGACAACGGCCTAGAGGTGTGTAGGGTGCGCGAGTTCAATCCCGGCCACCTGCAATTATTTTTTACTTTTTAAATTACGGTAAATTGCACAATATGAATAGTAAATTATCGTAAATATGTTTATTTAATGTAACTATTTGCCTATATTAAATAAAAGCAATATTTAATTTGCCACTGCAATCAGCCGTAATTTGTTCAATCAGTGAAATTGTTTCACGTCACTAATTCAATCAGTGAAATTTTTCACTGAAATAATCAGAGGTTTTCCACTGATTCTAAGTGAAGCCATTTTCGCTGATTATAGTAGTTGAATTTCACTGCGAATCGGTGGTTTCCTACTGATTCGACTTTAGAGTGTAGCAGTTCATTTTCCTCTGAATTTCTTTCCCGTTTGCTTTTACTTTAAGTAGTGTCTTGTAATATTCTTCTTTACAATTTTTGTAAATGTGCAAACTCCGGACATTTTAGCATTATAGTTGCATATATTATTGAATCAATGTTCACTTGAAACTCCCTAGATAATTTTATGCTAAACTATTACATTTGCGAAACCATCCTGCTCATTATGAAACGTGCTCGTTGCAAAGTTGTTACCAGTTGTAACAGGCCATATGATCGTACATAACAAAATTATACGGAATTTTCACTTACTCTAGAAAGTTTCGTATTAAATTTCTTCTAGGAACCATTGTATCTCATTGTAATAAGTCTTTCTCGCCGGTCAATCATCACTATGTAGCTCAGGAATCGACTTTATCTACAAAACTTAGCACAACACTACTGTCGCTTATTGTTCAGCGTTACGTTATATGCAATCCTACAAACTTACAACCAGCCTGCTAACAGAGTAATTCACTGCACCCTGTATAGAATATTTGATGGTTGAGAATGTAATAAAAATAATTTCTTTGTTACCGCAAAAAGAACACCAGGAGATTAATTACTTTTGAGTAAAAACTGTAATTTACAGTACAACCTTTGATAGAATGTGTTAACTATATTGTATTATAAGAGTTAATTTTTAAGAACGACATTCATCTTACCTTTCCTCTCTTCGTAATGTTAGTAATCGAGTAGATAATGTTATATCAATAAGTATATGGCACTTATGCCTCTTTTTTACTAACGAAACTAGCGACCCGCCTCGGCCTTGCTCGGGTTCGATATAAAAATATGGCGTTGTTTAGGTTTACGGCAAGCATATACACCAAATGCTTAAGGTAACTAACCTAGGATAAATAGTGTGGTGTTCAAAAAGTCTTTGAAAGTGAAATTTAAAAGACAAAAATGGTTACTGCTGGCCATCCTTAAAAGATAAAGATATGCTGTCGCGGACTTTTTTGTAGATCTTTTTGAGGTCTACAATTTTGTACAAAAATAGTTTAGCATATCTCTTATGGTTTAATCACTGCAAACCATGCAAGTGCCACAAAAGCGTCTTTTACGTCTTGGTTTGAAAACGTTAACATTTTTCTACTATCCTTACATTAAATACTAATGTTTTATATACCTAAACCTTTCCCGAGAAAGTCTCTAAATGACGGCGGAAACCGCATCAACATCCATCAAGTAGTATCGATGCCTTATCCAAATACACAGACACACGCGGCCGGGCGACTTCGTTTTAAACTACATATGTATAGATACTATTAGCCCTCGTTTGGGAAGAAAATATCACAATACGCTCATGATTTTTAATATTTTTTTTGTTTTATAATTAATTATTCCGTGCTTTCTAATCATTCGGCACCGTTAGACAATGTCATTAAGAACGGTGGTTGCAGACGCTACTTATAGAAGTTGAAGCCAGCGAGGTAACGAATGAAATGGAACTATTTTCTGCTCATAGTGGCGCGCTGAAAATTCAGTAAAGAAAGAACTTGGCAGGTGTTCATAATTGCGTGTGAAGCGAAAAACACAAACTAGATTACTGTCAATTTTCTAATCCTGAACAGAATCGCGAAACGTTTCAACTTTGCCCTCAATCAAGACGGCTAATTTTGTACCATTTTTTCCTGTGAATACTTTTTGCAAGACATAGAGTAGATTCGTTTAATATTTCAAAGGTATATAATATTTTTTTTAAATTTTTAAAACCTTAGATTAACTGTCTATAATATAAATGCCTGATACATTTTTCGTAATATTCACATTGATATTTGTGGAAGGTAAAATTTTATTAATTTAATGTTGCCCTTTTTTCATAAATAAACAATTTCAATGTAGTTAACTTTGCAAAGTTATATTTTCCAAGTTAAGCATATTTGTGTGCACCGTATAATCTGCAGTGTAAAGTGCGGCTAATCGGAGTGTATTTAGGTTAATGAAAAATATCAATGAAAACTAAATTCACACTCTCATCGTGTGTGGCGAATTAAAGTATACGGTGGCTCCATCATTGTATTTCACGATGATCAAATTGATGTAATTATGCAGAAAATAACCAACTCTCAAAATCACACATTTGTGTTATGTACTTCCGGTTGATAACAAAAGAATGTTTTAAGATATACAAATTAGAACCAATCAACTTTTATTTTCCAACGTAAAATTCGAGCTATGAAGCCAGTAAAATAATTTGTTACAAAACATTTTGCAATGAAAATCCAAGATGATTCGTTTCTGTTTAAATATCAAATATTATTGCTATTAACAATTAATTTTTGAGGAAGCTCCAGTAAAAATTAATAATATATTAGTTACAAATAGAAGAGTTAAAACGTTAGTTAATTTTAATACTTTTTCGCAAAACTACTTGCATAGATAATTTATTGCTGTGCCTTATCCCCCCATACAATTCATTTAAGGTTACCCTGTTATTCTCACTTTAATCACAAAAAATATAACTCAAGGTAAAGAACAAAGTCATTGTAAATAGTGTCAACACTTCTGTAACTTATTTGGGGGTGGGGGGCATGGTGACTCAGTGGTTAGACTGCTCACCTCCCACCAGGCCGAACCGGGTTATATCCCTGGCCGGTTCACTCCGGATTTTTGCGAGTGGGAATTGTGCCAGACGATGCTACCGACCGGCAGGTTTTCTCAGAGATCTCCCGTTTCTCCCGTCCTTTCATTCCGGCGCTGCTCCGTACTCACCTCACTTCAACTGCATCGGGTCTCAAGACCTCGAAGTTTAGAGCCACCAAAATTGCTCAACTGAACTATAACTAACTAATTTTTACAGCAAGTTACAGGAAGCACTGCAATCACTTAAAAGTTCTAACAGTGTAGTTATGCTGAGAGGCAAGTGTTTATGTTCTCCTTTTTCAAAACGAACAAATACGTGCACTACTTCGGTGCGTCAGAATAAAGCGCTGGTCGCGTTTACCTCTCTTAAGGCGCATTCATTTTTGTCACGTGGATTCTAATTGTAAGCAGTCGTGACTATTCTAATGTTTAGCAGTCTATGAAATATTTCAATGTAATTTTTTTTCATGATATAAATGAAAGCCTATGTTGGCAAATCACAAATTTGGTTATCGAAACATATGTAATTGTCGTTGAACAGTGTTAAAGTCAACCAAATTCGATGTAACTAGTCATATGTTCTCGATATTTACTCATCAGTAAAACAAAAACTCTAGCGATAATGTTGTATCATTTCTGCACGAATTCCTGTAATAAAGCTCTATAGTCACTGCTAGAAATCCTACGGAAACAGAAGACACGCAAAGCTTGTGTATGGTATCGTCCATGGCTGCTGTAAAGCTTCCTTATGGATGGATGTGATCTTTACGCATTTAATATTTTATACCAGGGATTACCCTTAATCTGTGTTATCTTTGCGACACATGTTGTGTGCAGCGTAGACTGTAAAAAATTGGCCGCAAAACGCCAAGCGCTTGATACACGTTACGTTGAGTGATAACGTCTCTCTAGAGAGCGCCATACGTAGAGACCTGCAAAATTCGAGTTGTTATTTGGGAACACATTAAAATTCAACCTCGTGTACCTTTGCAATAAGTCTGTTATTGGACCACACTTTGCGCCAGTAAATGAACGCGTCACAACTGTGTAGTCTAACCACGTGAAGTCCGGTCAGAAAGGCAGTGACTTCACGTTTATGCGCTAGCCAATGGAGAAACGACGCCGGTTCGGGTACATATAGCACTGTGAAGTTTAGCCTGATGCCAAACAATAACACGAATTTTGCAGGTCTCTAGTCCATGCGTGCTACAATGCGCGTGGCGCGATATGCTGACTCCTCGAAGACCAGCCGAGTGCGTCGAACGCTGCGTCATAAGTGTCACTGGGTAGATAGATACGCAGAGAGGAAATGACATAGTGGTTCTTTTGAAGTGGTCGTATTCTTTCAACGGTTGGTTGCGTGAGGTTTCGAGGACCGACCTTGCATCTGATTGAGTACTGCATGCTTAGTGACAGGCCCCGTAGCTAGAGACCTGAAGAGTTCTACGGATTCATTTTGAGACAAGCAAGAATTCAAAACACGTGTGATTAGATAACTTTAGCCAGTGGTCCACGCGATGCTTGACACCTCCTGGAGAACGCTGGCCCAAACCTCGCCTTCCACTGTGACAGCAGACAACCAATGCGCAGTTGAAAATCGGAATATTTGCACATAAGACTGTAGAGTTTAGTCTGCAAGTCATCGAACACGCGAATTTTTCACGTCTCTACCCAATTACCTCCCCCCCCCCCAGAGTGAAGCCACCTTCCACTCTGGTTAAGCCAGCGCCAACCATCACAACGGAAATAAGATCCCCCCCCCCCTCTTGCACTAAGTGGTACAACTACTACTTCTCTTCCCACTAATGAAGTGCATGATTCCTACTTATGTCTCCTGTAGCATTTCCTACTAATGCATGCAGTCATTTTAATTCGTTCCTGTCGAAAGATTTTCACGCATCCTATGCCGGTTTCCCATTTCTCTTCTTAGTTACGGGTTATAGGCTGTTCACGGTAATACGAGCACTTTTGAAAGCCCTGCTTAAGATCTACTTGTATGCATGTCGTGTATTCTTCCGCCATATGTAAAGTTAACACTGCCGTGGGCCTCACCACTTTATTCATACGTGCGTCAAGTGAAACTGTGAAATTATTATAAAAGTAAATGTTCTACAAATCTGCTCATTTTTTACACTCCGATTTATTAAGAATAACGGGAAGTGAAATAAATAATTTCTAAGTGATCACAAATGGTTACCTAACACTTTCTATTTGACGATAAAATATAGAAATATTTTCCCTTCATCGTTACCAACCTACTGGCTATATGTCACGCAATGCGGCCGAGAAATGTATGCAATGTAGGATTTTTTTTAAATGTTGATTTCAGAAGTTCTCGCTTTATCACGAACAGCCTTTAACTATAGGTACACCTTGGGGGGGGGGGGGGTTATTCAAGGCTCCAGACCGTGGCCATGGCTGCCCAATCCCTCTCTGCCGCGAATCATGGATCCTACCCTGTAGGTGTAAGGGGCTCAGCCCTGAGACGCACTTACCTCCCGTCCCTACCTCGGACGTACATCTAAGGGTGCGATCACACTCGTGAGCCAAGCGGTTCGCGAACCAATCGTCAACCGCTCGCAACGTGTTCGCAGTCAAATTTGTTTCAACGAACCTCCCACGATCCATCGGAGAGCCGAGCCAACGACGAACGGATGACAGTCTAGTTTCAGCGGCGGCAGTCATGTCTTCTCGCGAAGAAAACGTCGCATTGTTGATGATTAGTGGCACGGCCGTAATAATTGTTAGTTTGCAGTAAAATAAAAAGAAAAATCCCCGTCGTTGGTGGCGGACAGATGTTGGATTTAAAGAGACAGCGTATGAGTGGTCTGTCCCAAAATTTTATGAGAATGTCACCTACAGATTTTGAAGTGATACTGAACAAAATATTTTTTCCTCCAGGAAATTGCTTTCAAGCTATTACCAAAATTACATCGAATTATTTCAACATGAGATAAGGAACGACACTTGTCGTGAAATTACAGCTTTCAGTATGTCCCTTGGTTCGACAAATATCAAACGTTAAAATTATATCAGGGATTATTGTAGGTGAGAAATAGCGTGATCATTAAAAAAATATATATATATTTTACGTCAAACCACTTTTGAGATAATTATAGCGCAGATGAAATTACTATAAACACCTTTCGATTAGCAATAATTCAGTAAAACTTAGCTTTAGTTGATTAGCGTCATCGACTCTATAGTGTAGATTAGATATGGTAGCATTCCATTCGACTTATGGCGAAGACAATAGCCCTCTCGTTGGAATGGGAAACTGGCTGAATTCCATAAAACAGGAGCTCCACTCCTGTTTTATGGAATCTTCCCTACACTTAAATATTCGAGCTTATTCGCGTGCTTACTATAATTCATAGCACACTAACGTACATTCAATCCGCGGAATACTGATTAACTTAATTTATAAATGTAGTCATCCGCCTCAGGCCTCTTCCTCTCTTCTATGTATCGCGCCTCTGGGATTACCTTTCCGAGCTCGTTAGTATGCAAAACTACTAAAATCCTAATGGATCAGACACATTAACTTCTGACTCCAAGCCTAACCCTCAGCCATCTCCTGAATTTCCCTTTTATAAAAAAAAAAAAAAAAAACGAACCTAACAGCGAAATTTCTCTACAACATAATTTTCGCTGTTAGGTATGTTACAACAGAAAATAATTTTAAATTCTCAGAATTGCCTTTCAGTACAACCTTAGCTAGACTTTATCGATGTGTTATGATGTGTAATGCTGTATGTAATTATGTATTGATATAAAAATGTATGTACTATCTTAATCATATGTGGATTAATTTACTGATAATTTCAATTGTACCATCATTTTGCTTACTCACGGTGCTGATTCGCTTCCTTGGCTCATCTCTGTCTTTCAATAATCGTAGAACTTCGAAGGCATATCGTCGGCTGATATTTATGTCAGAGGTTCCTGGAAA
This sequence comes from Dryococelus australis, assembly GCA_029891345.1. NCBI lineage: Eukaryota > Metazoa > Arthropoda > Insecta > Phasmatodea > Phasmatidae > Dryococelus > Dryococelus australis. Next base: position 62,945,408 of record CM057002.1, on the reverse strand, counting down.
AATTAAACGTAACCTTTAATTCCATGGCCACAAAAAGGGACATTTGTACTTATGTTACGTACAGAGAAAACTTTAATTACCAACAACCTTTCGTTTAGTGGGTACTAATTTAATTACATACCTTTCCTTGCTCTTTTACTATTGTTTGCTTTCGGTCTCCCCCCGAAATGATGCGAGGAGGTTAATTATTTTCTTTTTGCACTCCTCTGCAGGTCTTCCCATCACACTTCCAATCTCTCTCCACACATATTCTTTAGTATTTTTTTGTGTTTGCTATTTTTTTTTGGGTCCAATTCGTTGTTGATCTAAACTCTTCAGTGAGCTGAAGTGACTGCTCATCAGTCCGCTGCGACTTTGAAATGCACTGTTAATATACCCGGTAGAGGTCCGCGAGCACTGTCGAACAGACGAACCTGCTGCGAGCGCGTCCACACTACCAGCGCGAATCCCTTTGTGTTCGTCGAGCGGTCCGCGAGCAGTTCGCATGGCGCTCGTGTCTCGCTCGGGCTGTTCGCGAACCGCTTGGCTACCCGGCGTGTACGCACCTTAAGGCTCGGCCTCACCCGCCATATTGAATATCCCATTTATATGCCATTACTTCCTTTTCAGTGAAATAACGAAATATTTGTTACTATATCACTATCACAATTGGCAATCCTCTTCAAATTTAGTCGTCAAACTCCATCCACATGTGATAGGTGATTGTAAAATGGCATTGATATGTTCATATTTCTCGAAAAAGTACGGCATGACTACTTAACGAATTGTCATAATTTATGTTAGTACTTCTACGTAACGTATATTGTCATGATTTTATAGTAGCAGTTTCGTTATAAGTGTCGGTATACAACTGAAATAAGATAGAACCAATGATTCAACAAGGCGTGTGAGGCCGAGACTTAAAACTTAGGGTAGGCTAAGAAAACAACGTGTACTGAATGCCGCGAAAGTTTCCCAATTTGGGGGGGGGGCGGGGTGCCGAGCGATTAGCCCGCTCGAGCGGTTAGCCTGCTCGCCTTCCACCAAGGCGAACCGGGTTCAATCCCCAGCCGGGTCACCGTATTTTCGCATGTGGGAATCGTACTGGACGATGCCGTTGGCCAGCGGGTTTCCTCGGGGATCTCCCGTTTTCCTCGCCCTTTCATTCCAGCGCTGCTCCATACCTTAATCACCCTCATCGGCTCTCAAGAGCTCGCTGTTAAGATCCGCCCAAATCCCTTAACTCTTCACTCTTTCCCAGTTGGTTGGGCTGCTGGCAGGCGAATAGGTTACCAGGCGCTGATTGGCTATAGTGAGTTCGCGGTTTTTGTTCACACTTTTTGAATCTTACATTTAAAAAAATCACTCTACATATAACAATTTTTGGTTATTTCCTAAATATGCAACGAATAAAAAGCGTTTTATTTCTCTGTTGTCATAAAAATTTATTTCCGGTTACTCATTTTTTATCTACATATTATAATATTTCGTTTAAATAACACGAATAATCCAAAGAGAAGATGCGTGTGTTGATAACACGTAGAAATAAGCAGTTCTCGTGTCAAATATTATTACACCGAGTGTGCACCAATGCATTGCGTCGTTCCTTTGGTGTAATTTGGAGGTTTGGTAAAAATAGAAACTTACCAGGGTTTCAGAAAAGTTGGAAGTATCCGGAAATGGACCATGGATGGCATTTCAATATTTAGCTTGTCAGTGACGTCATCTTGCTGACGTGTGCTGACATAAATAGCTGTTGCGCATCTGTACGCCGTCCGAGTCCGTAGAGTGAACACGAGGTAGAGTGCGTTTGTCAGCTGGCAGTAACCGACCTCTTCAGAATACAGCAAAAGTCTCTGCTGCAGAGACTGAAGGCAGACATCGTCACAGCATTTCGACGAGAAGTGGCGCACATTGACGGATCTCACGCAGCAGATGGCATTTCCCGTCTGCCTCATCGCTGGCAACTAACCGTGGACCACCTCGCAGACTACCTTGAAGGATGTTAAACAGCTCATACACGTACGATACGTACCCGTTCACACAAGTGTATACAGTTTGTAATAGAATATATCAATAAAACGGTGATTTCAAGCAGCCATGTTTGTCTTTGTTCCTTGCCGGACATTCCAGCATCCATATCCCATGCGGTCTCTCCTTTAAAACGTACATAGTAAATTTCCTGTGGTGGATCATTTTCGGGAGATAAACAATAGTTGCCATGAATTCTGAATCAGTCCTCGTATTTTGAAACTGTCAGTACGTCCTCATTAGGGTTATGTTTTATATTCATAAGTTTACATATTGGAAACACATTTATTCGTTCGTAAAAAATTACCCTGTTTCAAACATTATGCAAAGCAATTCAGGTGCTAGGTAGATGATCAATTTAACATAACATATTAAAAACTTTACTTAATGCCTGTAGATTAGTTTACATTTTACCTTTTTGGTTTATGTTGCTGCAGTGCTACGTTGATAATGCCAATGTCTCTATTTTTAAGGTAAAAAACACTGATGTGTATAGAATTTGAAATACGAGGACGAAGACTTTCTGAAATAATTTCATGCATGACGATTTAAAAAAAAATTTGAACACATTTTAATGTCGGCTGCGGCACATTAATGTGCTCGCACCCTCTGTATAAAAGTTCACACTGCTCCGTCCTTTGACGTATGGAGGAATATTGGAATAGAAAGAAAATATTTAGATGGTCCTTGACGAATTCTTCACTCCTCGTTGATTTAAGCCACTGGTCAGTGACGTCTTGTGCCCGATATTTCATAAGCTGGGAACTTAATCTTTATGTGTCCAGCGGCTGAGCTGACAAAAGGTTATAAAATATATGCTCGGCGTGGTAACGTCTATTTTTAATGCGGTAATACACTTTCAACACAGCGCTCGACATTACAAAAGCTTTGTGGTCTATGCGTACTTAAACCGGTGTCTGAAGCATCTAGTGTTTACTGTGATGACATATACTAGGGGACGTAGTAAGACTTTTTTTCTAAGTTCGGTACAAATAATTTTCTGAAAGGAAATTTAAGAAGTGCTCAAGCCTAATCGTTGCGACTAACTATAGGATTACCTCGTGAGTATTTGAACACATTAAAAAACCCATCCTTAGTTCTTCTTTGGGGTTAAGATGTAAATTTCCAACACATGTAAAAATTTCTATTATCAGTTATGAAACGACTTGCTGTGCATCAATAAAGTGCGAAACCGCTTGAAATATCTGCATTTCTTCCTCAACGCGTACGGAAAACTACTGAGTTTCCTGTATGCATTACTATTACTTCTTTAGTCATTGTTTACTTTAAAATATTTTCAGATTGCAGGTATTTGTTTCCTGGTGCGCGTCAAAGTATTCAGTTAAGAATGCAAAAAAACTGTTATTTTAACGTGTTTTCTTTCTCGTCTATACATGAAGAGCCCCTCTGCTTGTCGTGGTGTATCGCCTACGTACTTTCTACCTAATTTCAACTTGCTGTGTGCTTAAATCAAATCGACCGAGAGCCCGAATTACCATCCCCTTATTCTAGTTTCGGTCTCAACAGGATGTTCTTGGGGGAAATCGTTGGTTGGGGAGGGGGTTAGCAAAATTAAAGCACGAGCGAAGTAAAAATTCTCGCGGGGAAAAAAATTTCTAGTCACGAACATAATTAGTTGCTGCGGTAATTTCCAGGAAACCCATTCTCCAGTTCCCGCGCCAAACAACTCGAGTCGCCACAACACTTCGCTGGCAAGTTCGGCGCGAAGGGTGGCAATTTTTTTGCAACAGGGCTCTGAAAAGTTGGGACGGTTTTTCGGCGCTTTCTTCGCCCATCTCCTACCAGTTTTATTCTTGCAAACACATCGTCGTCGCAAAGATTAAAATTATGTTAATTAGTGTCAGCACTCTTCTCCACTAGCTGCCTGAAAGGCGTATTGCCAAACACAGGCACCGCGAAAAAAAAAACGCAATTAGTACAAGTTTCCTTTTTGGGCATTAGCACTTGCTAACAAGTAATTGCTGCTTATTGGCTGTACAGACGCAATCTTCCGGGTGAAAGACTTCAGTTGGAAGTTCAATTCTAGGGTGCAACCACCCGCAACTGAATTGACTGACAAAAATAAGTAAAGTACCCATAAATAATAGACCGAATCGGGCGTAATCCTTCACATCCAAATTTCGTGAAGATATATTGAAGTTCTACTTAAAAGCAATTCCTCTACCTCATTAAGTCTATAAAGTACACAAAACAGACAACGTACCGTTTTTGTACGCGCTTAATTTAACATTATTTCGGATGAGAACTATTTCTTACTATGCATTACCAAGCCACCAATTTGCTTACTGATATTATTAATACCGGTTGTAAATTTAATGTTTTAATTTATAGATATGATACAAACCAAATAAAAAAATCAAAAGCTTTGATGTTAGCAGAAGTACAAGGGCCTGTGTTACATGACATAGTTAGGAAATAATAAAACACATCATACGTAGGATGAGTTATAAAAGGTTTGATTAAAACTTGACTCACTCACAATTCACTAAACGTGTAAAAATGTCTTTATAAATATTTTTAAACTTTTTTTTGGTAGATTTGCTCTTTTATAGTTTGTCCAGTCTTGTTTTTGTATGATTGCACAATGAAATTACGTGCGCTTTGCGCGTATTCGCGTGTCACGCATTCCTAACGGTGGCGCTAAGTTGACGTAAAATTGTCAACAGTGTAACAGTTAATTTAAATACCTTAAAATATTTGTAATGACATCCTGTGAAAATACATTACTGATTCCGTAATTATTTGCATTTTATTTCTAAATACACCTCTGCCGTCAGCGCCCTCGTTAAACAAAAGGTAAGGAAAGTTTAAATCTTACAATTTTATGAAGCAATATTTCAGGACCGTATTTGATCCTGCATTTAAACTCCGTGATGTATATTTCGAGAAATGGGTTCAGATAAAATGTTCGTGTATAAAATACTGTACAACTGAGACACTTTTCCTTGCACTGATATTTAGAATACGGGATGTTATGCAGGAAACATAATCATGGATGCGATTTGCGTGTTGAACTAAGGTGAAATAAATTTTATTTTTGTCAACTAAAATAATTGGTTTGAAACTTTATTACTGTGTTGGCCTATAAATTTTAAATCAAATGACATTCTTGACTTGCATTATTTCGCTGTAGATTATGTATAAACTTCTACAGCAAATCAGATGATTTTATAATAAAATATGTTTATAAATTTTAAGAATAGATCGTATAAATTAAAAAACATGTAAGAGAAGATTACGTAAGTTCGTCGTCATTCGTCAGTGAATTATATATATTAATAACATTAAACATGTATTAATGAAAGTGCCATGCTTCCTAAAATTATTGTATAATGAACCCCACCTTGGTCTCATTGCTGAAGGCTGATACAAGTAGGTCTTTACTGGAGTCGTAACATCAGTTCCAGAATTCTCCTGTAAGTATCGTGTTAAGTCGGTTTCACAGCTTCATCGCCTGTTCACAGAAACGTATAATCTGTATTCAGATCCACGCCATACCTGGTGTTTGAATTCAGAAACCGGTGGTCCATGGATACTGACCTTAATGACGTCTGTCGTACAGGTTACTTTAAAGGATGTTAAAGAATAGAGTATTTTTGTATGTCTTGAGGGGACTTTACACATTTTGAACATTATATTAAGAATAATTACATTAAAATACTAAACCATTTTAAGAAATATATTAACGCTAGTACTTTAACTGCAAATCTTGCTTCAAAAACATTTTAGAAAACTTAATACACACAATTGATTGATTGAGTTTTTTTTTTTAGAAACTAATAATGCCACAAAGCAATTCCTTTGAAGTGCAACATTTGGTTCGCCTACAATCAGTAATTAACTTCTAGATTTTTAAGTTTATATTTATCGTAAAACATGTAATATTTTTTACCAACGATATTATATATATAACCAAGAAATTCATGGCATTATACAATTCCATTAAAATTATATTGAACTTTACTTGAGTATCGTTTGAAATGGGTTTGCTACCAGATAGCAAACAAAATTCTCATAATTATCTTGATTTCTTTTTTTTTAATTAATTTCCCCTTCTTTCCAGTTTTGCTAGACACTCATTTGGCACCATATTACAAAAATTTTAAATATATTCTGTAAATATAGACAATTATTTCTTACTAAAATGCTCTAAGGCGTAGAATACTTGGAGGATATTAGTTACACAAGCAAAGGAGCCAATAATGTGACAATAGCGTGCGCTTCAAGGTCCTAATCGCCGCTACGTACATGTCTTTGGTCCAGCTAGCAGTCTTTTTTTAATTATCATATTGTTATGAGGTGAGTACGCCTTAGCTGAATAGCGTACCAGATCACACCTTGTAATATTGAACCAGGGCACAAGCGTGATTGCAATAACACTTTGCGAAAGACTGTTGCAGAAACTCCCTCCATGGGCCAGTAAACGGGGCCAAAAATATTAAACGCGCCCGATATAGGCCAACGTAAGACTGGGAAACGGCGTCTTTTGTCGTCGGGCTATTTGAGTGTCCGGCCATCACTAACCGCCTCCTAGAATCAGCCTCCGGCAACATGAACAAGGTGGAGACTTTACAATTAGATTGTAGTAGTAGTGGCGTGCCGTAATAAAACTTAGTATTTCTAAGTAGCATTTGATATTCCATTTAAACTCCCCGGTCAGTAGTCACGTAAATAGTTATTGTATAATTCTTGTGTTCAATAAATCCCAGCTATACTATTGTGCTCTACGTAATCGTGGCTCATTAATTAGCTACGCCCATAGCTCATTTCAGGTATGAATCGATTTAAAAGCTAATTCGTAACAATATAACATTTCCTCGTAGAAACTTTGCTTCAAAGAACAATCCAGGGCCCTGTTCACGTCAAGTAGATATTCACATTAGTAATTTGAGATTCTTCCATGATAATACCACGCATAAATCGTAATGCCTACCGCCAGTGACGTCATCGGTTGGTAACGGCTGACTGCGATGTGCAGAATAGCCTAACATAGGCCTGACACTTGCCGAGGGCTCTGGTGCCTGCCGAATGTCTCAGTTGCGGTGTATCGCCATATGCTCGAGGACATCTCCGAGGTCTGCTTCTGGAGTGCGGTGAGGGCCAGTGGAGGGTGGCTCGCCTCCCCCAAAATCCCCAAGAATACCGAATGAGTGACGTGTTGCATATTTCATTGACTCCCGCCGTGCTCACAATGGTCTGCGAAATTCAACGGGGGTTCGTCGCACAAAAGACGGCGCATGCCTTTCAGATTCAATGGAGGGGTTCATCGTGGCATCAACGATTTCCGCCCCTCCCACGACCCTTCGCTCAGCTGACCTAAACATGGTGGCCCGGGGTACATCAAACGCTGAATCCCCTGGGATTACTACTTCATGAAGCTCGGTTTCAGTGCCTGGGCTGGGCCTCTGTTTCTCTACATGCTATTTTCTACAATGCCGAGAAGGGATATCTGAGTACACTCTACATGCTTTCATGCTTCCATTACGTTCTTGTTGAATGTGGTCCACTTAGACAATAGGTAAAAATTATATAGGCCCTAAACAAACAATTCTAAAGAACGCCAAAATATTCATTTCAACTGGAACCAACTGGGGATACTTATTTCGTACATTTTTTATTTGTTATTAATTTTAAATTTGAAAAATAATCAATGCATCGGAATCCCAGAATCAACGAGAAAAATTAGTTTCATTTTTGACGATTATAATTGTTATATTTATGAGTACCTGAGTTGTTTGTTCCCACATTACTGTTTCTTGGATAACTGCAGACTCAGAAGGAAATTAAATAATGGATAATACTTTCCTGCTATTATTAGCACAAAATATATGAAAAAATAGATATACGTTTTACATGGATATCCATAGTTTTTCATTTATTATTTTATGTGCAATTACTTTTCGATTTATATTCCCTGTTACCAGGATAGTCAGATGTAGCTTTGTCTTCTAGAACGTATATTTCTAGTATGCCCTACTCGACAAAGAATTTTATTCCGATATTGTGTTCGAATATATCTGACATTAATCCGGTGGGGAGGCAGGACCGTTAATTTTTCGCGACCATCTACCGGCAAGACAATTTATGAGTGCAGGTTTTGTTGCGTGGTTCCAAGACCTTTATAATATGGAGGTCCCGCCGCCTTTAGCATTTCCTCCGTACAGTCGCGTGACGTTAAATGCACTAACTTTTTCTTGTTTTGTAATAAAGAATATTCGTCACATGTACAGTCTGTTCACGGTGAAATGAGCACATTTCAAATCGACCTTTGAAAATATATATATACCACTTTTTATCTGTACATATCTACGCTGCCATACAAACTGACGCGTGGGCCTTAAGTTTTGTTGGCGGCGAATAAAATAAAGTAGTTCTAAATCTTGGATTTGTATTGAAAGTGTAATAATTACATTTATGGCAAATAAAGTCGGGTGTTTTTTGCTTTATATACCTTTGAACATGCATTGACATATTAGTATCACATTTAGTTTGCTAAGAATTTCACTTTTTGACTTGACTGACGCATTAATAAAGCCATTTGGCTCGTGGTAAATGTAAATTATACAAATGGCGGAAGGATAAGATCTGAGGAGGAAAGTAGTTCTTGAGCAGGGCTGCCAAATGTGCTCAACTAACACCGAGGACATTCTATAGGTAGAGCCACGAGTATTTCGCGAATTCATTCGGTGGCCAGGTAGACTAGAAACACTTGTGCTTTTCTACTTCCATTGAGATTGGACGGCAGTTGTTTAGACACGCCCAGTTTAGCAGTCAGCCAGTAGTAAGCAGGAAGTAGTAGCTTGAGTTATCGTTGAACAGTGCTGTACAAAGGTCTAACTTGAACGCATCAACCAACAAGCAGACGACAGTGTCTCGAGTGTATAGAAGACCGTGCAGTCTAGCCTGCTGCCTCATCTATCCGCGAAATACTCGCGGTTCGTTCTAGAGGAGATGTATACGTGTGCTCGGCGGCGGCAACCTACTGAGACTTGCTTAGCGCTCTCCTGCGGATATCATGGTCAAGGACAACAACGCTGCAGTAGCTAGCATAATTTCCCTCCCGCAACCGAGTGAGATGGCGCAGTCATTAATTCGCTGGACTCGCATTCGGGCGGACCCAGGTTCGATTCCCGGTCTGCCATCGATTCCATGTTTTCCCGAAATCAGTCCAGGTGAATGCTTGGATGGGTCCCTAACAAAGGCCATGGGCAATTTCCTTCCCACTCCTTCCCACTCCTTCCCTAATCCCTCTTCCCTGTGCAGCTTGCACCGTCTCTAATGATCTCGCTGTCGACGAGACGTTAAGCCTACCTTCCCTCCCGCATTTTACACACCTTTCATTACTGTCCTGTAAGGCGTGGAAAACTTACGTCATAATAATTTCCCTCGTGAATTTCAGCGACCAAAATGATGAATAAAACGAGAAAGTTTTTTGCTAAGACCGTGACATTGCTCCAGATGAGCCTGATTTAGAAAATATCGGATTCGCATTGCATTTGTAGCAAAAATTTTCTTTTTCATATCCGAAAACAGTTACTGCTACTATCAACCAAAATAATTTGAAAATGGAAGTTATAAACCATGAAACAAGACTTTTTTTTTTCTATTTATTTGTGAGGTATCCTCTTATAGTCGCCTTGGCGCCATTTTAGTGTATCGACATCGGCGCCCAAGTAGTTCAGCAGTTCACCACTTACTGCGCTCAGCACCACTCTATGCAGTGCTACCAACTGAAAATTCTAATTTATTGCATTCTATTATTTAGTTCGCGATTACAGAGATCAAAGAAGTGAACTTGTTACCAGACCTTTGACCAATTTTTTCATGCCTTTTTTTCTCCTCTCAATTGATGTCTCTCTGCATCGCCACGTGTTTTAGATAAAAATATCAGCTTGGGAGAAAAAATGTAGTATAGGCTATTCACTTTAAAGTGAGCAGTTTTAAAAGTCTTTTTATTTGGACCGATTGTCAATAAATATATTTTATTTTACCAGTAGATGTTAATTTTCGGGTACGGTGGAATATACATACTGTGTTTATTACTTACATGAAAATATTTAATTAAAAATGTGGTCAAAATAATAACAAATGGCTGAAAGGAAAATGTAACTAGGGTCTCGAAAGTGCTCAGTATACCGTGAACAGCTTATAAGAAAGTATATCATCTATGGCACCGAAATTTACCCTTCAAACTAAAGAACTTACTGTTGTAGTTGAAAACTGGGCCCACCATTATATCTCGCTGACTTCAACATACGTCAGTTAAAGTGTAGGAATCAAGCAGTTGTTTGTCCTGTGTTACAGACAGTAAAATGAAAACACCATCATTCACAATTTCCTGCCATTCGCCAGAGTATCCGGGAAACAAAGCCCTCCGGGAAATCCTCGCCAGCCTGTCTTCTACTTCCCCCTGTTTTCCAGATTCCTCCTTTGTTCTCGACACACTCATCAGCGTCCATCACACATTAATCTTCAGGCCTTCGTAGAAAATGCCCTCCTTTCATTTTCATATTGTGCGTTATTCCGTGTAGTCTCTTCACTTGCTTCCTCTATATGACGCATTACCACTTCAAATAAGTAAAATGAATCATGAACTACCGAAACTGGGATTTTCCTGTACGCGAGGAAAATTCGTGTCTAGGAAATTTGGTTAAAACAACAACTAGCCCATGTGATAAAGGCCTGAAGGAATGAATCACTTGTTTGACACGCCATGCATGCGTGCTGGACACCCTGAGATATGATTTATAATTCAACCACTTTTACATCGTATCTGATTAGCAAGGCAGGGATTAAACTAAGACACAGTACGAATTTTTGAAAACATTTATTTGTCCTAAAAATGTTATGCAAATAGAAATACTTCAAATTCTGTATTTTATTTGACCTATTGTGTTGAATGTTACTTCCTCGCGACGCCATAGCCCTCTCAGCAAACGAGGGCGTTCAGAATGCTAAAAGTCGATTGCTTCGAGTAACCCAGTTAGTGAAGTATCTGCTCTTTCAAACAGCTGTCAGTAAAGAAAGTTAATCTGCATGTTTGCACACAAATGCCGATTTTGAAATTATTTTACAGAAATATCGCAATTTTTTCGTGCTATTTGTATTACCCTTATATTTCCTCTCTCCTATCTCCTGGTGATTTTCTGATAGTTGTATAATTTTTCACAGAATAACTTATCTTATGAGAGTTACTGCTTATTCGTGTAGGCCAGTAACTTTTAAATAATCACAATGATCGCTGTAATGAATGAGATATAGATGACGCTTACAAGCGGAGGTTTTAAGCGCTGGCAAGTATGAGGCGAGGTGAGAATGCAGTGGCGAAAGAATACAAATGAGTGTAAGCGAGAATGCTTCGAGGAAAAGCACTGGACAACTGTAACGTCCACCGGCGGGAGTAACTACGACTCTCTTAAGGTGCCAATAGCCAGATGCTGGAAATTGGGGGTGTAAAATGCCACAACACCCTGTGGGAGCTCTAATTGCCTTCGGGTGGGATTTTCTGGAAGATCTTGGTCTGCAGGAGAAACCGGCCTGTAATGGGTGTAAGGCTGTCCATGATAGCCTAGGGCATCACGTAACTATGCCCGATGATTCAGTCGTGACAGGTGAGAGATGGAATGATTGAGTATTCTCAGTTGGCAATAATGCTGGAACAGCACAGCGCAAACCGGCCTTTAAAGGGCGTGAGGGGCGAGAATGCCCGAGACTAAGGGATAGGACTTCCCCACACTGAGGTGAAAACAGCACTCCTGCCTTTTGAGAGAGCATATGTACAATGAAATGTCGGAGCTACTGTCAAGTGCTGGTATTGGAGCCCATATGTAACATGGTTGCGGTAAGAGTCAGTCATGCGTAAGACTGCTGACTTTGGGACCCACGCCTCCTCGTGGTACCGCAGGGTGACTCTTTCGAGAGTCAGCAAACGTGGGCTACTCGTGGTGTTCCCTATACAAAAGCTCTATAGCTAAAAGGGGTAGCTGCCTCTCAGAAGAGTGCAGTCACGGCAGATAGTGACAATTCTGATTGGAGGCGGGTCAGTTGACTCCTTTACGGCCAGACTGTTGGGGCCTAAAATTCTGGACCTTAGTGAAGGACCCAAAGACATAATGATAACGGACAAGAGGCTTGGTGAGCTGGAGAGGATGTGGGCTGGTCTTATGTGCGGTATTTGGCGAGCATCTTTCCCGGTAAACCGGACCTTGGGAAAATCCACAAGTGTCATGAAAAGGAAGGAGTAGCATGGGGTGACCTTCGAGCCTATGTCGAGGGTTTTCCTGGCACCTGATCACGTGGGAAGGGACTCGTGCAGGCGGTGGTTTGAAAATTGCAACCGGCGTGTCTATGTATCTAACAAACACCATAAATATAATTGAGATCATAACATTATATATCCTTGAAGTAATCATAGCCTATGTGGTAGGCAGACAGTGGACTTTATTTCGCTAAGACGCCATGAAGCTGAACAAATATTCAAACATTTAGAATTCTACATCATAACTCCAGTGATGGCGTTCAGCTGGGGACTGGAGCAATAACAAAACCTATGTTATGTTATATGTAACGTCCACCAAGTTATCCACATGCGAAAAATATTGGGCGAGCCCGCTAGGAATCTAGCCCGGTTTAGCCCTGTGGGGGGGGGGGGGCAAGCCAGACAACTGCACATCACCATAGCCCCCAAATTACACGAAATTACAAATTCAATCAATACCTAATATATTGTATTATGATGTAATGAAAAAACTGAAAACAACTTGGTTGTATATATCTGATAATTTATTATTTTTTAGGTTTACGACTTATATTTAGACATTATTCAATACTGAACTGAAACATGTTGGTCTTGTTTATGTAATACACTCTAATGAGTTTTTCACGTGGATCTGTATATTTACTAAGCGGCCAGCTTACAGAGTGGTACAGAACGAGTGTATTACGCCTATAATCTAAATCAACAGCGTAAAACTAATGCCTAAGTAAGATCAAGAATACTAACTGAAGTAAATAATACGTTATACATTTGGGGGGTGCGGGTAACCATTTGAAATGTTACTGTTGGTCCTCATATGAAATTGTGCACCTCTTGATAGGGTGAAACACGTCTACGAATCCCTCCAAGTAATGTTAGAATGGTCGTATCTTACACGTTTTCATACTAAAATATTTTTAAGACGTTGGAAACGAGGGTCCAATCGTAGACCACATGCTCTCTTTTCACTTGGATAAAGAGTAGTTTGTAGGTTCCCTTCTTCCTACCCCTAGCCTCATATCCTCACTCAACCCCACGAACACAAGCTGCCTCCTGCCTTTCCCTCTGCAAAACCACATCCCCAAACCACAGCTTCCCTGCCACGCTCCTTCCTAACCCGAAGGTCCAGCGATGGTGCGCACCCAGATCCCGGCGTAACTCAATTCTGAGCACCGAGTCTCACGTAGTTCGGAGCATTCTTTAATTACGACGTCTCGTCGACTTTAGTTTTCTAGCATAACCGTGCTGCGGCGTAAAAAGGCATCAACAAAGCCATCCTTCCCCAGCCCATCCTTTCAAAAGAGGAGAGAAAATAATGTGTATAAGCTGTATACGGTAAAATGAGTACTTTTGAGGTCCTAGTTACTTTTGCCTTTCAGTTCACTCTTTACTGCCTTTTTAAATAAATATTTTCATGTATGTAATAAACACAGTGTATATATTCCACCGCACTCATAAGGTAACGTGTAGGGCTAAAATAAAATATATTTATTGGCTATTATTCCAAATGAGAGGGCTTCCACCAAAAGTGCTAGCTTTAACGTGGATTTCATAAATGTATATATATATATATATATATATATATATATATATATATATATATATATATAGTCACGACAAAAGTCATGGGACACCCGTCTAATATCATGTAGGGCCATCTCTAGCCCGAAGAAGTGCCGTAAATCGACGTGGCATGGACTCTACAAGTTGATGGAAGACCTCTGGAAGGATGTTAAGTCATGCTGTCTAAATAGCTGCCAAAGTCCCCTGGTATTTCTAGGCGCAGGATCTTGGGTGCGGATGGCTCTCTCCACCACGTCCCATAAATGCTCGATTGGGTTCATTTCGAGGAACGTACTGGCCACTCCGTTCGCTGGAACTCCCCAGAATGCTCTTCGAACTAGTCCTGGACATCCGCAGCCTGATGAAACGATGTTTTATCCTGTTGGAACATCCCATCGTTATCAGGAAATCTGAAGTCGATGAACGGCTGCAAATGATCACCAATGAGAGTTTTGTAGCGGTTACCATTGAGTTTTGTGGGTACATGGACAAGTGGACTCAACCCATGCCATGTGGACACACCCCACACCATTATGGGAACCACCACCAGCCTGCGCGGTGCCTTGTTGACAACTAGGATCCATGGCCTCATTGGATTTGCGCCATACCCGAACATTGCCATCATCCCGAAACAACCTGTATCGTGACTCATTGGACCCAGGGTCCTATTAGCAACGTCACGAGCCCAAGTGAGGTGTTGTGTCAGGTGTCGTGCTGTTAGCAGAGGCACTCTGGTGGGTCTTCTGATTCCATATCCCATTGAATCTAATGCACGTTGCACAGATCTGATATTTAAACATGGCACCTACTGCAATGAATGTGGCTGTGATTTGATCAAGTGTTCCTGCTTTGATAGCACGGACAGTTCTACCCAACCTCCACCGGTCACGATCATAAAGTAACTTTGGACAGCCACTGCGTTGTCCATCGTAGATCGTAATGCCTTGATTTTGATATTCCCTGTACACACGTGACACATTGGATCGAGATATATTGAAGTACTCCACAACTTCTGAAATTGAATGTCCCATCCTTCTGGCACCCACAATCACACCCCGTTCGAACTCTGATAACTCATGACGCCTTGCCATGAGCATGTAAACAACAGTCAATCCGAATGACGACCACCTGTTCACAACTTAGACCGGTTTAGGCCGTGCAACGTTTTTCTGCAGCGGTGGCGCCACGAGTCATTCAGTTACATTCTGCTATCCCATGACTTTTTTCATGGCAATATATATATATATATATATCGCTTTGAATGCAAGACAATGGTAACACAAAAAATTAAGTTTTTGCAGTTTTTGTGTCGAAAAAAGGATGATGTTTATCACCTGACGATGCAAGGCTGTCGCTTTATTCTATTTACTTCAACTGGGTTTAAGACAGATAAATAAATGGGCGTTGCAATTGAGAAATAATTTCTCCATTTCATGTATTTTAAAATTACTAAATGGCGCACTGCTACATTTTATTACTGTTTTTAATAGTGAAAATCCCTTGCTGACATAGTACTTTATTATTATATATATATGTATGTAAAGTCGCATTCTTTTACTTTCATTTGCCGTATATAAGACGTTTTGTGTTACGATAGTCTGTCACCGTTCAACATGTTTTACAAACGTTTAATTCCTTTCTAAGTAATTATATTTTTTCGCGTATTATTTAGTTTCACACTTTCTGTCTGTTATAGTGGAACAGGCCAATCGAATGCAGAGAAGGCATATACCTACATACATGGCAATATCATAGCGTATCGGCTATTACAGTGGTTAGCATTGCGTGTTTGTATTTACGTACACCGTCGTTGTTCTGCTGTCCAAAGCCGAAGTTTGTCTCTCATAATCTGGTCTAATATTGGAAATTTTCAATGAGCACACGTGTAGATGGTTTTTGTAATCTGCCGTATTTTGTTCAGCTCCAACTGCGGTGTTATCGATTGCACAGCATCCCCTCATCTACCAACCTTCGAACTAAACACACCTCCCAGGCAATTTTTATATTCGGTATATTATTCGCAAGTCTTTTGCTGCATACGAGAGCTCTGTGCACAAAAGACTGTGTAATAAACGATCCCTTTTCCGCCGACTCAATGGCAGCGGCAGCATCGACGTTCATTTCGCTCGCGAGGTTTCAGATTCGAATCCCAGGCAAACCATTGAGTTGCATGACATTTCCAGCTTGTGTTCATGTTAGTTTAAAAAGTGAGTCGCCCCACGGTTGACAGAAAAGCATCAAAAGCTGGGAGGTTAACAAGCAGCAATTAAAATTTGATTTTTTTTTTTTTTTTTTTCATCTCCCAACCGTCCGGCGGGGGAAAAAAATCCTTGCAGCCACGTGTTTCGTTCAAATTCCGCTTTTTGTTGTGAGGTGCACTTGAGACAGTGTGGAGTTCTTGCTTTGATGTATTGCGCAATTTGTAGATCGCAGTAACCCCCCCCCCCCCCCAACCCCCGCGGGAGAAACCATAACCCGTTTTCCATTTCAACAAGACTTTTACTTTAATTTTACGTGTTCATTTATATGTACCACTGCAAGCTCTGGGGAAAGAAGGAGTTTTCAATTGGACAAGAGTTTTATTTTCATTTTTTGAATTGAACTATATTTATTTTTGTTAGTTACTGCCATCAATTAAACTACAGAAACACGCTGTGGCTGATCCAATAAAACTATCATTCACTTACAATTTCCTACAGTATAAGTTGCACAGCTGTTTTCATGTATGGTTAAATAATTAACTTGCCTTTTCCTTGACGTTCATCGGGACACTGGCGAAATTTTAAAGCATTTGAAGTTGCAACGGTTGTCACGAGGTTCCATTCCTGACATCAACACACGTGGCATTGCCCGAGTGATTATCTCCAGCTACTCCGGTCTTTTCAACATTTGCATTATGCCAACTCTTCTTCTCCATCTCAATTGGCCCTCATAAGTCATAAAGGTGCAAATATTAAGCGCCCTCTATATCTCAATAAACATTTCAATTCACTCGACAGCGCCATTGAATGTTCATTTATAATCCATTCAAGGTTACTTCACACTTTTCTGAGGCCCTTCTAAAGTTCTACTTCCGGGATATTACTCCGCCTCGTGCAAACTAAGCTTAACTAAGTCTGCAAAATTACACCAGAGGACAACGCACCGAATTCGTGCGCACTCAGTTGTAATGATATTTTGCATGAGAACTATTTATTACTAGGTATTACCAACACAGAGGTTTTCTCATTCTTTTTTTTTTTTTCCGCATTTGGTATAAATGAAATATTATAATTAATAAATCAAACGTAGGTAAAACTTCAATTTAACAAAAAAATAAGAAACTTTTATGTTAACATAAGTATAAATGCTTGTGATACATACCTATTTAGGAAATAACTATCCACGTGATCCATGGGGTGATTTTTGAAAGGTTTGATTCAAAAAGTGTGAAGTGACCGCGAATAGAGTATAACTTATAGCTTTCGCTGTCACGTTGGCAGAACCCTGGATACTGTGACACAGACTTGAAGAGTTGGTAGTCCAGGCATATTCTCTTTACATTTGTTGTTTGCGCGTATATCAGCAAGTGAATGGCCTTTGTATCTCTCTTGTAGCCAGAAAAGATTTTAAAATACATTTTCGAAGCCAATACGGTTTTTCATCATCAGGCGTATTTAAAAAAAAATCGTGAGAATTGTAAAAAAAAATTGCATATTAAGTTAGAGCTTCCCTGCGCAGTTAGTTTTGAGAGAAGTATAACCGAGCACTTTTGAAAGCCCTCTCATTTGGAATAATAGGTGATAAATATATATTATTTTAGCGTTAGACCTTAACTTGCGAGTGCAACGGAGTATACACACTGTGTTCATTACTTACATGGCGATATTTATTTAAAAAGGTGGTTAAAGGATTTAAAAAAAAGATGGCTGAAAGGAAAAAGTAACTTGGGCCTCAAAGCGGCTCAATATACCGTGAACAGCCTATATGTATGTGGGCTTTCATCGCGTGCAGTTAATCCCACTGTACGAGATCTAATATGCACAAGAATGCGTAATAACGAAAGCACTATACGCGCATACGGGCGATGGGGGCGCTGGATGCACGTGTTATTGTCGCCCGTATCGCTGCACGTCGAAGGCGCACAAAAATCTCGGGCTTATATACTTTTTAACGAATCCCCGATTTGTTCATCCGCACTTCACCGATACGTAACTTTTCACGAGTGGCGACTGCACAAATGAACGCATAAGCTTCGCCACGTTTAGTTATAGGCCGTTCATGATAAAAGAGTACTTTTGAAAGCCCTGCACCCACGTTGTGTATTCCTTCGCCGTATGCAAAATTAACATTGCCATGGGCCTCGTCACTTGACTCATGCGTCGGCCAAGTGAAACTGAGGAATTATTAGACAAGTAAACACGTTAGAAAACTGCTCATTCTTATACTCAGAAGCATTAAAAAAAATATATAAAAAAACAGAGAGGAAAATAAATAATTTCAGTTTGCACGAATGGTTACCATGCACTATTTATTTGGCGTTAACATATGGAACTATTTCCCATCCATCATCACTAAATATACTGGCCGTATGTCACTCAGTGTACCCGTTAAAATACATATATGCAGAAAGGGGCAGTGACTTTTTCTAAAGTTAATTTCGAAAGTGTTCACCTGATCGTGAACCGCCTTTGGCCTCCTGGATGTGCCCTGGGCTACAGAAGTTGTTGTTAGCTAATCTTGAAATGTGAGAGTTTGTGTGATCGTAATCTCTGCTCTTATTAGTCGCTCTTGTTATAAACATAACGCCTCGAAATGTCTGGCAATGTAGCGAAAATTTTACGATGCATTATTCCTAGTGTTTTGTATCGTTCTACCTTAACACTGAAGCGAAATAAGAATACGGAAAACCCATATGTCGTATGTTAGCGACAGTAATTTATTGTGTTATCACCTGTATGCAGTAAACGAACTGCAAATACTTCCATCGCAACTATTTGGTAGAAGAGGGGATTTTTGGTTCCCAACTTCACTAAAAGAAACCTAATATCTGTATCGTTGACTCTAGTCTAGAAATATTTTCGTGTTAATTAGACTGATTGAAGAAAAGAGAGGATATCGCTCATAGTTATCGAGCCGGAGTCATGTGCAAGGTAAAGGATTTACTCTTTACTGCATTTGTAATATTTGAAGTGTAATAATTAACAGAATAATATGTGTAGGTAACAAACATACATTAATTTGAGAAAGAAAACTTGCTCACCATTGGACTGATCTCGCGAGCACAACGAAGGTTACCACAGAGTATCATCATAGCTCAACATGTGTCCCATGTTCGTTTAATGCGGTTTGCTTGCTCGCTCATATGTTACGGGTAGAGACCTGAAGAATTCGCGGATTCATTTTGGGACAAGCTAGAATTAAAAACACTTGCGTTTGTATACCTTACGCCATTGGTCCACAAGGTGTTTGACACCTCCTGAAGAATGGTGTCCAATTGTCGCCTTCCACCGTGACAGCATACAACCAATGTGCAGTTGATGCCGGCATATCTGTACATAATACTGTAGAGTCTACCCTGCAGGTCATTGAACTCGCGAATTTTTCAGGTCTCTTGTTACGGCGCATACATGTCCTTCCATCATCCATAGCTGCAAGACACCGAATAAGGTCTTGGTAGCGGTGTGGGCAGTGCGAGCTACATATCCAAGTTCAGTGAACACGCAGCTTGTCCCGACAGAGCATTCGACAAACCCTTGCCCAGCTGGATGAGTTTGAGAGAGGTCGCATTGTTCGCCTTCGAGAGACAGGTTGGACGCTTCGGCGCATTGCTCGCCACTTGAATCGTTCTGCCTACACTGTGAGTCGATGTTGGACGCTTTGGGAACTGGAGGATACCCACACTCGTCAAGAAGACACTAGTCGATCCCGGCCGACCACCAGCAATGAGGACAGTTTCATCGTGTGACAGGTTGTAAGGACCCCACGGGCGTCGTTACGCACCATGTAGGGACTTGGCACGGCAGCTGGGGATACTCTGTATCCACCAGTACCACATCCAGACGGCTATAGGCTATTCCCGATAAAATTAGCACTTTTGAAAGCCCTGCTTAAAATCTACTTGTATGCATGTTATGTGTTGTTCCGCCTTATGTAAGATTAACATGGGCCTCATCACTTTATCGATGCGTCTGGCAAGTGAAACTGTGAAATTATTAGAAAAGTAAACATTTAACAAATGTGCTCATTGTTACACTCAAGTGCATAAAAAAAACCGAATTTTTTTTTTTTTCAGTTATTACAAATGGTTACCTAACACTTTTTATTCGACTTAAGATACGGAACTGCTTCTCATCCATCTTTACCAAATTAACAGGGCGCATGTCACTCAGGGCGCCCGTTCAAGTATATGCAGGCAAGGGCAGTGACTTTTTTCTAAGGTTGATTTTAAAAATGCTTACTTTATCGTTAACAGGCTTTAGCAGAGCGGAATCTGTCGTCGCGGCCTCCCTTACGACGTCCACCATTACGACTTGAAAATCGCCGAGCACGTATGACCTTCTACCGGGAAGGAACATCATGGCATCTTGTGGATTGGTGACAATTGGTGTTCAGCGACGAATAACGGTTCTCTAGGAGTACAGACGACCGCTGAATTCGAGTCTGGAGACGTTCTGGCCAGCACAGTGATCCGCGCTTCATTTTACAGCCGCACATCGCCCTAATGATTGGTGCCATGGCGTGGAGGGCCATTTCCTACGATTCCAGCATCCCACTGGTTGAGATTCAAGGAGCTCTGACGGCGCGGCGATACCTCCAGTAAATTCCGCGACAATTTTTGCTCTCTTTGCTGGTGCAGCTTGATTGCTCCATTTTAGATCAGGATAATGCCCCGGCCTCACGCAGCACAGGTATTTCTGGCCTATCTTCGTGATGCCAACATGCTTCCTTGGCCAATAAAGTCCCCAGACCTATCGCCCATGGAGAACGTTTGGGACCAGTTCAGATGGCAACTTCGGCCAGCAGCAACTACAGTGGATATAGAGGGTCAGTTGCGCCAGAACATCCGACGTTATATGCCTAAATGCCCGACCGTATCGCAGCTTGTCTTCATATGCTACGGGTGTTCCAAAACCATACTAAGTGCATTTTGCAAGAGTTTGTGTCCTGCAATATTTTCTACCATATTTGGATGTTTTCTGAATAAATACTATAAATTCCTGCGCCTATAACCCCCTACGTGCTCCTGCGATGGCACCTTCAGTGTGACCAATTTTTTTTTGCAAATGAGTATAATATTAAATGTTAAATTTGATTATCCTGATAATATTAGTGGTAACTGTAGGTAATTTGCTAAGAGTTCATATGTAAAAACTTGCAATGCAGAAATCAGAGATTACCTACACACTAGTAGTGTACACCATAAGTAAATACTGAAACAGAGTATAACAAACACGATGACAATTATAATCTTTAGATGTTTGTGTAACTGGTAATCCGAATGCTGACGAAGGAAATAAAATTCGGATTGCGACAAAGGAACAGTCTGCTTTGTGTTAGAAACTCTAGGATTGGCATGAATTCACAGAATCCGCACCACTCCATTTAAAATACACTGTGCTAGAACGAATATCTGCCTACCACTTCTGAGCCCAAACATTGTACCCTGACAAAAGCCGCTGATAACGTACAAACCTGCCATGCATACAGCATTGTTCTCACGCAAACCCTCAATTTCCGCCCTTCCTTTGTCTGCTGTAATACGATCTTCCCGCTGTTGACATCTGACGGCCGTTTCAGAATTAATAGCAGAACACTCCTGACAGCTATAGAGCACGCGTCCCAACTCAAAACATTAGCGTCTATAAAGGACACCAGAGCGTTGATAGCGAGCAACTATCTGACGAGCTGATGTGGATTTGTACATCTTCAATTAAACAATAGCAAAAATATACGAAATCACACTCACGATGAGAAAATTTTATTTGAATTAATTATGTGTGTATTACGCTTTATAAACAACTTCTCTGGTATGATCATATATATTTAAACTATTTATGATCGTTTTTTTTTTTTGGTGCATGCGAACTTGTTAGTCACAAAGTATTGAAGATTGATTAGCGCTTGTCTTGGGACGTTGTTTCATATAACATTTTCACCATACGAAACTAAACGATTATTATTATTAATTGATTAATTGAACATAACCAAAAAAATGCGCTTTCAAAAAAATTGCGTGTGCGATAAATGTACCAGAACAAAATTGTAAAATATTTTTTCCCACCTACCAACAGTTTTAAAAAACCATTCCCAAAAAATTATTTAAAATAAACCTAGCGTTCTTTATCGTGGTCAGAATCATTTCTATTCACCAGCTCATTTGTGACCTGCAGTGATAACAATTTAATAGCCTTTGTTTTAATACTCTGGGGGAAGAGTGAAGACCTAAATCCTCATTATTAGTAAACTATATGTTTCGTTAGAAGTGTTATTCATAACACATATAAAATTAGCCTTATACTTACAATCTCCCTGTGAAATTACAGCATTTTAATATTCGCCTTTATTATTTTTGTTTTATGACAATGTCTGTGAGATGTCCATACAGATGCACTGTACTCATCATAGTTAACGAAATTCTATTCCATAACTCTCACCACTTCAAACTATTTTACACTGGTAGACACCGTTCCTATCCGCCATACCCTACCCGACACCATTTCCCATTTCTCATTCAACTAATATATATATATATATAGGCCGTTCACGGTAAAGTGAACACTTTTGAAGCTGTTTCATCAGACATAATAACCAATTAATACATTATATTGTGGTCTCGGACTTTTGGTTTTGGCTATGGTGAATTTATATACTGTGTTTATTACTCACATGGCAGGGTTTCTATTAACAAGTAGGGGAACGACAAAAATTGGTTAAAAAAAAGTAACCAGGGCTTCAAAAGTGCTCACTTTATCGTGAACTGCATATATATATATATATATATATATATATATATATATATATATATATATATATATATATACATATATACACACATATATACATACATATATATATATAAGTAGTAGGGATATGCCGGTTTGGGGACATCGGCGTCTGGCACCGGAGCCGGAGTCGATGGAGCCGCCATCTTGTTACGTCACCCGACCACCATATTAGATTTTCTTGACCTTGACCCCGTGTGCCTTTGACCTCAAAAACACTCAAATAAACTTTAAAAATTCCAAAAAATCCTCAAAAATTCTAAAAATTTCAAAATATTAAAAAAAAATTCCAAAAAACGTATTATTAAAAATTACTTTCAATAATTTAAAAAAATATTTTTAAATTATCGAAAGGATATACAGAAATGACCTTTTTTTTAAAATGCTGGCAGGGATCAGTGACTCTGGTGACTGGGATCAGTGACTCCGAGCCAGGTGACTGGGATCAGGACCTATCACCTGGAAAATGCAAAAATCCAAATATCTAACAAATTACAAAATATTCACAAAAAAATCGATAAAAAATTGATAAAGAATTTATTATTAAAAAATTTAATTTAAAATCGTTTTATAAGTATAAAAATCGTTAAAAAATTTATTTTTATTAAATTGAATTTTAAAATTCTTAATTAAAAAGTCTTTAACCTCGGAGGCTATTTTTCACTTTTTTCTCTCGGGATTACCAATTTTCCCTAAAAAAAAATCTATAAAAATTTTAGTAAAGAACATTTCCTGAGATCTCCTCCCACACCGCTAATTACTCACCTCTGTTCGAATCCAGCAGACGATGACTCATTCTCACCCAACTCCCCTCACCTATATTCATTCCGCCATCTTGATATTTTTGTTCGTCATTTATTTGCATGCTACCGGATGCAGCTATCTTCGTTAATTTGTTACTGAATTCAGACATATTTGTTTTTCGTTTGCCATTTGTTTACATGATATTTGAGACCGCCATGGTAGGCGACCGCCATCTTGGTAGGTGACAACCATCTTGGTATACATCACCCATTCACCATCTTGGAAGACAATGACCAATAGGAATTGACCTTTAACCTGTGACCTTGAAAAACAAAATTCGAAAATAATGCATAAAAGTCAGCAAGTATAATACATTACAGACTACTACTGCCATATAAGGTGCAGAATAACTCGACCTTGGCCCCATGACCTTGGATGACCTCGAAAATTAAAACTCTAGAAAAAATTAATAAAAGTCAACAAGCATAATACATTACACGCTACCGCGACCTTATTAGATACAGGTACCTAGACCTTAATCCCATGACCTTAAATGACCTTGAAAATAAAAAATTTAGAAATATTTTATGAAAGTCAACAAGTATAATAATTAGACATTACCACCATCATATTAGATGCATACTATCTCGAACTTGACCACATGACCTTGAATGACCTTGAAAATAAAAAACAGAAAAAATAAAAGTCATCACGCATAATACATTACAGACTACCACCACCATATTAGATGCAGACTGCCTTGACCTTAACCCCATGAACTTGTATGGCCTAAAAACAAAAACTCGAGTAAGTCTATGTGAATAAGCAGAACCTAGTCGAAACGATCCACCTTCCACTCAGCTGCTGTCGAACAAAACCTCTCAGCTTACCTGCCTACTGCTTATAAATACAAGTGTGCAAGCCTTATGGCGTCATATTGACTTTGAACCAATCGTACTGCACCATTAATACATTATGCAGGCACCAACCAGCCAATCACCAAGTTACCACATGATTGCAGCTAACCAATCACATGCGAGAATTGAGATATCACACACAGGCAGGTAAGCAGGCTTCAGATGCTAGCTCCTTGATCATATTCGCATGCAATTATATCTTCAACAGTTTATTCCAGACAATTAATTCGCTCACCTATAAATCATAGTCTCATTTAAAGTAGACAACTAACTCCTGTTGTCGGACCAGCTCCTCACAAGACTGACCCCATTGACACCTTTGACCCCATTGGCACATTTACCCATAACCCCTGGTTTTTGTGGCATTGCAGTGCTGTGGTGCTAATTGCGGTTCTGTGGTGCTAATTGCGGTGCTAATGGCGGTGCTGATTGCGGTGTTGTGGTGCTAATTGCTGTGCTGTGGGGCTAATTATGGTACTTATTCCGGTGTTGTGGTGCTGATTGCGGTGTTGTGTTGCTAATTGCAGTGATGATTGCGGTGCTAATTGCGATGCTAAGTGCGATGGTAAATGCAGTGTGTGTAGGTCTCAAGTAAAAAAAAACCTATGTATTTTAAAATAAAATAAAATAGTCCTACCTCCAAAAAGCTCATATGCGAATATCTTATTTAATAATCTCGTTTAAAAAAAGTACTTATCCAGGTCCCTCGGTATATTTAATTGCTTGCTGAGTAAACTGTATTTACACTTTGCATTAAAAGTGCCCAGAACTACAGCAGGTTCCCACCATGCATTGCCGTTGGTCGATGCGCAACATGGACTTTGTACTGAACAATGCCGCACCACGACAGGCCACTACCATGCTTCCCAATTGGTCGTAGTCACGTGAAAAGGACTCTTCGTACGAACCGCCCTGTCATGACGACTTGCATATAGCCTGTGACTGAAGTTTGGAAAACTCGTATTAGCCGTTTATCACTTCGCAAAAAACGAATTAGGGACGTAAACAGAAAGCGTAAACCGTCAATTGGGTGTGGAATTTTTCTTAAGGGCTGTTTACACCAACGAAGTTTAACTTTTCGGAATATCGAGATAATTTATCCCGATGAGAGGTTTAACTTCGATTTTAATCTCGATAATATTGAGCATGTTTCCCCATGTTTAATCGCAGTAAAGAATATCTCGTTAAAATTATATCGATATTTTGACTTAATCGCGATTTTCTCTTGGTAAACATTAGATATTTAGCTTTGAGCTCGTACGGAGAAATCATTTTGAGAAAATTCGTGAAGGTATTTTGGTCGCAAGAAAACAGAGAAGCAGAAATTTCTCATCCCTGAAAAACACATTTTGTTAGAGTTAGTAACAGAACATTTCAGTATCATTCAAAATAAACAAACTGATGGCGTGAGACAGCAAAATAAAGTGAAACTGTGGCAGACGATTGTGAATAGTTTCAAATGTACATCTTGTGAAGGCGGTGTGGGATAACGTAAAATAGCTTACGCGAAAAACTTATGAAGACGAACGTGTTCAAATAGTTATTGGAACAGGTAATGTATTACAAGTTTGTTTGACAATCACGTGATTGGCTTAAACAGACAATCAAGTGTTTGACGTAAGGTGTAAGTGTACTTTAAAATCCAATTCATCACAAAGTTCAAAATAATTTATTCTTTCACGCAAGAATCGCGGACGACATACAATTAAATCCTCGTCATCACTTTCCTCTTCAAAAATTAAATTGTACATCGCGTGAGCCATTTTCTCTTTATTCTCGATGAACTAACTTTGTCCTCTCTAGACCTTCCCAAAGTATTTGTTGATGTTTTGCAGGTTAATCCCAATAATGTGACCTTAACCACCAAAATCGACTGATGAATATTTTATCTAGATATTCAGAGAAAATCGATATTAATATGCGTAATGAAATACAAAATACAGATAATCGAGATTATTTGTGAGTTAATCTCGATACTCTATAATTATCTCGGGTGGTGAAACCGGCCCTAAATGCTATTCGTGAGAAGACGTCGTAGCTCAAAAACACTGAACAGTTGTTCAAATGACAACTGCACGACTGCAGCTCGGCGCTCTCTCTCTCTCGCTTTGGAGGCCCCGGCAGCTGGAGGGAGCTCTTACGGCGTTCTCCAAATTCTCTCCATTCCTTTAAATCACATGCTGTTAGCTTGAAGAAGAGCAAGTTGGTTACATCGACCAGGTTTAAATATGTGCATCATGTCTGAATTTAGGCTACATATTTGTGTATGTATGCATACGCGAGAGAAAGAGTAATGGGCAAGGATAATGTGTGGTTGAAGGTCGTTTACGATAAAGTGAGCAGTTTTGAAATCAACCTTCGGAAAATAGTCACTGCCCCTGCCTGCATGTATTTTAACGGGCGCACAGAGTGACGTGCGTCCAGTAAAATTAGTAACGATAGATGGAAAGTAGTTCCATAACTTTACCTCGAATAGAAAGGGTTGGGTAGCCATTTGTGATAACTTAACTTATTTCTTTCACTTTCTATTTTTTTTAAATGCACCGAAGTGTGAAAAATGCCAGATTAGTAAAATAATTTAATTTTTTTAAACAATTTCACAGTTTGACTTGACCGACGCATGAATAAAGTGATGAGGCCCATGGCAGTGTTAATTTTACACAAGGCGGAAGAATACACAACGTCCATATAAGTATAACTTAAGCAGGGCTTTCAAAAGTGCTCATTTCACCGTGAACAGACTATAGTAATATTCCTTATACATACGTATCTGAATGAAAAAAATGGAAAATTGTGTAAAATATATATAGGCTGTACACGGTAAACTGAATACTTTTGAAAGCCCTTTTTAAAATCTACTTGCATAACCACCGTGTATTCTTCCGTCATAGGCAAAATTAACATTGCCATGGGCCTCGTCTCTTTATTTCTGCTTCGGTCAATTGACATTGTGGAATTATTAGAAAAAGTTAATAATTCAGCAATTCGATTATTTATACACATAAATGAAAAAATACGAATAATAATAATTTCAAGTTTCATGAATATTTATCTAACACTTAAATACAACGTTGAGAAACATAACTACTTTCTCTCTGTTGATTACCAAATTCACTGGGCGCATGCTAGTTAATGCGGTCTTTAAATTGTATGCAGTTATAGGCTGTTCACGGTAAAATGAGCACTTTTGATAGCTTTGCTTAGGATATACTTGTACGCACGTTGTGTATTCTTCCGCCTTGTGAAAAATTAACACTACTATCGACCTTAGCACCTTATTCATGCATCGGTCAAGAGAAAGGTTTGTATTATTAGAAAAGTAAACATGTTACATGTCTGCTCATTCTTATACTTAGGCGCATTAAAAAAATTCAGAGAGGAAAGGAAATCCTTTCAGTTTGCACAAATGCTTACAACAACCCTTTTTATTTGACGTTAAGATATTTCCCATCTGTCATTACCAACTTTACTGGGCGCATGTCACTCAATGCACCCGTTAAAATAATATAAATAATATGCAGGTAGGAGCAGTGACTTTTTTCTAAGGTTGATTTCAAAAGTGTTCACATTATCGTAAACAGCCTTTAGGAGCAGCGAAATTTTTCAAAGGTTGATTTTAAAAGTTCTCGTACAACCGTGAACAGCCTGTGATATTATTTGACCACATTGAACAGGAGGTGCAAGCGAGTGGAAAGAATATGAATGATGTGGGGAACCTCCAAATTGAGATAGTATGAAACATTTTACCACTGGTAAGTAAACGAGGGCAATATTTAATCTCAAATGGGAAATAATTACCGAACAGCATTTCGCGACACCTGCGAGCGGTACACGCGAAACCACGTCCCGAATTGCACCAGCTGGCGCATGAAGGCTGCTTCCGGACGTGTGTTAGTGAAACGTCACGGTCCTATACGTGTCATTTGTTGGCGCGGAAAGTTCGGCGCCGATCGCACTGTGCGCGTAGCGACCAGCTGCAGCGGTTTTGATCCTGAGCCATGACAGCAGGATTCCTGTCCTTTCGCCGGAGCAAGCACGTTGTTGGGTTTTTAGAAGCGTGTGACTTAAATATTTGACGTTACACGTACATGTTGGGGTTAGGCGTACTCGAAGGTGAACTCAAATATATTCAGTCTCGTACCTGTATTTAAATCACTATCAAATTACATCTCGTTACAATATGTTTTACAGCTCGTTACAGAATGTTAGTTACTCGACAAATTGGAGGAGCTCTAGTTAAGTTTACTCGGTTACATTGTGTTAAATAATAACGTGGTTAGTTTTTAAGTTACTTATTTACCTTAAAGCCACTCTGACTAGTTCTCTACGGTCTGACGTCACCTTGTCCATGATGCCGTAGGTTAAAGACTAGACACATGTCGGCGGACGCCACGCCCCCATCTCTGGACGTCTTGCTGGCGCAGTGTCACGACGACAAAAGCCACCTTCTCCGCGTTTCCAGCCGTAATATAATCGGCGCACTCGGCCTGCCTGGCGGGGTTTGTTTAGAAGCGCTCAAAGCTTCCCTCCACTTCTTCGCAATATGTTTGTGCTGCCGCAATCAGGCTAGCATGCGTGTTGCTGCACACAATAAAGCTGTTTCACTGCATATGCGTTGGTAATTTTAAATAATATTTCGCTACAACCATCGAATATGTATTAAAAAATATATTGATGGGACCAAAATTGAATTCCTTCGCTTAAAACGAGTACTTTTAAAAGCCCTGCCCATGATCTACTTTTCTCCTCGTCTGTATCTTTCCGCCATGTATAAAATTAGCATTGTCATGAGCCTTGTAGCTTTATTCATGCGCCGGCGAAGCGAATACGTGAAGTATAGATATTCATGGTAAAATGAGCACCTCTGAAAGCCCTGCCTAAGATCTACTTGTATGCATGTTGTGTAATATTCCGCCTTATGTAAAATTAACATTGCCATGGGCCTCATCACTTTCTTCATTCATCGGTCAAGTGAAAGTGTGAAATTATTAGGAAGGTAAATAATTTACAAAGCTGCTAAATTGTATTCTTCTATGCATAAAAAAAGAATCAAAACTATAAAGAAATAATTTAAGTTATCACAAATACTTTCCTAACATTTTTATTCGACGCTAAGCTATGGAACTACTTTATATCCATAGCTACCAACTTTATTTGGCACAAGTCGCTCAGTGTGCCCGTTAAAATATATGCGGATAGGAGCGATGATTTTTTTCTGAGATTGATTTAAGAAGTTCTCACTTTATCGTGAACAGCCTATAGGCAGAAACATGAACGTGTTACAAATGTGAAAACAGGTACTTTATATATATATATATATATATATATATATAGCAATAAAATTAATAAACACATTTATTTCCCGTAAATTTAAACATAACACTTGCTACACAACGCCTATGCTTAAACTTAAAAACATTTTACTTAAATCGCTGCCAACTTAAAATACTGTGAATCTACATGCCGGGGCGTGTACGGTAGCATTCATGAAGTTACAGGGTAGTGATTTTTTTAAACATAGGTTTATTTCAAAAGTGCTCGCGTTAAATGGGTTGCGTATAGCTACGAGCGTAAGTGCAAGGTATTGTAAAGTCACGGCATCTTTGCAGTTTTTTTTTGTGTCGAAACAGTGAAAATCACTAAATGTTCAATACGTTTTGTTGTTTTGTTTAATAAATATTGATCTTATATTTAGTATTTAAATTATAGTACAGTTTACAATATTAATATACATTAAAAACGAAATGATTGTTATGGGATATATATATATATATGAGTTGTTGTCCAGTACACGAATATGGTACTGTACGTATCTCCCCTCCCCCTCCCTGACCCAATCAACCGTGGTGCATTTCTCTATATTTGCGTACGTTTTGTTTTTCCTGTGATGGAGGAAGGAAACGCGTGGTAGGTTGCCCGAAAGTAAAACTTGAGCATCGCTTCAGCAAGTTGGAAGTAATCGTGAGTAGACTACACCTACATGTATACATTGATTGGGCGTTGTTCTCTGGTGAACCAAGTAGCTTAGGGGGCCTTCATAATCGTCATTGTGGGTCTCAGTGTTAGAAGCAGTTGTAGCTATATAAAAAAAAAAATATATATATTTAAATGTAAATCGTTTTTCAGGACATAAACGAAAGTCAATATTTTGTTACCCATTCATAAACGTGGTCTTTGAAAAGTGTCAGAGTTACCAGAATTCGCTGTAGGCAACCTCCATAAAACTACTCGTTTGTAAAACTACAAGGCCGTGTTTGTAGTTGAGCTCAAGAAACTTTTTTACTTTACTGATCAATATCCACGAGTGTAGTTGCGTGCAAAAAGAAATGTATTGCGAGTTTGAATAACGTAAAACGCTTAAAGAAATCATTCATAATAAAACAACAATTTCTTATCAACGTGACCGTAATGCTCATTAACTGTTAATGTTTCCTATCTACACGGAACAGTTAAGATGAAATACAGTGCCGGTAAATGTATTCTACTTAACCAAATAACTTCCTTAACATTTTGTAAGTACTTGAAATTAAAGTGAACGTAAATGCTCATTAACTTGTTATGTTTCCATCTACACGGTAACAGTGTAAGATGAAATACAGTGGGTATGTATTCTACTTGCAAAAGTGTCCTTAACATTTTTGTATTACATAAATTAAATTTTAATGAAAATAAGATTTTTTAAGTTTGTTGTTATGTTAAGTGCAGCTAGTAATAAAAGGAAAGTAGTTTTAGTCCCGTTGTTGGCAAAGTGTTACCATATTTTATTTTGTTTTCATAAATTATATTTTGAAATATTTTTAAAGATATCCTATTAATCATCACTAGTTATCAGAAGAAATAAATACATTATGTACACTCCAAACTGTAAGTTTAATACAAAGGCTATATTGTATCTTCCAATAGTTGCGATTTACAAGAACTCTGTAGTTTTACAAGAATTCTGGCGACTCTTTTCAGGATTTTCTTGTAAAAGTACAAACTTCTTTTAGAGTGCACGTTTGCGATATTTATTCTTCCGTACAACAGTGTTTCAAGATTTACCGGCAGCGTTGTATATTTTCTGACTACATTTCCGTTTTAAAAATCCTATAGTAACCGCTTGAAATTCTAAGGAAACACAACACAACGCGAAGCTAGTTTAAGATACTTTCCTTTGCCTTCGCAGTTCTTCCTTATGGCCGGATGTGACCGTGAGGTGTTTCCTACTGTTGTCCATCAGCTGTTCACGGTAGAGCACGCTTGAAGGCCCTGCTTAAGGTCTACTTGTATACACATTGCGAAGTTAATGTTCCTGCCCATTTTCACGTACGCGTATGGGGCATGATACCCGGAGGCGGGCAGAGTCCGTGGGAAAAGGAAATTTGTCAGTGAACGAAGAGCGGCACTGCTGGGAGTCAACAAGGAGTACAGAACGGCTTCAATTGAGGCGTTGCATGTAGTGGCAGGGGAAATCCCACTAGATCTACTGGTAAAGGAGAAAGGTGAAATAGCCAGAAGAAAACGAGGAGGTATCGCCTCGGAGGAAATCCAGATGATAAAGGAAACCACACTGACTAACTGGCAGACTAGATGGCAGAACTCTGAAAAAGGGAGAGTCACGCATGGAATTTCCCCAAATGTTCGGGAAAGGCTGAAGCTGTAGAAGTGGCTCGATGTGAGTCACTATCCGGCCCAGTTCTTGACAGGGCATGGGAACTTCCGAGATAAGCTGTATTCCATGAGCCTGGTTGATGGACCCAGCTGCGTTGTGTGTGGAGTGCCAGACACCCCTGCACACGCAGTGGAGTGTCTCAAGATGGAAGACCTAATAATAGAATTCGAGGGGAGCCATGGACCTCTCTGCCCCGGGAGATGCTCAGGGACAGGAGCATGACCAAGGAGGTAGTTGGATATCTCACCAGAATTGGCAAGAGAAGGGAGGAATTTGACGTCTGGTGGACGAGTCGCCGGCTGAGCGATGAGTTCGGTGGCGGTCCGGAGAGCGAGGATGACATAGGCCCTCGGGATGGGTGAACACATCTTCCCGAGAGTCGTGTTATCGGACGAGTGCGAGGAGGGCCTTCTCGCCTCACACGCAACAGGAGGCCGGCAACAGCTGGTACCTGTACATGGAGTAAACTGCAAAGGGATGCAGGGAGGAGCGATGGAACCCCCCTCCAAAAAGTCTGACACGAGAAAAGGAAAATTAAAGATAGGGAAGGAGTTGCCCACACTCAGCTCCTCGGTAGATGCCGTGGAGCTGGGGCAACAAGAGCCCAAAGAGCAGAACGAGGATAGCCATAGCAATGGAGATGGATGGTCCTGTCATTGGAGCCCTGTGGTGTTTGTCCGGGAGGGCTTTGCTCGTGCCGCTTGCAGCATGAGCAAGCTAAGGAGAGACAACAGACTAAGATCAGTCTATGAAATGAACCGGGTCAGTCAGGAAAGGGAAATGGGAGTGTCGATGGAGGAGGTCCAAACTAGAAAACCAAGGGAAACAGAGGCTTTTAGGGAGGTCTTCCTCCTTAGGGAACTGCTAATGAGGAATGCAGTGACTCCAGTCATGTAAAGAACTGTGACGATTGCCTCGCCGGATGAAAAGAA
This sequence comes from Dryococelus australis, assembly GCA_029891345.1. Lineage (NCBI taxonomy): Eukaryota > Metazoa > Arthropoda > Insecta > Phasmatodea > Phasmatidae > Dryococelus > Dryococelus australis. The sequence continues at coordinate 62,912,331 of CM057002.1, read as the reverse complement.
TATGGTTAATGCTTCTGTGCAGGCATAGCCTATTCAGGTAGACCCGGAGGACCCGCAGTGGATTTATGACGAGATAATTCGAGGAGCCATACTATCTAGATTGGAAGACGTGAGCCCGCTCTTGGCTGCTCTGGCCCTTGTGATCAGGCAGCTGGAGGGGAGGGGGCGACATAATCCTCTTCCCTAGAATGGATGCTGTGGACAGGCTTGTCGTCGCCCAGGCAGGCCTGCCAACGGAGCAGCAGGCTCTAATCAGTCTTCTCAAGGAATATTACTGGCGTATATGTGAGCGGTTCGACGAAACCGGCATCTTTAGGGATGCTGTCCGTACATATGGGAGGCGTACCTTCGATTATAGCAAGCCCTTCACAGGGTACACTGTGGTCAGGTATTAGTCCTTCGTTTCTACAGCATCTTAATACAAGAACTGAGATGCGCCAATAACAGTGTGGAAAATTCCCGAGAGGGAAATTACCGGACAAGACGAAACCTCGATTGATCAACGATAACTTGTCAATGTTTTAAGGACAAGAGCTGGACTTCCCCTCGAGGGAATCCTGATTGAGGGTGGGGTAAACACGGGGGAGGGGGATCGAAAAAGAGTCTATAGAACCCCCTCTCGGCTGTGCCGAACTCAGTATGGAGGAACATGAAAGGGAAGGAAATTGGAAACCACTCCCTCCTCCCCCCGTGTCACCCTTAATCACCACGCATCGCCCATGTCATACCCGATTGTGACCACCGCTAGAAGGGAAACCTTTTGGCACCTGATGAAGACCCAGCTGATGGTCCCTGTTTTTGTAAAAGGAATGACGAAGGGACCATAAGGTCAAGGAGTGAGAATGTGTTGAATTGAAATGTGCGAGTGTGACTGAGCCCGTTCCGATAGTCTGCAGTGTGGTTAGACACCTGTCTTGTTGTGGCCGGGGGCGAGGTGGCGGGGAATGTTTCTGGTTACCGGGCATTCCCCAAAACTAAGTCCAAGCACACACAAGTGCACTGAGCCCAGAAAGTTGATAAAGGGGATACGACCGTACTTAAATTGGACGTGGAAGGAGGCAAAGCGCGACCCGATATTTAGTGTGTGCAAGAGTAGTTTAGTGTAGTATTTCGTTTTATCTTTCGGGCGAGCACGGCGGTTCAAAATTGCAACGTTCCCGGTGGAATCCTGAACCTCTAAAGAGCCGATTTAGCTTTTGTTTGTGGGAGTTAACGTTAGCTAGAAAGTAGCGCTCCAGATATGACCTATTAATAGGTATCGGCCACCTGGAGGGGAGGGTTGGTGAGGCCAGCGCCGGTTCCACCGGGAACTTTGTATACGCATTGTGTATTCTTGCGCCGTGTGTACAATTAGCATTGCCATGGGCCTGATCACTTTATTCATGCGTATGTCAAGTGAAACTATTATAAAAGTAAATATTGTACAAAATTGCTAATTTTTACACTTCGATGCATTAAAAAATTCAGAAAGCGAGAGAAATATTTTAAGTTATTGCAAATGGTTATCCAACGCTTTTTGATCGACGCTAATATAATGAACTACTTTCCCCTCCATCGTTACCAACTTTACTGCGCACACGTCACTCATTGCGCTCGTTAAAATATATGCAAGTAGGGGCCATTGTTTTCAAAAATTATATTTTGAAATAATATTGTAAATTTATTTACAGGTTAAACCTGTTTACTATTGGTTTTATATTCATTTAATGATTTTAAATTGCAAATCCTAAAGAATTTGGCGGTGTTTTAGTCTTTTCAGAGGAACCTGCCCCGTAATCGATAATCCCCGATTTAATCTTTCTTAAATTTGTTTTCAGTATGTATACCGCTTGACTTATTTCTAAGGTTTATTTTAAAAGTGCTCACTTTATCGTGATCAGCCTTTACAAGGGATTCCCCTTATCTCCAACATTAATTCCTTCCTTACATAGTATAAAACAAAGTCGCCTGGCCGCGTGTCTGTGTATTCGGCGAAGGCTTCTAAACTACTTGACGGATTTTGACGCGGTTTTCACCACCACGAAGAAAATTTTTTGAGAAAGGTTTCAGCATACAACACATGAATATTTAATGTAAGGACAATAGAAAAATTTTGACGTTTTCTAATCAAGTCGGAAAAATGCGCCTTTCGGGCACTTACATGGCTTACGCTGACTAAACCATAACAGATACAACAAATTAATGCACTAGAGAATTGTATATCTCGAAAGGGTGTTCAAAAAAGTCAACGAGAGCATATGTTTTTCCTTTAAGGATGACCCACAGTAACCATTTTTGTCATTTTAAAATATGGGTTCACTTACGAAGACTTTTTGAACAACACAGTATTAATCCTATGTTGGTTACCTTAAGCATTTGGTGTGTATACTTTTTGTACACCTAAACAACGCCATCTTTGTAAATCACACCCGAGCGAGGCTAGGACGGGTAGCTAGTTTGGTAATAAAATAAACATCGGGTGGGAAGCGCGCCCGTGGCGAGTCAACGCCGTCGTAATGACGAGCTTCCAAGGCGCGACCCGAAGGTGTCCCTCATCCCCGGACGTGACGTGAAATGAAACTCTAGGACGGAGCGGCGTTGAAATGCAAGGACGGGGGGAATCGGGAACACCCTGAGAAAACCCGCCGGCGAGCGGTATCGTCCAGCATGATTCTCTGCATACTTCACTCTAGCTACAGAAACCACGGAGAGGCTCCATATTGTTTTGTTGGGGTCTGTATCTTTCTTCCATCGCAGGCCGGATTCGCGTAAACTTTTCTATCAATTAATGTAACTTTTCAAACAGTGATAGAGTTCTTTATTTGTTGTGGAATTATTATGGAACTGAGAGTATTACAGAGTAAAATAAAGGAGATACTGAAGGCCACGTTCGAAGACTTTACATTTTAAACATGATGGTTTGTATGGCATCTTTAGTTACCAATCATGACATTTCCTATTCTCAAGGCACGAGAGTTGTCTTACTTAAGATATGTTTAGACATAAGTAGGTTAACTGAAATAAATGATGATGTGGTTTGAAGTGTACCTTACTTTACGGGAAAGTGATATTCGAAAGTCCTGTAGAAAAAGTTGCTATTGCAGGGATAATGAATCTTGTTTTGGAAGATGATATTTAAATAATTCTGGAAAACGATAAATTCTTGAACACACATCTTTTACTAACTATGTTTTGACTAAAATCTGAATTACTGGGCGATGTTTGCTGTTATAACAAGTTTTGAGTTTCAAATACATATTTAAAATGTAATTTTTCTGAACTTCGTAGCTTTTGAAAGAGATGAATTAATTTTCCACATCACTTTCTTATGCAGATAACAACTACTCATACATTGTATTGTTATTGTTGTTTGTTATATCCCTACTCCTAACACATTTTCGCTCTAAGTTTAAACTTCCGGGAAATTATTTTGTTTACTAGCTATTCTTTCTTAAAAGTAGAATATGAAATGTGTACCACATTTGTGTTATTGTGTATTACATACCCATTCACAGGTTTTATTTTATGACTAATAATTTTTGAACTCATTAAAGAAAACTATATTCTTAGATCTTATATTTACATCACATTCCTCCTTTATCGAACCACTTTTAAAAATCGAAAAACCTATGAGAAATGTTTGCATGCACAGCTACGTAAAACCATATTGGAATCAGATATGTACGGGTTGCCGAAACATTTCGGGAACGATGTCTATGACTAAACTGCCGTAGTTTAACATGCGCTGAAGTTGTACGAACAGTGTTCCTATGCTTATAAAACGTTAGAAACTAATGATTAAGTTTTTTTGTGACTAGTTGTAACACAATGTATATTTACACTTAGTTTGCATATGTTTCTGAAACCGTCCCTGAAAGTCTTGATAATGCGTGAGTGAAAATCCAGCTACCAATGAAAAAAAATGTTTGATTTCATCGAATTATGCAGTGAAAATAATAGGGTTTGAAACCATCATTTCAAATTAAAATCTGTGACTGGGAACTGTTATTTGTTTTTGAGGATGTTCACCGACACGATTAGCTAATCAGTATGGAAAAATAATGCCACCTGGCGATAGTATCCTAAAGCCCATCATTTTGTAGAAAAATATGAACACTTCTAAAAACACGGGGTTGAAATGCGTGGCAGGTTTCTAACACATGCATTACTCGGTGTTGTAAATGTACTGCATAGCAGGCACTCCGATGGTTAACAGGAAACGGGGTGAAAGAATTTCGTGTGGGTGGTAGGCGAGCGTTAATGGACAGTTCTCTAGACTCCACAATGTTGGCAGCGGTAATTAGTATCACTATCGAGAGAAATTGTTTGGTTGCGACCGAATCCCGAGTGCAAACAGTGGTCTGCCATGCACGCAACAATATCAATCCTACATGTGCGTCAATCATTGAAACCTTCATTGTTAATGCCTGTCTGTAATATTCACGCTGTAGATAATCTGATCCCTGGGAACTTGCATTGCTGTATACGCATAATGTATAGATTGTATTTGTGTGTTGAACAGATGATTCGTATTAAATCAAATGACGTTCCCAACTATGCTTGTAGTCCTCGAAAAGAAAGGGTAGTGTAGTTTTTCTTACTACTATGTAGGTATTTAAAAAAATCGCCTGTATTTCCAGGTTACGAATTTCTATCTAAATAAGTATGGCAAACGTAATTATTCGCGTGAAATAAAATGTAGGCAGTGGGTGGTTGAGCAATTATAGTCTAGTCGTAGTTTCTTCACACGCCTTTAATCAAACCTTTGAAAAATCACACCATGTATTTTGTGCGTTGCCCTTCTTCAATAAGTCGTGTGTTAACGTTAATTTTGATAGAATTAGACTTTTAGGTATATTTTCAATATAAATTATAATATTTCATTCTTAATTCATACGAATACAAACAGAGCGAATATAGTTGTGTTGGTAATGACTACACTGCAAAAATGTTTGTAATTTTGGTGAGGTATTCTTTGTAATTTTACAAGTACTTAAAAGAGTACAAATGTTTCTCTTATAAAACTATTCGTTTGTAATAGGCCTCAAGAAATGTTTGTATTATACTGACCCGTATCCACGAGCTTCAGCAAAATGGCGGACATTCAACATCTTAAAACTGTACTTAGCTGTTTGTGCAAAAAAAACTATGGGTGATGTAATGTGTGGTTGCGTGTAAAAATAAATGTATTGCAAATTTAAATAACGTAATACACTTAAATCAAATCATATAATCAAAATTAAACGACAATTCCAATAAAACGTGACCGTGTTACTTATTAACCCCGTTGTTAAGAGCCGCCCAAATATCTCAACTCAATAAAAGAACTCCTAAAATAAAAAAAATAATAAGTACTCTTCTTAATCAAATTACTTCCTCAATATTTTTTAAGTACTTGCAGCAATTTGTATTATAAAAATAAATGCTACGCTCGATTTAAATTGTTCTTGTTATTAAGGTTGGGGGCTAATAATACAAGGGTTGTGGATTCTAGTGTAAATTGTATTTTTCGTAAATTATATTTTGAAATGTTCGTTTTAGTTATTCTCTGTTATTAATTTATTTTATTTGTTTTTTAAAAGAAAAAAATAATTTTATGTGCACATTTAAATAATTTAAGTTTTAATACAATGATGTTATTTGTAATAATACAAATACATATTTTGTGGATTTTACAAGAAAACTTTTGTAGCTTTGTAAAGGATTTCCTTGGAAAATGATTTTCCAAGTATTTTTTTTTATAAAAGCACAAAAATTTTTTTTAGATTGTAGTAAAAAATTGTTCTTATGGAAAATATTATTACTGTGAGTGTCCTTTTGGTGTAAATTTCTAAGCTCGGTTAAACTTAGTTTGCATGAGGCGAAGGAATATCTTGAATGTATAAATTCAGCAGGGCTTCAGAAAAGTTGGAAGTAACCGTGATTGGACTATATTTGTAGAATTGCGTATTGTCAAGTCCATCACGTTTCTGTATTAAACACTTTATACGTACGTTTGCAAACTGCCGTAAGGAATCACGCTTGACCATGTGTTTTCAAGCTTTTTTTATTCGTGACGTAACTGCAGCAAAGTAAGTTCGTCGAATTGAATTTGTATTATTTAGAGGGTAGTTTTTTCATACATGAACATACAGTATGTAGACGGTGTGTCTACGTATGTGTACTGGATATTACAGAGAAGAACTTGCTTGTTTTGTTAGATACTTTTTACTATTGGCATAAAACAAACTTCATACTCCAAATAATACAAACTGTAATAATTAAATACACTCTACAGGTTTTATTGACTTTATGATTATTGCAAAGGAATACGTTTGGTCTCTGCTTCCAGATAACTGACAAAATCAACTGCGTTGTAGAAAAACGGTTAATACCAAATGTATGGACACACGAATTTTCGAAGGTGATAACATAATGAAAGTAGTGGAGTTATTTCAGAAATTAATCAATAATCCCCACTGAATTTAACTTGGTAAATATGTAGATAGATTGTTGAAACTTGATATAAACACTTCACGGAAATTACGATTCCCTCTGGAGTACACAGTACCAAACAACAGACCAGATGCAAATAGGTACCTTACTTGTTCTGCACTTTTCCACATTGACGTGGCTTATCCCTGCAAATGTCGCACAGGATAAGAGGATGTTTTTCCTTACGAAAATGGAGGAATCCGGACAGATCTTCTTGATGACCAATGGGTAACGGTAGAGGCCATTCAATGGCGTCATTCGAAAAAGGTCTGGAAGAATAAATATTTGAGTCAAACAATTCTATTAGCTGTAGCACGTTCGCAGCTTAAAGTTAAGCCTGCAGGGGTAACAAGATAGCTCGACAAATCTTTGGTGTACTCTTTACCAGTCATTATTGCGAAACAAGCTCATTGCATTCGGAAATGGTAGTTGTGAATATAGTATATTCGCAGTGTCTTCACACATTATGAATATTAGTAGTATGGTTTGGGGAAAGTTAGTGCAGGGTCCAGGGTCCGGAACCAGATCCAAGACCGCCATGTTGGTTTTTTCTTCCAAAAATCGCCCATTTTCACACAAAATCGTATGTTTTATCCCGAAAATACCTTAAAGTTTCCCATTTTTTCCCTTAAAATTTCCCGTTTTTCCCTAAAAAAAAATGCCCCGCTTTTCCTTAAGAATGGTAGAAGCAACTCATGTGCAAAAACATGCCACACAAAGCCAATTTGGGCCAATTTGTGTGGCTTCCCTAATGCTTCTTGACAAAACCATGAAGAATCGATAAAATAAAATAATTTTAATAAATCATTCGCTTTTAATTTATAGAATATCTATTTTTATAATTGAAAAATTTGTAGGAGTAAGTATTAATTGTTATATATCACCGGGCTCGTCTTTTCAAGGCGCATACAATCATGATGTCACAATCAAATTATTTTAACAATTTTTTAAATTTAAATATATTTTTATAATTAAAAAATATAAAGACATAAGTATTAATTGTTATATATCACCGGACTCGTCTTTTAAAGGTTCATTCGATAGTGATGTCATACCACAATTCTGTCTCTTCTTTCACGCTCTATCATTCAGTGCTGTATCGCTCTCTTTCCATCTCTTTCTATTTTTCCTTTCTCTATTGTCTCTCTCATTCGTCCGACCAATTACTCACACTTGTTCGACTCAACTGTCTACATAGTTCCTTCTTCGCCTCCTAGAGTGCGCGAATCGTCGTCGGTGTGTATATTTATTTACGAATTTAAAGATGTTATTTTCCATACACGGAAAGGCATACATAAAATTATTGTCAAGTACATTCCAGGTAGGACTTTGTAAAACATATTCGATTTTCAATACCTCATTTTTTGAAAAACAATGTTTTGTCATAATATTTCACTTTATTTAATTCGTTTTAACTGTTGTACGGAAATGAAGTCGCCTAGTCTTGTAGCCGCACATGCATCACCACGCCGACAGGCCTGCGACTCAGCTGCGGCAGGTCCGTCAGGGCAGACGCGCGTGCTGCGACCCGCCAAGAGTGACGTAATCAAATAGTGGCATAAAGTGACATCATCAACAGGCGTCGCGCGGGGAAGGGACAGAGTATAAATGACCGCGAGACACTGGGCTAACCGACCTTGTGCACAGTCATTTAAGAATCTACACATTAATAAATAAGTAGAAATATTTAAATTTATTTTATTTATCATTGGAATAATGCCGAAAAAATATTCTTGGAAAATGTAGTAAAAATGTATTTTGCAATGTAAATTCAGTTCAAAGATCTTAAATTTTGTAGATTTTACACTTTCCCATGATAGCTGGTATTATTAAAAAAAAAAAAAAAACTACCTCTCCCGGAATTACAGAAATATTGTTTATGTATTTTATATATTTTCAACCAATTTATATATGGCTTAGTAATACTACATTTTAGGGCAGTTTTTTTTGTTTATTAAAGCCATGCAATATACCGTATTATAACATGTAATTATTTTCGTATATATTATTTTTTAAATAATTATTTAGCAAGTGTGTAAATATGTACACACATTTATGTAGACAAATATAATTTGAAGTCTATTAAGACCAGGGTTGTAAAATTAATTTATGTAAGCACCTTATCAAGCTCCAGGAATGCATGTTAATGCCCTTTATATAACCATAAGAGTAATTCGCTTAAAAATATATTTTGCTACTCTTAACGAGGTCTAACAGACTGGTTAAGATACAAGATTAAAATAAAAAATAAAATATTCAGGTATTTTTGTTTTTTCAAATGTTATGTAGTTTTGAAGTTGTACTGGAATGTTATGTAGAGTAAAGCAAAAAAGTTATCTCGGCTTCATTTTTTGGTCTCCTATATTCAAGACTAATTACTACACTAAGTAAAATATTAACTATCTTGGCTAATTTTCGTAGGCATAACTATCCCACTCAGATTTTATTCAATGTATGTATATGAGAATAAACCATGCACCGTCATTTTTATTATATACCAAGCAGGATACAACACCAGTGAGATATTAAATACTTCTTTTTATTTATATCATATGTTTACATAATTCAGACCACAAAATAAAAATAGAAATCTAAAATTTTTCCATGCCATTCAAATAGTGTCTTTACAGCAGAATACTCACTTTTCTCATAACTAGTATAATCTGTTTATACACAACTCAAGACAGTCTATGCTAGCAAGCGTCCATACAGAACCCTTGACCAAATATTCTTCTACTTCACGACAACATTTCGTTACTGTCACTGTCAAACTAAGCTTCCTAAGTGAAACTTGGCTACTTATATACTCGCAAGCAGGCACCTTAACATTTATTGTTCCAACCACCATAACTGAAGTTTACCGAAATTATAGAGCTCAGACTAGCCGAAAAATAAACATTCCTGCCATCTGCTCTACCAACCAATACCAGACAAAGTATACTCATGATTCATACCTCTTGTTATAACTCAAGCATACCTCAACCATTCGCCCCACATAGACCATACAAAGCAAGCATACATCGACCTCTCACAAGAATGACCCATTGGCCCATTGACTCCATAAAATCCCTATTAAGAGCCATTAAGACACCACGCCCACATAAAGATCCCATGAAGATCGCATAATGACCCGCAATGACCCATGACCCTATCGACCCCATAATGGCACCATAATGACCCATGACCTCATAAAACTCCATAAAGACCCATACTCCCATAATGACCCCATAAGGAGCCAATAAAGACCCATTACGAGTACATAGAAACCCATGATCCCATTATGATCTCATAAAGACCCCATGACCTTATAAACTCCCCATAATACCCCAATAAGACCCCATAATGACCCATTAAGAACACATAGACATTTAAATGACCCATAAAAAGCCCATAACCTCATGATGACCCATAAAGGCCCCACAAAGATCTGACGAAGAAACCATAAAGACCCCATGACACCATAATGGCCCATAATGATGCATAAAAATCCCATAAGGACCCGATGACCCCATAAGGACCCTTGCCTCATAAAGACCTCATGACCCTATAAAGACCCCATGACCCATGAAGACCCCATGACCCCATAAAGACCCCATGAACCAATAAATACCTATAAATGATACAATATGACCCCATAATGACCCCATGACCCCATTAACCCATTGATCCATGAACCATTGACAAACTGACCCATTGATCCATAACACATTTGAGAAGCCAAATGGGAATTTTTTTTTAGAAAATTTCTAAATCTAAGAAAAAATGGTAAGGCCATGGCGGATGAAGTCGGGGCTTGCCCCAACTTTGGCTCCATTGAAGACGAAGCCACCACCATGGTCTTACGATTTTTTCTCAGATTAAAAAATGTTCTTAAAAATTGGTCATTTTGAAATGGCTTATCATTGGTCAATGGGTTATGGATCAATGGGTCATGGGTCAATGGGTGATGGGTCAATGGGCCATGGGTCATGGGCCAATGGGTCATGTGTCAATGGGGTCATGTGATTATGGGGTTTATGGGATTAAGGGACCTTTATGGGGTCATTGGGTTATGGGGTCTTTATGGGGTATTTATGGGGTCATGGGATCTTTGTGGGTTTTATGCGGTATTTATGGTGTCATGGGATCTTAATGGGTCATTATGGGCCATTTTGGGTTCATGGGGACTTATGGGGTTATAATGCAGTCTTGATGGGGTATTTATGGGTCATTATGGGGTTTTATGGGGTAATTATGGGTAATTATGGGGTTTTATTAGGTATTTATGGGTCCTAATTGGTATTTGTAGGGTCATGGGTCTTTATGGATCTTTATAGGGTCTTAGGGTATTTATGGTGTCTAAATGGGGTATTTGCGTGGTCATCGGTCTTTATGATTCTTTATAGGGTCGCATGGTCTTTATGGGTTCATGAAAGTATCATGAGGACTTTATGGGGTCTTTATGGGACTATGAGGTCTTTTTAGGGCCATTATTGTGTCTTTGTGAAGTGATGGGGTATCTATGGGATTTTATGGGTATTTATGGTGTTGTGGGTTCTTTATGGGGTCGCAGGGTCTTTATGGAGTCATGGAATCATTAGGGAAGACTGGAAACTCGACTGATGGGACTGGTATATTGTATAGGGTATATATGTCTTGAATTTGGTGCAAGAGGGACATTAGTATTTTTGGGTGACCGATGACGTTACACATGAGAGAACTGAAAAAAGCCTTCAAACGACGACAAAACTATAGCTGACTAAACGAATTACAGACCCCAGCTATCCTGGTGTCATAATGAATTCGAGTAGCAAACTATTTCCCTAGAGAACCCAGCTATCCTGGTGTTATTAAGAACGCAACTAGTTTATCATTTTTCGGTAGCAATATGTAAATTGGATTACTTTAATTAAATGTCAATCTTCCTAAACACATTAACAAGGGATTTGAAAACACGTACGAATTACACTACTTGACGCATACACCTCTCAGTTCTATACTAGCTTAAATAATTTTAATATACGTCCGTTCGATCGGGATGTGGCTGTATGAATGACGTCACTATATGATTTGCGGACACTTATAAGCTGTTAGAGACTTCTACTTCAAGCGCCGATTGGCAGGCGAGTGAGCTGTAGTGGTGTATTTCTGCGAAAGGTAATTATTATGAAAGGCGATGTATTTTATTTAAAATGAAATCTAGACGGTGACTATCCCATCCTGTCATATTAGATAGGCGAAAAGTCGTAAATAAATGAGACCGATAACGTTACACACACGGGGGAAGTAAAAATGAATAAAGAAATCAAGTAACAAAGTATAGATATCAATATATAAATTACACAACATGAATTAACAACAAATTTAAAAACACGTAATGAAATCGTACAAGCAGGAGAAACTCGTCTGGTTGGCTGCGAGGTCAGTGAAGGAATGACTTATAGACGTGGAGGTTGCAGCCACTGAAGTTATAGATATTGGAAAAAACTCTGAATACTACTCGTGCACTTGAATATTCAAACGAATTAATATTTCCCTAGAAAACAATAAATTTCCACGTCAAAACGAAAACCCGTTTACCACCTGCATGAAATCCTGCATAGATGGAAGAACATTTATTAAGCAAAACTAATCAAATAATTATCGTAGGCACAGGACATCGCAATGTGAAACGCACAGGTAAGTAGCTTACAAATCGATAAAAAAATTATTCCACGTTTCGATAACACGGACAAATAGAGATTTCACAATAACACGGACAAATAGAGATTTCACAATAGCATGGACAAATTAGTATTGAGAAAAACGTACCAAGATTTTAAACAGAAGTTTCGTTGAATTATTACGAATGGAAGTTAACCGCTTCCAGTTAACATGGAGTAATATAGATTTCACAACGCTCAGGCAACTTTTTACAATAATAGCAGGTCGAAAGATTTGGTCTTAGAAAAACAATAACATAGTTAAAAATAACGGATGCACTATATCGATCAGAACAATGTTTAACACACATTTCGTTAAAGTCTCGGGTGATCAGTTTCGGAAATTCAGATTTTAGAATGCTAGCAGAATGACGTATGGATTATTTAAAAAAATGATAATAAAATACGTCAGCAAACTTCCAAATGAAGGAAAAGATTTCTACACTATAACCTATCGCAATAAAAGTTTAGCAACTCCCGTATTTTAAAACTCCTAGAGAAACGTTAATCGATGATTACGAAAAAATTTTAAGACACGAATAATTTTTCCCAATAAATTGAGGCTAATAAAATAAAATAATTACGTTAAAACTTATAACAGTATTTGCACTGTAGTTTAGGAAGACTGTGAACGAGATCTGAACCCTGGAGCAAATGCTATTCGAAGAACGCGATTAACGAGAGCTGAAATCCACTGTAGGCTGTATCGAAACGCCGGGTACAAAAATATCCTAACCCTCGATCATCCCACGAGTCGTCCCGTCGGGTGAAGAGGGGTGGCCAGTGGTGTGTGTGTGCCGAGAGCGATGTATCCAGTGCCAGATTCAATCACAAACTAAAAATGGTGCAGGGTAGCGAGGACGGTTGGAAGCTCCTGCTAGGTGTCTCCCTCCCCGATCCCCAACCCATAGACCAGAATGTGATCGCATAATGACCCGCAATGACCCATGACCCTATCGTAATTTGTTTAACGTTTACTGACATACAAACTATATTACAATTAATCATGCCTTATCCGGGACTCGAACCCAGAAACTAGATAACAATTAACCATGCTTTATCCGGGATTCGAACCCAGAGCCTCCAAATAATGCCTAATCTGATTATGCCACGGAGGCTGGCGGAAGAATAAACTCTTTTTTGTGTATTTATGGCGTGTTGTAATATAATACTACATTTTTCAGCAAACATCTTTGCCAGGAGACAGTTTCAAACATCTTTAATTAAATAGTGTTTTGGCAAACGAACAGTTTTGTTTGTTATCTGATTTATTTTTTAAAAAAATACTTATTAAGCAGGGAAACTTCTTAAAAGTGTCAAATTTCACATGTACAAATAGACAAGGTGCACAGTTATTGAACTTATTAAGCAGGAAAACTTGTTAAGTGGGAACTTCTTAACAGGGTTTCACTGTAGTTACTTTGACTCACACTCGTGACATCGTATGTAATCAGTAAACAATTTTTTTCCCCCTCGCCGAGAGAGCAATTCTGAATATGCTTCTGGTTCCGAGATCACACAGCAAAGAGCCCGCAAAAGCCACACTCTTCATTCCACTGGGCGAAAAAATGAACGTATCCGTTTGTTCATTTCGTTTGCAGTAGACTGCGCTGCCCCCTCTATCCCTTTACCTAGGTCGCTTTTGCGATGCCGCGAAAATTGGACCTCCAGGCAAGTTAACATGTTAACATATCCTGATTTCGTGCTGAGGGTAAGGGGGGGGGGGCAGGACGTTGTTTCGTGTCGCGGTAACTCATTAATTTCTGTCTCTCTGATGTATCCACTCACGTACGTGTATGCATATATTTGCACTGTCGTCGTGTTTGTAGACTTTGTCTCAGGCGCGGAAGCCCACCAGGGGTTTGGCAGGGTGGCTTCTGCGCTGGCTACCACGCTCTCGTGTTTGCGCTGGGCGGACACGAATCAAACGGTTTAATCAAACCGCCATTACCTTTTCTCCCGTCAACTAATTTTTTTTTTTTTTACTCTCTCCCTGCAGATGGGCACAAGTGGCCTGAAAGTCGCGTTTTCCTGCGCCCGGAGGGATGGTTTGGAGGGAGAAAGGAAAGGGAGAGGATCAAAGTTTGCCATAATAACCCTCCGCCACCCCCCCCCTTTTTTTATAAACTTTGGTCGCTCCCGAAACCATTCTCCCAATGCGCGCGTAGTTTATCCCCTGGGGTTGAATGGGGCATCTCCCATTAGACCCTTCAAACACGCTGGCAGAGCGACGGGTATGGTTCGAGTGTGCTATACGCTCGGCATTTCCGACTGTGGAGTTTGTTAAAAAAATAAATAAATAAATAAACAACACACGCCTGTAAACCAAGGTAGGTAATGGATCTGTCGGTTGGAACTGACTTCAGTGTGTGTAAAACATGCTAGTCTCGATCCCCAATTTTATTTTCTGGTATCACGGTCGTTATATTTACTGCAAGGAAATTCCTTGCAACTAGACATTAGCATTTTCCCGAATGACCAGCCATGGAAACACAGAGCAGGAGATTACGCAAAAGAGAGATGGTTTTGGCTACCTCGTGTTATGCTGTCTCGTTGTGTAATAATCTAGACACGGCCCTGACAGTAGTAGGAGTGGCGGTACTGGACCACTTCATTAGGATAACATATCGATGGAGCAGATAATCGACTGTTATATTAATCAATTAATTTAAAGGCGCATACATATCGATACATCGAATGAGCCTTTAGTTGGTGATTAATGTATTAATTAATGTAATTGTTTAACATTAAATTTCTTTGATCAAATTTTTTTTATTGTTTGATATGAAATTTTTAAATTATTTTATTGGTTTTAAAAGGATGGTGGAGCAGGATAGATGTGTATATAGGGGTTTATGTTTGTGTAAGAGTGATATAAGTAACATTTTAAAATGTGGCTGGAGCAAGACCCAGCGGTGAGTTGCTGGACCACTAGGCCAGTGAGGTTTTGAATGGAGGGAGGGCATGCATGTCACTTCTTGACCACTAGGCGAGTGAGGTGTGGATGGAGCAGGAGCAAGCGGGTATGTTCTAACCCACTACGATTTACGATCAAATAGCCAAATTTAATAAGTACAAATCATTAAAAAGTTACTTTAATCTAGCGATTACCACACGAAACATTAAATCGAATTAATATAAACACGAGATATTAAAAATTACTTTAAGCATGCGTTTACCAAACACGTCACCAGAGACAAATCAATAAAACGATTTAACCCGCGTACATCGAAGATGACAGAATGGAACACAAAATTTATATTAATATCGAAACGAAATATGAAGAACGAATTTCCTCAACAATATTTCAAACACCTGAATAAATTACACGAAACTAATTTATTTAAAATTAACAAATGCCCACCTAATATAAAATTACAACTCACGAGCACTCCAGATTCCCCTGATATAAATCCCCCCCCCCCCCCAAACCCTGACACACACACACACAAACGAATATAAATACATACTTCACCTCATCGACTCTCAAAAAATGCATCGAAATACAGGTTAAACCAGACGAACTGATTGATTACATAATAAATTAATCATCACACCAAATTGCAAAACCCAGCATATTCTATTAAAACTCACTATATAATTAAATGTACGCACATTCTTCGTTACATCACACGTTTAAAATGCAGTATGCTTGCATCTGTAACGCTCACCCAATACAAAAAGCTGTTGCAAAAAACCTGTCTAACATAAATTAATAATAATAACCTAATAAATATCCGAACATGCGAGACTTTAATAAACGAATTGAGAAGTGATCACTGCTTCAAGGCACATGGGCAGAACTGATACCTTCTGTGAGGTAAAAATTTCTCTCCTAACCCAGAATCCTGCGAGATGCATCTCCACCCCGAATCGACTGCTCTGCAATTGCGAACAAAGCAAGAGAAGATCTGGTCTTCCCCTCCCTGCCGCTCAACCACGACACCTCTTCACCATTGCATAACTCCCATTCGTCTTCACACAAGCAAGCATGGATAAGTCCATAGTTCAGAGTTTCCCCGCCAGAAGGCGTAAGAAATGCACAAATCGCTTCGCTCACCTTTTCACATGCCTAACCCGACCAATCCATAAATCTCAAATGTCTGTATGCTCCAGTCGACATGCTCTTTCTCTCCCCGCATTATTGGTAGGGTAAAATTAATTGGTGTATGTTCTCACAATGTTCGAAACCACCCATTTCGCAGTTTCACCCCCCCCCCCCCCCCCTTCACAACACATACTCGACAAGGACAAGCCTCTCACGCCACGCCACCAAAAAAGTAATAGATTTTTCTGATTCTAGCGGCACGGAGACAACACAGGGCAAGTAGGAGGAGAGTTTATGTTTTCGCCTGCTCTATTCAGAAAGAGCTAGATATCGGACACCGTCTCGACTTTCTCTGCAGAGATCTAATGAGTGTTCCTCCAACACCCCACCACCTTTCCCATTGCAGACAGTTTCTCCTACACTAAACAGGACCTCAAAAAATTATGGCCAACACTTCCCCTTACCCTCGCCCCTTCCAAGGTCTCCTCACCCCATAGACACGTCGCACAGTCGACTATACAGCTCTCGTCTCGCTGTCGCCCAGCGTGTTTGTCTCTTCTCACACCCTTCGCGATCAGCCATTCATCTACCTGTCATAGGTTAAAGAAAATACTCCACATTCTCACACCTCAGGTTGCACGAGACCACACAAATTTGCCGATCCGACCCCACTTCCTCAGACGTGTTGTCATCTAGGACAAACTCAAGCCTCTCATGCTGCCAAGAAGGCAATAAGTTATTCGCCTAACTGCTTCAGACAATGAACAAAGTATAACCAATCAACAAGCTGTCAACCATCCCTTCCTCGAACTGTCATCCATCTATCCACAAACTCGCCAATGCTATACACTGATACCCTTTCCCATGACTGTACTCTTGTCTCAGCCCTGTCCACCAGAGCAGAGTAGCTATTTCCAATCCACTTTGATAATAATGAATGTTACTTTCCCTCACCCATCCCACTAATGAGAAAACAAACACTAGTTTGGAAACTCCCAGTGCTTTGAAAAAAATACCCTTCAATTCTAAACCTTACTCTACAAAACTCTCTCACTCAGACACACCTAGAAAATTTATCTTTTTGGCACGTTTGTTTGGTATTTCATCCTCGGGGAATACAAGGACTAAGGAACCTCCAGTATTTGCAAAGCAATGCTCCAAAAAAATTGCTCTATCTCATTTCCTCCTGATTATATATTTCTATATTATAACTCAAATCCATGCGATCTGGAAGAAATGATACTTCCAAAACTGTGCATACTACATTTTAGTTAAAAACCAAAAAAAATTTAACACAAAAAATTGATGTCACATGTAATATATATTATGAACACCACATCGAATATTATTTAAAATATTTTTATTTAGTATAAAAAATTATTTACAAAACATTGTAATTCAATCTTTAAAGATCCTTATTCTTCACCCACGAGTCATTTCCTTTTGAGAAACCTCTCCATCGGACACAGGACATATCTTTTTTCCTTTAAATGATTTTATCAATCAAATATTAATTTAGAGAACTGACTTTTTGCAATTCTTGTTCATAAAAATGCCTCTTATAGGTTCTCCATCATTGGGTAATGAATTCCTTACTCAAATAATTTTAAATATTTCGTAGAACCAATTCACCATAAATTTTTCTCAGAGATTCCTTTCTGCTTTGAGATACGTATAAATTTACCAACTTTGAAGTTTGGTTTTCTTTTGTCGATTACTTTAACATTATTATATACAGTTTTCATCTAACTACTGTCCATAACTTTTTCGGGAGCCATGTTGATAGTTCTATGATATCATGAATTATAAAATTTAATCCTTTCAGTCAAAACATCAACCCAATTATAGGTACCATTCGACGTGAAATGCTTATATATTAATTGCTTAATGGATTTGTTGTAACATTTCATAACACTGGCTTTAAGCTCTGAACACATTGTGTAGTGATTGATACCATATTCGGTCATCAGTTTTCGGAATGGTGCACAAAAATCCAGAACCTCTGTCAGTTTGGAGCGAATTTGGCATTCTTTCACGTAAAATTATCTCCATTGCATTGCTAACCTGTTTTTTCAACGGTATGCCCCAACCATACTTTGAACAAACGTCTGTTATGGTTAAAATATATTTATATCCCTTGTTGTATTTCGAAATCAATGCCATTTCACACGAATCCACTCGAAAAAGATCATGTAAACCTTTAGTAATAACTGTTCTTCTGGGATATCTTATCCTTGCAGGAGCATGAAGCTCTTGAGCAATCTTACTGAACTTCATTCGTAATATAGCTGTCTTCTTTAAACTTTTCAATAATAGAAACAATTTTGTTTGTGTGTGAATTATTCCCAGACTCTCTCGAAGTGATGAGAAGTTTTAATCTATCAACCAATTAATTAGGAATGTTTCAATATACAGGAGAAAACTGGTTGTGGATTTCATTTTTATATATTCCACTTCCAACAATATCGCTTAATAAATGTAGTTTCGGATGACTTTGATCATCACCTAAACAATTATATGCATTTGTTCGATGAACAAGATCCTTATATTTCTCCAAATCATTTTCGGATAACCATTTGGAACTTTTTAAAATAATAATCCAAAGAATCCTTCACTAAAATCAGTTACATAATCACCTACTTGAATTATATTCACAGGCAAAAACTTAATTACCTACCATAATAACATCATGTTAATTAAGACAACTTTTTCTTCTTTATAGGTTCTTCCGATTTAATTTCCACTGGTGGTTCATTAAACGTATTTAGCACATAATGTAATGTATCCATTCTACTCATAACAGGTTTAAATATTTCTTCATTGAAAACATCCCATTCCGTTCGAGCACGTTTAGTTTGTAAATATTTCGCCTTTACAGCAGATATGACATTATGTAATTCTAAAGCAGTCAGGCATTCTTCTTTGTTTTCATTAATTGTCAACTATTTATATATAAATTAAAACGATTGTTTTTAGCAGGTGTAGTAGGTCGATTAGTTTGTGCTTTTTCAATCTTATCGACTTTACATAAGAGTATGCAATACTCACAATTATAATCCTCAAATTGTTACTAAAATAGTTTATTCGAGATTTCAAATCATCAATTTGCTTTTCAAATTCTGTTTGTATAGCGAAAGCAGATATTTCATTGATCAATTCAACACACACACACACACACATATTATATATATATATATATATATATATATATATATATATATATATATATATATATATATATATATATAATAATTTCATCAATTTGTGCATCAAATTGTTTTGTAATTGTAGTGGTTACTATTTTATTAATTACAATTTTTTAAAGTAAATGTAATCATCACATTTTCCAATATTTCCGAAATATAACTTATATTAGCAGACACTTTTGTAATAGTTTTAATTGTGTTTATAAATTTATCTTGCTTATTGGTCGATTGCAATTTAAATACGTTTAATGTAATAGTGTTTAAGTCTTGAACATAACATTTATTTACCACATCGGTATCTTTCACAGCTATACTCACATTACGTAATATATGTTCATTCAAATCACAATCCCCATCGCGATTTCTCGTAAACAGGTACTGTAATTATTGTATTTAATACAGCTATGTCCAAACTTTTAAATACATATTATTCTTCACCAGGAAGTAAAAAACTGTCAAATCCATACCTATATCTTTCTTTATATAGGGAAAGCATTTGTATGATTACCAGAAAACCATACTTGTTTTTCCAACAGTGAAAACACATACCTTTAAACTTTGTAAATGTCATATCGCCTAAAAACATGATCATTGTAAATATGTTGTAGATTCATATTGTCCATTTTAAATACAATTAACATATTTGCATTATCGTGCAAATTATGTTTTGGAATATGTGCACAACTTTGTGATAGATAAAAACAATCTACATTTGAATATCCACCAAAACTAAAGTATTGCTGTATTTCACCATGCGATTCGCACCAAACATCATCAAATATAATACGAAATTTGGTAATGCTTCATTCAGAGGTACGATATCTTTATCTGTAAAAGGGAAATATCTCATTCCTTCAATTAACCACAAAATAGTCGCTAATCGTTGATATTTCTCTTGTTGAATTGTTTCAGAAAATGATTATACGTTTTCGAACTTAATTCCATTCGGATGTTCCAACATGGACATAATAACACACGTTTTTCCACATGAAAAAGGGCTGCTTATAATACAACGTATATTTGTTGGTAGAAGAATACCATGTTTCTGTTCAGTTCTATTTTCTTTCGTATTTACAATTACCAGCAGATGAATATTTTGTTTTATAACCTTCATTTCTACAGTATTAGGTAACATATTAATTGTGACGATTCATAGATCGTCATCTAGTAAAATGTATGAGAAATTTCGCAACACCGTTGGTAGTGCTGCATATTTACTGTATCTATGTGTATTTATATTTGGTTATATACTGGCTTGTACACTTATTAATCCAGTATGTATTTTATTGCATGTAGCTTACACAGTATAAACATTCTTATTGCTTAGTTTTTATCTATTATGAATCTTACTGCACGTATTTTATATGGTTGTTTTATGTGATATTTGTAATCGATATTATATGTGCAAATCGATTTGTAAAGAGTCGCGACCGTGGTGCTTGGGGTGACAGGATACCGCGATGTCTTCTGGCTGTGAGAGCATTCCCTAGCCAGGGTTGAGTGTCTGCCACGGTGTTTAAACGACCGAAGGAGTGTGTGCTCGACCGCAGACCTGGACAGTATCGGGAAGTCGGGCGGACACTTAGCAATAAGGGACTGCTATCTAATTTCTCCCTGCTTGCGATGTGCAAGCGATGAGCAAGTGATCATCGCCGTAACGTTTTCGGGAGCAAACAAATTAACTGTTTAAAGAATATTATAAAAACATGGCTGATGTGAATGTAGAAACGATGTTGATAGATTTGCTTGTTGCGCGTGGTCCCTGCTAGTGAAATATGGGCCAAGTATTGCAGAGATGTAAATTTGATGCAGACGCACTATGTGTGAAAAAGGTGCATGTATGAGTAATATTCTCTTTAATACTAGCGTACTGAAAATCGCGGAAATAACTCTGAGACCGCGACTTGTAACTGATGGCTGGTGAAATTAATGTTGCCATGCTGGTTAAACAGCCCGTTTTATGTGGCTCGAGGATGAGCATTTTAAAGTGTACTTGTAGTAACAGTGACATACGTTAACAGCCCGTGTTTTTTACAATACTTCTTTGGAGCCTAGAAAATTAGCTTTGAACATTTCTCCGCAACTTGTTTTAAGCAGGCTTTATTACAAATGGTGTCTCAGATGGTTAGAGTGCTGGAAGCATGCCCGTTCTTTTTGCATAACGAGTAAACACACCGAATATTCCCTAGTGCGTCAGCGCGATTCTTCATGTTAGTGAGTGCAAAAAATCTGTCCATGCTTGCGTGGAGGCCCCGAGGTGAACGACCTGACACCTGTTGCATTTGATGGTGTAGAGAGGGTGGAGTCTACAGCGAGCTGACACTGGACAGCAAGGATGTTCCCTGACATGGCCAGGTGGACGGCGATACGGTTTTCTGTCTGAATGTCAAATTTAAGGTATGAGTTATGTATAAGCGCCGTCATCAGCTTGTTCCTGCGGAGTCCATCGTCTTTTTTTTTAAACACTGTTTAAGCACGCCAAGGGCCGCAGAAACGATTCTCCTTTGTGGCTTTAATATTAAATTTTATGAGCACCAGTTATTGAAAGTTACTGCATAGGGCAAACATATGTTGTACTTAATTATGAGGTCTGCATATGCAATATTGAAATTTGAGTGCAAACATTTTTAATATATTTTATCGTGTGTAAGTATGAGCAAATTCTGTGCATGTAGACCATCTTTCTGGTGAAAAAAAAAATAGATTCAAAGACCTTGGAACGTAAGAGTAGAGAGACTTTATTTACAAATGGTCCCCTGATTTATGAAAGACTTGTACTACTGTAACGTGAATAATAGTATTTCGATTGTAGATATTTATAAGGGAAAGACCTTGGGCCATGGCATTTGGGTTTTAAAATCGAGATCGCTTTCTGCCCCGTTAGTTCAGGTAATATTAGTGTGTCGCGGAGTGAGGTAGAGATTGGAAACTATAAATGTAGCTCTATATATAGCTTCGCGCTCAGCTGAAAACAATGGTCCATACTAAACGTAACAAAAAATCATCCAGAGTATTGAACGCATTGATTAACAAATTACCATTCGAATTACATTTACCGAAATGCAATTAGTGCGGACCAGGTACTAAACTTGCAAAACATTTGGCGCGGAACGATCAAGGAATAAACACTTTGGATAACGCTTGGCTTGTAAAGAACACAATATAGTTTATTATCGAAAAAAAATTATTAGAAAAAAGACATATAGCGGATACAATTCTAGCCGATAAAGCAGCGAATATAAGGAAGAATCCGTCTGCATCAACAGATGAAATGCTAGAAACCTGGGTCATGACAAAGTTATGTGGGCGAAGGTGAAAAGAGGCATGTGCATAAAATGCAAAGTAAAATGAAAAACCAAGAAAGGTGGAATATTACCATTCATATTTCTGGCATTATCATCTACTGGATCTTTAATGGGAGGCGTTTCAGCTCTAGGTAAAACAAGTAAATCAATTGGTAAAAGAATGTATCTTAAACCATATAAAGTTGGTCAAGGACGAAAAACCCCAAACGTGGCAAGAAACACAGAAAGTCCAAAATAATCTCCCAAAATGTGCAGTAACAAATAAAGTTAGTAGTATGGAAATGCCGGTTCAAGCACAGCCCCCAGCTATCAGAAAAACAACAGTAAATTAAATACTCAAGCCATCAGAAAACCATCAGAAAAAATTACTCTTAATTTTTTTATCCAAATCATCAAATGATGATTCGAGCACAGCCCCACCCCCTTCCCACGGTTATTGGATAAACAACGGTTAATTAAATGCTCAAGCCATCAGAAAACCATCAGAAAAAAATCACTCTTAATTTTGTGATCAAAAACATAAAATGCCGATTCGAGCACAGCACCCAGTTATCAGTAAAACAACGGTAAATTAAATGCTCGAGCCACCAGAAAACTATCAGAAAAAATTACTCCTAATTTTCTGATCCAAAACATCAAATGACGATTCGGGCACAACTGCAAAAAGGTGGCTCAAAAAGCTGTGTTTGGTCAGATCATAGTCTTTAGAAAAAAAGTTGCGTTAAACTTTGCGTTTGAGTGCATCTGCAAAAATACGAATAAATAGTTGCATTTGGGCGCAGTTGCAAAAAAAAAGTGGCTTAAAAAGTTTGAAAACGAAAAAAAAAACAAATAAATATTATATACAATAAAGATGGATCAGTTGCTAAACGTATTAAACAAAAAAAAACTATTTAAAAAACTTTCCGAACTTACAATTGGGAAGTCTTATCCCATAAACCATGCTGAAATAAATGATCCATGATATGGATACAAAGTGATAATTACTTCTGGATATTTTTAAGTATCCTTACCAAAGAGATATGTTCAGATTTGCAGTGAAAAAGTTTTAAATGATATTAATTGTGGATGTATAAGTTTTACATATGATGGAATGGTGGATTGTGGTGTTAAACGAATGCATTCTATTCGGTTTTTTTTACAGAGTAAATGATCGTCGTCGTATAATTAGACATCAGTTGACATTTATTTGCATTCATTTCTCTATAAAGTTGTAATGGTTTTCCAATCATTAAAACACAATTATCGCTCTGACTTCGGCAATGTACCACAACATAGTCTAATTAAAAATTTAGATACGCATCTCCAAATACGACATATTAAATTAGTCGAAACATAGAATTCTTTTTCTAAAGCTTTCATTGCACTTTCTATAGAAACATTATTCATCTTTATCACATGAAACTTTAATCGTTTTTTAAATTATTAAAGTCATTATATATAGAATGTGACTACTTCCAACCCAAAAAATTTTTTTACAGTCTCATCTCTAATGCCACTGTTCTTTCGGACAAATCAAAGTTAATTAACTTACCTTTTTCATTTTTAATTTCAACTTTTATTTCAATAACTTGATTTGTTTGCACTGGAAAAAATAATGGATAAGCTGGTTGGTAATAGATTGTGTCGCCAAATCCAAATGTTGTTCTTGGTTTAAAAGTGGCAATTATGCTAGTTTCTTTATGATTATTTTCATCATGTTTTAATAGCATACCATTTACTATATTACAGTGTATATTTATTGTTTCAAATGGAACAAATTTTGGAATTGTATCGCCATAATGCTTTCAGAGTTTTATTTTCTACGAAACCCAAAAGTTTTCCTATTGAATCCCGTTTTCCAAGCTGTAATTTAAGCGTACATTTTACTGTCACTCAGTTTGTTATTTTACCCATCTCGAAAGACATACCATTTTCTTTCCCATCCATTGAATTAACCATAAATGAAAAAATAGCATCAAAATTATTTAATGAACCGATAGCATACTTCTTTCTATCAAATGAAGAAATGGTTGATGTAAATGAATGCCATAAAGAATCTGTAGTAGTTTTCGATGATACCATTCTTGAAAATCAAAATATGGTAAGGGATTACATTGCTCATGGTAGACACAAAGATATTGATTGTTTCTATTTAGCTCAGCCATATTCAAAAGTACCTAAGTAGCTTATAAGAGACAATGCCAATTTTCTTTGCATATTCAGACAAGACGATACAAATCTTAAGCATATTCATAGTGATTTTGTTGGTGGTGATACGTCGTTTGAGAAATTTAGGGAGACTTGTTCAAAATGTTGGAATAATGAATATGGTTTTGTTACAATAGATATGACTCGTAAGTTAAAGAATGGCAAGTACCATAATGAAATTAAAGACTTTTTAAATTTTTAGATAATATGTAAGTTTTGTTTTTAATGGAAGTATTTCCATTAAAAACAAACATAATTTGATATTTTTAAATGTATTGTTATACCATAACTATTTCTATAAACACAATTGTACCTTCGGGTACATTGTGGGCTTTTCGTATTTTAAAATATATCATATCATCAGGGAATACTTCAAAAGTTTTATACGTGTCAATTATTATCCATTGATAGTATAAGTTGATAACACTTTTATATTTTACTGGTTTTATTATTATTTCAGCTATAGTTCCATCTCTCATAAAAAAATATCTGTCTTGATTACTGCCCAAGTATAATATTTCTTCTTTTGAACTGTATTTTCTAACTAAATGATTAATGTTAATTCTGTTTTTCTGATAGTATTCTAAAATTTACTGCATCCATCAGTGCAATGGGATCTCCCACATTTCTTAGTCTTTTTTGTCCAAAATCGATATTATTATCTACTTCCAAGTAAGTAAGATAGGCTTTATACAATTATCTTTTATTTCTTGTCAGTGTGGCTATAAAGTAGTTGAACTGTGTGTAGGAAACAAAATAATTAGGATTGATCTCAATAGTTGTATCATTGTCCGTGTGTTCTTTAATTTGATCTTCAATCCAAGAGCTCATTAATGCATTTCCACATATATCCATTGTTTATTAATAGTGAAATTTTTTTTGGAAATTTAAAATTATGTGAAAAGTGATTTAGCACAATTACACACAAATTACCACAAGTTACTTGATTGAAATTTCGAATTCTATCATCGTTATAAAAATATTACTTCCGAGATATGCTATTAATTGTCAGTGTGGATTTCCACCAAATGAATCAAAATAATATTTGGTACACACTAGGTATGCTATTGGAAAAAAGCAACAACAGAGTTTGTTGAAACATCTAGATTAACAATCCCACATTCATTATCGAGTGGTGTGTTAAGTAGCTCATCGATCATAAATAACCACCAAACATGTTAAATGTTTAATTTTTTAACCATTTGATCAATATCAAAGTTACTGAGCGGTATTACTTATTTTTACATTCTTACCCCACTGAACTTTCTTCAATCCCTTGCCGTATTCCTCCATAGCTAAATTATGTCTGTGCTGTTCTTCCAATTCTTGGTTTTTCTTCCTAGCATTAATTACTGATGTAGCAATAGATGATGCACCACCAGCTAATGCTCCTAGAGCTCCCAATGCTGCAAACATTAAGGGTAAAAATTCACCCTTGTGAACTGATAGACCATTTCCAGTTTTCATTTCTTTGGACATTTTCTTAAGTTGTGGAGCTGAAATTTTGATAGTCATCCCTTTGCCCTCCTTTAATTTGTTGTTTTTATGTTCCAGTTGGTCTTTTGTTAGGAAAGAATTAATATTCAAACCCTTCGACTCCTCATTAGGAACTTGAAATACAATGTTTTTTACTTTCATTTATTATAACAAATATTTTCTCATTTCATTTTAATTCCCCAGCCAAGCTTACGTTTAATATTCATCACAGATCCAGTAACACCAGCCCACAATCTCTCATTGAGATCAGCATCTGAACTTAACAATCTTTTGAACACTTTCTTTTCTAGTTCTTTGTCAGCTACATGCCTTTCAGCTAGATCTATATGATGATGATAAGCTATATCATGTTCCATTGCAGCCGTATATAGTGGATTAATGGGTTTATCACCATGCTAAATTCTCTCTTTTAGTCTGGTACCCGGACCTAAGTACTGATAACCAGGTGCATGCAACTCAAAAGGTAGTGAATTTATTATGCCATTGAATCGCCCTTTTCTGTAATGCTCCAACTAATAAAAAGTATGTTGTATTGTGTTTAACATTCATATCAGATATGGTATACCTTTTGAATTATTCACAACAAAGTCACTAAACTTGCTGTTGAGCATATTCACTATTCCAACTTTTTCATTGTAATAGTTATCATTTCCAGCATTCTCCGCCATGCATAATGAGAAGTCGACCAATAAGGATCCTAACATCATCCATCCATATGTATTATTTGGGATAGTGTCCTCCACCTGTCACGATGTGAGATATTGAGGCAGCTTCTTTGACACTATCGGCAGACTGTGGAGGCCTAACTCACGTGGTGTAAGGGAGAGTTTAGTTGCAAGTGAGTAGCCGAGTAGACGAGTTGCCTAGAGCAGTGATCACGTCCAATACACTTCTCAATTCGTTTATTAAAGTCTCACATGTTCGCATAATTATTAAGTTTTTATTATTATTAATTCTTGCTCGATGGGTTTTCGCAACATAGTTTCGCATTAGTTGAGCGATAGAGACGGCAGCATATTGAGTTTTCATGTGTAATATAACGAAGTATTTGCACATGGTTTAATTACATAGTGAGTTTTAATAGAAAAGATGGTTTTCCGATTCGATGTTATCATTAATTTATTATATAATCAATTAGTTCGTCTTGTTTAACCTGTATTTCAATGCGTTTTTGAGAGTCGATGAGGTTCAAGTACGTATTTATATTCGTGTACGTGTGTGTTGTGTCAGTGTGGGAGGGGATTTTTGTCAGGGGAATCTGGAGAGCTCGTGAGTTGTAATTATATATATTAGTTGGGCATTTGTTAAATTTAATTAAATTAGTTTCGTGTCATTTATTGAGGTGTATGAAATATTGTTAAGGAAATTCGTTCTTCATATTTCGTTTCGATATTAATATAAATCTTGTGTTCCGTTCTGTCATCTTCGATGTACTCGGGGTAAGTCGTTTTATTAATTTATCTCTGGTGACGTGTTTGGTAAACGCATGCTTAAAGTAATTTTTAATATCATGTGTTTATATTTATTCGATTTATTGTTATTTTAATAATTCGTACTTATTTAATTTGCCTATTTTAATGTAAATCGTAGTGGGCTAGAACATACCCGTGTGCTCCCGCTCCATCCACACCTAGTGTCCAAAAGTGACATGTGCGCCCTCGCTCCATCCACACCTCACTCGCATAGTGGTTCAGGAACCTGCCGTTGGCTCTCGCTCCATCCACAATAAAAAAAACGTTACTTATACCACTCTTACACAAACATCAACTCCTATATAAACATTGATCCTGCTCCGCCATCCTTTCAACACCAATAAAATAATTAAAAACTTTCATATCAAAGAATTCAAAAAAATTTATCAAAGAAATTTGATTGAAAACAATTACACTAATTAATCCATTAATCAGCAGCTAATCGATCATTCGATTTATCGATATTTATACGCATTTCGGTTATCTGCTCTTCCCACATGTAATTCTAAAGAAGTGGTCCAGTAACTCGCCGCTCCTACTACCCCTGACGTCTTATTGCCTACGACGTGGTGTGTAAAGCTGGAGTCACAATATCCCGACGGACACGACACGACAACCCCGACACGACGAAATTTGAGTAGCAACTACTGAAAAGCAAGGTCACTGTGACGTCAGCCCGACAAAATCGCAGCAACGACTGCCCGACAAAAGTAGGTTCTATTTCTATATTACGTCGTGTAGAGCTCGCCGAAAAGCGCAAAAATTGTAAAACATTACAACAAATTTCGTGCGTGTTTCCGTACTGTAGTATATAATAAACTTACTTGCCGCCCAACTGACGGTCCGGTTGGTTTTTAAATACTTTTTTCTTTTGTATAAATTCAAATATTGTCAATCGCAAAATAATTCATTTTATCGTTAGTTTTAAAAAGTAAATATTGGATATTGTATGGATAACTCTCCATTTTAGGATTTTTCAGCAGCCTGTTAACACACTTATCTGGCAGATTTCGTCGGGGTGCTGTGAACACTGAATAAAATATAATGCGAAGTTCCGTCGAGCTCTGACGTCGTGTCGTTATGTCGTATCGTGTTCGTCGGATATTGTGTCTCCAGCTTAAGAATCCCTGCCGACCTCCGTGGTGCAGTCGGTTGGTGCGCCACCGATCTGGGGGGGGGAGGCTCTGGGTTCGAATCCCGGGTAAGGCACGTGTGTTAATTTAAATTATGTTATAAATTAATCTGTAAGCCATCCCCTGCCAATATTTCCAGCATAAAACTGGGGGACGTTAAAAAGCCAATTACAATTATTTAAGACACCCTGAGACTCCCTATTGTTTGATCTCGCATCTGCCAAGTTCTTATGTGGGCGCCGCTCGTAAGTTCACGTCACGCCATATTTATGGTAAATCTGGCTGCTTTATTGGCGTCTGTGTCTAGAGTCCGAAATATGTTCATTTATGGTGAAATCATATTTTGTGATAGTGAAAAACTATTTTGTAATGGATGTCATGAACAAATTTTTATACAAACGATTACTACATACTACTGTAAACATCGCAGTATATTCTCTTTTTGTGCGTAGAATTCCGGCATGTTGATTACACTCGCAAGAACACTTTCTATGACTGCATACATGTGCAGCTAGTGTTTTAGAAACAATAAATTAAAATTGGCTTTTATAAAGAAATAAATACCATTACGATTTACTGAAATTGAATTTTAATTAGTCTTGGAAACTCAATTGCATACGGTGTCTTGCTTTGTATTTTAGGTAAAAATTAGTGGTGTCATAACAAGGCATATAAGTAACTTTTCTGAACTACCAAGGAACACAAAAAATATCTGGTAACTAAGAATTATATCAAGAAAGATAAATACAGAAATATACTTTTGTTAGCATGAAATATGTAAAAAAAAATGCAACTTTTAAATTAAGTTAAATGTAAAGTTACACCTAATGCAGGCTTTATTATGTAGTTAGCTCGCTGAAAAGTATTTACTTGACTACAATCACATTAAACATCGTCTTTTTTCTTAGGTTTGTCCTGTCAACGACAGTTTATTACACAGACATCGCGCAACGTAAATGGCACCAAGATTTACTGCGTGAAATTGCTCTGCGCCATTTTCGTTATCGAATAAATTCGTCGATTTTACCGTATCTTTCCTTTGTCATTTTACTTTTCATAACAAATGCTAAAAGCACACTTCCTCACAAAGTACACGCAGCCCTTTGCTTCAACTTGATCACGAGGTCACGTAACAGCATATTTTCACCGTTCAACTATCTGGTGAAGAACAAGGCGGTACAAATAATTGACGTTTATAAGTGAACAAAATTACCTACTTGCTGGGCGTAGCTTACTTTGTCTATTTATAGTGGCGTTGGCTGAGTTATAAATATTTCAAGTTTAAATTTAAATCCAACCATTAAGTTCATTTACATTTTTTCAGAAAAATAATAAAGATCTTCATTTATTTCTCTTAATTCTAACTGTTACATAAATTCGACCTTTTTTTCCGTCTGGCTGTACTTCGAGTTCACTACAAATAGTAATTAACTGACTCATTATTAGCGCGAGTGTACACAGTAACAGATATAAAAACTTCATAGTATATAGGGATAAAATTTTCACTCACTGATATTCCGACACAGCCTTGAGGAGACTACTGAAATATTAAATTAAAGAAAAACATTTTCAAAAGTCAGGCGGTCATGAATTTTTCTTTTCGGCCTTTGTGTATCCTTCCACCAAACGGTATCATCAACACGGATTAAAAAACTAGTGTACATACATATTCAATTAAAGATGTGGATTCGATGATATGTTTGTTATCTCAGCGTTGTCCAACTTGGAATTAGACTCGCGATTATACGCGAAATGATTTTAAACTTTGCTACTGTAGTTAAAGGGATAAATATTTCATGGTGAATTAATATAAGCTTGTTTAATTATCGCTGAGTGCCTCCAGGACGAATGTATTTAGATTATGCGCTATGGTGAGTTGAAAGACATTTGGGGAGCTCTTAACATCGAGGTCCAATAGCGGCCCCGCAGAGAATCGAGCCCGGTCCTCCTAAACGAGGGAGGGAGGAGTAGTCTTGGCCCTACACCACTGCAGCCCCCACGTAATGATTGAATTAAGTGGAATGCATAATTGCCGCCTGATCGAATTTGAACCGAGTGACGGTTGTTTGTGCTGAGCATTTTAAGAGTGAATATTCTAACTACTACCGCTATGCAGATGTTTGTTCGGTGTGCTGTAATTCCCAGCACAATCCTACACCTCGTCTCACGTAGAGCGTCGCTCAAGCCGCGCCCTCTGTGGCACCTGGCTGCGTGGATCTACGTGAATTAGCGTTGTTCAGTCAAATGCTAATATTATCACTGTGTTGCGAGTCACGCATTGAGTCGTATCACAAGCGTTCCGTAGCCTCTGTACGTAGTTTCCTGCGCGCGGTCTGGTGTTTGCAGTGTGTGAATAAGAAGTAAATACTGTTCACGATCAAGTGAGCACATTTGAAATAAACCTTAGAAGAAAATCACTGCTCCTACCTGCGTATATTTTAACGGGCGCCGTAAGTCGCATGCGCCCGGTAAAGTTGGTAACAATGGATGGGAAGTAGTTCCGTAACTTAACGTCGAATAAAAAGTGGTAGGTGATAATTTGTGATAACTTGAATTATTATTTTCGTTTTCTGTTTTACTTTTCAATCAGTCAAAGTTTATAAATTAGCATATTTGTTAAATATTTCCTTTTCCAATAATTTCACAGTTTCGCTTGAACGACACATGGATAAAGTTATGAGGCCCATTACAATGTTAGTCTTACATAAGGGGAAGAATACACAACGTGCATACAAGCATATCTTACACAGGGTTTTCAAAAGTGCTCAATTTACCGTGAATTGCCTATAGTTTAGTTCGTGCTGTGTATGTACGGTTAGTTCGATATAGGGGTATTTTAGGAATTATTTTAAAACAGAAACGAGCTAGAAAAACGAAGGATTCAATACAGTGGTTGATCTTCGTCTTAAGCGGGGCTTCCAATAGTGGACTGTTTTCTGCAAACATCCTGTATATGTAGTATAAGCCTGAACTGCTTTGCTTTTATACGACCCGGATTCTGCATCTGAATGCGTCCCTACATTTCGACTGTCCAAGCAGAAACAGGATATAATCCATTCACGGTTAATTCACACTTCGCTGAATCCCTGCTAAAGTTCTACTTCCAGGATATTCCTCCGCCTCGTGAAAACTAAGCTTAACTAAGTATTGGATAA
Source organism: Dryococelus australis (assembly GCA_029891345.1). Lineage (NCBI taxonomy): Eukaryota > Metazoa > Arthropoda > Insecta > Phasmatodea > Phasmatidae > Dryococelus > Dryococelus australis. The sequence continues at coordinate 62,880,191 of CM057002.1, read as the reverse complement.
TTACACCAGTAGACAACGTACCCTTTTCTTGCGCACTCAGTTGTAATATAATTTTGTATTAGAATTAATTATTACTAGGCGCTAACAACACCGAATTTTTCTCACTGTTGTTCGCGTTTATTGTAAAAGAAATATTATGATGTATAAATAAAATATTGGTCAACTTCAATTTAACGAAAAATAACGCATGTCTGTGTTTACAGAGGTATAAAACGCTAGATATAGGCTGTTCACGGATAAACGAGCACTTTTGAAAGCCTTATGTAAGATCTACTGGTATGCACGTTATGTATTCCTCCGCCTTATGTAAAATTTACATTGTCACGTGCCTCATCACTTTATTCATCCGTCGGTCAAGAGAAACTCTGCAATTATTAGAAGAATTTATAATTTACAAATGTGCTCATTTTTACACTTCGAGGCATTAATAAAAAACAGAAAGCGAAAGCAATATGGAACTACTTTCCATTCATCGTCACCAGCTTTACTGGGCGCATTTCACTCAGTGCGCTTGTTAAAATATATGCAAATTGGAGCAATGGCTCTTTCCTTAGGTTGGTTTCAAAAGTGCTCACTTTACGTGAACGGCCTTTACATGGGATGATTATTCAAAGGTTGGTGTTAAAAAGTCTGAAGAAACCGTGAATGGACTATACAGGTTATGAACGATAAGTGTTTAGAACTGTACACAACAGTGTACAGGGCTCTGAGACGAGCAATTTGATGTAGGGCACTTGTGGTCCAGAGGGATGGGAAATAGCAGTAAATCGCTTGACAAATGTGTAATAAAACACGTGTAGTGTGCTGCTGTGGGACCGGCTTTAATCGACCTGCTGGTCAGCTGAAGCCGGTTTGTCCATAGGTCAAATCGAGAAGGAAACGTTTAATAATAGCTTTTGTTTGAAACACATTTTGCATTGTCACAATACTACAAACAAGTTACATAAATCAGAAAAATATGTATGAAATTGCAACGTGTGTTTCAAACAAAAGCAATTACTAAACGTTTCCTGCCCGATTTGACCTCTGTACAAACTAGCTTCAGCTGACCAGCAGGTTGATTAAGGGCGGGCCCACAGCGGCACGCTGCACGTGTCTTAGTACACATTTGTCAAGCGATTTTACGGTAATTGCCCGACCCTATGGACCACAAGTGTTCTACGTCAAATTACTCGTCTCGGAGCCCTGTACACTGCTGTGTACAGTTGTAAACACTTATCGTTTACATACTGTATAGTCCTTCAGGTTGCCAGTGCAGCCAACACAGCACTGCACCAACTCACGTTTCAAATTCCCGCTCCGTCTGCCGCGTGCGGTATCCCGTAACGAAGTTTGCCGTTTACGTTCCTTCTCCGGTCCGTTCAGGCTTCCGCAAGGCTTCGTGGGATATTTCCTGCTCGTGATGTTTGCGAGCACGTGACCGCACAAGTTATCTCTCAGACCGTGTCCCAACTGACACTTTACGTTTTAAAAATGGTCACGTGACAAGTTTTTTCTACAAAATACATGGCGTATTTTCGTAATTTGCTGTTAGCGTTTCGTCAGCTTCGGATCTGGAAAATTGCATAATACAAATTACTAAGCCGCCGCAATATTAGTTTTGCCTTTTTCAAACGTTTAAACACACGCATATAGACTGTTTACGGTAAACTGAGCACTTTTGAAAGCCCTGCTTAAGATCTACTTTTATACACGTTCTGTATAATGCCAGCTTATGTAAAATTAACATTGCCATGGGCCTCATCACTTTATTCGTGCGCCGGTCAAGTTAAACTGTGAAATTGTTTGAAAAGTACATGTTTTACAAATTTGCTCATGTATACACTTCGAAGCATTTAAAATAAAACAGAAAGGCAAGTAACTTATCACAATGGAAACCTAACACGTTTTATTGGGCGCTAAGAAATGGGACTACTTGCCATCCATCGTCACCAACTTTAATGTGCCCATGTAACTCAGTGCACGTGTTGAAATATATGCATGTAAGTGCGGTGATTTTTATAAAGTTGATTTCAAAAGTGCTCACGTTATCGCCAACAGCCTTTATACGAAGTTATTGGAATAAACAAATGTGTATTTTACTCACAATATTTATTTCACAAAGCAAGTTGCTGAAATATTCTTGAAATAGGTATTTTGTCTTGAACAAAAAAATTCTGCAAAGTAACAATTTCATTGGTTTCATTTTGTTGGTTTTAAATTTTAAGCGGTCATCGAAGAGGTTTCAGGAATAATTACCATGTACTTCGTGTACTTTTAATTTTAGAATAAAGACAACGTCAAAATAATAGCAGCATAGAGTGCTAACGAGTTAAATGCCGTTCTGCTCCGACTATAAGTTACCAAATGCTGAATACAAATTACAGAAAAAACCAAATTCGAAACGAATTAGAAAACGGCCTCAATCAACATGACCGACTCAAAAGCATCGCGAAACCTCCCATCGTTCTGTGGAGCAGAACGCGAGAGCCCAAGATTCACGAAAGGATTGCATTAAACCAACACAATTCCTCAGTATAATAATGGAACATTTATAAGACTGCGTGAACATGGATTTATATCAGACTTGCCTATTTTCTTCTACGTGATTATTTTCAAATATCGTGGTGTTACACTCTCAACTCAGTGAGCGCGGGTACAGACCCTAGAGGTTTTCAGGATCTAACAAAATTTCGTGTCACAGGGCATAATCAGATTCGTCGAAGCCGAATCAGCGGTTAAGGAGATAAAAAGAAATATGTTATGCAGATTTCATAGAAAAAAATGTTAACTGTTTTTAATATACCGATTTTGGTCAACTTTGTTTTCGAAGAATGTCCAAATATTTGAGTCACTATACGTTTAGAGTATTATGAGTGCTTTAAATTTTAATGGTTTTAGTAATATTCAATTTTTACAAATATAAAAATATTTTTTTAAATTTTATACAATCCGTTAAGTGGAACGAGATGTCGTTAACGCCCAGCGAATGCTCCAGACAACAGGAACAGAAATCAACCAATTTGTGTAGATATTCATATAGTTAGAATTTTTATGAAGAATGGATTTTTTTAAAATGTTTTTCTGAGTTACAGGGAATAATGTTATTTAAGGCTAACATAATGTGCTAACGTAAGATTTTTAAAACCAAATCTATATTAACTTGAAAGTATTATGTAATTGCCAAATACAAATTTGTTTTCCTAGTCTGTAAACAGGAAACAATTTCTGTCGAAATGCAGAAAACGGCTTAAATCATTAATACATTTTGTAAGCAAAAATCTTATTTCAGCAAAAGACAACCTTATGGCCAACATTCGCTTCATTTTTCAACAAATTATAGTGTTTGCGAATTGTATAATCTAGTTTGTAAATATAGAATAGTAATCCATGTCAAAACTATGTTATGTATATGAAAACTTTGCAGAAACTATGTTAACCAGTTTAATAAAACTCGGTTATTATAAAGTGGTTACAAATTACAAGTCACAAAATATTTATAAAGTTTTTAAAGTAAATATTGAGCCAAACAGCGGATACATATATATTTATTATTGTTTTCACTTCAATTATTGTGGTTCATGTCATTTAGGACCAATGTAATGTGTGTGTCAATCAGTTTAAATAAAATTTTATTTTACCAATGAAACGTTATAGAACGGTTAAAAGAGATAATTCAATGAAAACATGTTGGCGATAAGTGGTTCAATAACATATTTGATTAGTTTCAGTCCATTTTAAGATAAAATTTTCTCCAGTCAAATTCGTACTACCTTGTTTCCCGTTATAATTTCCGAGGTAAACCCCTTATCCCAACATGGTTGAATTTTTTTTAATGCTTTTAATTTAATTCCTATTGGAATGAGTTTTACGTGAGCTGAGCTGTAAATATCAGCCAAAAAACACCACAGACGCACTTGTGTGTGCACGCACATGCACAACATACGTAAAACAACTCGGAATATGACTTCTTAAGCTTTCCTCTTTAAAGTAAAGTAGAAATAAATACCAATGATTCTTCAAAACTACAGACTGCATTGCATTTGAAAGGTCTTCTTAACTTCCCCACGTGTTATGCTTGAAGACTTATCAGGGGACGGCTTGAAAATTAACTTATGACGTAACTTAAACTAGCATCCCTGCCTTACCTCGGATTCAAACCCAGAACATCCCGCATCGCAGACTGCGCCACGGGAGGTTGGCTCAAACTAGACATTGTCGCGCCATTCTATATTTAAAAAGAAATATTTTCTATAAAAATCATGATGAAATTCAATGTTTCATTGATTAACTAATTTGTTTGTAAGGAAGTAATTTCTCCGTGTACGATTGTTTCAATAGTTGACGTAAACTGTATGTTTTTCAAGGTGTTTAAATTATTTGATTCCCTAGTAACAAGCCTTAACAATTAATTTACAAAAAACACGAATATTTTGTAATTTATGTTTATTTGTTGATATATGAAACAGAAAATAAATAATTATTAACATAAAGTTTAAAAATATTTAAATATCAAATATTTCGTAGATGGTCATCTTTAAATTACACGATTCCTGTTGCTTTGCGTTGGGATTCATAAGTACTCGAACTCTGGAACTACTAACTAACATTGATAGCGTTATTGTAGATTTAAAATCACGTGAATTTGTTTCAACACAAATGTAATGGATTTTTAAAAATATCTGTCACCAATGTTATTGGCAGAGTTATTTTTTTTTAGGGGAATGTTAAAACCCAAATAATCTGTCACAATTATTCTGATTGGCATTACTTTTGCCTGCTCCTTAGCTGTTCGTGAATTTTAAAGGCATATCATCATAATAAAAGGCCCCGCGATGTTGGCATATCCTTTCTGCCTTATCTTGGAAAGGAGACAATTCACCGTGCTCGAAGTAACTATAATGAAGGAGATCCTACCATTGCGAACTATGACCTTCTCGTACAGTTGGTGAAGTGGTGCGTTCATAACGCCTGCCTGCCTGCCTGCCGTCCTTCTTACGACTGCCTGCCTGCCTGCCTGCCTGCCTGACGTCCTTCTTACGACTCAGCTGGCAACGTAGAGCTAAAGGAAAGCGAAGGAAGATAGTGAATGCAAAATGTAAGTTCATTGGATCTTTCTTGCCGAAGCGAATTTCACGCCGCTCTGTGGAATACTTCAGCTGTATTAAGGTCAACTACGGTGCTAAAAACATTAAGAGAAAATAAACATTTTAATGGCTTGCATACTAACACCTTAACCCTCCTTTTTTTTTTTTTAGTTATTTTAAGATTTCAAGTATTTCATAGCATGTTTTGTACACTGTAATTTTTACTGAGAATTTTTTTTTTTTTTTTTTTTTTTTTTTTTTTTTTTTTTTTTTTTTTTTTTTTTTTTTTGTAAATGCTTATAACAGTGCAAAGATTTCTCTTGTAAAACTACTCGTTTGCAAAACTGCAAGGCCCGTGTTTGTAATATACCTCAAGAAATGTTTGTACTACACATGAGCTTCAGCAAAATGGCTGACACTCAATAACGTAAAACGATATTTAGCTGTTACTGAAAACAAAAATTATGGGTGATGTAAAACGTAGCTGCGTGCAAAAAGAAATGTATTACAAGTTTGAATAACAAAAAACACTTAAAACAACTCAAATAATCATAATAAAACGACAATTTTAATTAAACGTGACCGTATTGTTAATTAACTGTTAATGTTTCCTAGTTACACAGAACTCTTAAGTAGGCTCTCAAAACCTCGTTGTTAAGAGCTGTCCAAATCTTTTAACTGAACAACATAATTTGGCGGCTAATGATACAAGATGTGTGGGTTCTATTCCCGTGCTGGCAATGTGTAATTATATTATTTCCTAAATTATGTTTTGAGATATTTTCGTTCAGTTATTTTCTGTTAGTAATTTATCACATTGTACTCTAGAATAAAAAAAAGTAATCGTACTTGCACTTCTCAATAATGTCACCTGTATTACAAGACTATCATTTGTAATATTACAAATAAATATATTGCATATTTTACAAGAAAACGCTTTGTAGTTTTACAAAGTATTTTCTTGGCAACTGGGTTTCCAAGGTAATTTCCTTGTAAAAGAACAAAAAAAATTTTAGAGTGTAAGATTTTGCACCTCTGAAAAAAAAAAATAGAATCACATCTTGATGCCAAATGATTTCCTGATCGTTGACTATAGTATATGCGTTACAGCATAATTTGTTTACGAGATTCTTTAGGGACCAATAAATGTTTCAGAATCATTATTATTATCGATTACTATAAAATATTTATTTTTCCTTTTCTGCAAGTTGACAATGAATCTCCAACACGAATAATTGCAATTGAAAATCTACAGATAGGTTTTTATCGCCATTGAATGTCATATAAACCGTTAAGTTTTATTCATGCAAGCACTGCCCGAGTTGTATTTACCATGCGTAACGAAATTTCCAGAAAATAAAAGAGAAATTACGCTAAAATCACGAATTTACTTTTTTTTTTAACCTACAAGTGAAGCAAAACAAACCATTTGCAAAAGTGGAAGAAGGGAAGCTGAAAAGTTCTCTCTTTATTCGTTTTGAAACGTTCTTAACTAAAGTAAGATTTAAAAAACTAAGTGCAAATGGTATATCAAATATATATATATATATATATATATATAATATATATATATATATATATATATATATATATATAACATTATAATATATTCGAAACATTTTCCCTTTTACCACATAGACCAGTCACGATAAGGAGATAGTGGCATTCTCCTCCTACATAAATATTTCATTTCAGCTGAGTTGGTATTGTGCAGTAATTACCATATTCCAGATAATAGAAAAATTGAGGTTTGTGCATTTGATTGAGCATAAATTGTGCAAGAATTTATTTCTTACAAATACCTACATGTTTAATGACAAAAAATATATATATAAAATAATGATTCTTATCAGAGACGTGGTACAGTCTGTGGCATTTTAGGTAAACAATATGATGAGAGTATTGGGGTCTCTCTCGTGGATACTAGCAATAAACGTTTAACAGTGAACTCAACAAGGAGTAACAAACGCAAATTAATTCATGCATTTCTTAGATTCAGAAAACTTCAGAGAACAAAAGCCGTCAGATAGAGAGAGACGGAGAGACGGAGAGAGAGGAGAGAGAGAGAGAGAGAGAGAGAGAGAGAGAGAGAGAGAGAGAGAGAGAGAAGGGGGGGGGGGGGAGATACTTGTTTGCAATGAAATCGTGGATCGAGTGAAGAAGAGAATATTCGTAATATGAATATGAAGTTTTCTTTTTTAAATTCCCGGCACACAGACAGGCTATATTTTGTGAATTTAATTAAATGAGGCCACTGCATGCATTTCTCCCCAAGTTAGTTCAAACTACTGAAAATACTAAACCTTTAAAAGGCCTATTTAAAAATTAATAAACACGCGCGATGTTAAAGGCACATACGTAATTTCTATAAATCACCTACTTAAGTCCTATCAGTGTAAATTGGCCTATAGTAGGCATTACTCTTGAAACACTCCAAACACAAAATCGACCGTACCGATTTGTTGTGCCGTCTTGTACGAACTAAATTTGTGTCCTATTGCAAAAACTTAGTGTAAAATATTTGTTCTTATAATAGTAAGAATAATCTTTACGGTTTTACATTGTTTAATAAGACATCCACTCTCCATTCCATTGTTGATAAAGGCTAGCAGAGTATCAAATTCTAACACAGGTATTCAGAAGTTAATGCAATAATTGCTCGTCATGATTATTTTAGCTTCAGCGAATACCCAAACGTCAACGTGTTGGTCACTGGTTCGAGGTCAGAAAAGGTCACATATGTTAAAACATCTTGGTAGTATAACCCTTGTATTTATTTTCAAAGACAGTCAAAAATTTATTTCAGTAGCAGGCATGAACATATTTTCATAAGCTTACTTCTGGAAATTCCATTTTTAATTGTTGAAATGGTCTTGCTGAACATAATAGGGGTCAGCTCGATTAGTTTGTTTGTATCTGGCCAACTTCTCTGTTATTTCGTGGTGCATTTCTAACAAATACCACAAAATGTAGCCAACGCTGAGGTGACAGCTGTCTGCAGTCTGTGAAACAAAATATTGTCATGAAGAAGTCGTATCACCGTCACACTTCAATTGCAGTATAGAACGATGACTTTTGCTCATGAACAACATCTGGGAATGACGTCCATGAAAATAAAATTGTGGCAAAAATTTTGATGGCCAAAAATATATGTTATTGGATGAATTGTAGCTGCATGCATCGAGTGTCGAATGGTTGGAATCAAATATGGGTTTGAACCAATGGGAATACCTATGTTTCCTGAGATACGTTGGTAAGACATAGCAGTATACTGGACTTCTTTCAAAGAGTGAATATTTTGTTGTCATCATGGATTTTCATAGTCTATTTATGGAGGTTATGGCTATGTCTTAGATCACAACAAACAGTTACAAATTAGATTGAACATATTTTCTACAGGTTTAGTTAGTCTTCCATAGTTAGTCACACTGGTTAACATTTCTCAGTTACCAAACAAAGATTTGGGCGATTTTTTGCAAATAACGAGCAGTTAATTATTTTAGTCTTACAGTATAGGTTACAAGCAAAGGGTCAAGTTGAAAGATGTAAAAAAAGTAAAAATTAAAATTGTTGAAGCAATAAATTATTGTGATACAATAATTTGAAGAACATCTTTATGGATTACTGCAAGATCCCGCCAGTATGATTGTTCTGTTATTTTTCGCCGAAAGATAAAATGTGAAATTCCAGGATTAAACCAACAAATGAAGACAACAGAAGAAGCCGTGAAATAGATAAATTGGAATAATTCAGAAGTAAAATTTATTCAGAAAAAAAAACCGACATGTGAAACCGAGCAACTTGAAAGTGAGATATCAAGTTGAAAAGAAAATAGATTTTAGAAACAGTCAGTTTAAAAAAATTAACCATATACTATGAAAAATATTGTCAAGTAAACAGCATATCAGAGGCCAGGTATAAAAGTCGGGACTCCCGATAAAAAAACATATATCAAGAAATCCTTTATTGTACAAATATAAACAATAATATCACAGACGCAATGAGAATATTAAATAGGGGGACGTCACTATTCAACAGTCTTCTGATAATGTCGAAGAGGATGCATATCAATGTCAGAGAAGAGGTACAAGCATGCATTAATGATAAGAAAATGTTAAAGGAATAGATAATACATTAAGAAGTATTGTAAATCTGCCGGAAAAACTTAAAAAAATGTTGTCAAGTGAAAAAACGTTTCTAAGAAAAATATGTAGCGTCACACCTTTTGATAGATCAACAAACAGCATGTAATACAAAACGAGTAAATAAAAATTTTGATATATTTAAAAGGAATCATTAAAAAAGGAACAGACTGATCAGTTTTCTTTAAAAAATATGCAACAAATAAATATATTCATAATTAAATTCCGAAACTGCGCTTTTTGTACTTCATTGCTTTAATGAGCTGCACAATTTCTTAATGAGTATTCGGGCTATGGTACTGAATTCGAATAATTTTCTGCATCATCGGAAGTTACTTCTTATCATTTTATACGAGGTTTATTAAAGTACAACGTTACATGTAGTGTTATCCTGACACGTGTAATATTCCTGCGTACATTTATGTATTAGAAAATTAAAAATGGGTTTTGTTCAAACACTTGTAGATCTTCGGGAACAAAAGTATTTTAAGGACACCTCTACATGTGTCAGTGTGTTTTCGACGCCACATGAAGATGAAGACTGCAAAACAATATAAAATAAATAATGAACGAAAGCTATTTAAAATATTAATTAAATATTTAGGCACGATCGATTAAATGTAAATAGAGCAGCCTTCCTGTGATATAATGAAAAAAATAATAAATCGTAATTTTTTTTCTATCAGCTAAGCTACCGATAATTTAAAATCTATAAATTGTTGCAGCTGACTGAATCTGTAGCCGTAGTTGTTCTCCGATCATGTGGAACATGTAGAAAGTATGCCTATGCATGTTATCGTGGATGAATTTTTTATGAGCTTCTTACATATTATTGTAAATATGTGAACTGTAATTTTTCAGAAAAAGGTATTTATATAAAATGTTCCAAACGACTCAGACACGCATTATCCTCTTAATGTTTGTGAAAATATTCTAAGTATGGTCTCATTACAGCAATAAAGATTTTTAATATTGGTACATAGCCCAAATCATATGCTCTCTTCTTCTGGAATGATTTCAAAGCTGTCTTTAGCTTTTCGGCCATATTTATTGTCAGCAATTATTTTGACATTTCGGAAGGGGCGTTAATTTTTACAATAGTTGCCGTGATGTTAAAGTACTATTAGGTTTAAGCCATTCTTCTTAGAGTAAATCGACGATAACCCACATGAAAATAGTTCCCCTGAAGAAATTGTTTTTGGTCACCTAACAATCGATCAGTGAAGCTAATATAAAACAAGATAACCACATCTAGTCAATTACTTTTGTATCAACGTATAGTTAACTTCGCGGAGAAAATTTCCTTAGAAAACAGGAGCGAAACATATTCACTAAAACGTTTCAGGTACTGACAAAATATCCTGAGACGATCACGAAAGTTTGGTCTGTTTCGAATCAGACAAAATTGCATAACGTAATAATTTAAAACATTTTGCCAATGGCAAGTTTTCAGTTTTTAAATTACGAAACTGAAAATAATAACATCTTTGTGGTCCAGTTTATAATAAATGTACATATACAAAAGAAAACTTAGTTTTAGAACTATTACGTAGTAGTAAGTCCTTTGATATGAAACTCATATATATATATATATATATATATATATATATATATATATATATATATATATATATATATATATATATATAATCTTTCTCTCTCTCTCTCTCTCTCTCTCTCTCTCTCTCTCTGTCCTTGTTACTCCAGAACAATGGGGCATAAATCAGGACGCAAGACTGGATACTAGCCGGTATTCTCGTGGGCTTATGTCCTGGAGCTCTGAGACCTTTCACGTGTTTTACGAGCACTTATACCATCTTCAATGTCGCTAGTCACTGTGGCGAGGCAGGGACTCTATTTTTAAGAGCTATCGGATTCCTGCTTTAGCCTTAGTGCTGCCATAAACCGTTAATGCTGCAGTTATGTAAGATGCGCTTGTAAATCTCAGTATCGCTTTCATGTTGACCATGAAGGAGAAGATTAGTATTGTCTCATAAATCTTCGGCGGAATTTTAGTTACATCTTCCGAACTGATTTTATGTTGTTGTCAGTGTGTGATGGTTATGATTATAACTTAGGGGATATGTAGGTAGTTGCGGAGACTTAGCATAATTGCATAGCCATCAAATTATGCTATCTATATAGAGCTTATATGTATATTAGCATAACTATACGTTAACACTGTCCTTGAAATATAATATATGCTTTCATTGTCAATACGAAGCCATATTGCACATATCCCAGTAAAAGTATACATCATCTGGTTCAACTCCCGCTCAACGTGTTGTCCAGCTTTCACAAGTGCAGCACTAATTCCAGTTTTCCTCCAAAATTCCACAGAAATCTATGCACATTGTCTTTTATGACTGTCAAGACTTTTTTCCGTATCACTTATTTCTGGTACTGCGTAGACTTAAGCTCTCGTACATACAATAACCATTCGCTCACTTTTCTTTGTGGCAAAATTTTGGATTTCTGTGATTTCTTCAACTCCGCTGCTTCTTTATATGGACTTGATGTTAGAATATCACTTCTCTGTGAGCTTCCCTTGTTCGAGATAATCTTCTACTGATGGCGTCTGGAGGAGGTTGCAAGAGTTTACAAAACTCCTCCTACACATGTTTTGATGTTGAGGGTTGGCAGTCTTCTGGGAAATATTCTTCTGCCTCTCAACACGTGTTCCGTGCCACTTTTCATTCAATGTTCACCCAAGGAACTCCTCTTGGTGCATCTTCCTTTGAATTTCTGCGCGACAGTGGTACCTCACAACTGTAAAATACGACCTCTATTAAATTAAATTCTAAACATTAAGTATTTAATTTTTCCACGTCAGACGTGGCCGCGGTTATATTCTTCCTAAGTATCCATGGCATTCCGCAAGGCACTAACACGATGTAATTAATATAAAACGACAATGGCTGCCAATACGAGTATTCCTGCATGACATGTTTAAAAACACGTTATAAATAAGACTTCACCTACACTGAGTTTTAGTTTCACTTACCCGCCAGTGCCGTAAGGCAGGGTTTATAAACTACGCAACTAAGTAAGAACCCAATGACGCAACGTAAGAAAATTAGGAACGTTTTTAAATATCGAATGACGCAAGACGTCACCAACATAATAAAATGAAAATACCAAACAAGTACAAAATATTTATTTCCATACTGCTTTTTAATGCATATTTTCTTCTTTTTTTTTCGGACATTGCTGTTTATTATAGATTTTTTTTTAAATTTCGATCTTTGTGAAGTTATTGGTATAGAGTTTTAAAATATCTGGAAAACGAATTTCTAAGAGAAGTACTAAATTTTCTCACCAAGATGGCAATACTGAAACATTTTAATACGTAACTATACAATTTATTTGTGATTCAACGCATAAACGTAGGCACAAATTCATTGCACAAGCAAATAATGTAATAATTATTGAAAATCACAGCCTTCCATCCGAGTGTAAAACGATAAGACGTACTACGCAAGCAAAAACCAAGAAGTTGAAAGTTGACCAAATCTGGCGTTGCGTTCTTGCGTTTTTTTTTGTGTAGTTTATAAACCTGGCATTAGACGTGTCCAGACATTAACTGCATCTCAGAAATCCTCACTACGGAACACACAACAACACGAGACATCCATGCCCCTTGAACGGTTCTAATTCAACTGCAGGTAAACTGCGTGATACGTGGAGAGAGTTCAGACAAGGGTTTCACAGCACCGCCAACTAGCGGAAAGTATGTGAACCATGGGGCTACAGCTGTCGAGGCTGCCCAACTCTCCCCTGTTTTTTAATTCAAACTAATTGCATCCTCGCATATCCATAACTACTAAGCTGAAGCGAAGAATTTCTCAGTTTCGTTACTTCGAGTACAGTGGAAGAGCTGTGTGACGACAGCGTTTCGTTATCACTGGCAACTCGATGGTGCCAGACGAGAAATTTAGTATCTCAATGTTTGGGAACATGGCGACACTGCTGTGCTGAGTAGAACTGGATTCGGGTAGACACCCTTGACTGCTCCTCTCTTGGAGATGTAACACACAGAGAAAAAGGGATCTTCAATAGTCTAGCTAAAGGCTATTCACGATAAAGTGAGCACTTTTGAAATCAACTTTAGGAAAAAGTCACTGCCCATGCCTGCATATACTTCAACGGGCGCATTTAGTGGCATGCGTCCGGTAAAGTTGGCGACGACATATGGGAAGTAGTTGCATATCTTAACGACGAATAAAAAGTGTTAGTTAACCATTTGCGATAATCTAAATTATTTATTTTTGTTTATGGTTTTTAAATGCATCAGATGTGTAAAAATTAGCAAATCTATAAAATGTTTACTTTTATAATAATTTCACCGTTTCACTTGACCGAATCATGAATAAAGTGATGCGCCCCATGTTACTGTTAATCTTACATAATGCGCAAGAGTACACAACGTGCATGTAAGTAGATGTTAAGCAGGGCTTTCAAAAGTGCTCATTTTATCGTGAACAGCCTACATCAGGAATGTCCTGCTGATGGGCAGCTTTCTGCGAGGACGAGGGAGATCGTCGGCTGCTCGCCAGCTGGCTCGAGATCGACCTGAGTGAGGATTCAAAAGAAGAATAGCCTTCGAAATTGATCACCCTGGATACCGAGTAAGACGGCGGTAACTCCTTCAGGCCTGGAACAAGTGAGTCCTTGTCCAGCCACCATCAGAGCTGAGAGTAACTGCAAGGAATCCACGATACTATAACCTCGAACAAGCAAGGGTATTTGAACAGATAGCATTTTACTGGGCATTATGAAAACACAACTTGTTACATTAACGCTTTCATCACAGTGACTTACCGTATGCCGTACGGGCGACCATTAATGTGAGTGAAGAGATTTAGGCGGTTCTTAACAGCGAAGTTTTGAGAACCGATGAGGGCGATAATAGAGCAGCACCGGAATTAAAGGGCGGGGGAAACGGGAGATCCCCGAGAAAACCTATTACCAGTGGCATCGTCCTGGACGATTCCGACATGCGAAAATCCGCAAGTGACCCGACCGGGGATTGAACCCGGTTCGCCTTCGTCGGAGGCGAGCAGGCTAACTGCTCAGCCACCGCGGCCCTCATATTCTTATGACTTTTGAAATCCATTCATACTTATAATAGAATCCATTTTGAAGTATGAAAGCAAGTTGTTTAATGTTAAAGATCTTGCCTTGGAAAAAAAAAACAATAATGCTGAAAAACAACTCTCTACCACAGAATACGTGAATGAGCTTGAGATAGAAACAATTTATTCGGGTCGTAGTTGCTATAGGAGGACATGCAGATGACCATACTCACGGCCTTGGCAGGCCAACCGTTCACAGAGCCAACTGATGATCTCTCTGTAGAAAAATGAACAAGATACACAACGAAAATAAAAAAACAATGGCCAATGAAATGATAAGCTATTCACAGGCGCATATTTCGCATTTAGCTCCTTTCGTGCCATAACTTCGTTGTATCATTTCCTCGAGTGTTGGGTGTTAAAGAGACATTAAAGATACTTAGGGTCTCTACGCCTGGCAGATCGCAGGCCGATGTCCAGCCCTAGAAGAATACGTGTTCAACATCACTCGTGCACCATCCGTTAGGGCATTATTCATTGTGCCGGCCCACAATGGCGGGGACGGTTTTACATCACTGGGACGCTACTCCCTCGGCGCGGGGGTGGATCGGACCCTTGTGAGGGACCTTGGCCACCCAGACGGTTCTCAGTTAGTTTGTGGAGGTGAAGAGAAACTAACCCTCCCCCCCCCTCCACACCGAACAAAAATACTTAATGCTGCGGAGCAAACATTACTGTACAGGATTCCCAGGGAAGCGCCTGGGAGCTGTTTCCAACGGGGGATCGATGAGAGATGCCACAGCGGGTAATCTTAGACTGACACAGAAGCTGGCCACACACGAACTCGTACGTGTGGCACACTCGAAGGCCTTCAGTATTCTTCGGATGGCCAGATCCGGCATTGTGAACAGATTTTCCTCCAGAACAACCCTTCCAGTAGCAGGTTGCTGAGCTACAAGAAGCTGAGTGCCGCTTTATCAGCTCGCTATCAACCGAGAACTCACGAGCAGAAGGATCGCGAAGGAGACCGACGTTCGACCAGCCTGGCGGAGTTGTGAGTCTCCAGTGGCCTTCCACCTTGTTCTGCGAATCTCTGCGCAGACCGAGAGACTTGTGGTCCGATCGGAGCGCTAGAGCCTGTTCACGGTCAAATGAGCACTTTTGAAAGCCCTGCTGAAGATCTACTATACACGTTGTGTGTTCTTCCGCCTTACGTAAAATTAACATTGCCACGGGCCTCATCTATTGATTCATGCGTCAGTAAAGTGAAACTGTGAAATTATAAGAGAAATAAATATTTTACAAAACGGCTAATTTCTACACTTCTATGCATTAAAAAATACACAAAGCGAGAGAAATAATTTACGTTATCACTAATTTTCCCTAGATCGTTACCAACTTTACTAGACACGTGCAACTCATTGCGTCCGCTAAAATATATGCAAGTTGGGGCAGTGAATTTTTTGTAAGGTTTGTTTCAAAAGTGCTCACATTATCGTGCACAACCTTTACCCACATCCCCATCCAGGATAGTAATAATGCTGTTCTGCCACTCACTGTGTCATCCCATCATCCGGAGGTGGCTTTCCTTCAATATCTGCTCCGGGATGAGGAGTTTTAACCAACTGCGATCACGATTCCAACCTCATATGATCGGGTACTGGGGAGCGCCATGTGGTACCAGAGAGAACCACCGATCGTCCCGTGTTTCTGCTGTAGTTTCCATTTAACTTGGTTTTATAGTGGAACGTTCTTCATTGTGGGTCATGAATTCATTCGCATTGAAATTCAAGTCATTGGTAGCAGTGGCGTGACTTCTCAGTAGTCCAAACCCTCACCTAGCGGTCGAGCTCATTTAACATCTGTGGGGCCGTCGACCCAAGCCATTCAGGCTTATGCGTCTTCGACGGCAGCGTGGGTACTGCGAGGCAAAAAGTACGCCATTTGTATCCCTCTTCTGTTTCAACCCACAACTACCACAATAACTTGTTGTAAGGGAGTTATCACAAACAAAGAAACGCGCCATACTGTTTTTATGTAACCATACACAACACACCACACGGTTATCTGATAACAGAACCAAGCACTTCTTCAGATGAATGAGTGTCTACCTCCCAAATTCAGGGATGTCCGTAATACTACTCTGTTTATGTTAATTTAAACATAACAAATGGTTATTGAAAAAATGTTGGCCCTTTTAATGTGTTGAGTAATCTCAAGAACCGTGTAAACGGATCTAATCAAATGTGGTATATTCTGACAGTATCTAACCTGCTGGTGAAATGGACTAAATCTAGCACCTTTTATTTGACATTTAAAAACCCCGCCATTTAAAGAAAATGAATATGTTAACTTCCTTAAATTACATAACTAATTACCTTCAATTTTGACATTTTATTTAAAAATGTTGTTTCTTAGACACTCGTTTCATTATATCTAAGAGGCATATTTGTAATATAAGCTATATCCAGAAATAATTTATATCAAATTAAACCAAACCTGATATTATGGCAAGGGCTGATGAGAGAAATTTATTGACGTATTGTTAGCATAATTCATCCACCTAAAACTATATACAGTGTTAATATAATAGATGTGTTTTCAAAATTTTGGATTACATTCAGTTCTAGAGTTATCTGCTATACTTCTAAAATAC
The DNA here is from genome assembly GCA_029891345.1 of Dryococelus australis. Classification (NCBI taxonomy): domain Eukaryota; kingdom Metazoa; phylum Arthropoda; class Insecta; order Phasmatodea; family Phasmatidae; genus Dryococelus; species Dryococelus australis. Next base: position 62,863,252 of record CM057002.1, on the reverse strand, counting down.
TTCATACTCATATAAGTTAAGATCAAGAAAATCGTTCATTATTACCATCTTAATTCGAATTTTAAGGTCGTACCACCTGAATAATTATGGTTTTGTATTACAGTTCCAGAATTTTTCAAGTACCTTCTATAAAATTGTTCTCTTAAATTTATCAAAATTATTAATTGACCATGCATGTATTTTCAAAATACCTAACTTACGACATTTTACATCAAGTATTAGGCCCATATGTTTGTAACCATATGAATTGTGCATATTTGCTTAAAAACACGAAGCGTGTTTTTGTCACACATGAACAAGATAAACCAGGACAAGGACAACGAAATACTTATCAATACAGTACGCAGAGGTAAATGTTTGATCACGTTTATTACAGTAATGTAACATTAGAGCGTTACATTTAATAACATATATTCGTTTACATACGCTCTCGGTAAAACTTCTCAGTGTAAAAATATTTTACAATATTTACAAGAAACTGTGAACTGACCACCTCCAAACTGTATGTCATGCTAGTGTAATGGAATACGACGAGTGTGTCGGGTATCTTTTTGACAGAGCACATTATTATTAGACAATGGTGGGCATTTTATTTTTCCATGGTGAATTATCACAATTCTGACGCAATTTAAATTATTTCAAACAAATGCTTCCATTCAGAAGGTAAATTTTGGTACTTTTATCGATGTGACGTCAACTAAAAATAAATTTCGTGGTTAGATATTTACTACAATTTTCAAGAACAAACCTTATGCTCAACTGATATTTTCAAAACACAAGACCAAACCACGTGACCAAGCGAGAAACACAAATAATTTACTTCGAAATCTAATAGTGGAGGAAAGAAGCAAACTTTATGTACCAGCAACAGACTCTTAAACCCTCACTTACAGCATAGGTGACACCCGTGTGGGAATAAGAAGTAGAGGGTGCATGCCAGTTGAGCATTTAACATCTCTGAGTCGGAACACAGAACGAATGTTTTCCCAGGAGAACAGACAATGCTACGCAGCTTAGATTAACGCTAGAACAATGTTTAAATACATAAGAATTTAAATATATTGGTAACCTTCTGACCAAGTGTAACGCAGCTTCGATATAGTCAATACATAAAATAAGTTCCCGGACTGGCACCCCGTGTGTAGGTATTCGCGCACCATGGCGTCCATTAGCACAGATGCATATCGTCCCTGGAAATTGTCACCGTTGGCCTCTATGCATGTCTTCCAATGTTGGTACAGGTACTGGAAATACTCCTGAAAGTGAGTCCGCCAACCAGAGGGATGGAAAGCTCAAAAGTGTCTCACCGTTTACAAAACCAATTTACACTTACTTTCTCGCCCTCTTCCAACAATGTGAAATCAGTTCCGTTAGAAAATTTTTGAGATCTAGTGAACTTTTATAATTTAAACAAACCGATTTTATATTTGCTGTATCCATAGAGACCTGCGAAATTCGCGTTATTGTTTGGCATCAGGTTAAACTTCGCAGTGCTATATATACCCGAACCGGCATCGCTTCTCCATTGACTGCTAAATTAATGTGGAGTCACTCGTTTCCTAACTGAACTCCACGTGATCGGACTTCACAATTGTGACGCATTCATTTACTGGCGCAAAGGTACACGTGGTTGAAGTTTGATGTGTACCCAAATAATAACGCGAAATTTGCAGGTCTCTATGTATGCAATATGAATATGAGAGTTGGCAAAGTTAGGTACTTCAACACCAAGTGTAACAAAATCTAAACGCGAGTAGCAATTAGTCATTAATTTAAGCAGAGAGTCGCGGCCGGGAATCGCTACAGTTAATCTCAACTGGATTTCCGCTCCGCTCAGCAGGTAGCGTAAGGAAACACAAAGGCATCGATATAAATAGTACACACAAAGTATGAAACCGCCCCGAGATTGTCACGGGCTGCTAGAGGCGTCGGGACAGTACCTGTCATTTTGATGAACGATGAACACTCTTAGACTCTTAGACGAGTACTTCAGGGCGCTGGCTCCAGGTTAACCAGCCCCGGTGGACTCATCGCTGTATTTTAACATTTAAGGCCGTGGTTACACGAGCGCTGTCACACACATTCAGCTAAATACATTCGGTAGCCATGCCTGAGGAAGTTTAAAAACAGAACATGTTTTCGCGGTTACACGCCCAAATCAGAATAGAATCAATGGAAATTCTAACCTCAACAAACATGGAACTTAACATGTATGATATTTAATCATAATAGCCTCCAACATTTATCGCTATAGATCTTTTTAATTCTTATGAAACCTTCACTTTTACTGTGATGGCATAATAGGTGGGTTTTAGTACATTCAACCTTAAACTCAAGTTAGTTCAACAAGTGCGGGAATTCCCGCCAAATTCGTCAATATTTATTACACTGCTTGTTTACTTCGAAGCAGCCAATAGGAGCGCAGCAGAGAAGAGAGGTCGTTCGAAAACGACTTATGAAAACTGTTCACTTTGAAGGAGAAACAAGTGGGATCGGAGCTCGTTCAAAGGTAATGTAACCTCTTCAATAACTGAACTTGTTTGGTGAAGTAGTTCTGCCAGCAGCCCGTGTACCCGCGGCCTTCGATAGTCGTATTAACGTAGATGTATTTCCGGGAGTGGCCACCTGATTGCGCTGCAGTGTTCTCGATTTCTTCACACTTTCTGAATCAAACTTTTAAAAATTTACCCCATGTATGAGGTGTTTCGTTATTTCTTAAATATGTCATGTATCACGAAAGTTTTACACTTTTGATAACGCAATTTTTTCAGGTTCCTAGTTATTTTCTTGTGACATGCTATAATTCGCCGCCCTATACATATTCGCGTCCATACCATTTTCTTATTGGCTTCTGCAGCAGTGAGGACACATCTTGTCTTTTCACCTGATAGGAGGTGACTGGATCAACTTTTCGTTAGCTACCAGCTATTGGTCCAAAGCCGTCCAGGGCGTAGCTGGACAAACTGTAGTCCAATGACAAATGCAATACAAATGTACAAGTCTTTGAAGTCAAGTATGTCTTGAAATAATATCGCGAATTTTGTACGTCTCTACTGATAAAGAATAAGTATCTTATTTTTTGTTAAATTGAACTGTTACTTATATTATATATATAGATTATTAAATTGAGTTTAGAATTAATATTATTAAAAACGACGACGTTCGCCTGGTCTACCGTTGTTGCAGTGAATGCCGAGGTCAGTATAAGTAGCAAACATGCACGTAGAAACGTTCACCACAAACTCCGATGAATTTCCAATACAGTGGCAGCAAACAAACAATATGAATACCATGTTTCCTTGGGGCCACGGTAATGTAGTGATTAAACTGCTCGCCTCCCATCTTGGCGAACCGGGTTCGATTCCCGGCGAGAAGATCGCTCCCGGATTTTCGCATGCGGGAATCGCGCCGGACGACGCCGCTGGTCGGCGGGTTTTCTTGGTGATCTCCCGTTTTCCCCCGCTCTTTCATTCTGGCGCTGCTCCATATTCACATCCCTTCACCCCACGTCGGCTCTCGATACCTCGATGCTAAGAGCCGCCCAAATCTCTTCTCCCGCTCCCTCGCTCCAATAGACACCAACGTCTAATTTACCGAGCACGCACATCTCTCGAATTTAACGGCGGAGCCACAAACGAAACGGTCACAAACATCGGGTTTCTGACTCCAGAGCTCCCAGTTAACCCAACTGGCTCAAAACGTGGTTAATCACGTATCAGTACACAACACACACATTCATCCTGAACCATGGCGGAAGAAATGCACCGAGGTCAACCATCGCTAACAAGTGCATAGTCTGCCGCTGATCACAGCCCAGTTATAAAGCTGGGTTGGCAATCAAAAAATGATGCGTTAAGAATAATTCAATAATGCAATAAGCGTTGATCCAACACTGGGAAACATGTCTTCTGTATTTGCAGTTTCCAATAATGTTCTCATTCTTAATTCCAGCCAATGGGAACAGCCGACAAGTCTGCCATGTTTACATTTGTTCCTAACCTAATCATGTTTAACAATCATATTTGAGCAGAACGTATTTCAAATCTGACAGTTCAAAGCTTATTTTCGTCTGTTCAAGGCCAAAACTGTGTTTCATAGTACTTCTACGTGTAATAGTCGTACTTATCAATATCAACGAAAGGATAAAGAATTTTCTGAAATATTGGTCTTCTATTCCTCCCAATCACTCTATGTCTCCACCTTTGAGTCATTTTGAAAATATGAAATAACAACACATTTGGATTATGTAAGGGACATTTTTTAAAAAAGGAAATAGGGCCTAAGTATCACACACAACGATCTATTTGATTATACCATTATTATTTTATCAAATTCACACTACAGATACATTTCAAACGACAATTATTTCATGTAACAACTAATTTTCTCACCATATTAATCATTCACATTCAATTCAGTAAAAGCAATCTATATCGTACAATGTTAAAATACTAACCTAATCCTTATTGACAAGTATTTACAAACTCTCTATTAACCACCAACACTGTGAACAACACAGCTACTTTCGACTGGCACTGGCACCTGAAAGTCGGCTGGAAATACAGTCGTAAACATGTGCACACACACGCCTTTTTAATCATTTTTATACTTACAATACCGTAAATAAGTTTCCAGCCAACAACACCGAATATTCTGTTCTCATCTGTCACCGCCTCGCAAGTTTTACTTAAGATATAAAATATAACTATTTATCTTTAACGCTTAAGGAAATCCCAACAACGCACACGACCCGCTAAGTTACATCGGAAACCAATATTTGGGCTTACAAGCTTTCCTCTCTTGTGCACACGTCTTAACGTACAATTTAACTCATAAGTTTTGTATTGTAAACCCAACTTAACTCTCGCTGCTCACGGCCCGGTGCCCGCTGCCACGTATTGCAGCCTGGAGATGAAAACTTCAGACCGCGGCCAGGCGACTACTTACAGCGCACCCGGCAACAATGACGGCTAAGAGAAGTCTTACCTACGTCCACGGCTCAGCAACGACGACTGCAGACCATGGCCAGCCGAATATTGACTCCCTCCTCGACTCAATCGCCCTATAGTCCATTCACAGTTACTGCCAACTTTTCTGAAGCCCTGCTAAAGTTTCACTTCCAAGATATTCTTCCTCCTCGTGCAGAGAAAGCTATCAGGCCTGTAAATATGCACTAAAAGGAACAATGCGCCGCATTCGTGCACACTCTATATAGTAATACACTATCTACCAAAAAGTAATTGGGCACCTGTCCACAATGTTTGCTCGGTGGTTGTCACCCCGTTAGAATCTCGTAGGGCCATCTATTGCGGCTATAACAGCAGTCACCCTGTCTGGCATGCTCTCTACGAGTGTTTGCAGGACATCCACGGGGATTCGTCGCCATTCCTCTTGCAACCATTCCACGAGTTGAGCAGTGGATTTTGGCGGCGCCTGACGAGCCCTCATCTGGTGATCCAATTCGTCCCAAAGATGTTCTATAGGGTTGAAGTCGGGGCTCTGGACGGGCCAGTCCCATCGGGGAACATTGTTGTCGGCGTACCACTGCACAGTAGCCCTTGAAACATGGCACCTGGCATTGTCATCCCAGAAGTAACGCTTAAAAACCCCACAATGTTGGGAACATTTCATTATCCAGAATGTTACAATAGGCCTCTGTGTTCATGTTACCACGGACAAACACCAGCGGTCCTACGCCGAAGGCCGTGAAACACAAGTTAACTGACGTACTAAATTGCCTATCTTCGCAGGTGTCCAATTACTTTTTGGTAGATAGTGTATTTTGAATAAGAACTATTTCTTACTACTTATTTCCAACACACCTATTTTATCTATATTTTTATTCATATTAAAACTCAGTATTACATTTTATAAATAAAAATACGTAACAGTTAAATTTAACCAAAAATAAGATACTTTAACATAAGCATAAAACGTGTGTGATACATTGCATATTTAGGAAATAACTAAACATGTCATGCATGGTGTGATTTTTCAAAGATTTTATTCAAAAGTGCGAAGAAACCGCGAGCAGGCTATATCAAACTACTGGCTGCAGCGCAATCAGATGACGACTCCAGGAATGCATCTGCGTTAATACAACTATCTAAAATACTAAAATCAATATAAACAGAGAAGCTATGCTAGTTAATGTGTCAGGATTTGTAGTTTTTTGGTTATGTGGGTTGCGTACACCGTTCCACTGTCAGTTTGGGACACGGGAAATGTACGTGTAATGAACTCCGGATGGCCGCCCCCGTTTTGCTCGCTGTAGTGTGATTATGTAAATTACCAGAGTTTCGAACTCATAAGTTTCTCGGTCAGTGATCTAGATGCCGCTTCGGTGTGCGTTAACTTTTCACAGCCGAACGCTATAATGGGTTTTTATTCAGCAGGCCAGTTACAGTTATTTCCTCATTACCTGTATTATTCACTTTGTTTGTACACGTAGCTCGGTAATGGGGATGACCGCTGATTATTTCTTTTTTATCACGGTCCTGCAAATATGTATTTGTTCCAGTTTCTTTCATGTTCAGTAGCGTTGCAAATTCAGTATTGTAGTAACAGACTTATTATTGGAAAAGTTGTGTTTATTTACACCAAATTATAGTTAAATTTTGAATAAGATAATTTTGATAGGTCACGAACAGTTTTGCACTTGCCTTCTTAACTTAATATGGAGTAGTTTTGAAATTGCAGTTCAAAATATTTCTAGATTTTCTTCCCCAGTTTCACCGCCATGTAATACACAGAAAGATTACTAGAATTATTTTTCGAAGTAGCTATTTTAACATGATTTTATCAGTTCTCCCCACAGATGACAGGATTATCCAGTTTCTGGATGAACTTACTCTTAAGCAGGCAAAGTATATCTACCATTGTGAGAAGCTTTTTTCCCTCACGTCTACCACAGCTACATTTAGAAACTGCCCCGGGCCTCATTTCTAGTCACAACCTAAATAACTCAATGGGGAAATGATACCCCTTGAATTCTAAGTGTGCTGAATTGTAATGAATTGTATAGACGGTATGATAACAGATCCCCCATCGAACACAAGCCGTGAAGGCCATGTCCTCGGGTATTTTTCTGTGCGGGGTTCTTTCCCTATAATATTGTGTAATTGCATATTTTTCAGTTACATAACTGGAGGCCAAACTCCGAGTATTATGTTGCTTGCTCTTAGACCAGTAGGTTCGTTGTAGAGAAACTACACAAGGTAATGGACTGCACTATTTGTTTATATAACCGTGCTTGCAGACCTGATCTCCATTTATGGCTTTTCTAAAGACTTAAGTAAAATGCCATTAATTATATCTGCATGCTCATTCTTGAAAATCATAATCACACACTCGCAGAGCCAATCTCCGTTATATGGAATATATCTGGATTATATGTATTGTGAGCTCAGCTAGTATCGATAATGCTGCACCCGGGCCTGCAAATATGACCACCGAGTCTTCATATTCATAACATTTTCCATCTGCTATTTCGAATAGACCAGATAGTTCTGAGAAGAAATCGTATCTTTAGTAAACCTTTATTTTTGTCTGAGATTAAGTTTCTAAATAAGAGCCCGCAGATACAAAGCTCTCGAGTTATGCAGTTAAGTACTATAGGAAGCATCATATCACTCCCCCCATTACTCTATCGTCGCTCCTAATTTCTTTGAGAGTCCTACTCAGTTTCTCAGATCCTCCCTTCTGTTATTGGTGTTCTCAGTGCAGGCTATTAGCTCATATTCCGCATAAATTCGACCATACTACTTTTAAGGTGATATTTCATAGGAGCTTGGTTCAAGTATGAGGTTGACGGGCAGCTTGAAAGCTGCGTTAGCAATCTTGAAGCGATTTCAGGAGATGTAACAACTATAGCGATAACATATTCGATCTTTATTTTTAACACGAAAAAGTTGACAAGAAAGATCACACAGTGATACCGGGTGCATGTACTCATCCTGTGATACCCACAATTTGATAGTAGACAGGCAGCTACGGGACGCCATATGTGTCAGGGCTTTCGCGTCATTGCTGGCCTTTCTCAGGTAGCACATTGTCCACCAAGATTGCTCCATATGTTTCTGGCTGAGGTCAATTATTCTGTGGCAATATCTGTATTAAAGCTAACACCATACCCTCGACCATCTCCATGCATATTTTATACACATAGTTCATTACATGTTGTGCACTGCGCTGCACACCCCTTTCCATCTGCCACTTGATGGGCTCTGAGAAAATACCATAGCATTTCTTCCAAACACCGAGATGGTAGACGGGTTGACAATAATCAATTGAACTGTAAAGAGCCGTTGTAGATTCTAGAAAGACTCAAAGAGAGCAATTTCGTCCATGGTAGAGTCCAGAGTGTGTTATCCTTCATGGCACTAAGTTCCTTGCTTGTGGATTGGACTGTATAATAGAGAACGCCTTTCTGTGGAAGATTTTGGGCCTCGAATCTCTTGTGGCAGCAAGTGGAAATGATAACACTCAGTGTAGTTTGTGTTAACGGACCTTTTAACTCCTGGTGAGCCATATAAATTTTCACGTGTTTCCTACTCGTGAAATTATTATTCCGCCCAATATATATATATATATATATATATATGAAGTATCTGTATATATATATATATATATATATACAGATACTTCATAATACAGGAGGGAGTTAACAGCAGTGTCAGTAAAATTTCAACATAATTATTCTGCAGTATGGAGGTACGCTCGAAAAATGCGTAGGTTTATATTAGATATAGAACCTAGGTCCCGTTTTGGATGGGCAACAGAGCTACCCACTAGGGGGTGGACACTGAATAGGGCATACTGGACAACTAATTTCGGGTCCATCATTCACCGATCGACAACATTATAAACTGAACATTTTTGTCGAAAGAAGCAATATTGCTATTCATTGTACATTGTAGATGAAACGCAATTATAAAATATTTCAATAATAATATATTACTAATATAAAACAATATTAATTTCAAGTTTAATAACACAAATGTTAAGTTGTGATAAACGATGACTGTAAACGACTGAAATAAAATAACCAGCTCAATTTTTGTGTCTCATTTTATTATTCGAATAACTTTAGTAGGATTTGACTCTAATACTTATCAAATCGCGTACATATTTATGTTCTGCTATAAAGCATTTTGATTATGTTTATTTCTGTGTGGAATGCGGAATGAAAAAATTTCAATGCATAGTCAAGCGTGTGCGAGGTAATAAATTAGTGATTGCTATAAAACAACTTTCACAGATACATGAACTAACAAAGCTTCGTAGCTCAGTCGGTTAGGTGCCTGATAAATAGATGGCTGGTTCGAATCCCCGTGCCTCCAGGATTTCTTGAGTTTACTTAAGTGTTTATAGAAGTGATGGTATTCTTTATGGCAACAGCACGATACGTACGCAAAAATCAGGTAACCTAAGAAACAAGGCAATTGACTGCCATGCTTCCTAGAGGATGAGGCCATGTATAAAACGGCTGCTTGGTGGTATAGCCAACATGAAAATTTCAAATTTGTTTTTACGATGTCGTCTACCTTCGACACCTCCATATAGAGGTTTGCTGGTTAACATGGCAGTGTCCACTCTTGAGATAACTTACTTTCTCTATGATATCCACTGTGTAGTAGTGGTCAGATGTTTACAAAATCAAGATTTCAGCAATGTTCGAAGATTGCCAAACAAAGTGTTGTGTGGGAAAGGTTTTCCAACCAAGTTGCTAGATGTGAATTAAATATATGCCGGCCAATCCCAAAGGGGAAGAGCGAGATGCAAGGCAGGAATACATTTCGTGAAAGGGTAATGCTCTATACCGCCTCTCTATTGCTGATGTACTGCCCACTCTTGTGAAAATTATCTTGTTTATTAGTGCAGGACCACATTTTCACTGTCCTTGTTTATGTACTGTTCACACAAATATAATTGATAGGCTTCATAAAGTTGCAGTATCCCGCATTTATATGAGCACTGAAATCACATTACAACGCAGTCTGAAAAAAGTCACTCCCCCTACCTGCATTTATTTTAACTGGTGCGCTGAGTAACATGCGCCCAGTAAAGTTGGTAACGATGGATGGGAAATAGTTCCGTATTTTAACGTCGTATACAAATGTTAGGTAAACATTTCTGATGACTTTATTTATTTATTTCGCTTTCTGTTTTTTTTAGTGCGTCGGAGTGTAAAAATTACCAGATATGTAAAATACCTACTTTTCTAATAATTTCGCACATTCACCTGAACGACGCATGAATAAAGTGATGAGGCCCGTGGCGATGTTAATTATATATAAGTCGGAAGAAAACATAACGTGCATACAAGTAGATATTAAGCAGGTATTCCAAAAGTGTTCGTTTTACAGTGAACAGCGTATACCAACCAGTGATTGTACAAATTAAATTTTTTTATATCTGCAATGAATCAGCTTTCAACAGGAAGTTTGTACTGTATATATCCATTACCATCTACATAGTTCCTAAATAAATGCCATGTGTACCTCTCGCTGCAGTTGAGTCCTTTTATAGTCTGATTTGTAGATTTAACTTCAGTAGCGATGTACCGTGACAGCTTTATTTTCAAAATGGCAGCTATACAAATATTTTAGTATTATTTGTGTAAATCCACCATACTATTTGACAAATTTGGACGAAATTGTGAAAGCTGGAAGTATCTATTACAATAATCGTATATGCCTACACACAGCCACTTTTGTCCGCCATTATATCACCACGCAAATAAATAAATATTTTATGTAGTCTCGGGAAACGATTGACCGATTCCTAGCAAACTTGGCGAACAAGTAGTACTGAGGCAGATGATGTAAATAAGTATGTTTTATGTAGGCAAAACACTTATTTTCAAAATGGCATTTATATAGCTGTTTTAGCTTAGTATGCTATATCGTCGAAACCATGCATAGAATTTCAACTTATCTTTGTATGGTGGCAGTTTACATTATAGCTAGGTTATAGCCAATATTATATTCAAATAAACGCACAACTTACATTAAACTAACAATACCGCCAATTATCATATTAACAAAATGTCATTATAAAAATATCAGAATAGTCCAGGAGTGCTAAAGCTAATTTATAGTTGTTGGCCCTAGAGTTCTACAAGGCGTGTATAAAAATTTGGGATATGATAAATTCGTGGAATGATTTCTACGACAAGCTAGCCTACAAGCTAGACCTCAAACACGCGTGTATTCATTTTACATTTAAAACTGGATCGCATTTGATTATACACGCCCAGATGAGCTGCGAGCCAATGGCAGACTTGCAAGGAAACAAGCACCGTGCCACCTGGTATGAGGAAAAGCTGGCTACACACTGGGGCAGCAGGCAGCTAGCGAACTGAAAGCCAATGCTCGAATATACATAGGACCGTGGAGTCTATCCTACAGTTGGTTTAAAACGCGAAATTTCCCTGCTTCTATTAATCAGACACGTTGTAGCGTCTTCCCTTTCTGACACTATCTCTGACCACTGAATCAAGTTGTTTAATTAAGTGTTTCCAATACAAGGGGATGGGAGAACATACTTATATGAATATTATAAAACTTATGAAATCATTAACCAACCGGGGTTCATAAAAACAACACTTGATTAACATAAACATATATAGATGCAAATAGGAATGATACAGTAGTTTACACTGATTACTAAATACACAATATTCAATTGATAGTTATTCACAAGCGGCTCGGTGCCGTTAATTAGCAATAAAGGAATAATCTCAAGTCCCTAGCCTTGCCAATTATTAATTATTATTGTTAAGGGGCAATTGACGAGGTCTCGAAGGATGACTTACGCCCTAACCGCTAGCACGAGTTATGCTCACTAATAACACAGAAGAGGACCTGGAAGCTCCTACAAGCCTCGATGTCTTGATGCTCACATTGCCAGCTCCGGCAATTAACGCAGTAGTACCACTGAGTAAAAATATACACTACAGTGGCCATGGGGTAGGGAAAAGGCTCACATTGCCAGTTCCGGCAATTAACGCAGTAGTACCACTGAGTAAAAATAAACACTACAATGGCCATGGGGTAGGGAAAAGGCTCACATTGCCAGCTCCGGCAATTAACGCAGTAGTACCACTGAGTAAAAATATACACTACAGTGGCCATGGGGTAGGGAAAAGTCTGGCCAATTCTATGTGTTAGTTCCGCGAATGATTCAGAGGAGCGCTAGTGTTCTCGACGACGTCATCCGCGCGGTGTTGCGAGTTACCAGCATTCGTTGCAGATGTGAATACCCAACGCATGATTTACTAGTGGCGACCGACCATGGCATGTGTTTCGTTTATGTCATAGAATTATTTGTTTGCGGAAATTTGCAGCGACATCAGCTACTGTTTGTTTTTATTTACCTCTGCGAAAATAAATTATCATAAATATACAACGGTCATTGTTTTTAATTACAATATATTATTTTACTATAGATTAGGTGTTCATGATAAAATACAAGTACTGTTATCACTTACAATTACAAACGTCATATTAATCATTAATGATGTCATACATCATAGTAAACTATTAATTCTGTTCTTATGTGAAAGGAAATGGACAGGAAATAATTGTTCAATAATGGAGAAATATATGTTAGAAGCATTACGGTCTACAATTAAACACAATGTTTACAGTTTGGAGTTGTGATCTAATACATAGGTGACTGTTCGTACAAATTATCAGTACGTCTAATATGTCGATTCGAGTGTCATTAAGTCTGTGTCCGAATCTAGGAATGCACTTATGTCTATAAGCATACTCCGCTCGGCTGGATACGTGATACATTCCGATAGAAATACTTATTTGCACCCCTTACAGCAACTAGTTAGCTGATACGATTCTGAACAAGCATTTTGATGGAGAACACATACTGAATATGTGCTGGAACGTAGGCGCATAGATGTAGAATTATCAATCCATTAGGATCTGTAGCTGGAAAGTACACGACAAAGAAAGTGTTTATATTAACCAACAATAGACTTCTTACAAGAAAGGAATGAATGTATATTTGAGTCAATAAACGCAGTTATCGATAATGTATCATTAAAACTGGCAAAAACTAGAGGAAAATTACCGTTTAACAATAATGTTGGTATTAATAAAAATTAAACGTCAGATATTGCTATAACGTTTTCACTCATGCATGCCTTGCCTTGTAAAAACATTGGCAGTGTTCTCACTGCTCTTCATATTAGCTATAAATTCAATGTCACGTCCGGTTTATAACAAATCACGACGAAAACTGGTTATGTTTATCCCGACTCTTCTAGATCATTAAAGGTTAAAGAGTATACATTGTTAAGAACATTGCCCAGTGGCGTTTCTCAAAAGGTAACGCCTCCATTCCACTCTTCATAAAAATAAATATTAGGAATAACAATTATGAACTGCATGTAAATCGATTTTCATAATAGTATCTTATGGGCTGTAGGCCTAAGGACGCGAGACGTACACACATTCGTTTCCCTCTGTACGTGCGTAAGTCATTTCCCGAGACATGTAAAACATTTACGTACCTAGACGAATGCGATCGCTGTATGAGAGTGCATCTCATTAGGCAGAAAACCTTTTCCACGCTGCGGGAAAAGGACATTAATGATAACGTTTAAGGCTCAACTCTAACAGATGTGCATTAGAATTGTCTGAAAAGTTGGCAGCTGTGTGTGTTTAAATTTACACGAGTGTTACACAGCACGCCATTGAATATTGTACACTGAAACCTCGGACTCATGACAATGCGACAAACGTTGGCACCGAAGTGTTTATCAGTAATGTTAACACTAACGAACGCATGAGAACTAGACATAACAAAGAGAGTCGCCATATTCTACTTCAGACTAGGTACATTACGAAATATGACTATTTCTGCACTAAATATCGGTTGAATGTAATGACTCGGTGCCTGTCACTAATAGTCAAGCTAAGGCCGTGTCCGTAAGGAGAAATTCGTTATTTTGTAATTTGTCATTTTGTAGGTTTCAATCAGGACGTTATCGACAGTCACTTGTTTAGCACTCGTGGCAACACATTCTTACATTAACAGTGAAAATATATTTTATATAAGTTAAATGCTTGAAATAGACGTAATATCTCTACGATCATTACTGGAATGCTGCGAATATATTACTAAACAAGACAATAATATCAAATGACTTAAAATAAGACATGTGTTGCGAAATATATAAACAAAGGACAGCACTTACTTGCTTTTTAAACCATGTCTAGTGTATTTTATGGGCAGTTATTTGTTTTAAAATACTTGTTAAGTGCACATTCGCTCATGTCTTATGAATGTCAAAACCAACATAGCGCTGATTATGTAATTTTGTATTTTTTGCTAACAACCGATATATACACGATACGAAATATCAATTTAGCAAATACGTCACAACTTTGGTATAAAATATCGGATCACGTGATCATTTTGTCAAAACAATCTGCCTTTTCGGACACGGCCTACGTTTACAATACAAAAACTAATGCAATTCGAATTGTGCAGTAGGCACTTATCTGTCATACGGAAACACGTATTCTGCATTTGCAGTTCTCCATTAATATTTAAATTAGTAATTCCAGTGAATTTAAACAGGCAGAAAGCCTGTCATGTTTACTTTTGTTCCTAACAACACCTCGTAAAAAAAAAAAACAACCATATTGAAGCAGATCATACTTCAAAGCCGACATTTGCTATTAGAGAATCTTATTATTTGTGAACAAATATAATCGTCAACATGTGCCCGTACACGCCTTTGTCATAATGAGAGGGGTGAATAAAATGTAGTTAAAGCTAACACTAGATTATCTTCAAGTTATAACTACATTCTGAGTGTATAAAAAGGAGATACCACTAGTCCTCTAGTTGTAACTGGAAGTTCCAAATACCTTGTGCTAACCCGAGAATAATAGGCTACCACTGGGTACATAGACTAGTTGTCACTAGCTTATTTCAGAGTGCGAAAGGGACCACACTAGGTCATTGTTAGCCAGTACATTGTCGTAGCCATGTCCATGTTTTTGCACGTGAGAAGAAAACATAGTGAAAGACGAGAGGTAGGCGTCTATAGTGCAAGCAGCTTATGCGCTTTGAAAGTCATAGTATGGATTTCTTAAATACTGAATTTTTGCCGGAAAGTGATGAAATAAGAGGTAAAGTAATAAGCCCGAGAAACCGGATGGAAATATTCTTGCGTTACGTTGCAGATCCCAGATTCCAAAGCGATGTGGCAGAAAACTTGTGTTGAACGGTGAGTAGACTTAACACTGTCATGGATCATATACTCGACAGAGCTCGCAACTGGATTCACTTTTCTAACTCAGTACAAGACATGAACGATGTAAAGTAGTTGTGGCATACTAGTTATAATTTATCAACTGTCATAGGTCCATTGAATTGCACGCACATTGAAATTAAGAAACCAGCAACACACTGACTAGTATATCAACCAGAAGGGTTACCCAAGTATCAATGTGCAGGCCACTTGTGCTGCGCAAGAAAAGTTCACTAGTGTGTGTGCACTGAGTGGCTGGGCTCCGTACATGATGCAAGAATATGGCGACGAAGCGATATTAGGGGCGGAATATCACGATATGATGGTTCAGCCTGCTTGCTTGGAGACCCTGGTTACGGCATATCTCCGTGGCTTATTACACCATTCAAGCCAGCAGCAAACGACATCCAACTTCGATTCAACATAACATCCGCAAGTGAGAGAGTAGTTATAGAAAGAGTATTCGGTCAGATAAAAAAAGAGGTTCCCTATATTGGGTAACTGTGTAGGAGTTCCATTACAGAGAGTATCCAAAGTGATAGCAAGCTGTACCGTGCTTTACAACGTGGCCAAACATCTGAACGACCAGTTCGAGGACGACGAGCCTGAAGTAGATGCGGAGACATAGGTGGTGAAGACGTTGGACCGGGAATGAACAGAGTCCTCAAACAAAGCTGCAAGGAGAACGAGAGCATCAGGACATGATGTATTTTATGTAGTAATAATTGTAGTGTATGACGTCAATACATGCATGCGAACGTCGTTTGTGTAATTTAACAAATAAACGCACCCTTCATCCTAAAAGAAAGACGAATCAACGAACAAAGCGAGTATAGCGTTATATACATATACGTAGTACAAATACAGCCAGGTAGGATCTGTTTGTACATCTGGGAGATCACAACGTGGTACAGTCGACCTATATAGGCCTACTGTACCTATGTGTGAATACTCGACAAACAGGTCCTAGGGGTGTGATCAAGTGCAAATTTGCTGGCGTTGCGGTGTGTAGTTGCCACGTCTCTAGAGAACTGTACCACGGAAGCGACTGGCGACATAGGACAGTCTGGCCGTTGTTACTATGATGCCGCACCGCCGTCAGTTTCCTTGGCGAGCCCAATATATATATATATATATATATATATATATATATATATATATATTATATATATATATATATATGTTTCTGTATTGTATTTTTTGGAAGGAAATGCTTACAGGACAATATTTATTCCTTAATATCTATTACAATTACATCATCTATTTGCACTTCTTTATCGCAGTACATTTTGTTAAGGACGTCCAACTGTTTCTCTTCTTTTTCTATTTGTAATTTGTGCAATTTTAACTGCTGCAAGTACAACTCTCTGCAGTTGCGGTGTGGACATCTCTTATGTTTCGTCATTCTCGTAATACGCCACCTTTTCCCCACCCGGACGCACATAACTCTGCTGTGTGGTGGTTAACACGATCCCGTTATGCAAAGTTGAAGGGGATCCGTTGCAGACATCCAATGGTCCTGTACATGTGGTATGCAGATCCGGGTACCGCTCACGTTCATGGTTTGCTTTAGTTCCACCTAACACAACACTATCCTGCACTTTGGTAAATATCGGATTGTCTGCGGCCCCCAGAAGTAACAATAACTTCTCCCACTCCTTCAACTTAATATTTTTATTTCCCGTGGTTTTTGAATACGGTTTGGTTTTCACGTGATTTTTCATGCTCTAAAGTGTTTTAATCATTTGCGCATGGGTGGCTTTCATTCCGGTAGCTTGACTGTATTCCGTTACAACTTCATCCCAAGCGAGTTTCTCCTCGTTCATTATTCCGGGTACTCTGGATTTCTGTAACAATACCGGGTGTACACACAGTAACTTAACAAACAAAGCTTTGTCAGCGAATTTTTTGCTGGCTACATCATCGTCCGTCGATTCTCCAGAAGACATGATTACCCACGTAACACTACTCACACGACACAGACTATCTAATGTCAACAATAAGGAGTTGATAACAACCACCTATTCAACCGACCACGTGTATTGTCCATTTCATACGAGTGGTCTCGAATTTGACAGACAATGTGACCAACCTACACACTTTGAAACAGTGAATGCTCTCTCTCTCTCTCTCTCTCTCTCTCTCTCTCTCTCTCTCTCTCTCTCTCTCTCTCTCCCCCTGTCTCTCTCTCTCCCCCTGTCTCTCCCCTACACTATTGTATCAGCTGATGAACTGCTGCGGGATCCGTGCTGTTGTGGTTGGCTATTTTTATGATGTCTTTGGAAGAAATTAGTACTCGGAACTAAAAGTTGTAATTTAAAATCTTAGTTATACTTGCAACATTTATGGTTTAAATAATGTTTCTTAAGCAATATTAAATTTTCTTGTCTATTAGCAAGGGGAACTTACAAACCTGTCCAGTATTTATGAGAGTATGTCGACACATACGAACAGTAAACGTTTCCAGCCAATGGCTAGCCATGTTTATGTTTCCAGCCCAGCGAAGGCAGTTGTGCGTGCACTTAATTTTCTCATCTACACTGAACTTCAGTGTAAATATCAACACTGAGTTAGTAGGAAATAAGTTTTTATTTGCAGCATGACAATCTGAACACGAAGGTATTTGAGAAAAGTTATTCAATTATTTTTTGTAGACCTGCAATACTTAACATTTGAGTTACTAAATGAGAGTTATTAAAATTACTGAAATTAAGTAACATTTGCTTAAATATTATTTCGGCTACCGACGTACTTTAACATCCTCCGAATTATAACCACCATAAAAGTATCAGCCTGTACAGAGTTTGTCATCATATCATACCACAAAGCTGAATTATGTACCTTTAATGCAATAGTAGGCATAGCCTGTATGTAAGAATGTATACTGTCTTTGAAAAGACGGTATGGGAGGGGGGTGTGGTATTTAATTATTTGTGCATTCCTGGGGGTGATATTGGTATTTGGTGTTCGTGGAAATCACGCTAAATTTTAATTTTTATAAGAACTTACTTCAGGCAAGTGTGACAAGATTAGCTGTCATTAATATTTTTAGAGTCTATTTCAAAACAGTAAAAAATATTTTATTCATTTGACAGTCAAAATACAATTTCATTTTCGTGCATCCTGGTTAAAAATTGTTAACAAGTTAAAAAAAATCAATTTATAGACTTATTACATGAGCTGTTATTCATTTACGTAAAAAATGTATAAATTTAAAATTCTGGGTGGAAGGGGGGGGGGGGGCGGGATTTTGGTATTCGGTGTTCGTGGAAACCATACAAATTTTTTATGTCTACAGGAACCTTCCTCGGGTGTGATACGATTAGTTGTCATTAATATATTTCGAGTACCTTATCTTAAAAAAACAGTAAAATATCATATTCATTTGGCAATCAAAATACAATTTCATTTTCGTGCATCCTGGTTGCAAATATCTTGCAAGGTAAAAATATTACCAATTTATGGACTTATTGCATGGCTGTTAGTCATTTATATAAAAATTTTATAAACTAAAAGAAAAATTGGATTGTTGCCAACCCGAAACTGTTCGCCCAGCCCTTCACAGCTTCTAAAAGTTATTTGGGAGGAGGCACATGCAGTTTGTTTACAAAAACAGGCAGTCATATATTGTTTGTTTACAAATACTGGCAGTCACATGGTGTTTGTTTGCAGAGTCACCTTCAATGACAGTTCAGCTGTGGCGGAAGGATACATAGCCACCCAGATGCCACTGGCACTACTTTCCTAGAATTGTCAAATTTGAGATCACTTATATGAAATGGACAATACATTGCGAGGTCTACACACAACTGCTTGGAGGGTGACGTCTGTGCGGGGAGGGGGATACGAAGCGGCAACAGTGATGACTCACGTCATGTTTACTGCTACCCCCTAATTACAACTAGTGGTAGTTGTATCTACAGACTTTCTCGATAGCACTACTTCCAGGCTAGTTGCTACTCACGTCATGTAACTGCTACCCCCTAATTACAACTAGTGGTAGTTGTATCTACAGACTTTCTCGATAGCACTACTTCCAGGCTAGTTGCTACTCACGTCATGTTACTGCTACCCCCTAATTACAACTAGTGGTAGTTGTATCTACAGACTTTCTCGATAGCACTACTTCCAGGCTAGTTGCTACTCACGTCATGTTACTGATACCCCCTAATTACAACTAGTGGTAGTTGTATCTGCAGACTTTCTCGATAGCACTACTTCCAGGCTAGTTGCTACTCACGTCATGTTACTGCTATCCCCTACTTACAACTAGTGGTAGTTGTATCTACCGACTTTCTCGATAGCACTACTTCCAGGCTAGTTGCTACTCACGTCATGTTACTGATACCCCCTAATTACAACTAGTGGTAGTTGTATCTGCAGACTTTCTCGATAGCACTACTTCCAGGCTAGTTGCTACTCACGTCATGTTACTGCTACTCCCTTCTTACAACTAGTGGTAGTTGTATCTACAGACTTTCTCGATAGCACTACTTCCAGGCTAGTTGCTACTCACGTCATGTTACTGCTACCCCCTAATTACAACTAGTGGTAGTTGTATCTACAGACTTTCTCGATAGCACTACTTCCAGGCTAGTTGCTACTCACGTCATGTTACTGATACCCCCTAATTACAACTAGTGGTAGTTGTATCTGCAGACTTTCTCGATAGCACTACTTCCAGGCTAGTTGCTACTCGCGTCATGTTACTGCTACCCCCTAATTACAACTAGTGGTAGTTGTATCTACAGACTTTCTCGATAGCACTACTTCCAGGCTAGTTGCTACCTAGTTTTAGCTTCTTTTGATTCACACTCTTTAGTGTTGATGCTAACCTACCTAGTAGTCTTACTGCGGTAGACACTCGTGTATTCACTTCACTGATTGTTTTATGCTTACATTACTGTAAATAACAGTTTCCCGCCAACACAACTACTCTGTACTAATTGGTCGTAGCCTCAAAATTTTTTTCTAAAGATATAAAATACAACTATTTATTTCAATACTTAAGGAATACCACCTGTGGGAACCAAAACATAACAGAACACACATTCGTTTCTTCTGCATACATCGTAACGCATGATATAATGCTAAAATATTTATATTACAAATATAGCTTTACTTCATATGTCAAGCTTATGCTGCATTACGGTGTGCAAGTGTGTATACACGCAGTCGAATCAATACATTTCTCTGTTCATAGTGTACAGTTGTTACCAAGGGTAACAGAAATATTATTAAGTATCTTGACTGTGTGAAAAGTTGTTCGTGTAATTCTGGAATGTATGTCATCTCCTAGCTTTACAAATGGATAATGACAACAATTTACGAACACTATGTACGAATTTGAATATTTGTGATTAGTAGGGAATTCTTGTGTATTAACTTTGTGGCATATTTACATAATAATAATTTACTTTTTCTAAAATAGTTTGCTCTGTGTGCCCCGTGTTTTTGTTGAATGAAAAATACTTTTTTCACTAATGACCACTCATTTTGTTTGCATGATTTTACTATACTAAACGAAATATTTTTTATAACATGTACGATCATCTTCATAACAAGGAGTGTTAATTCCTACAGCAAGTCTAGATTCGATTCGTTTATCGTGGGTATTTTCTCCTTTTTACTAGCATTCCCCTACCACTTAAAAAATGTTAATAGTAATAAGTTAGTATAATACTAGCAGTATGTAGTGTATCATATTTTCAAAACCGTTTTTCTTCCGTATTTAAAAAGGATTTAAGAAATTTCTGGTGCCTAATTTCTTCGAGAGGCGTGAGTCGTTTAAGCCGGCCTTACACAATACCCAATTTCTGCTACTTCTGTTATACTCATGGGCACAACAGAAGGGATACAAGTTTCTACAGCAGACGGGAAGAAAGAACGCATCCGTTCATACCCACACGTTACCTAAAGTTTTAATAGGAACTTGTAAATGTC